>CM042143.1:45612706-45692706 GCA_023376005.1 Doryteuthis pealeii | reverse complement strand
ATTTCAGAATTGTAAGAAAATTTGTCTCCTAGCGGATTCCTTTTGAAAATTCCACCAATGCAGTTTGCATGTCCTAATCCATATCATGAGACCATTTTTTTTACTAACTTTAGTATTATACTTTGTAATAACAAAAGGTTGTTAGTTTTTTTCTTCATCCTTTTTACTTCTGCTCCTACGCCATGCAGTCATTCATTGCATTATACTAGAAATATCAAGTATTAAAAATTATTTTTCCGGTCATTTAATTCCTGAATTTCCTCTGGTAATTGTATCTTTGTTGACAAAGAGTTTAGATATTAATGTCCTTGAGGTTTTATTGTGGACATCATTTGCGCACTCTGTTGACATAAGAAATTTTTTAAAAGATTTGTTTGTTCCTATATAAGAAAATAAAGTTGATTTAAGAAAAAATAAATTATTGAAAAATATTTTACTCTTAAAACGTCATGATAATATCTTTCTATCTTTCATAAATATAACTCCTCTTTCAATACCCCGATGTTAGTTTGTGCAACTCCCACTTTAATATTAAAATTAGTGTGAAAATATGCACCCTCCGGGCGCAAGTATTTACGTTTTAATGTAACGAAATATATCAAATTAGAAAGACTAATGAAACTAAATACGACTGCAGATGAAATGATTTGAAACAGAGGGTGTATAATCGATAAATAGAACAACTTTGAAACTATTCCATCATTTTCCACCACTCCCGTTTTTCACTGCTAAATTTTCCTAATTTAACTATCTATTTATATTAGGAAGTAAAGAATAAACATTACAGTTATTTCTTCTTGTTAATGGATTTCTTTTAAGATTTATCCTTGAGATTTTTTTCTCATATTCATTAAGATAAAACCAAACAATTTGAAATCAATAATACTAAGCACATATTTATTAAAAGAAAATTTTTGATATCAATATGCAAATTATCCTTCTCGTTCAACTGTAAACCGCTATTTTGTTGTATATATAAACACGATTGCATGCTATTAGTATGTAGATAAGGCCAACAGTATCGATAATGTAAAACGATTTTATTAATACTTGAGGTTTAAATAAAAATAAAACCATGGTGAATGTGACATAAATAATTAAAGGGAATTGTGACTTGGGTACTGATATAGTTTCGGTTACAACAGGTAGACACACAATCTCCATTATAATAAGATTATTATATACTTTTCGGGTTCCATTCACATTAATTCTTTTATGAAAGTTGATTTGGTGCAATAAATTCGCACCTAAATCTACCAAATAAAAATTAAAAAAAGAGAAAGAAAAAAACAACAACCCCTACGAATGATATGTGCTTTGCCATAAATTTAAAATCGATATGTTTTTGTCATAATCAACCCTTGTGATGAAATTGTTCCCGCGTTGATAGGTTTTTGTGCTGTTCCGAAGTCAGCTATGGCGTCTCACTGGGTAGCGTTGAGTGAGACACACAAAATAAAGAGTTTTGAAAGAATATAGAGCAAAAACAATAACGACACTAACAATTCACTTGAAAAAACAAACTTACAAAGTCGGAATATAATAGAGATGTTCTTCGTAACCTTATTTTTTTCCCTTGTTTTCCCCTTCGCATTTCTGTCCCCTCAAATATTTCGTTATCGCAATAATAAGATTGTTTTTCAAGAATTCAACCAGCATACACTCCGGGTAGCACTCTATACATTGAATATACCATTCATAACGCACTGATAGCCCGTTATATATACTCTTCGGGAAGTAGTTTGTGCAAGAAGGTATAATGTTCCTAGGAGAGAGTCAGGGTTATGCTGTAAACAGATTTGCCTAAGTCCTGATTTTGTCAAATAAAATTTTACCTTTTGGGAACAACTCCAGTAGATTGGACCCCAAAATTGTTTCATTTCAAAACGACAGATATCCACAATACACCTCGTTACGGTGACTTTATATTCAAGTGTTTAATATTTTATTTTACACAAAACACAAAGCTCCGTTTCATATTGATAGGCAGTTAATTAAAATTGAAAATACCATCTATGCTTCGTAGAAACCTCTTCCCAATGGGTTAGCACGATAGAAATGAAACAGGTAATGGGCGAGGCTGAGACAAAGGAAATCATCGCCAAAAATGATTATTATATCCGGGTATCGGTTGCCAAAATTGTTGGCAATTGCCCCGAGATTTATGCCCTTTTGAAACGTTCACTGATGTTAATCTCTATTTGTCGAAGTCTTTGATGATATAAGAATATTGAGAATTTTTTCAATAAATAAATGAATATATAATCTTCCCTTTTAAATATTTTTTTATAAACAATTATCTAACATTTAGATTGCAATGTTATGTTTTCATTTATTTTTATTGTGATTATTTTCTTATTTTAAAATGACAATTCTTTAACTTTTGATTGATTTTAATGGTATGTGATCCTGTCTGGGGTTATTTAATGCTTAGAAAATAGCCTTCTTTGTACATGTATATTTACATTTTTGAAGAGTTAGGATTTTTTGTTGCAATCATGATATCTAGTATTCCTAACAAATAGTGATAATTAAAAACGTTCAAAGGAAGCAGATGTACGGCCAACTGCCCCCTATCACACAATCATCGCAGTGAGACGAACAAGACATGCTGGACACTGCTGGAGAAGCAAGGACGAACTCACAGCACGTGATCACACCAGTGCGCACCGCCCAGTAATGATCTACATTGATCAGCTCTGCTCGGATACTGGATGCTGTGCAGAGGACCTCCCGAGAGCAATGAATGATAGGGCAGCCATGCCTTATTCCAAGCATAGGCTAGTGAAGAAAATCCCGAAATAAAATCCGGAGCTGTATATATATAAAAAAACAATGTCATTTTATATTATGAAGCTATAATGGCAAAACATATATGAATAAACTGTAAAATGCAACAAATTAGTTTTCATCTTTCAATTATATTTCTTCATAGTCCATAGAAATCTACAAAGAATGTATTCGACCAGGACAACTTTTCAACATAAATGATTGGTAGCTCCGTTGTTTTATGACATATTAACACTTTTCGGGTCATTTTATGCCGAATCAAGTAATTTTGATGAACAAAGGACTCCAGTAGTTGTTCTTGCATAAGTAGTCACCCAATTAAGTGAATAGGCTCATCACTGCTTAACTTCGGTTATCTAGCGGAACCGGTACGTTCAGCATGACTTGATCGTAATAAACAGAAATGAAAAGAAGTGTTTTTGATAGGCCAACATGTACTGCATAATATATAAAAGTTTATCAGCAAATATTGAGTGAAACAGGTTCACGTAGTCGGTTGTACTTTAATAGTTACTAGCAAAAGTATACGCCCCCTGGGTACAAGTATTAAAGTAAGGAGCTGATGGTAGGTGTGGCGCTTCACCTCAGACGCTAAAGAAAACAATCTTCTTTGTCCAGCGCTAGTGAAAATGGGATGGACACCCTTGCTGATTGGCTGATACAGACTTTAGGCCACCCCGACGACTTTACTTTATATGGTTTAAAGCAATTATTATTGTTTAAACATATCTATATGCTTTCAAGTATTCCTATCTAACATTAACAATTATATTTAATAATAATCAGATACTTTTCAAACAGATCTATTTGACCCATAGATGGGACCAGCAGATAATACCACTCCGGGTCAGAGTGAACATGGAATTAATGGCAATAGAAGATGACTCACAACCAGATGCAGTTTAGTGTCATGTCCAGAACACTTATTTCATTTCTCTTAAAATTTTAAAATTATAAGTTGTCGGAGAGGGCGGTCTAGTTCAGTCGGTATCTGCCAAGAAACCACAGGGTTCCAAATTCGATACTGGCTCTCGTCAACTCAGCGCATGAGCAACACAACTTGGATCGGTGCGGTGTCGTGAGGAGATAATGTTAGGTGTGGCGCTTCACCATTAGACGCAAAAACAATCTCGCTAGTCTAGCGCTAGTGAAAAGGAGATAAACTCCCTTGTCCAGCTTATACCGAAAATAAGTAACCTTACCGATTATACTTATTGAATAAATTTGAATAAGAATTCGCAGTATACGGGATTCCGTTTATCCAACAAATCAATAATTGCTGATTGATTTTAACGGCATGTTAACCCGTCTTCCTAGATATTAAGGAATCGTGTTTTTTGTATAGTTGTTTTTTCAGAGTTGTTGGCACACAGTTATGTGGTTTCAAATAACTAATAATAATCCAATCAAGTTCACGGTCTATACTCGTCCAAAATCAATAACAGCAAAATGTCTTCTAACGTTACAAAGTTAGGTATATCAGAGACTAATCTTCTCTGCTAGGGTCGGCCTGGCAAAGGAAGTAAGATGCTGAAAGACCTGAAACTCCCCATTGACCCAAGGATTACATCAGTGACGACGCCCTCCGGAGCCCCACATGTAGTAAGGAGCGTATATTTAAAGTTAACAATTATAGCTTCAAGTAACTATTCTTAATTCAAATAATTTACAGTTATAGGGTATCAAAGACTGCAGGGAACACAGTCAGCGTATTCTCTCAGGTTTGACAAGAATTGTGAATTTCACCAAGCACTCATTAAATAAAGCCTTGTATCTGATTTGGTTGTTTTTTTTTCTTCTTCAGGTAATTCACTTATATTTATTTTTCTGGACGAGACAGTTCTAAATCAAATAGCGCCTGTCTTTGATTCTATCAACGAAAAACGTTATTGTCCAACTCTCTCTTGTCTGTGTTTTAAATTAGTAATGCATTCTTTACAGATCTATCGGCTTTTGTTCAGATGGAAAGCCGAGTAGCGAGTATAGACAAAAAGAGAGGCTGGAATTGATAACGGGTCAAACAGTCTCCCTCATTGTCCCGATTGGATTCCACGTTTTCAGCATCAATCCATCGACCTCAAATATTTATCTAAAAAATATTGTTTCAAATTAAGCCTCTCGTTTTTCTTTTTTAATTTAGACTGTCTGGACACGTACAGACAAATACGTACCTTTTTACAGCAAAGATAAAATAAAAAAAAGAAATAGAAGAAAAGAACTAGTTTTTTTTCGAAATATCTGTCCGAATTCTTTAACGTACTGTGGGCTGTGAAGCTTGTGACCGTACACATGATTAATCTGATCATTCGTCGAGTTTATTTTTAGTTTGGCCTGTTTGTTTTGTCCAGCACGAAGTCAGTCAGTTATTCAGTGGCGGATTCTAGTCTTTAGTACCGAAGCAATCATTATGACAGAGGCAGGAAAGAATAACAAGGAGAAAGACTCATACCAGAAGAGAAGAAGGAAAAGAAGCGAGCGAGCAAGCAAGCAAGAGAAAGGCAGAGTGGTGTCTGGCCATTTTCATAGACAACTGAATCCATAAGGAGCGGAAGGCCACTTTGCACTTACCGATCGCCAGTAGAGAGGGTGTGTCGCTTCGCGCGATCAGATGAAGCATTGGTAATCGATTAGATGGATTGGAGTGAGCCGGTGATTATGAAAAGGAGAGCATTTCGATATTAGTGCCGTGTCACACCAAATCGCGTCCAGCCTTTGACGGTGTTATTCTGGGTCGGTAGTTCGGTCAGAAAAACTCGAAACTGCTTTGGGTGGGGACTGGAGTTGTTGCTGGCTCATTGGAAATGTGTGACATAAACATACATATACTTTTCTTGTATGAGCTACCTTACAAAAAATCATTTCACATCAAAGGCATTCGAAGAATTTTTGCAATATAACCTTCATACAGACACACACACTATATATATCTTGTTGATCCCATTTGTCTACTAAAGACGATGGTCTAGTGTCCTAAAACATGGAACCACGTAGCCTAGGCAGGTTGATTTGGAGGATGGGCTGCGGCCCAAGCAGTAGGCCGTTCTTTTCTACAATGCCTTTGTAGTCCAAAGGAAAGGCAAAAAATAACCAATGCAGTTTGGCAACGATATTGTCACTGATTAGTGGTGAAGTTTAGCACCACACCACGATCCGGATTTTATTTCGGGGTTTACTCCCTTAGCCTTTCCTTGGAATGAGGTATAGCCGCAAGGCAACGGAGGTTTTATAACAGACTTTTCTTTGTCAAGATGGATTGCTGTACACACACACACACACACACACACATATATATTATATATATATCATAAAATTATGTTTATTTACCAACTCCACCGCACGAGCAAGGTGTGTAACACGAGGTCATTTTTATACATGGTTTGGTTACTTTGTTTAAGGGCATATTAAATATCGTAGGTTATTCAATGACAAAGCCATCTTTGTAGAAGAACAATAGTTGTACTATTTAACACATAGCTGGGGGATGAGGGAGTTCATATCTTTCCCATGAGTATTAGAAAGTGAATGTAATAGCGAGACCGGGGTTCGAACTCGCTTACTACGAATATGAATTCGGGTCGCCGTGTCCATTTCCTTCGTCGATGACTATTACACCACGAGCGCTTTTATTATAAAAATGTAAGGCAGGGTAAAAAAAATCACGACAGCTACAATCCTTATGTGAACTGGTAATACACACGTTTAACTTATTCAATTGAACTACTGTACACTACTTTAATACTCTTTTTGAATCACTTGACTAACGTGGATGGCAGAATAAGTTACGTGGCTCAATTCTGTGCCAGATTACAGTAATACTCTACTTTACATCATTTCAGACTACATCATACTTGCCTTTAACGTCATTTTTCTAGACCGAATTTTAGTTCAGTAAATGTCATTACGTCACTCAGCAACGTCACAATAAAAGGTCGTTAGGTGAATGTTTGCTTAAAAATATATTTAAAATGAATAAAATGCATAAAAATAAAAGCTAAAAAATTGTTAAAGTACATTAAAAATGTATATACAATACAATAGCATTTACATTGAAGAATTGTCAACAAATATATGCCATTACATAGTTTCGCCGTATATTATTTATTATTATTTACAAATTAAGACTAAGATGTTTTTTATGCGTTAATACCTTAACGAGGGTAATATTCTTCCATGTGTTGTTTACGCTTACTTGTAAGGAATTTTAAGGGCAAGTCCCAAGTTAAATAACAATTTTATTGTGTTCATTATTTTTATTCATAAATTATGACAAAAATATATCTTTTAGTGTTCTTTAATGTTTAGCGATAGTTGTATTGCTTCGCGAGTTATTTAATACAGTTTTACGAAGCTTGTTTTCATATATATATATATATATATATATATATATGCTGTAGATAGAAGGAAAGTGGTCAAGAAATGATCAACTCAAAACAAGTCACAGGGTGGTACGTTTCGTCTGTATGCACAGACTTTCTCAGCCGATCTGAATCAGATCGGCTGAGAAAGTCTGTGCATACAGACGAAACGTACCACCCTGTGACTTGTTTTGAGTTGATCATTTCTTGACCACTTTCCTTCTATCTACAGCATATCGTCGGATCCTAAACCCATCCACCCTTCCTTCATATATATATATATATATATATATGAGAGAGGGGGAGGTATAGTAAAACTTCAAAATCCCGAAATAAAACCGTTCATAAAAACGAATTAAGAGAGGATTTTATGCACAAACACGTTCTTTGCGTTACTACTATCAGCTTCTCAATCATCAGACGCGTAATATGATTCTTTTTAAACTAAGCTATCAAAACATTATTCGTGAGTTCGATTCTCACAGGGTGCTCCATACTTCTGGCTTTGAGCCACAACGAGCTCCTCACGTCTTGTGTAATACTAATTGCTAGTTGGACGAGCAAACCACTGTTTGCAAGTTCGATTCCCACTTAGAGTCCCATATTTCTGACCTTATTAAATGAGAAACACGTAGGTATGTATTAACACCACACTAGTAAATATAGTTATCGTAATTTGGGTGTTTAATTGTCACCATGTGAAAAAGTAGTTTTTTTTTGGCGTCGGGTGGAGTTTCCGATGTTCACCATGTGTGGGCACCAAGTTGTATTTACCCCACCATATGATAGAGAGTTTCGATAATACGTAACACATGTAGAACACTAAGAGAACATTGAAATTTAATGCCATATTCATTTCAAGATATCGGAGAAATGCTAAGTAGGTTTTTGTTTATAACGCAACACACAGCGCAAATAGAAAATGTACTTGAGAAGCGCTTGAAAAAGAAAGAGGTAAAAAGGGGGGGGGTTGAAGGAACAGAAAGAATAAAAGCAGACCTACAAAAATCGGCAAAAACATCAAAGCTTATAACCTAAACATTAAAACTATCGAAACCAGACAAGCGAAAAAAAAATCAAAACGTGAGCGCTTACAGATGATAAACCTTTTTTACTTGGTGGCTATGATTTTTGTAATATAAGCACTAGAGACATTTTATATTTTTTTAAAAGATTAACTGGTACTGTTTTTTTAGTATTGTACTTTTTTGGCCGATTTTAACTAGTTGTTACGAAAACACGGATTCATCACCCTTGAAAGTTGATAACGTAAAAAAGAGAGAACGAAAAGAAAACCAGATATATTTACAAACGTTTCCTCGGGATAAGTGCGGGTGGCCTAACGTTTAACAATCCGGAGATAGTTATCGGCCAGCCGAGTTCAAAACTGGAACAATTTGTATTCACTTCACATAAAAAAGATGGCTTCCACCACCAATCTAGCGAATGTCCACAGGGTTTAGGATAAGCTGTGAACACTGTAGATGTATAAGACCCACCTCATAAAAATGGTGTCCAGGGAATTACACAAAATTGCATCTGAGCCTCTAGGTATGGAGATCTGGTTTGGTTTGGTGGATTTTACGGCATGTCAACACTTTTTGGGTTATTTTATGCCGAATAAGTTTGTTCTATTTATGCTTGATGGGTATTTTAATTTTTTATGAACTCATTTTTTTAATGGATGGGACCCTAACAGGTACTATCACTCCAGGTTAGAGTGGACCTGGGAATAATGGTGATGGAGTGGTATTCCACATTTCCCAGAGCTCCAGAATTGGAAACTCTTCATCAGATAGTTTCACGTCATAGCCACGACACTAAGACCCTCAGATACCGCCTTCTAGCACATATGATAAAAAGGATTGGGGCTTGCCATAAGGGCATATCATCGGGACAATCATATAGGTGCTAGGACAAAAATCTGGTGAGTGTGGTGTACTCTTTTATTGGCATTACTCCCAAGTCGACTTTAAGTGGTAGTTCCTGTTTGGACCCAATCTATGAGTCAAATAGATCTTAAAATTATTCATATTCAAATGGGAATACTTGATGTCATAAAACTAAATTATTTGTATTAACAATAGAGATCCGAAATTATAATTGTTTACTAAGGATTATTATTAAAGTTATTTAAAACCACAACTTGGTGCAAACAAATGACCATTATCAAATAGAAATAGTTACTTGAAATCATATTATTGATTTTAGATAAGGAATACTTGAAACCATAAACTATATGCAAATTATTTGTATTAGGAATACTTTATATAATAATTCTTCAAGAAAACTTAAACAACTACACAAACAAATATAAATATATATTTACAATGAAAGCGATTCCCTAACCCGTTGGCATAAGAATAACCCAGGACGGGTTCACATGCCGTTATAATCAATCAACCTATCAAATGTGGTGAACTGATTGCCAGATGACAAGTCAGTTCCAATTTTCCCTATTCTCTAAATTAGAGTATTTGAAGTATATTGCCCTAATAAACATTTTTCTACGATGTGTCACTTTCTGCTGCGTTACGGTTACATACATAAGTAGAAACAATGAGAATTTTAGAAGTATATAGATTGCTGTGGCATTCAAGATGATAAATCTGTAAGAGGAATTGGCTGAATAAAGATTCGTGACTGTAGAGGAAGTGTTTCGTTTCATAATCATTTAGATAAACAATCATAGAGTACCCTTGACTATGGCGGATATTTCGAGATTGCCTGGGGAAGACAGGCGGATAAGAATCTCAACTAAGCTTATCAACTGCAATAACCAAGAAATGACGGACAAATTAAATCCGTGAGTTAACATTATTTCTCGTGCCGTCTAAAACGGATTTAAATACGGAGTCTTTAAAAAGGATCCAATCGTTTCATTTGTTTTTGACGATTTGTATTTACACTAAATTCGCTGTACACTCCACTTTGACCCTTAACTGGCGGTGGTAGAGCCCCTCCCCAATGAATCGGCTGGACACGTCAAGCCAAGTATTTATAGGATTGTCACAACCCTATTGCCCTTATGGCAAGCCCTAACCCTTTTATCATATATGTACTAGAGGGCAGTAGTTGAGGGTCTTAATATCCTGGATATGACATTAAACTCTATCTGATGGTGAAATTCCAATTCTAGAGCTCTGGGGAATGTGGAGTACCTCTTCATCACCATTACTCCCAAGTCCACCCTGACCCGGCGTGGTAATAACTGTTAAGGTACCATCTATATGTTAATAGAAAAACAGGATTTGAAATATGTTTAAAAAACTGAGTACTTGAATGATGAATAAAACAACGTCTTCTGCATAACCCGATGGGTTGACATGCCGTAAAACTCAACCAACCTATATTCGCTGTAAATAATCCAACAAGTAAGGCCTCCAAAGCACTTTGAACTCAGGAAAACTGTTGGCGTGGCTAATTGCGGCACGGTTGTACCTGCCCTAGCTTCGCTGCCACTCTCAGTCTTAGCTTGGCAGTCTTTTCTGACGGAGCTCCTGATTGACGCTACCGCCAAATGTGAAGTTCACGCAGTTGTTCGGTTTTTGAACCCAAAAGGCATTAAAGCGATCGAAATCCATCGCCAATTCACGAAAGTGTACGGCAAGTCGTGCATGACACTAAACTACATCTGATGTTGAGGCTTCAGTTCTGGAAATCTAAGGATTGAGTAGTATCCCTTTATTGCCATTACTCCCAGGTACACTACGTAGTACCCGAATAATCTTATTTTATATAAAGATATCGGTTTAACATCAATTTTAAAATTGTAGATTATTTTTAAAAATCTGAGTTAGAAAGTGGTCAAGATAAAATACAACCCCGAATAACTTTTGGATGTATTACTATGACAACATAATTGAAAATTATAACTTACCTGAATATGAGTACTGGTAATTTTCATGTGTTATACCTTCTGTATCAAAATGGTTATATTAGAATATACTTTATACAAAAACATAAGAAAAAAAGACCAAGGAACCTGCTCCTATGCTCCCTAGGTTCTGGACTGATGTAGACATTGAATGGGGTTCCGTTGGTATGTCTCGGCGAAAGTGTAATAGGAGGGCTCAGTAGATTTTAAGCAAATTATTATTATATCAATTTTGAAACTTAAATGTTTTTTAGTGAACTTTTAACATTAGCGTATCCGAAACTCGCTCGTACCTCAAATTTTAGCTGTCAACACAAAGCAAAATATCGACCGAATGACACACACACACACTATATATATATATATATATAAATAGATTATTTTCCTAACTCTTCAGTTTCCGTTGTCAATCCTACAAACAACCAAAATTTGCAAACTGTATATTTTTATAGCTGCCTCAATTCATAATTGCATCAAAATAATCATTTTCCTTTTTTTTTAGGGCAAAACAATTTTAGAAAAAAAAAAGAAAAATTAAACATTAAAAATCATCAAAACTATTGAAACAAAAAAAAGATGCTTAAAATGCTGCAGTTTTGATATTCCATGACATGAAGAATAACATGACAAAATTTGATTACAATTCGATGCAGTAAAAAGAAATAAAAATCAAAGTAAACTAAAACTGAACTAAATTTGTAATCTGCATTACATTTATATAGATAGATTTATAACTTGAAAGGAAAAAAATATAAACAAAATCTTTAGAAATAGTTCTGAAATAACCGATTTCTTCTGTCTAATCCATAGGTTCTGCCTAACCTATCCGAAAGAAATAAGACTTACCAGTTCAGCATTATATATATATATATATATATATATATATATATATATTATATATATATATAGTGCATGTGTGTGTATAATGCATTTTTACTCTCATAACCAACTGAGTTCCAAGTTTTGAACTTTTACTTGGTGTAAACCGATTATCAGGTTTCTTGATAGGTTTAATGGCATATCAACTGCTTATGGGTTATTTAATTTCGACATTTGATTAATTTGTAAATATTCGATTATAGTCATAACTATTCAATGGTTTGGTTTATTTTTTAACGGCATATCAACTCCTTGTCTATATATTAATACTCGTGTTCCTATTTTCCTTATCTTGCTGGTTAAAAATGAGACTGTCAAAATCGTCTAAGATTAAATGCAATAATATAAGTCCTAATTATCTAGTGTTGCTTATCCACCGAATTCTTATTTCTCTTGTGTCGTCACTTCAGCTAAATAATGGACCCTTCCGTTTTTCTTGTAAAGAAAAGGGGATGAAAAAGGACGTCACGCAGAAAAATATAAGAAAAGAGTAGGGGAAAGAAAGAGTGGGTGAGCGTGCAGAAGCGATAACACTAATCATTTTCAATCGATCATAAGGAAAAGAAGAAAAGAAGAAAAGAAAAAGTGAGAGTTAAATCAAGATTATTATACTTTTTATATATTGAAGTATTATGCAGTAGCTCTTAAGTAAACATATCAAACATTGTAATAATTAAATTATCATACTGTGGTATATCAACAGGTCCTGCTAGTTGTAGGTAATTGCATTCAATTTGATCTTCTCGCAACCAGATAAACAATCAACGAAAGAGAGTCGGCTATGAACCTGGTCCCTTTTTACGCAACGCCATTTAGTTGAGCGTAACAGCACACCATTCCTACTAGTTTCCCCCGACTAGTACAACTGTTATTACTGTCGACGAGAATCGTTTACCGATATCATAAATTGGATATCACTTACCAACCTCCTCGTCCAATTTGTCAAAGAGGTCATCCTCTGTGGTCCGGGTCACACTCGGGCCAGCGCAGCTAGTCGCACTCTAAAGGAAACGCAGCGGAATTTACTGAGTCATAAAGTAACTTTGTGTCTCTTTCACAATATAGTAATATTTCCCCGTTGTTAATGCTCCACTGACCAATACTGGTCGACAAGTAGGAGAGAGAGAGAGAGAGAGAGAGAGAGAGAGAGTAACATTAGCTCAATTTCACTCCTTCTCTTTCTCTCCTCTGCCCTTCAACGACCCTCCTTCCCAGACACACGCACACAACCACAAACGCGTCTCACCAACACTTGCACATCCGTGTGTGCATAGTAGATTACAAGATCACTCGCGCTAACCTACGCGCGCACAGAAATGGCAAAAACGTGGATTAAGCACCAAGCGATTGCACTGTCGTTAGCGTAATTCAATTTTGGAAGATTACGGTAGTTAAACGCTTGAATGCGTGGATATTTATGCTGTACTCTCTTTAAGTAATAATAATAAGGATACCGATGATTATAACACTATTACAGATCTTATTGTGATAATTATTGATATTGACACGCTCAAGTTGCGTCCTCCCGTCTACTGGCGCTCTACGTCGCCACCTCCCCACGCGCGCCGATAAAGAAATGACGGACAAATTAAATCCGTGAGTTAACATTATTTCTCGTGCCGTCTAAAACGGATTTAAATACGGAGTCTTTAAAAAGGATCCAATCGTTTCATTTGTTTTTGACGATTTGTATTTACACTTAAATTCGCTGTACACTCCACTTTGACCCTTAACTGGCGGTGGTAGAGCCCCCTCCCAATGAATCGGCTGGAACACGTCAAGCCAAGTATTTATAGGATTGTCACAACCCTATTGCCCTTATGGCAAGCCCTAACCCTTTTATCATATATTTACTAGAGGGCAGTAGTTGAGGGTCTTAATATCCTGGATATGACATTAAACTCTATCTGATGGTGAAATTCAATTCTAGAGCTCTGGGAATGTGAGTACTCTGCATCACCATTACTCCCAAGTCCACCTGACCCGGGCGTGGTAATAACTGTTAAGGTACATCTATATGTTAGAAAGAAAAACAGGATTTGAAATATGTTTAAAGAACTGAGTACTTGAATGATGAATAAAACAACGTTTTCGGCATAAAATTACCCAATGGGTTGACATGCCGTAAAACCCAACCAACCTACATTTGCTGTAAATACGGAGGTAATCCAACAAGTAAGGGCTCCAAAGCACTTGGAACTCAGGAAAACTGTTGGCGTGGCTAATTGCGGCACGGTTGTATCTGCCCTAGCTTCGCTGCCACTCTCAGTCTTGGCTTGGCAGTCTTTTCTGATGGAGCTCCCGATTGACGCTACCGCCAAGTGTGAAGTTCGCGCAGTTGTTCGATTTTTGAACCCAAAAGGCATTAAAGCGATCGAAATCCATCGCCAATTAACGGAAGTGTACGGCAAGTCGTGTATGACGCTAAACTACATCTGATGTGAGGCTTCAGTTCTGGAAATCTAAGGAGTGAGTACCCCTTTATTGCCATTACTCCAGGTACACTACGTAGTACCTGAATAATCTTATTTCATATAAGATAATCGTTTTAACATCAATTTTAAAATTGTAGATTATTTAAAAAATCTGAGTTAGAAAGTGGTCAAGATAAAATAATAAACCCCTAATAACTTTTGGATGTATTACTATGACAACATAATTGAAAATTATAACTACCTGAATAATTACTAGTAACTATGACAACATAATGAAAATTATAACTTACCTGAATATGAGTACTGGTAAATTTTCAATTGTTATACCTTCTGTATCAAAATGGTTTATTTAGAATATACTTTATACAAAAACATAAGAAAAAAGAGACCAAGGAACCTGCTCCTATGCTCCTAGGTTCTGGACTGATGTAGACATTGAATGGGTTTCCGTTGGTATGTCTCAGCGAAAGTGTAATAGGAAGGGCTCAGTAGATTTAAGCAAATTATCAATTTTGAAACTTAAATGTTTTTTAGTGAACTTTAACATTAGCGTATCCGGAAACTCGCTCGTTACCTCAAATTTTAGCTGTCAACACAAAGCAAATATCGACCGAATGACACACACACACACACACACTATTATATAATATATATATAAACAGATTATTTCCCTAACTCTTCAGTTCCCTTGTCAATCCTACAAACAACCAAAATTTGCAAACTGTATATTTTTATAGCTGCCTTCAATTCATAATTGCATCAAAAATAATCATTTTCCTTTTTTTTTAGGGCAAAACAATTTTAGAAAAAAAAAAAAGAAAATTAAACATTAAAAATCATCAAAAACTATTGAAACAAAAAAAAATGCTTAAAATGCTGCAGTTTTGATATTCCATGACATGAAGAATAAACATGACAAAATTTGATTACAATTCGATGCAGTAAAAGTAAAAAGAAATAAAAATCAAAGTAAACTAAAACTGAACTAAATTGTTAATCTGCATTCATTTATATAGATAGATTATAACTGAAAGGAAAAAAATATAAACAAAAATCTTTAGAAATAGTTCTGAAATAACCGATTCTTCTGTCTAATCCATAGGTTCTGCCTAAACTCTCCGAAAGAAATAAGACTTACCAGCTCAGCATTATATATATATATATATATATATAATAATAATATATATATATATAAGTGCATGTGTGTGTATAATGCATTTTTACTCTCATAACCAACTGAGTTCCAAGTTTTGAACTTTACTTGGTGTAAACCGATTATTAGTTTCTTGATAGGTTAATGGCATAGCAACTGCTTATGGGTTATTTAATTTCGACATTTGATTAATTTGTAAATATTCGATTATAGTCATAACTATTCAATGGTTTGGTTTATTTTTTTAACGGCATATCAACTCCTTGTCTATATATTAATACTCCTGTTCCTATTTTCCTTATCTTGCTGGTTAAAAATGAGACTGTCAAAATCGTCTAAGATTAGATGCAATAAGTCCTAATTATATAGTGT
Organism: Doryteuthis pealeii; assembly: GCA_023376005.1. Taxonomy (NCBI): domain Eukaryota; kingdom Metazoa; phylum Mollusca; class Cephalopoda; order Myopsida; family Loliginidae; genus Doryteuthis; species Doryteuthis pealeii. Next base: position 45,676,845 of record CM042143.1, on the reverse strand, counting down.
TGCTTATCCACCGAATTCTTATTTCTCTTGTGTCGCCACTTCAGCTAAATAATGGACCCTTCCGTTTTTATTGTAAAGAAAAGGGGATGAAAAAGGACGTTACACAGAAAAATATAAGAAAAGAGTAGGGGAAAGAAAGAGTGGGTGAGCGTGCAGAAGCGATAACACTAATCTTTTTCAATCGATCATAAGGAAAAGAAGAAAAGAAGAAAAGGAAAAAGTGAGAGTTAAATCAAGATTATTATACTTTTTATATATTGAAGTAGCTCTTAAGTAAACATATCAAACATTGTAATAATTAAATTATCATACTGTGGTATATCAACAGGTCCTGCTAGTTGTAGGTAATTGCATTCAATTTGATCTTCTCGCAACCAGATAAACAATCAACGAAAGAGAGTCGGCTATGAACCTGGTCCCTTTTTACGCAACGCCATTTAGTTGAGCGTAACAGCACACCATTCCTACTAGTTTCCCCCGACTAGTACAACTGTTATACTGTCGACGAGAATCGTTTACCGATATCATAAATTTGGATATCACTTACCAACCTCTCGTCCAATTTGTCAAAGAGGTCATCCTCTGTGGTCCGGGTCACACTCGGCCAGCGCAGCTAGTCGCACTCTAAAGGAAACGCAGCGGAATTTACTGAGTCATAAAGTAACTTTGTGTCTCTTTCACAATATAGTAATATTTCCCGTTGTTTAATGCTCCACTGACCAATACTGGTCGACAAGTAGGAGAGAGAGAGAGAGAGAGAGAGAGAGAAGAGAGTAACATTAGCTCAATTTCACTCCTTCTCTTTCTCTCCTCTGCCCTTCAACGACCCTCCTTCCCAGACACACGCACACAACCACAAACGCGTCTCACCAACACTTGCACATCCGTGTGTGCATAGTAGATTACAAGATCACTCGCGCTAACCTACGCGCGCACAGAAATGGCAAAAACGTGGATTAAGCACCAAGCGATTGCACTGTCGTTAGCGTAATTCAATTTTGGAAGATTACGGTAGTTAAACGCTTGAATGCGTGGATATTTATGCTGTACTCTCTTTAAGTAATAATAATAAGGATACCGATGATTATAACACTATTACAGATCTTATTGTGATAATTATTGATATTGACACGCTCAAGTTGCGTCCTCCCGTCTACTGGCGCTCTACGTCGCCACCTCCCCACGCGCGCCACCAGCGGTGCGTACAAAGCATTGCCAACCCACCTGTTGACACAACCTGGCGTGTATTGAGTTACACCAGTCTGACCCGAGCGTGAACCTATCTATGAACACCTAATCAAACACGTTACCGGGTCGCGTTCACCCCTCATATAGTTCTCTCTATGAATGAAATCGGACTATATACTTTTCTCTCGCCAGTTTGAACCTTGTCTGTCTGTCTTTATTTCTTTAATATTTTTCATCGTTCTGTTTTCTTTTCCTCCAATTTCTCTTCAAAGCAACGATTTATCCATAATATCATGGGCTGATTAACTTTAACGGCATGTCAACCCGCCCAGGGTTATTTTATGCATAGAAATTAGGGAATTGCGTTCATTGTAGATTTTATTAACATTTTTGTGGAGTTTTCTATTTCTTTTTAAATTTTGCGCCATGTCAACCCTTGGGTTATTTTATGTCGAGACGTTGTTTTATTCATTCTTGATGGGTATTGACAATTCTTTTATTGAACTATTGTTAAACACATTTCCTTCTATTTAACCCATAGATGAGACCCTAACTGGTACTACCACTGTGGGTCAGGGTGGACCTGGGAGTAATGGCGATGAAGGAGTAATCCACATTACCCAGGGCTTCAGAATTGGAACTTCACCATTAGATGCAGTTTAAAGTCATACCAAGGATATTTTATGAAGTTATTTCTTGCACACAGACATTTACCATCTCGGTGTGAGTAGAATGTGATGCATGATCAATTTGTCAAGCGGAGTTTAACAGGTTTGAATTCAGTTTTCCTTCTGCTAGACTGTTTGCCTAACCAACCTTAAAGAGCTCAGTCTGCCTTACAATTTACACATAGCTGGAGGGAGAATAGTTAGATGCATACCTTTTCCAAAAGTATTAGCAATATGTGAAATACAAACAGCCTCATCCAGTATTTGAACTCGTCTCGCCGTGCCCATTTCCTACGACGAAAATCATTACACAACGTGCGCACATAAGATATGAAGTAGTACTAATACAATTAATTTGCATACAGCTGTATGGTTTAACGTATTCCTATATAATATTAATAATTATATGGTTTCAAGCAATTAGTTCTATCCTGTCCTTAGACATTACAAGTCACCACCCACGACCAACTGTTGACCCCACTGGTGGGAGGGTTACACCTCTGGAGAGGAGGTGCAGTCGGCGTACTTTACAGCCCAGCCGACAGGGCGGGCAACGTCCATGTGCAATCGCACTTGTTTAATAATTCACACTCAATTATACGATAGCAAGTAGGTATTTGCCCAACACGTTCGCCACGGGTAGGATGTGACACAAGATCGCAGCAAGGATGGAATTCGCTATTCAGCAGTAATGGATCCCCGACACTAGCTTGCTAACCATTACACCCCAATGGGATGCCCTTGATAGCAAATATCCCTATTTAATACTCATTTCAAACAGATCTATTTGTTCCATAGATGCATACGATATGTTAAGCTTGGTCTATTGTTTAACGGCATATCAACCCTAATGGGTTATTTAATGTAGATATTAATTCGTAAATCTGATTATAATCATAACTATATCAACGTTCATTGAATTTTTGAAAAAAAATTTTAAATTGCACTTTTCTTATTTGTCTATAATAATCACTTATTTGTATATGGTTGTATGTTGTTTTTTTCTTCACTAGCTCTTTCTTCTGTCTAGTCTAGATCCGCTCTTTTCATACACTCTCTCTTGATTTCTAACACTTTATTTATATATTTACCAACCCCTCCGTGGTAACCGGATGCGACACAAGGTCAATTTCTTAAGCAGAGTTTAGCTGGTTTTGAATTCAGAGTTTTTCTTCTAGACTGGTTACCTAACCAAGGTTAAAGAGCCCAGTCTGTTCTACTATTTACCCATGAAGGGAGAATAGATTCATACATTTCCAAAGGAAATTAGCTCTATGTGAAATGCATTCAGCCTCGTCTATGCTTTGAACTCGCGTCGACAAGTCCATTTGCAACGACTAACCTTTACACCACGCTTTATTTAGTATACTCTGACACACACACACACGCGCGCGCGCATACTAATTCATTCATTGGTCACCATAAGACCCTTGCAGATTGTATTGAACGCTTTACACACTCACTGTGTAAAGAGATCTACACACCCCATCCATACGTTCGTACTCGCGGAAACTCGTAACAGCAGCCCTCCCCCATTTTTGAGCGCCAATGCGAACACACTAGCACATACTAGCAAATTTTGCCGCCTCTTTACGAGAACTGCTGGTGGCGGCGCGCGCTTTTGAATCCGTTTTACTCTCTGTCGACAGATTGGCCGGCAGAACGCCTTCGATAGTGCCATCCTCTCATTAGACATCAATTCCAAAAACTCGTCCATTAACAGCTTCATGTCAGCAAAATATTATGACTAGAGGTTATTTTCTAGAGGAAAAAACTGGCTTATACCCGAGTCAAGGTTTTTTTCAGTAATTAAAGGCCAAAATACTAAAAGAGATGAATATGAAAAACAAAAAAACAATACTGCAAATTAAAAAAAAAAGGCTAAAATTTTAAAGAGCGCAGGTTGAAACGTTGGAAAGAAAGGGTGGGTGAGGTCAGAACGAATAAAATAAGAAACTTGGGTTAGATTGGGAGTGGGTGTTTGATCGTTGGTAGCAGTGGATGGTGGGTGGGGTAGGAGGTTTTGTTAGGGTAAGGAAAGAGGCGGAAAGGGCAGGTGACTAGAGGAGACGGGGTGAGTGCGAGGTAACAAGAGGGTAACATTTTCAATTTGACGCAATAGCTAGTTAAAGTAAAAGAGAAACTAAAAATTTGCAGCCGATTGAAAAGACACCCTAATTGAGATCGATAGGAGAGAGAGAGAGACAGAGAGAGAATAAGGAAAGAAAGAAAGGGATACAAAGATGTGTCTGAAGAGCAGGAAAGAGAAGGTGGTGAATGGGTTTGGGAAAATAATGCGTTCACAACCAGACAGAGAGGTAAGGGGATACTAATTTCTCAAATCACACAAATTTCGTTGTAATGAGCCTACCAAGACTCCCTAAATCGTTTAAGCGCTTCTTTTCCTTTTCTTTTTACAGGGAGATAATTTTAGCCTAGCCGTTGTCACACAACCCCTACCCATTTTTAATCTCCCCTCCAGTTCGGCTGTCTAACAGTCTGCCAACTTATCTCCCTACTTTTCCCAATCTTTCTCGCACTTTTTCCTTTCTCCGATTCTTTTGTTAATCAATTTTTTTATTCATCTATCTCAAGTACTTCAACTCAAAGTTCTAAAAAACTAAAAAAACAAACAAAAAAACCCTATCCTTTCTTACATAAACAGCAAATTGGACAAAAGCCAATTCTTTTTCCAAAAAAATTCTATAAATCATATATGATCACTTTTATACAGTGTCAGCAACCCCTTTCTTGTTCTGGGAGTTTTCATTGTTTTTGATAATACCCTAGCAATACCGCTTGCATCGTAACAACACCATTTACACACTACCCTTTCCCCAGACTGTCCCTTTCGCGCCCTTTTTCTGTAGTTTCCCGCCAGTCAGGTTTCTGTTGTCTGTCGTTTATTAAGACATCAACCGCTAACACCAACACAGCCGCCTTACCCCTAACACTACCATCACCGTTACTTCGAGGACAAGTGATGATCCTAGCGGGCAGTAGCTGCTAGTAATGAAACAATTACAGCTACTGGTCATCGCAGTACTAAGCGCTGTTAGTGCCGTCTGCCCTTTAAGAATAGCGGCTCCCCCACAAAAGGTCAGCAGCGCTTCAGCACGTCTGCGTGAGACAGACGTTTAACAAGCAGCTTTCAACCAAGAAAGCCTTTAAAAAAATGAACGGATACAGAATGGCAATCGACCCCAACACGTTAAATGGGTCGACTGAACCGTTGCGACTTCAAGATCTTCAGTCAATCCAACCATTTCAAGCAAGATAATTCTATTACGCCCTAAGCCACGTACATTGTACTGGATACATTTTAGTAGGCGTCGTCTCTTTTATAGGATAAGTTTATTTCTGCTATTGCTATTGTCATTGTCGCCAAGTAATAACGGATACATTGGTGACCTTGCTTAATAATAATAATAATAATAATCTTATTATAATGGAGATTGTGTGTATTTCTGTCTGTAACCGAAACTATATTCCTACTCAAGTCACAATTCTCTTAGTTATTGACATCACATTCTCCATGATTTTATTTTTTATCTAAACCTCAATTATTAATAAAATTGTCTTACATTATTAATACTGTTAACTATGTCTACATACTGACAACATGCAATTCTATTAATATATACAACAAAATAACGGTTTACAGTGTGAACGGGAAGGCTAATTTGCATATTAATATTAAAAAATCGAATTTAATAAATATGTGCTTAGTATTATTGATTTCTTACTGTTTGGTTTTATTTCAATGAATATAAGCAAAAATCTCTTCAATGAATCTTAAATGAAATCCATTAACAAGATAAAATAACTGTCATTTTATTCTTTACTTCCTCTTATAACTAAATACTTAAATTAGAAAAATTAACAATGAAAGACGAGAGTGATGGAAGAGTAAGTTTCAGTTGTTCCATTTTTTATTATACTCCCTTTGTTTCAAATCTTTTATTATACTCCCTCTGTTTCAAATCTTTTTATCTGTATTCTTATTTAGTTTCATTAGCCTTTCTAATTTAATATAATATTTTATTACATTAAAACTTAAATACTTGCACCCGGAGGGTGCATACATTTGCTAGTAATAATAATAATAATAATAGGTAGACTTTTCAGTTCCAGCAGATCACAGGGGGAAGATGAAGGAAAACGAAAAGATAGACAAACACCTGGACCTTGCCAGAGAATTGAAAAAGCTGTGGAATACGAGGGTAAAAGTGATACCAATTGTAGTTGGTGCACTTGGAACGGTCCCAAAAAGCTTGGAAAAGAGTAGAGGAACTGAAAATTAGAGGAAGAATTGAGACCATCCAGACAACTGCATCGCTGAAATCAGCTAGAATACACAGAAGAGTCCTGAAGACCTGAAAAAACTTGATGTCACTCAGACTCCAGTGAAAGACCATCAGCTAACGCTGGTGTAAAAAAAATCATGAACATCTATATATCAATACTATTGTTCTTTAATCCACCGACCGTTATAATCTTGCCACACTCTCTTGTTAACAATGAGACCGCGCAAATCATCCAAGATGAAAGCCAAAAATATAAATCCTGATTATCTGGTGTTGCTTAATCACCGAATTCTTATTTCTTATGAGTGTCGTCCCCTCGGCTAAATAATGGACAATTCTGTTTTTATTATAAAGAAATAAAGGGACGAAAAAGAACATGCTACACAGAAAATAAATAAGAAAGACAGGAAAAATAGAGAGAGAGAGGTGAGTGCGCGGAAGCAATTACACTAATCTGTTTCAATCGAACATAATGAAAAGAAGGAAAGAAGGAAATAAATTAAAAAAAGAGTGAAAGAGTTAAATCAAGACTATTGTACTTTTTATTTAAAGTATTAGCAATAGCTCTTAAATAAACATATCAAACGTTGTAATAATTTAATCATCATAATGTGGCATATCCACAGGTCCTGCTAGTAATGATAATAACTAGCAGGACATGTGAATATGTCTCAGTATGATGATTTAATTATTACAACGTTTGATATGTTTACTTAAGAGCTATTGCTAAATAGTTCAATTTGTAAAAAGTATAATATTGATTTAACACTCATTCTTTTTTTTCCCTTCTTTTCATCTTTTCATTATGTTTGATTGAAAGATTAGCGTTATCGCTTCCATTTGTTCATCTCCTATCTTTCTCCTCTTTTTTCTTTCTTATATGTCTCTGTGTAGCATGACCTTTTTTCTTCCCTTTGTGATAAAAACGGAACGGTCCATTATTTAGCTAAGGTGACAACACCCACATCTAAGAAATAAGAATTCTGTGGATAAGCAACTGAAAGTATTTTTGTCACTTAATGAAATGCGAGTTCATATAGAGAAAATTATGGAGCTTATGGAAGCTTCTAAAATACTCTATTGTAATGTGTACGTGTTCTACCTATTCAACAATTGGTATTATTCAAACTACACAAAATTTGCATATACATACTGTATATGCAGATTTACCAGCAAGTAAATAAGTAAACCCCTACAAGAAATGTATATCCCTACATAGGCACTTGTCTTGCAACGCTTATCCTCTTATGAAATGGACAGGGCGACCGGAGTTCAAATCGCGGCTGTTTGCATTTCACATAAGGCTAACACTGTTGAGAAATTAGGTAGATATTTACCCAAACCGTTCACCATGCGTAGGATATGACACAAGACGCAAGTATGCCAACCAGCGAGGATCTAACTCGCTATTCGGTAATAATGGATCTGATAGAATAGCTTGCAAACCGTTACAATTACGACGGGGTGCCTTACTCTGGGGACTTGTCTAAGAGGAGGAAACAATTCAAACCTGTTAATCTTCACTGAAGAAATGGTCCGTGTGTCACATCCTGGTCATGGGTTGGATAAATACATCCCCCCCTTTGCAGAGGTTGGTTGATTAGATTTACGTCATATCAACCCTAGGGTTATTTTATGTCGATGAAATTTTGCTTTTATTCATTTTTGCTGGGTGATCATTTCTTAAAAACACATTTTTAAAACTCATTTTTGATATATTTAACTCTTAGATGGGATCTTAATAGGTACTACCACTCCGCGTCAGAGTGGAACTGGGAGTATTGGTAATGAAGGAGTAATCAACATTTCCTAGAACTCCAGAAGTGGAACCTCTCCACCAGATGCCGTTTAACGTCATACCCAAGATACTATGATCCTCAGCCACCGCGTTCAAGCACATGTTTATTTGTAAAGTTTTTTGTTTTGTTTTACGGCATATCAATGGGTCATTCAGTGCCGGCAAAGTTTTGAAAGATTCGTAGCAATAGTTAGGAATACATTTTTTTAAACTCAGTTTTTATTTGTAAAGAAATTATCTATTTAACTCATAGAGGGGACCCTAACAGGTACTACCATTCCGGTTTAGAGTAGACCTGTGAGCAATGATGATGAAGGGGTGCTCCACATTCCCTAAACCTCTGGAACTTGAACCTCACCACCAGAAAGAATTTAACGTCATGCCCAGGAATTGAAGACACTCAGTCACAGCCTTCTAGCACCCATATGATAAAAAGCGTTGTTGCTTGCTATAAAGGCAATAGAGTCGGGACATCAAGCACATGATAAAAAGAGTTCGGGTGTACCATAAAGAGCAATACGGTTGAGACAATCATATAGGAGCTAGGGCTTGACGTGACAAGCCGATTGGTCACAAGGGGCCTCTCCGACCATCGGTCTAGCCTAAATAAGGGCCAAAGGGGAGTGTTGCATGTCATTGACTACTCAGACACCAAGGTTCTGTTCTAAAGCATCACGGGTCGCCACTTACGGCCAACAGGTGGCTCCATTGGGAGCAGAGTTTTACCTCTCTGTATTTTAAGCCCAGCCAACAGGGCTTGTATTCCATCCTGTCTGGGTAACCTATGCTGCTAACTTAGTTCAGAGCTAAGCTGAGTAAACGGTATATGGTTGGTTGGTTGTTTTCCGGCATTTTATGTTGAATCAAGTCATCTTGATATTAGGTTGCTTACAGTACCCACTGTTGTTTAAATGGCCACCCACCAGAGTACTTAACAAGCTCATGGCTGCTTAACCTCGGTGATCTAACGGGGACCGGTGCTTTCAACGTGACACACACACACATATATATATATATATATATATATATATATATAGCGCCCCCTCGTCAAACAAGGAACGAAGAGAGTGAAAAAGAGTCATAAGGAATGAGAGGAAAACAGCATCTCCAGCAAGCATCACCATTTGTTTGCAATCACTGCGCCAGAGATTGCCATTCAAAAATTGATCTGTTCAGCCACTCACGCATTTGTAGAAAGAAAGTGGACACTACGCCATCGTCTTCAATAGACGGAAGGATGCCAACAATATATATATATATATATATATATATATATCAACCCCTCTGAACGAACAGGATGCGACACAAGGTCAATTTATTAAGCTGAGTTTAACATGTTTGAATTCAGAGTTGTCCTTTTCCTGGGCTAGTTACCTATACAAGGTTAAAGAGACCTGTCTGCCCTACTGTTTACCCATAGCTACAGGGAGAATAGTTGGATTCATACCTTTCCCAATAGTATTAGCGCCATATCAAATGCATCTGCCTCGACCAGGATTTGAACTGGTTGAAGAGTCCATTTCCAATGACTAACCATTACACCGCGCACTTCCGTAAGTATGATATATGGTTTCGGCTTCGTACGGCCAAATAATCTTACATTCAATCGTGGCATTTACATGAAACCACACAGCAAATACAAGATGTTAACATCCATCGCGTTACGGAATATTTAGATGCGTATCCAATTTTAATGACATTTTTTCACAATGTATCAATCACAAATTCAACTATTCTATCAACAAAAGTAATTATATTTTTTTAAATAAATCAATAGAGATCGGATGAATTAGAGTTTCATATCTTTGCCAATAACGATATGTAAAATAGAGAGAATTATAAAATCTAAAAAAAAAAAGAAAAAAAAGACAAAACGAAAGACATGGTCTGTAAGGAGATACCTTATTGATGTGTAATCTTCAAATCCCCATAAGAGACTTAACGGGTTTCCTCACCCGTTTTCCCCCTCCCCCAAATCTAATAAAAGGTGATAAATGTGTATTTGCTATCATGTGTAATACTTTTTTTTTCATTTCTCCAAAGTTCAAGTTGTTATCAACAGGTGGCAAATTTGGAGGAAGGAAAAATCTAAATTCTCCATCGCCGATCGAAAAAGCGGGAGAAGTTTTAATCGTTTTCAAAAGTTGGATTCTCATAATTTAAACGATTTATTTTCATATCTCATTTGAAGGGGGGGGGGAGCTGCGGCTCGGAATAAATGCGCAGGAAAGAAAAGAAAAAAAACAAAAAACAAAACAACACCCTCGATTTTATTTATTTTTCAAATTATTATTAAAGCAGTTGTTTCTATATATATTTGATATTTACTCGGCCTGGCCTGTTAATATTTTATATGAACAAATATCAAAATACAAACAACCTAACAGGTGTTATTTAGAAAAAATACTTTGTGTTATCTACTTATTCGTTTAAAGGCCGTTCTTGGCAGACATTAAGTTTGATATCGAGTCAAATTCCAATCGTATGATTTATATTATAACTAGAAGTGGCTAACCAACGTCACTTGGGTAGAGAGGGAGGCAAAACCCCTGGTGTATGGATTTGTTTATTTTTGAGATTTGCAAATGCTGGCTATATTTAAGTAGAATTTCAATGCTATATCTATGTATATTTCAATTTTTGAATATCTTTGAATATAAATCAAATCTTCAAAAAGAACTGGTGATATTTAAGGTCTATATATATTTATTTTGTCGTCAATTGTTTTATTTTCGCAGTTTCATCCGGACATATATACATACACACCAACTGACCTTTATATACATATAGTTTAATTGAAAATAAAGTAAAGTCGTCTATAATTTGCATTGAATAATTATTACGCTTGAAAAAGTCTAATGATCGCAAACAAAGATAGTATTATTATTACTATTGACACTGTGCTAGTTTTCCCACCAGCACTGAACGTCACTGTTTTTAGAGTGATAGAACGTCTCAACTCTCCAGGACTCTTCCCGGTATTCTAGCCCTCAATAGTGCTGAAATCTAAAATGGTCTCAATCCGCCCCCGGATCTCCTTTCCCCAGAGTTACTAGTCTTCAGGTTGTTTCAATGCTCTGACTGATTTGTAATATCAACTATTTACGACTTTCCATGCTAGTAGTTACTTTTTCACACTATGAGTAAAGGGTCTTCAAAGTGATAGAAAGTGTCTCCAGCTTTCAAAGACTCCTCAGGACTCTTCGACAGTAACACTATGGTTATGACGTATACCCGTTGTGTTGGATTGATGATTTGTTCGGAAAAATGTATGACCAGCGGAAAAGTTTAAATGCTGATTCAGCAAATACGCGGTGGATAGATTTGATTGGATGATTGGAATGTTGACGAAGGGGAGAAAGGAAGAGTGAAAGGTGATAGTTAGAAGTTAGTAAAGAGTTTGTCTGGTCGTCGACGGGTGAAGACGGGCTAAGGCCCTGATCTTCCCCGCGCAGTGAACATAGATGAAGTTAAAATAAATAATTACTTGATTAAGTCGCAAAATGGATGTTTTGTCTTTTGTAATTCCTTTTATTTTGACGAAATCAGCCTTAGCTAGAAGCACAATCAGAAGAAGCCGGCAGACATGGCAGAAGCTCTGCAAGTAAGTCTAATCTCTCTCTAATATTTTTCATAATAAGTCTCTCTCTCCCTAAAGAAAGTTTTTACCAAAGAATACTCACTCTCACCAGTGCGTATGTGACACGTATCCCATTTGGTACTATGGACAACATAGTATCAGTGGGGTACGTATGCGTATGGAACTTTATAGGTTCACACGCGACGTATCCTAGCCATTTTATAGTCTGGATGGTTTCAATTCTTCAAATCAACACAGGTTGTTCCCCCAATTTCTGAAGAAATCCAGAACTGAAGCTACAATATCAGATACAGTTTAGTATCACACCTAGAACATTTTTACAGAGGTATTAGCCCCTCTATAGTGGATACTATCGGCGTATTCTAAACCCTGTTGACCGGTCTTATTAACAAGAGTAAATCCCGTCAACATAGTCACTAGTATATATAGCATAAAAGTGCTGCGTTCGCTCACAACAAAACAAACAAAAAAAACACTATCAGCTTCAGAAATGATTAAGCGTTGCTTGTTTTATTCCGTCAAGTGTAGTAAATCAATCATAACTTGCACTAAATCCAACACTGTGTGGAGTGCGGTAGATACTCAAGCCCCTCTTCCTCGTCTACTCCGGTTCAAACCTCGGGAAAAAGCGTCAAAGTCCTTCGCCGGGGGGGGGGGAGGCGTTCACACTTCACCCCCCTGAACCCCTGCGGTTAGTTTATTCGCGCCCTTCATTACGGTATGTCTATTTTTGAGTCGTTTTGGTGCTCTTGCTACTTTCCTTGCTGCTTCACCACTCACCCCCGACCCCTCAGGACAAGCTACTACGCGATGAGCGAGAGAAGGAATTAGTAGGATTGTATGTCATATCGATGTATCAACACACGGACCCCGTCTGTGCGAAAATGTCTCACCCTCTGACACACAGGTTGTTCCCCACACTAAACGATGCGTCCCATGGGAACCCCTTTAACACACCTCAGCCAATACTTTTCTGGATCACAAACAAAGTGAAGTGATTAAGTTGATTAAGTAAAACAAAGGAATATAAATATTTCCTCCCATCTTAGTTATTTTATTGTAGGCGCAAATAATAAACTAGACAGCATTCACTTGATCTAGTCACAACTCTCCTTTACTGAAAAAAGAAAAAAGAAAACAAACAAACAAACAAAACAAACAACAAATAAAAAAGCCGATGTCTTCTCAAAGTACAGAATAACAACTAAAAATATCGACGATATAGATACTATGAAAATTGTCCATTACACGTACTAACAAGAATTATTAGTCGATTTTTGCTTTGTGTTTAGAGCTAAAATTTGAGACACGAGCGAGCTTCAGATACGCTTATGTTTATAAATTCAATAAAACCATGGAAGTTTCAAATTCATTACACCAAAGAAAAATATCATTTTATTAAAAAACAACATTAAAACATAATCACATTCTATTTTATGTTTTTATACAATACAGTGTTATTTTTCTTAATTAAAGAATGTAGAAAAAAGGATATTTTTGGAGGGATGGAACGATTAAAACCATTTCAGTTCATGTCAATGGAGGAAATTGACTTACGGTGGAACGAATTGAACGGAGAGAGAGAGAGAGAGGGGGGGGGGAGGAATGTATCCTTTTAGAAAATTCTTCCATATTTTGAGCTCCCAAAATTCACATGTACGTACACACACAAAAAAAAAACTAAATAAATTTTCGAGATACTCATGTTGGGATTATCTTCCCTTTGCCTGGAAGAGTTATCTTCCCACTGGGTTTCCGTGCCGGCCACCAGAGGACTTCTGGTATTTAAGCGCGAGGTCCAAACTCTTCTTCCTCTTTTAGCTACATCTTCTCGTACGACCACATGGGTTAGACATTTTGTGACTACACCCCACCCTCGTGGGGCCACTGGTCCCCACGTACGGACTAAGTCAGTAAGTGACTTCCATTATATGGACTATCTGTAACTCTTTTCATAGGTACATGTACGTAACACTTGAATGTGTCCTTATTGTATCTCATTTGTATTATCTTGTATTCCTATTTTATGTATCTTGTCTTATTTCTGTGCTGTGATATATAAAATGGTATTCCAATACCGCGTGTCGGAGTTGTATGTTCATAAATAACCATGAACCTTACACTCACTTTAATGAAACATACAAAGAATGATTGGTGCCCAATCTTTCAAACACACACACACACATATACATATATATATAAACACTGTGTTTAACAGGAGGGAGATTTCATGTATGATGAGTTTCTTTTCTTTTCTAGCTTCTTGTCAGTTTTTAGTTTTTTAAATCGTGGTGGAGTGTAGATGAATCCTGAATATTTTCAACACTCCAGAGAGCCATCATCAGTGGTAGATGTAACTGAGTTGATTCTTTATTATTTTGAAAAACACAAGGTGGCTAAATAACCGAGTAGCAGTAGGAGTAAGCAGGAGAGGGAACCCAGAAATTATATGAAAGGATGAGGGGATTTGTGGTGATGGGGTAAAATAAAAATTAAAACTGGTCAGAAAACTAGAAAAGATTGAAAAGAAACTCGTCAAACAAAATGTTCAACACTGTATACATAAAAGAGAAAATGCTGTCCAAAACAGCCCAGCTGTACGGCAATCTGACCCATATCACACAAACCATCCGTGTGAGGCGAACAAGACACGCTGGGAACTGGTGGAGAAGCAAGGACGAACTAATAAGTGGCGTTCTTCTGTGGAAGCCATCACATGGGCACGCCAGAGTAGCTCGTTCAGCAAAGACGTATATAGACCAATTCTGTGTCGATACTGAATGCTGCGCAAAGGACCTACCACAGGCAATGAACGATAGGGATAGTTAGAGGGAGATTGTCATCGATATCCGTGCTACTAGCGCGAAATGATGATGATATGTTACTCAATTATGACATTATTTTACCCAATTTATACACATTGGTTTTAAACAGTTTACCGGTTGTGAACATTTGACAATACACCGGTCGAAAGGGGCGCTTAAGTTTCCTTTTTTCGTTTCTTTTTTTCGTCTCCTTTAACCCCCCTTTTTATGTGTCATAGTTGACAGAAGCTCATAAAATATGAGGCGATATATATATATATATATATATATATATATATATATATATATATAAAGATGAACTAAGGGTTTATTTTCATATTGCTTCGAAGCTTATTGTCCTCTCGTCTCAAAATATTTAACAACAAAATATTAAGAAAGCAGCACTGCACTTTGTTGTCTTTAACCAAAATTAAATAACTGTATTTTCTTTTGATGGTGAAACCACTATCAATACTCATGTCCAGTTTTATCGGCAAACAAGATTGTTTCACAGAAATGATTCTGAAAATAAAATCTCTTGTCTGATGTAAGAATTATTTTTAAGCGGCAAAAAACAGCGATAATCAAATATTTGGAAACGGAATTATCAAAGAATGCAAAGGTTTCAGAAATTGATTAAAAGACGTGCGCTGTGTCTGAAAATCTAGGTAAGCAGTTAAAGAAAATTATCAATAAAGAATTCGAATCGATATTTTTTTAAAGCTCATTTATGAAAATATAATGCAGATAGGATTTTCACAGGACAAAAATATTGAATTCTGAAAAATTAATATTTACGCAACGTTGAACGTAATTTAATAAAAATAGCAGCCGATAAAAAACAATTAAAAGTGACAGTGGAAAAAATGCAAGGTAGAAATGGAATAATGCAATGTCTGAACCGGATGTGTGTGGTGTATCTGTGTATCACTGGTCTGAACATGCGTAGGTCACAAGTCTCGTTTGGTAAGTAAATAAGACTTAAAAAGGTAGTGGTGATGAATGGGAATAACAAATTCATTGTTTTTCTTTTATTTCCATCTATCAAATCTCCTTAGATAATAAAGGCTGTTTAATAAAAATGATATAATTTGAGGCGTAAATATCTGAGTAACTAAATAGTCTCGACAAATGAAACAAAACAGTTTTAAATGTTGAATGGTATTCCTAGACATCTCCAACAATAAGTAAAAGTAAAGAAATGCCATTATCCAAAGTTCTTTATTACAAAATAATTTTGTATTTCCTGTGCATACGTTTGTATGCATGTATAGCTTTATTCAGCCTTCCGCCACAGGAAAAATGCGATAAAAGTCATTTTTAAGCGGAGTACAGCTGGTTTCGGCGGAATGTCCTATTGTCGGTAGTAGCGATGGATCCTATCACCTTAGATTATCCGCCTCGGAATCACAAGGTTCCCTGTTCGATTCCGCCCCCTGCCTATTCAACACATGAAAAGCACAGCTTGGAGATGATGGCATGTGTGTCGCTCCACTTCAGACACTGAATACTGTATAGAGGCTCTATCAGGAGCGATAACTGGCAGTACGTGAGTGGGGGGAGGGATTAATGATTAGCACACCGAACGCTGCCATAAAATATAGTAAAGCTACCCGTTTTACAAACAACGTATGTAATTGTCCATAATTGTATATATTTATCCAACCCCTCCGCACGAGTATAGGATGCGATACAAGGTCAATTTCTTAAGCGGAGCTTAACAGGTTTGAATTTAGATTTTTCCTTCTCCTAGACTGATTATATAGCCAATGTTAAAGAGCCCAGTCTGTCCTATTATTTACCCATAGCTGGAGGGAGAATAGTGGGATACATACCTTTGCCAAGTGAAATAGCACCATGTGAAATGCAAACAGCCTTGTCCAGGATTTGAACTCGGGTTGACGGGTCCATTTCCTTCGACTCTAACCATTACACCACGCACCTCCAATTGTCCATAATTATATAAGTGTGCGTGTATGTGAATGTATGTACGATTGATTTGTATATATTTGTGTATCAGAGAGGAATAAGTGTAGTCATCTCTCGACTTATACACGGACACTGTACTGCCTACATGTTTTTTTTGGTTTGCTTTACATTATTATTGGGGGGGGGGTGTCTTATGCATTTTTTCAGGAAATATTTTGTAACGGAGACAATTGTCTCTTTACCAGCATGGAATCATTCGGAGAAGGAATTAAGAGAAAAAGAAGATCCCTGGGGGGGGGGACAACTTGGAAAACTATGAGCGAACGTAACGGATTTGTGAAATCAATTCTCCCAAACAATTCGATATCCTAATGAGTCCTTATTTTATATTGTTTATCATCTCATGCAGAAAAAACACCTCATTTTTGAGAATGCAGCAAGAAACGTCTTTGCGATTTGGTTCTTTTTCTTCTTTTTTTCTTCTCTCCATTGTATCAAATGTAGACGTGACCTTCGTAATTGACCTTTCGGATGAATCACTATGAGGTCATGACTCGTTTTTAAGCGTACTATACCAGCACTTAGCTCTCACTCAAATAACTACCCCGAAGAGGAAGGGTAAAAAGAGGAGGGTGGAGTGTGTGTAAGGGGGGGGAGGGTAAGTGTAACCACGTTCGGTTATTAGAAGTTCCTCGTGGAGAATGTCATCGTCGTCGTCTGTTCTGTTGATCAATTGGTACATAACCACTTCGATTATCAGACACCGACCGATTCATAATTGAAGTTAAATGCTTTTACTGAAATGCATTTTTGCACTATAATATGCATTTTGCTAAGGAAAAAGTTGGGCTATTGGATTTCAATCATTCGTAAGCGAAGTTAGTGCCAAAGCGTTGTCACCAATATTCACCGTGCTCTTCATTCCAATGTGCAATATATATATATATATATATATATATATATATATATATATATATAACTGGTGTTGCTAAAAAAATACGACACCCTCCGGTTCAAAATGAGACCGTCCAAATCGTTCAAGATGAAATGCAAAAACGTAAATCCTTCATTATCTGGTGTTGCTTATCGGCCGAATGTTGTAACCTCAGCTAAATAATGGACCGTTCCGTTTGATTATAAAGAAAGGGAAGAAAACGGATATGCTAAAGAGAAAAATGTAACAAGACAAAGAAAAAAGCAGGGCAAAGATAGAGAGAGAAAGGATGAGCACACGGAAGCGATAACGCTAATCTGTTTCAATCAAACATAATGAAAAGATGAAAAAAGAAAAAAAGAGTTAAATGTTTATTATTATACTTTTTACATATATGAACTATTTTACAATAGCTCTTAAGTAAACATATCAAACGTTGTAATAATTAAATTATCATACTGTATAACCACAGATTCCGCTAGTACACGTATATATCTCCAGCCAAGGTCAATTTTTAAGAGTAAATTCTGGGCTGGTGACTATATAAGAAAGTAGAGATGTATAGCTGAAAACTTGCTCTATCCAACAGTTATTGTGTTCTCTGTAACTATTGTTCCCGTGGACATGAGTAAGAGGCATTACATTCGGAACGACCCTATTAGGAGCTCAGTATTGATGGTCAGGTTTACTGATTGGGTAAAATATATGGCGAATTGTGAATAATTATAAGTGAAAATGGTGTTTTGTATGTGTCTGTCCAACCCCTCCATCATGTGACACAAAATCAATTTTTAAGCGGAGTAAAAAAAGGCTTGAATTCATTTTTTCTTCTTGACTGGTTGGAGGAGATTATTTGAATGTATACCTTTCCCAAGCGTATTAGCGCTATGTGAAATGCAAACAGCCTTCGTCCAGGATTTGAACTTGGGTCGTCGGGCCCATTGAAAATATGCTATAGGTCATGCTGAAGGCCGTCTCAACTGAAGACCGTTTCCTCTCCTGGAAATCAGGGTCTTCGTGTTTTATTTCGAAGATGAAGATGACTTTATACAGTAATTTTGTTTACTTAATAGACCGACTTAGTATGATGAACGTCGCACGATTATCTGTCTAGATTAGACATTTAAAATCAATGTGGTATTTCTTTCTTCGCCAACTACGAACCTTATGTTATATATCCTACCTATGACCAATAGTAGCTATGTCCCTATCCTCATATACCCTACTTATGAATATTAATAGGTATGTCCCAATCCTCATTAATACGGGAGTATTATGGGTAGTCTTATACCACTAGCACTGGTTTACCTTCTTTACACCGCTAGCGAGTATTGTATTTTGTTAATGTTATAATGATTCCATTTCATTTCCAACCTCCGTTTGGTTATTTCTCATTTAGTAACCTTGTTAGGTTTCAACACTGTATGAACTTAAATCTGTGAACAGCTAATAGATTCATTGTATTTTTGTGAACGAGTCCAAAAAGAGAAGATAGGAAAGGGAAGAAGAAAGACTACTATTCAAAATGCTCGTCTTCAACTGTGGAATATCAATCAGCATGTGTGGATTGCCTGGTAGATTTTCAATAATATTGAAGCCGAATGTGAATGAGCGGAGATATTATCTGTCTATGGTGACCAGTGCAATTTTCTAAAGAACCGAAAACTCTAAAAGCTCACGTCTAAATACTCAATAAGACGTTTTGAATTAGGATCAAAAGAAACTTAGTAAAATTCCAAAAGGAAAATGTTCAGCCAAGTTATTTGCTAAATAATTCGTTGCACCAGTAACCGTTGAAACTTCTGGGGGGGGCCCACACACTACCACCACCGGACTGCAAAAGATTGGTAGAAGGGCTTCTAACCTAAAGGACGAACCACAAAAAGTGGAGTGGTTGAAGCAATGCATCTAATGGTCGTCGTATGTCGTACGTCGGCTGCTCTCCTATCAGGGAGACAAGTAAATTATAAAGAACTAATTATGTTGTTTGGTTGTATTTTTCAGCATGTCAAACCATTGTTTTTTTTTATGGTGAACACGTTTTGTTTATTCATTCTTTATGTGTATTCAATTAATTTAATTTTCAAAACACATTTTTCTATTTAATCTATAGATGGGACCCTAACAACTACTACCATCTGAGTCAGAGTGGACTTGAGAGTAATGGTGATGAAGGGGTACTCCATTCCCTAGAATTGGAACCTCACCATCAGATAGAGTTACCTCGGACAATAAGACCCTCACCAACGCCTTCTAGCACATGATGAAAAGGGTTGGGTTTGCCATAAGGGCAATAGAGTTTGGACAATCATATAGGTGTCACGGTTTGTTGTGACCAGCGCATTGATCAGAGGGAGCTCTCCGAATGTGCGTCTAACCTAAGTAAGGATCAAAGGGGAGTGTTGTACGTTAGGGAACTAATTATGTGAAAGTAAGAATGGACAAAGACGCAATAAAATAGAAAATGTATATCTACTATGAGAAAATAGAGATGAAACAGTCAAATGAGAATGCAGCAAACTAGCACAACTGAATACGTGCAAACATGTCTGGGTGGGAATGGTTATCACCACTAGGAATTATACACGAAACTAAAGTTTTACCATGCAATCACATGGTATACACACAAATAAGAATTTCTCTTAGGAAATGAGACATACAAATCTCTGGTGTGGTTTGCTTTGCTGAATGTTACGGCATGTCAGCCCTTGTTAGGTTATGTTATGCCAAAGACGTTTTTCTAGTTATTCTTGATGAGTATTCCTTTTTTTTCAATTTAAAAAAACTCATTTTATTCTATTCAAACCCATAGATAGGACCCTAACAGATACTACAAAAGGTCAGAAGGAACCCGGGAGTAATGTCGATGAAGGGGTACTCCACACTTCCAAAGATACAAAATTTGAACTTCACCATTAGATGCAGTTTAGCGCCATATCCAGGAGAGTAACAATTTCTGGGATTATGAGATACAAATGGATCACCCAACTCTGACCAGAAGGCTATACTTAGTGTTAATTAACAAGAAAACAACATGTGGACTTTGCCGCTCCAGTGGACCATAGAGGCAAAATAAAAGAATGCTAAAAATAGGAACATCTGGACATTGCCTGAGAGATGGAAAAATGTGGAATATTAAAATGATGGTGATTCCAATCGTTGGTCCTCGAGAACTCGAAATGATTTTGGGTGAACTGGAGATAAGTGGAAGAATCAATACCATCCAAATCAAAGCGTTACTGAAATCGGCTAGGATAATTAGAGATCTGAAAAGACTTGCTGTCACCCCCAGTGAATAACTACCAGTCAGTACCAATTTAAAAGTGAATTATGAGGGATAAATTTTGCTCGCATGCCGTATATAAAAACAAAAGGGGGCCTACTACCCAAGTTGCACCTGCTCCACCCCTTATTTAAAAGGGATAAGGACTGAATTGATTTTGTACTGTACCTGAGACGCCCCTGAAAATACTAACGGCATTTCTCTGAATGTTTGAGATGAGGCTTGATGATTAGTATTATCTGCGTTATTCGGACTATTATCCCCATATTCATTGTTATCTGTACAACGTTTCGGTCGATATGACCCTCCGGCCTTCTTCATGTATTTCTTGTCGGACTCCGGAACCTTCTCAATGAGTCTAGGTAAAAAAATCATCATAAGTGAATAGGTAATATTCTAGCCAAAACAAGACATTAGGTTTATAAGTCCAAAATTCACACTGGACACATGGCCTAGTGGATAAGTAGTTAGGTTAAGACAGTTCTAAGTTACAGTTATCTCTAGATTGCAAGTTCAATCCTGATCAACATAGAATAATAATTAACACAGCTAACGCCCATACCCAGCTATGGTTAGCGAAGGAGAACAGGATACACCCGTGGACTGAATAAAGGGTTAGGTTCAAAGTTCCGTGATGGCTCCGAGTCCGAAAGAAGGTTCCCGATTACGAAAAGTACCCAAAGAAGGCCGGAGGGCATAGTGACCGAACGTTGTACAGATAACAATGAAGATGAGGACAATTGTCCGAATAACGCAGATAATACTAACGGAATTGTGCATTTTAGTAACCAATCCCCCATTCCTGGAGACACCCACACTAAACCGACCTGGTTCAAATTTTGGCCTCGTGGAAAACTAGATAAATCTCATATATACAAATATGTGACGTGGTTATACTAGTAAGAATATTACACCCCGGCGCGAGTCTACGTGTTAATGTAATAGAACATATAAAATTAAAAAGACTAATGAAACTAAATGAAAACACATATAAAAAGATTATACTTATTTTAATTTAATTTCAATTGTTATATATGAAATTATATGTAAGATTGTTTTAATACGTTTGAAAATAAAACAATAATATCATAATTTATAACACCAAGTAATCATTTGTTAAAACCAGTACGCATATTATCCTCTCCATATACTATGTAAACCTTAATTTATTAGTGATATATTTCAGGATGTTAAACGTATCAGCAACATGAGTGATTTTGAGGTAAATCTAATTCAGCTAGAGTTTAATAGATATTGTTAATAAATGAGATGTTAATATCAAATAATCATTGAAAATATACCGCAAATAACTAAGGGAATTGTGACGTCTGTGGTGATTTTTGGTGTTTAGAGAGATACACAATCTCCATCATTATCTTTATATTAATACTCGCTTTTCCTTAAAAGTACGATCGTTATTTTGCAACACTATCTAGTTACAAATGAAACTGTCCATATCGTCCAAGATGAAATGCAAAAATTTAAATCTTGATTATTTAGTGTTGCTTATCCACCGAAGCTTATTCTTATGGGTAGGGTCACCTCAGCCCATTCCGTCTTTATTATAAAGAAAGGAAAGAAAAAAGACACGCTACACAAAAATAGAATAAAAAAGAAAGAGTAAGGGAAGATAGAATGAGGGGGGTGAGCGCATGGAAGTGATAACGCTGTTTCACTCGAACATAATGAAAGGGTGAAAAGGAGGGGAAAAAGAGTGAGAGTTAAATCAAGATTATACTTTTTACATATTAAGCTATTATGCAATTTCACCTTGCATAACCCTTGTAATAATCCAATTATTACTGTGGTATATCCACAGGTCCTGTTAGTAAAACATTCTTAGAAGTTAATATTCATTTAAATCGAAACTTATAGCTCAACACTTGTCAGAGTATTTTATAAGGTGTTTATTTGCGACACAGTCAACGGCTGATTGCTTTGTGAATTGACTTTAGCACGAGATTTGATATTTTTGAGGTTATTGGGGTTTCTTATTACAAAATCAATTTATTGACTTGATTGAATGTGCTGAAAGTAATGAAAAATATCCAAAATATTCTTCGTTGTGATTAGCGATGTGTAAAATCATCGATATGCATGACTAATCTGATTTGACCGATTGATTGGTTGGTTGGTTATTTTGTTTAATGACATTTCAACCCTTCTAGGTTATTTAATGCCAAATCTTTTTTTCTTTTTATATGATTTGTAAGCAAATAGTTTGAAGGTATTTTATTTTTGTTTAACTGGTAGAAACAATTTTCATGAACTTCACATGTATTAATCAATTGGTAGAAATGATTTTCGTGCAGATTTATTATTTATTAACTTAGTGTGTATTAATAAACTGGTTGAAATCATTTTTATTTTCATGCGTATCAACACACTGGTAATTTTCATTGATTTTCAAACAGATCTACTCTATCAATGGATGGGAGCCAAACACATACTACCACTCCGGGTCAGAGTGGACCAGGGGGTAATGTTAATGAAGGTGTACTCCATATTCCCCAAAAGTCCACAAATCGGCTGTTTGGTTGCATTTTACACCATGTCAACCCATTGGGTCATTTTATGCCGAAGACGTTTTGTTTTTTTCATTATTGATGAGCACTCAATTCTTTTTTAAACACATTTTCTTAAATTCGTGTTTTTCTTTTAACTCATAGACGTGAACCTAACAAAGTGGACCTGGGAGTAAAAGTGGTGAAGGAGTACTCCGCACGCCCCAGAACTCTGGAATTAGAACTTCACCATTATATAGAGTTAACATGATAACCAAGACACTAAGACCCTCAGCTAACACATGATAAAAGGGCAATAAGGTTGGGACAATCATATCGGTTCTATCGTTTGATATGGCAACTGGCAGGATCTAGTCTAAGTAAGTAGTGTGTTGGATGTCATGATTTGCTCAGCCACCAGGATTCCTTCCTTAAGCATCACGGGTCACAGCCCACGGCGAATAAGTGACCCTATTGGTGGGGTCTTATCCTTCTGCAGAGGAGCAGTCTGCATATTATAGAACTCCAGTCGACAGGACTGTGCATTGCTTGATTTTAACGGCATTACAACCGGTATAGGGTTGTTTTATGCCTAGAGGTTAGCGAATCTCGTTCATATTTATACTTTGTTTTGTAAGAGGTGCACACGGACATTTCGACTATAAATAATCTTAAACAGATCAATTTGTTACATCGATGGGACCCTAACAGATACTGCTAGTCCGGTCAGAGTGAGCCAGGGTCTAATGGTTATGAAAGGGTACTGCAAACTCCACAGATCTGGCACCTCGCCATCAGATGCAGTTTAGTGTCATAGACAGAGTTGCAACTGACTCTTTGAAATACAACTGAGAGTGAAGGAGTTAAATCCTGTTCCGCTACAAGTCTGTTAAGAATGTTACTATTCATCATGGAGAACGAACGTTTTTTTGTTTTTTGTTTTTCATAAAATTCAATTAAGAGATTTTACCTCCAAATTCTTCATATGTTTCTGTAAGTCAAATATTCAATGAGTTCAGTAAACTTGTTGGAATCTATTAAAAAGGTCGTTTGGCCTCTGAATTGGTGTTAAGAATTGAATAATACAGAAGAAAACTGGGAAATAGCTTTGCAAACCCACTCATCCCACACAAAAAAATGGTGTGTGTGCTGATAAATAGGAATTACATTTAGATTGCCGTTAGAGAAATGGCAAAGTATTTGTTGAGCTATGTGAAATCAGCCCAGATAAGGTCATTAGGTTTATGCATGGTAGGTAAAGAATTATATACG
This sequence comes from Doryteuthis pealeii, assembly GCA_023376005.1. NCBI lineage: Eukaryota > Metazoa > Mollusca > Cephalopoda > Myopsida > Loliginidae > Doryteuthis > Doryteuthis pealeii. Next base: position 45,652,557 of record CM042143.1, on the reverse strand, counting down.
TACTTTTCTGGCGATATATTTCGAAGATATTTCGCTAAAAGCACATTTTAAAGTACCCAGTCACTGAATGCTCCCCAGACTATTTGACTTGCTAACGTTATCAGTTTGCAAAACCTTTACTTCTTCTGAGTGACAAATGTTTAGGGATGTGGGAGAGAGAGGGAGAGGAGAAATGAAATAACGAGGGAGATTGGAGAGGTGAGGGAGAGTGAAACGAAAGAGAGGAACATAAAGTTACAGAATGACAGCTATAGAAAAACAAGGAGAGAGAGAGAGAGAGAGAGAGAGAGAGAGAGAGAGAGAGAGAGAGAGAGAGAGAGAGAGAGAGATTTCGAAAGGTAGTGAGAAGATAGAAAAGAAGAAGATAGGAACAGACAGACGAGCAGACAAGAAAAAAAGTGAGTAAGATAGGACATAGAAAAAAAGTTGGGAAAGATGTAAAGAGAGGGAATTAAAGGAGAAAGGAAACAGAGGTGGGAGTAGAGACAGAGAAGGAAAATAGAGAATGAGAAATGTACTGGGACAGAAAGGAAAAGTGGAATATATATATATATAGAAAGAGAGAGAGAGAGAGAGAGAGAGAGGAGAGGGGGAGAGAGGGAGGGGGAGAGAGAGAGAGAGCGGGAGAGCGGGAGAGACTGAGAGAGGGGAGAGAGAGAGAGAGCAAGAGGGAGCGAGAGAGAGAGAGAGAGAGAGCAAGAGAGAGCAAGAGAGAGAGAGTGGGGAGAGAGAGAAGAGAGAGAGTGGAGAGAGAGAGAAGAGAGAGAGAGAGAGAGCGGGAGAGAGAGAGAGTAAGCGAGAGAGCGAGAGAGCAAGAGAGAGAAGAGAGAGAGAGAGGGGAGAGAGAGAGAGAGGGAGAGAGAAGAGAGAGAGAGAGAGATGGGAGAGAGAAAAAAGAGAGAGAGAGAGAGAGAGAGAGAGAGAGAGAGAGAGAGAGAGAGAGAGAGAGAGAGAAGAGAGAGAGAGAGCAAGAGAGATCGGGAAAGAGAGAGAGTAAGAGAGAGCAGGAAAATGAGATGAAAAGAGACAGTAGAAAAAGAGACAAGAGCCAACTAGGGTGGAAGATATCGGGACACAAATAAAGAGAAAGAGAAATAGAGAGAGATGAACAGACAGAGGGAGGATAAGATGGAATAGGATTAACGAAAGAGAGAAGTCTTTACTCCCTTAACCCGCCAATATGTTTCTTGTCACATTTTGAAGTCCTATGCCCTCCTGACGTGAAATCTTACACCAGCTGCAGAAAAAAATCTCAAAAACTGGAAAGTAATTTGTAAGCAAGTTCTTAATAGGAGATCCATTGCCCCAATAAAAACATTTTTTTGACAAGAACCATTTTTTCTTTCTTCGTCCCCCCCCTTTCCCTTTACTCTTATTCCATTGTAACTATTATTGTTAAAGGAACGTAAGGACTTCAACTTCTCAGACAGGGAGAGGTGGCTTAAAATGATTCTATTTTTACACTAACCGAAAATACCAATGCTTTTGAAAAAAACTAGTAAATTATTAGTCATGCGAGGCGTTCCCGCCAGCCAAATCGTTTCTGTGCTAGGGGTTGGGTAGGGAGCTACGGTTTATTCTAAAACGAGACTCTTAAACCAATTGGTTTGCTTTCTTTGTTTAATGGTATATCAGGCTTCCGTGGGTTATTTAACCCTTTATCTACCAGAGCGCCCCAAACCGCTCGACGGTCAAAATGCTGGATCTTCCGAAAACGCCAGAGATCGTCAGCTCTTAGAAAATGGTTTAGTGTTAAAAAAGAGAAATGAATCAAATGAATATTTTTATTCAGTAGTAAAGGATCAGTGATACGAGACTTGTTTATCAACCATTTTACCACTGGAAGTTCATACCTTTCCCAAGGGTATTAGTCCGAAAATAAACGTAAGAGGGCGACTGGAGTTCGAACTCACTTACTACGAGGTTGCAGTCAAGCACGTTTGCAACTACGTTCCGGGATTATCCACGTAAACCAAGTTGGCTTCCCGATGCAACCTCTTAAGAAGAACTGAACAATTCAATTAGCCTTTTATCATTATACCAGAACATAATTGATTTTAACTATGTCATGTAGGGTTATTTTATATCTTGTGTAAGGTTAATTTTAAGCGACGTTTAACAGGTATTAATTAAGAGTTTTTCTTTTCCTAGAGTGATTACCCAACAAAAGATAAAGAGTACAGTCTGCCCTACTATTTACACATAGCTGGAGGGAGAAATATTGGATGCATACCTTTCCCAAGGTTATTAACGCTATGTGAAATGCAAACAGCCTCCTGTTATAAAGGGATGTATAAATGTAAACTAGTAAATTCATCCCCCTGGGGATCCATATGATTCTTAATTGCCCTGTCCAAAATTTATTTACAAATATTTAATTTTCGTTCACCTTTCCATATATATATATAAAGATACTATGGATATGACATTAAAGGTCTGCTCGTGAGGCTTTCCTTCCGGAGTTCTGATGGGGTGGAATCAACTCACCGTTGCCATTATTCCCAGGTCTATTCTCACCCCGAGTGGTAGGATATATTAGGATTCTATCTATGGACCATATACAAAGTGCACTTTGTACTTCTTGATGGTAAACATTAAAACAAATAATGAAATATTACATATAGTAAGATAAATATAAGGAATAACAATATGTTAATATTAAAAACATCTTTAAAAATATAGAAGTTTCTATCTTAAGCCAGAAATTTTACAATGTTTTTCTTTCGAAGGGAGGAGCTTTGAGAGTGGTCAATCAGACTAGTTTTGGATATTCAAGGTAAAAATCCACCCTATGCAAAACCAAGCCAATTTTTTGGCCAAAATGAAGAAAAATACCAAAAGAAGAGTGTAATGACCAAAAGAAAGAACACCGAAAGAGTTGCATGAGTCAGATATGTTAAAGTGCTCAAAAGCCTAAAGAGTCAGAAACTACTTACCAAAGTTTTCCTAGCGGATCATCAGAATAATTCTGACTCTTTAAATCAGAAGTATCCAGGTAATTCGTTACGAGAACCTAGGGAGGTAGTTTCTGACTGCTTAGGCTTTATCCTTAATATATATATATATATATATATATATATATATATATATATATATGCGTGTGTGTGTGTGTGTATCCTCAATTTACGGACTTTTCATATGTGCGTAAATTGTTACAAATATCTTAAAACGTCAATAAAAATGGAAAAATTATCTTTTTACTGTTTTCTTTCACGTTTAATATAAAGGACAATTCCAAGTTTATGTTTAAAAAAACCCAAATTTCTGTTACATATAACGTACGTTTTTGCACTTTGATAAATTTAGGATAAATTCTAAATCTTGTTGAAATAGTTATAGCATTTTGGTGCGAACAAATTAGAAAAACATAATTTTCTATAGAGAATCATACATGTAATATTTTTCCGTCTGAAACAAAAACAAATTACTATTATTAGCATTTAGTCGATGGCTTAGTATTTAACTGTTAATAGTATTTTTAAAAAGATCTGGTAAAGTCAGAATTAAAATGTTAAAAATTATTTACAATAAAATTTGATCAGAAATATTATAGAAACATTTTTAAAATATGCGAGACATTTTTTCTTCGGTACTCTTCAGATTATATATATATAAAACACGACATATCTCAAAGGTGAATTATTCTTTAGTTAATTTTGTAGTTTTTAAGTTCACATATTTAAAAAAATATCAAAATTTTATAATAGGGCGTTGAATTAAAAATTTCTATTATTCAACAATATACGAATTCTTGAAAAAAAAAAACAACAAAAAAACGAAGAAATTTGTATGGGGGGATCAATACCCGGGACAAAAACTAACGAAAAAAAAGTCTTTTTAATTTTGAGTAAATATTTATTTACAATAAAAGATCTTTAATTACTTCATAAACAGAGAGTTTTATTAAATCGGATATTTAGTTTATTTAATTGATTTTAGCTGGTGCACGAAATTGAGCTATCATATATATATATATTAGTATTATCTGCGTTATTCGGACTATTGTCTCCATCTTCATTGTTATTCATTGGCAAAGAATACAAAAGTGAAACATGCCGTCGACTGAAAGTAAGACTAGAAGAACATCGTAAAGCAGTGGTCCGAGGAGAAATAGAAAAGTCGGGTATGGCTGACCATATATGGAATGAAAAGGGAAACCATCTGCCCTTATGGGATGAAGTTAGAATAATAGATAGAGAAGAACATTGGAAGAGGAACGTCTCGAAGAATCAGCACATATGATAGGCTGTACTGGCTGTTAAGTAGACCTAGCATAGAAATGAATACATAATTAAGAAGGCTAGACCGAGGAAAAAAAAAAAAAAAAGAAACACAATATGAGTCTAGGTAAAAAATCATTATTAAAAATGAATAGGTAGATATTCTAGCCAAAAACAAGACATTTGGTTTATAATTTCCCAAAATTCACACTCACTTGTCCAATTGGATAAGGTAGTTAGGTTAAGACAGCTCTAAGCGACAGTTATCTCTGGATTCCGGGTTCAATCCAGAGTAGAGGCAGTAACAGAAAAATAATTAACACAACTCCTACCCCAGCTATGGTTAGCGGAATGAGAACAGGATAGCCAGGTAGACTAAATAAAGGGTTAGATTCAAAGTTCCGTGATGGCTCCCGATTACGACAAGAAAGTTCCCGAGTTCGAAAAGAACGTTCCCGAGTCCTAGAAGGTTCCAGAGTCCGACAAGAAATACCTGAAGAATGCCGGAGGGCATATTGGCCGAAACGTTGTACAAATAACAATGAAGATGAGGACAATAGTCCGAATAACGCAGATAATACGAATCATCAAGCCTCATCTCAAACATTCAGAGAAATAATATATATATATATATATATATATATATATATAAATAAACCTAAAATATTACTTATTCGTACATCATTCTAATGAAATCAGCGCTGAAAATCAATCATGCAACAAAAATGAGAAAGTCATGCCTTGTGTTTAAAGTTATCTATTTAAAAACAAAAAGGTACTGTCGCCATTTGCCAACTCTTCAAAACGAGATCAATCCGAGATTCTCGTATATAACGAAAACATTCGCAAAGGGAGATTACTCCCGTGAATAGAAAAAGCATTTTATTCATTAAACAGTGTCTATTTTCTCCTCACTGCTATAATAGAAATATTTGTTTAATGATTCTTAGCTGATACATTGCGAGTCATATAAACAACGTATTATATATATATATATATATATATTATATATATATATAATATATATATATTATATATAGTGAAGTTAAGCATATATATTTTATTAATTTTATACTTTAATTTAAGTATAAATGATAGAATAATATGTCCACTAAACAGGGCAATAAACGTCTTTAATCTAACGAACATTATTATCGTTGGCTATATAAAACCAATTTAAGTAGTAATTCTTGCAATTTATTTTTACACTTCTACCCGTTTCATTCCTGACTATTATTTCATGTTATTTAAGTAGACTTCAATATTGTAAGATTTTTTCTTATAATAACAAATCATCGCAAATGAATTGTTTTGGAGTTATTCATTTTTGTTCAATTTGCTATATAAATGTCTTGTTAAATGCATCCCGACCGATGCTCATCGAAAATTACAAGTCTATTATATTTTCGGCCGAACATGCCTATTTTTTAATTATTTTTTTAGAAACATTTATTCCGAGAATTTTTAAAGAATTTTCTTTTGATTTTGTACATTTTTTTTAGAAAACAATTCAAATCAACAATAATCGTGCTGCGCCAGCTGGGGACCAAATCCCGACTCACCCCAACTGGCAAAGGGTTGTTGATCGTGTTAAGCAAAAGGTCGATATAAGTGACGATACTAGAATCGCACCGAGGTGACCCATGGCGAATACTGCTCCCTCCCCTGAGTGCGTAGATTTTCAATAAGCACCAGTCGTGGGGGGGGGGGAATTTTACAAGACATTTACATGCCAAATTGCACACATTAACAAAAAACAATATCTCAGCAGCATTTCATTTGCGAGGATTGTTTATTATGAGAAAAATATCGAGGTCTATTTAAAGAGCATGAAATAATTGTCGAGATGAGATGGGTTTAATAGTACGAATTTATCGTAATAGATTGGCCATTTAATCAATATTATATATATATATATATATATATATATATATATATATATATATATATATCAAACAAATTTGATTAAACAAAACAGAATCCTCATTATTTTCAAGTTTTTTATTCTTTCTTTCAAGCTTCCTAATAATTCTTTTGATCTTACAATCTTGAAAGGCATTAATGATTTCTCCGAACCAGCCATTCATGACAGACCAAGTACTTTCGGTTCCTATCCGAACCATTATCAAGGTAGGGTGTGGTAGTAAGCAAACAAACACGGTCGGACTTGCAGAAGCTTTATTCTACATAGAATACAGTGGTAGATTTTTGACCAGTTTATATAGTTATTAGAAGGGTAGGGGAGGTAACTCAGTTACCTATTACATAGGGTATATGTGTCTTTCATTATTAAAACTGTTTAATATTTAATTAAACTATTGCTTTGCTTTTATCACCAAGGTGATGCTAAGCAACAGTGGGAGTTTATTTAAAAAAAAATTTCTATTAGGCTAGGCAGTCGGTAGAGCATTCGGCTAGAAACCACAAGGTTCCTAGTTCGATACCGGTCCTCGCCAAAGCGTATGAGTAGCACAGGGATCTGTGCGGTAAAGTAAGGAGCTGATGGTAGGTGTGACGTTCCACCCCAGACGCTAAAATAATCTCCTTGGTCTAGTGCAAGTGAAAAGGGGATAGACTCCCTCACTGATTGGCTGATACCGACTTTAGGCCGCCCGACGACTTACATATATATATATATATATATTATATATATAATATATACACATATATACACGCACACATTAACATGCAAAAAAGTGCCCTTTTTTGCTTTTCAGCCAAATTGTGGAGTGAGGGTAGATTTAGTAATGTATTTTCCATGCTAGAGAGAGAGAGAGAGAGAGAGAGAGAGAGAGAGAGAGAGAGAGAGAGAGAGAGAGAGAGTAGTATGAATAAACATTGTAATCCTTGATCGTAAAAAACTAAAACAACTAAGTCCAACATGTTACTCATAATGCCTCAGGGACTGCCCCATCCGAAATAAAAATACAGATAAACAAAACAACATCGAAGCTTGCTATTTTAACCCAGAGATTTTACAAGGATTTTGTTGAAGTGCATTCAGGGACTCTTCAGTTTCGAGGATTCAAGAGTAAAACTGCAAATTCACACACGCCCCCAACCTAAGCGGTGCCCACGAGGCACCAGCTTCACCCCTCAATAAAAAATTCTAATTATTTTAAGTGGATGAACAATAATAGAAAAATATATATCAAGGAAACTTTTATTTTACCCAATGCGAAAAACATTTAAACAATTCTACTATATTCAATTTTACCTACATACAATTTATGCGTAACATATATACATAAAAATATTTGATAAATAGGATACATAGAATAAAACATGTCTTAAAAAATTATCAAATAAAAAAAACACCCACTTGCTAAGTTGGTTGCTCACTTGTCTAACGCTCTCAGAATGATATCAATTGGTTAAGAGGAAAAATAGTATTTTATGGTGGGGTTGGGGTTAATGTACATATGTATATTTTTTTTGTTTTCTTTCTTTTTTCTTTACCACACTAATAGATTCAACACTAACATATTCCCTCTCTCTCCGTCCACGCAATTATCTATAGGACCATTTAGTTTGTTTTGTTTTACGGCATATCAACCTTGGTGGGTCATTTAATACCGACAAAGTTTTGAAATAAATTCATTCTTAATGGATACTCAATCTTTTTTATAAACACATTTTTCTATTTAACCAATAGATGGGACCTTAACGGGGACTACCACTACCGATTCAGAGTGGAGCAACGGTGATGAAGGGGTGCTCCACATTCTTCAGACCTCTAGACCTTGCACCTCACCATCAGATAGAGTTTAACGTTATTCCCAGGATATCAAGACCGTCAGCCACGCCTTATAGCAGATATATGATAAAAAGGGTTGGGACTTGCCATAAGAGCAATAGGGTTGGGGCAATCATACAGGTGCTAGGGCTAAATCAGCCACAAATCTCCGACAAGGGTATTAGCGCAAAGGAAACGTATACATTTTTAGTCTTGGTTGAAGATCGCATAGGTGAGAAACTGTCAGTAACCAGGTGTTGACTCCTTGTCCACACTACGTTATATATATATATATATATCATACGCACGAGTAGGATAGGATACAAGGTCCATTTCCGAAGCGGAGTTTAACAGATTTTAATTCAGTTTCCCTTCTCCTAGACTGGTTACCTATCCAGTCTTCCCTACTATTTACTCATAGCTAGAAGGAGAATAGCTAGATGCTTATCTTTCCCAAGGGTATTTGCGCTATGTGAAATACCAACAACCTTCGTCCAGGATTTAATCTATGAAATAGATGTTGCCTTTTTATTTACGTTCCAAACCCGAGAGATTATTTTGTCCAACCCTATATAACAAAGATGGAATGAAATTAAAAACCTATTACAGTTGTCTATCAATCAGTAATTATGTTGCTTAACTGTTATCTATAATACAAGAAAACATTTCACAAACATGGGTGGTTATAAACGCCGAAACAAATTACGGGCGATGTCACCAGCCGCCTTAGTCTGCTAATATTCCCGCCTCGCCATAAAGACAGTTCTGTATTAACCATCTGTTTGACATAGAACGACTCTTATTCTGTAAGCGTACATCGCTCCTGAACTCATGAATAATACGTGTACATTTCATCTAGCATCATTTGCTTTTGGTTCTACACATCGTCACTAATCAATAAAGATAGGATGCCTGATTAGTCATTTGCTCAGTTATACGCTCTTTGCAAACGTGTCTTGTAGGAATGTAGGAAAAGCATCACACAAGTGCATCTCGTTGACCAACGCCGTAACACTTTCGCTGTAGCCGTGAGCAATGTTTGAATAAACCAGCATATTTTAACAATTATCAGGGAAGTCAATAGTTATACTATGAAAGATGTCCCGAAGCGCCTACCGTAAGAATACCTTAATATCTTAGACAATTAGAGATGTCACTTCTCTCATCACCGAAGGCAGATTTCGAAAATACCCAGATACCTCATCAAGTGGTCGGAATGGTTACATGGTTTCCTGTGAAGTCCCATCCAAGAGTGGAGGATATTAAATAGAAAACCAGACTGGGGCGACGAAAACCCGGCTTTGATGCAACAGACACTGGACACACAGACAGTGGACGCACAGACAATAGTTTGGGATTCAACCGGAGAAATTTTCATACCAGCACTTTGTTCGGCGTCTTTCTTTGATTGCGCGCTTATATAATTGCAGAACCACTTCAGATCAAACTATGAAGACCGTTTGATATTAATAATAGTCCACGACGAAAGCTGCAATTAAAATTTCTGTCGCAAGAAATACTTCATGTGTCCTTTAATATGGGATCTCTTAGAAGTACTAGTTGAAGTATCCGTCTACGCCGGCAACACTCGGATCGCAGCTGGTTGCCATTTAAACATTTACACCCAACGATTACTAATTGCTACTTTAAAAGAGAAATCCACAGAACAGAAAATAAGATTTAATTATGTTTTTTTAATATTATCTTATCTTATTATAATGGAGATTCGATGTCTGTCTATCTGTCTGTAACCGAAACTAAGTCACTGCTTACGTCACATCAGGAATTGCGTAAATTTATCAATGAGTATATAATTTGTATTCAAAATCATTAATACAGAGAATAATCTTATTTATTAACGATTATTCTATATCTATATATAGATACTTTTATTCTAGTTTTTAATTTTTTAAAAGCTTTCGTCTTTCTTCTGGTTTATATATTTTTTTTTGCTTTTTATTATGTTTTATCCTTTATTAATCTGTTTTATTAATTGATATATCATTATATCTTATTATATTGAAGATTCCAGGACTGTGTCTGTAACCGAAACTACTGACGTCACAATACCCTCTGGAATTGTGTAACTCAGTCGGTAGAGCATTCGACTTAGAACCACAAGGTTCCGGGTTTGATACCGGCCCTCGCCAACTCAGCGTATGAGTAACACATGGATCTGTGCGGTAAAGTGAGAAGCTCGTGGTAGGTGTGACGCTCCATCTCAGACGCCAAAACAACCTCCTTGGTCTAGTGCTACTTAAAAGGGGATATACTCCCTCGCTGTATGGGTGATACCGACTTTAGGCCACCAGGACGACTTTATTTTTATCAATGAGTATCTAATTTATTGTCAAAATAATTAATTCATAAGATAAATCTTATCTATTAACGTCTCTAGGAAAATCTGTTTTAGATTTGCCTCAAAACGCCCATGTTATTAGTGCATTTAAAATTCTGCAATGTGTATTATATATGATTAAGAAGTAAAGGTTTACATACTATATGCTGTGGTTAATTTGCATACCTGTTTTAACAAAACCGACTTGTGTTATTAATATTGTTTTAATCTCCAATCCTATGAATGATTTTATATAGAAACCAATTAAAATATAAATAAAATAAGTGTACTATTTTTATATGGGTTCTTTTTTAGTCTTTCTAATTTGATTTATTTCATTGCATTAAAATTAAATACTTACGCCCGGGTGGCACATATTCTTGCTACAAAAGTTAATATTGTTCTGGAAAGTATTTTCTTATCTATTTTACAATCTTCGTTGACAATTGTATTTGGTTGGTGTTTACTGGCATATCAACTTTTGCAGGTTATTTAATGCCAAATCTTTTTCATGATTTTATGTGTATTAAGAACTGGTAAATAATTTTCATTAACTTCATATGTATTAATAAATACTGATAGTTGACCCTCATACACTTCCTTCTAGCACCTATACGATAAAAGGTATTTGCCATGAGAGCAATTTGAATATGGTCGGGATTTAATCATCTAGGTGCTATGGTTTAACATTACCAGTCGATTGATCGATGAGGCCTCTGTGACTACCAGTCTAACCCAAGGAATGGCTGATTTGGAGTGTTGCATGTCACGGGGCCCCTTAGTACCCGTGTCGCAGACTGCTCAGCCACCACAATCCTGTCCTCAGGTATTACAGGTCACCAGCCACGACCAACTTATCTTATACAGAGGTGCAGTCGGTATATTCCACAGCCCCAGCCGACAAGAAGAAGAAAAGAAACAGTAGGAGGAGAAATAGAAAACAGATTTATAAAAGAAGAACAAAGAGAAGAGGAGGATGAGGAGGAGAGAATGAGTAGAAGAGAATTTAATGCAGATGAGGGATGGTAGGAGGAGGAGAAAAAAGAATACAGAAGGTAGATAGTAGGAAAAGGGGAGTACAAGGATAAGAAAATAAGTAGAAGAGAAGAAAAAGAAAGAGAAGAAAGGGAGAAGTAGAAAAAGAAGTAGAGAAGTAGTAAGGGATTAGGGGGAGAAGAAAAAAAGAAAGAGAGGAAAGAGGGTGATTAGGAGAAATAGAAAGTAGAGGGTGGGGTATGGGAGAAGAAAAATAACACGGAAGGTGAATAGAAAGAAGAAGAAGAAGAAGAGGGATAGGGATAGGGGGTTGTAGAAGTAGAAGAAAGCAGATGAAAAAAGAGGAAAGGGAAGAGGGAAATAGAAAAATAAAAAGAAGAGGAAGAGGATCAAAGATGAACGAATCAGTGAATCACAATAAATCCTAAAAATTAGAATTAAAAAAAACAATTCATCGATTAGGATATTCGAGTTAAATTATGTTATAGTTATCGCTTGGGATTTTATTTTGAAAGGAAAGGATAAGGCCGATTAAATTTGACCAGATAAGGGATTTTTAAATATCGTTTGATATTCACATGAACACGTTATCAGGTCTGAATGAAGATACAAAAAATAATAATAAATAAATAAATAAATAAATAATAATAATAAATGAAAGAAACCAACAAATAAACAGAGCAGATTCAAAAGTTCTTAAAAAAATAATTCTGCCAAATTTTCTCTTTAAAAAATAACTCGGTCTATATTGACTTAATCGTTGTGAATGATTTTTCCCACCATAATTTCTTGATGTTTTTGCTTGGTTTGATGATAGCATAATGCGTTCGAACTTCCTCACCTGTAGAGCTTCTTCCTTTCTTTTTCCAATTTTTATCTCAATGGCATTACACAGCGACGATTAGTCCCCCAATTTAATTGCCAGTTGTTATTTGTTCGACACATAAAAAAAAGTCCCCCGTCTAGATTTCGAAAAAAAAAAAAAAAAGAATTACTGAAATAAAATAAAAATAAATAATTTTTTAAAAGTCTAATGTGTTTCACATTAAAAGCAATAACAAGAAATACACAAACACATCGAAACAAACGATTTTTTTCCCGGGCAATAACAACCCTATTTAGATTGTAATAAGTATAAAAAATAAGTTTGTCGAATTTGGGCGTCCGGAGACAATCACAACCAGAGAAAAAACATTTATTCTCTGCAATTACATGACAATAAAAACGAATTACAGTGAGCTAAATTTTGAAAAGAACAAAACTAATTGAACATTGATTCACCATTTTTTTTTCGTGAAAAGAAATTCACGAATTTTGCCTCTCTGAGAAAATTGCCAAAATCATTTTCACTTGATTTGTATCAAGTATTTTTTTTATATTTCTTTTTTTTTTTTTTTTTTTAGTGAAAAACGAGGGAAGAGGAGATCCATAAAAACAACGTTGATTGTTTCGACGCTAGCTACGTAAGTAAAATGAGCTATGAAAAATGAATAGAAAATAGATTTATCTTGAAAATAATTACGTAGTGTCGGTCTCTCTTGTCCTTGTGTAGTTTCTTTTTTTGGTTTTATTTATAATGTGTATAATCACATGCATTCAGTGAATCTATCAAAGATGATGAGCTTTAAATGGAGAAATTAAATCACTGTAGATGCCGAGGGAAATAATTCGAAAAAAAAGTAAAAGAATCCCAAGACACGTTGATGTTGGATGGAGCAAGTGTCTGCAAGTATGTACAATTATCAAGAGAGAATCGTAGTTACCGAAAAACGTTTTACGGAAGAAAAAAAAATCAAGTTCGTTGTCTGAAAGCACATAGTCAAATTGACTCAGCAAGAAGGGGGTGGGGAAACAGGGTTTGTAATGGCTAGCGAGTTGGGCCAACAGACCATCATTAGCGAGTTCGATTCTCACTGGATACCCTACACTCAAGCTTAATGTTACAACTGTTAGCTCAGTCGGTAGAGTACCCGCAAGATTCTGAGTTCAATACCGGCCCCCACCAACTCAGCGTATCAGTAGAATAGATTGGGTAATCTGATATGTGCTGTTAAGTGGGGAGCTGACGGTAGGTGTGGCTCACCACCTCAGCAAAACAATCTCCTCGGTCAAGTGCAATTGAAAAGGGGATAGACTCCCTCGCTATCCGGCTGATACCAACAATCGGCTCTCTGCCAAATTTTTATCTATTACTAATAATTTACAAATAAATCTACTTGAACCATATTTGGGACACTTAACGGAATGCCAATCTGTCTGGGGTTATTTTATGCCTAGAGGTTAGGGAATCGCTTTAATTGTATGTTTATAATTATATTGTGTAGTCTCTTAATTTTTTTGCAGATGATTATATTGTTTCACGTATTCCTATGTAAAAAGAAAGTAAAGTCATCGGAGTGGCCTATTGTCGGTATCAGTCGAACAACGAGGGAGTATATCCCCTTTTCGCCTGCACTTAATCAGAGAGATTGTTTCTGCTGAAGTGGAGTTAAACACCTACCGTCTGCTCTCAGATTCTGCTTTACGGCACAGATTGTCCAAACTGTGGTACTCATACGCTGATTTGACGAGGGCCGGTATCGAACCGGAAACCTTGTGGATGTTCTACTGACATAGCTAAACCTGCTCATCCTATTTCATACAAATAATTTTCAAACATATCTGTCTGATCCATAGATGGAACCCTAAAGACAAGTGAAGAATAATTTGAAAGCACAATACTTGTGTAAGATAAATGTTTTTTTCATGACGAGGCTTTGCTTTTTGAATATTTTAGATGAGGCTTGATTTATTTGTATTATTAGGATTTTTCGGACTGTTGTCTTAATCTTTATACTTATATACACAACGTTTCGATCGATATGCCCCTGGCATTCTTCAAGTGTTACTTGTCGAACTTGGGAACCTTCTCTTCGAACTCGCGTACATTGCTGTCGAATTTGGGGTCCTTTATGTCGTAATCGGGAGCCTTTCGTGTAACTTCGAACCGAACCCTTTATTCAGTCCACCGGGGTAGACAGTTTTCATTCGTTAACCCTGACCGGGTACAAATGTTAAGCTATGTTAAGCATTCTATGTTATTATTACCTTGGCTAGAATTTAACCAGCAACTTACAGGTGATTGTCACTTAGATGTGTATTAAATCAACCCCTATCGTTGCGCCATGTTTCAAATAGACAGGCTATGCCTATTGATTTCCATGCGTAGTGTCAATTTTGATCTTAAATGTTCAATATATGGGACTAAATTTCATCACGGAATTAAGGTAAATTCATTATTAGGCTACGTAATTATTGATGTATGAACAGGCGACCAGGAGGAAAGTTTATAGGGCGTGGAATTTGGCCGGTAGGGACAAATATTAAGAAAATTAAGTAAAATCTTTACTATGATGCATCCTCCCCAATAAAAAAGTATTTGTTTTTTTTAATTAAATAAAACGGTTACGCCTGTTTTAACTGTATATTTAAAAAAAATCATGTTAACTCCAAAAACGATCTATATAGCCTCATTTCTTCGTAATTATGAATTAATTACTATTTTGGAGTTGAATTGAGATTTTGATTTTTTTTAAGGAAGAAAAAAATACCCACCCCATGACTTTTAGTTAATACTTATTTTAAAATACTGGGGAGGAAGCTTACCCCCTAAGCCCTCTCCCGGTCTCAGTTACATCAAAAATTTAATTTTCAAAGAAATTAAATCAATTTTTAATTTCAGTTGTAAAACATGTCCTGAAAGTTCAAATCCTTATTTGAAAAAAACAAACTTCCTTCCTTTTGCCTTTGAGAAAGTCCACCTGAATTGAATTGTAAGATGGAAAATTAATTCAAACCAAAACATTTTTTTCGGTTTTGAAAGCTTTTATTGTGTTCTTGTGAAATTAGAGGATGATGAAAAGAGACTATATTATTATGCTCTCAAAAAATATAAGATGAAAATAAGTTGGTTTTAAAATTATATCAAAATCCGATAATTTAATTTGGTTTTCAGATACAACTTACTCTTTTGTAAGTTGGTTAATCTTGGACAACACGGTGCTTCCTGGTCATCTAAAGTACTGAAGTCATTATTCCTTGTCCGTGAGTAAAAAGCACAGGGTCCACATCAAACAGACATTGTGTCACATATTGATTACATGGTGAAGCGATTAAATACCAACTCTAATAAGTTGTGTTTATTTGTATGTTTTAATTGAGATGAGGCTTGATGTGAACAATTTTGATATTTCGGGCTGTTGTCCTCATATTTATTGTGGTATGTATAAACACAACAATTGTATGCTGCTTAGAGCACCTTGAACTAGAGGCAACGATATTTAAGCTCCGAAACTCAAGGTTATCGTCTGATGATTACTTTATTTTAAAGTAAATAAGAAACACCTAAACATTGTCCGAGGTGACAGTGGGCCTGAACGTTGTGTTTATACATACCGCAATAAAGATGAGGAGAACAGTCCGAAATATAAAAATTATTCAGTTGTATTTAGTTAAAAAATTTATTTTGTTCCATAATGCTTAAAACGAGCAATGGTGCTACGACTTAACATTGCAAAATATACGATTTCGTGTATGTTTCTTGTCAAAAATAATTCCCCTGAAATGTACAATTCATTTGCCTGAATGGAAGACTACAGCTCTCCAATTCCCCGATTTGTTGGTAGTTTTGTTGGGTGGTTGGATTTTACGGATCCTTATATCTATTCAGAATAAGTAGTGTTTTAAACTTAGTAGCGATATCACATTGGATTCTTTTTAAAATATGTAAATAACAATGGGTAATATTATATAAGAATATAACATACATTTGTTAAATTTCGCTACAAAATGTGGTTGTCGCATTATATTCGAGATGACATTGTACTCGTGTTGGTCCGGTTATGTTCACCTGTTATTTTGCATTTTTGTTTTCAGTGTGATATATATATATATATATATATATATAATATATATATATATATATAGAGAGAGAGAGAGAGAGAGAGAGAGAGAGAGGGGGGAGAGAGCGAGTAGTATTAATACGGCTACAGCTTGGAAGAATTCCCGTTTTATCTTAAGAGAGATCAGATTTCCATATGATCTGTTATAGCACTCCATGACTTTTCAATTTTTTGTTGGTCGGATTCTACGGTATGTCAACCCCATTGGGTCATTTTATGCCGAAGAAGTTTTGTTTTATTCATTCTTGATGGGTATTCAATTTTTTTCAAACTCAGTTCTAAACCTTTTTTTTTAGAATTAATTCTGTTCTATTTAACCCATGGATTGAACCCTAAAAGGTACTAACACTCCGGGTCAGAGTGGACCTGGGAGTAATGGTTATGAAGACTCCCCATTCCAGAGATATAGAACTGGAACATCACCATCAGAGTGTAACGTCATATCCAGGATACTAAAACCCTCAGCCACCACCTTCTAGCACATATATGATAAAAAAAAAGGTTGGGGCTTGCAATTTGGGACAATCATATAGGTGTTCGGGCTTGACGTGACCAGCCAGTTGATTAGAAGGGGTCACTCCCCGCCTCGTGCATACATTTGATTTCTGTATATGGTTTTTAATTGTTATCTTTTGCATATGCATCTTTCGTGTGGGAAAATATGGATTTTGGTATCCTAATTAATCAGTAAAACGTATTATGCTTTAATCAGTACGATAATTGCAAATATATAATCTTCTGATTTTATTTTTCTGAAAGCCAATTAACCCGAAGATTTTAGCGAAAACATTATCATCTTAACGAAGAGGAAAAACAATAAACAAAAAAAAAACTTAATTAAATTGCGATTTTTTGTTGGAGATTAAATAAAAGCAGATTTCTCTCAACGGATTGCATAAGCTTATTTGCAAAAACAACAAACAACAACAAAAAACAACAACAAAGCAAAAAAATGTCAACTGTTGTGATAGGTATCTATTGGACGAATACCATAATTATGGCGCCAAAAAGATAATTTTGTTCTAAATTAGTACGATAAGTGTATAATAAACTTCTAAGTATAAGATTAATACAATTTGTCTGTGATGGAGGCGCGGTTTGCGTAATGGTTATCGACTGTCCAAATCGGCCCAGATGAAATGCAAAATATGAATCCTGATTATCTGCTGTTGCTTATATGAAAGAAAAGGAAGAACAAAGACATACTACACAGACAAATATAATAAGAGAGAGAGAGAGAGACAGACAGACAGAGAGAAGGTGAGCGCGCGGAAGCGATAAGGCTAAATTGTTTCAATCGAACATAATGAAAAGAAGGAAAAAAGAGTGAGAGAGAGTTAAATCAAGATTATTAAACCATTTATACATATTATTTGCATTAGCTCTTAAGTAAACAAATCAAACATTGTAATAAATACATTACCATGCTGTGGTATATCGACAGATCCTGCTAGTTCTATAATAATTCGCCAAATATCCATGCGTTTGTACCACTAAAGACCCGCCACTTTTGGTTCGATTTCAACAATACCTTAAGGAATTGTTAGAGTCTTGAATGGGACGATTCGATACCGACATTTTGGCATCACCACTTTGGCTTTCATCGTTTTAATACCAATTCAGAAGATCAATAATATTTTTGTGTTAAAACGACAAACGAACAGCAGCAACCGACTGGCAGCGCAATGGACCAAGTAACGAGAAACAAATAACAGTAACCGTCGAGTAACATACATTAGATTGTTACAGAGTTAGGGTTTTGCAGAGAATGCTCTTAATCAGAAATGTTTGAAAGACATTAGAACCAATGAGCGCATATTCAATATCGTAAAACACTTTGATTCACGTGGTCAACTGGAATATTTTCATTGTTTGGCTTACAACTATGAGATGCATTAAATCTTTAATATTCATTTTACTTACAAGAATATGAACCCTCAGGGCGTAAGTATTTAAGTTTTAGTGTAATGAAATATAATAAATTAAAAGACTAACGAAATCAAATAATAACGCATATAAAAAGATTACATTTATTTTAATTGTATTTTAATTGGTTGCTATATTAAATAATTCATAGGACTGATTTTAATATGTTGGAGAATAAAACAATCACATTAGAGATCTATAATACCAAGTAATTATTTATTAAGCCCGGTTTTGTTAACATCATTATACCAATTAACTACACTATATATTATGTAAACCTGTAGGAAGCGTGGTGTAATGGTTAAAGTCATGGGAAATGGACTTGTCGCCCCGAGTTCAAATCCTGGACGGGGTAATTGCATTTCCCTTAGCGCTAATACCCTTGGGAAAGGTATGAATCCTACTCTCCCTCCAGCTATGGGTAAAATACTAGGGCAGACTGGGCTCTTTAATCTTGGTTAGGCAACCGGTCTAGGAGAAGGAAAACTCTGAATTCAAACCTGTTAAACTCCGCTTAAGAAATTGACCTTGTGTCGCATCCTGCTCATGCGGAGGGGTTGGTAAATATCTATATTATGTAAACCTTTATTTCTTAGTGATATATAGCACACATTACATGTTTTAAACGCACTAATAACATGGGCTGTTTAAGGCAAATCTAACTCAGATTTTCATAGTGACATCGTTAATAGATAAGATTTATTCTATCTAATAATGATTTTGATAAATGAAATACTCATTGATAAAATTACACAATTGCTGACGGTATTGTGACGTAAGCAGTGGCGTAGTTTCGGTTACACACAGGCAGATGCAGAATCTCCATTATAAGATATTACTTAACTTGGTAAGATGGTCGCAGAGTCGGTACACTAAGTCATCAAGCGCCGTTGACTCCGTATCTACACTATCCTAATTTAAATATATATGATCTATCAATGATACTGAGCACTATCTATGAATACTAGCAGGACCCGTTGAATTTCTACGAAACAAAACAAAATCAAGAGGTGCTATTTAAGCTAGAAACGAGGATTTGCAATTTCATTACTTATAACTCCTACCAAAATTACCAAAATATCTTCTGTAATTCATAATCTCAATATTACTAATAAAACAAACACGTAACTTTTTCTTTTAATTCATTTTAATTTTACGTTCGGCATTTAAGCGAAGCAAGACCATTTGGTATGTTTCTTTTTAAAAATTGGGTGAAATGAATTAGGCAAATAAGAAATCTGCGATTAAGCGACACCAGATAATCAGTATTCACACTGCATCTTGGACAATTTGGAAGGTCTCATTTTTAACCAGAGTTTGTTGCAGGATGATAACGGACGGAAGATTAAGGAACAAGTGTATTAATATATAGATAACAAACTACAATATATATATATATATATATATATATATATATATGATACAGTTTGCATTTCACATAGCGCTAATACCCCTGGAAAGCTACGAATCCAACTACTCTCCCAGACTGGGCTCTTTAATCTCGGCTAAGTAACCAGTCTAGAAGGAAAACTCTGACTTCAAACCTGCTAAACTCTGCTTAAGAAATTGGGTGCGTGATTTCTACTCTTGCATAGGGGTTGGTATATATATATATATATATATATATATATATATATAGCCATCAGGCTGACATAAAATCGGTATCAGCCAGACAGCGAGGGAATCTATCCCCTTTGCACTACCGCTAAACCAAGCAGATTGCTTTAGCGTCTGAGGCGGAGCGCCACACTTACCAACAACTCCTCACTTTACCACACAGATCACTGTGCTACTCATACACTGATTTGGCGAGGGCCGGTATGGAACCCGGAACTTTGTGGTACCTAGTCAGGCGCTCTAAGTGTGTGTGTGTGTGTGTGTGTGTGTGTGTGTGTGTGTGTGACAGTGCGTGCTTGCGTATTTTTAAGTAGATTCTCGCTAAGATTCAACATAAAATGAATCATTTGCAATATTTTCATGAAAAACGACAACTAGTTCATTACCTCTACAAATATATACACGTAGAAAACAATTTGCAAAATATAACTTACACACACGCACGTGTGTGTGTGTGTGTGTGTGTTAACGTGCATGTATATGTGTGTGTCAGAGAGAGAGAGAGAGAGAGAGAGAGAGAGAGAGAGAGAGAGAGAGAGAGAGAGAGAGATGGGTGAGGGGAGGAGTGAGAATCACGAGCAGAATTGCTGCATTTGCATGTAGGCTCCTACCACTCTACTCATCTCCCCCCTACCCAACCACCGTATCAAATCACGCTCTCTCACCGGCGCATGGCTCTAATCAGCGCGAAAGCACATACGCGCGCTCTTATCTTTTTATTGACTAAATAGCAAGGAAGAAATGTTTACAGGTGAATATTCAATCAAGGGATGCGAATTAGGCTGTTGTAATGGCAACCCGCAAAGCATCGAGGAAGTAATAACTATTTTAAAAGGAAGCGGGTGACTTGTGATCAACACGACGTTATCGACGTAATGACCTTTGCGCAAACGCTCTAAACATTCCATTTTTATTGATGGCGTACGATAAATGATTGGTGATTATTGTCACAGAGTGGCGGGAATTGAGTGGAATTCAAACCGACACGACAACAGTAGCGTCCATTTCTTCCTTCCTTCCTAATACACAATTGCCGACGTTTAATACAGCACAACTATTCGAGTTAAAATCTAACTGTTAAAAAATCATGTCGCGCTAGTAGTACGGATATCCATGACAATCTCTCGCCAACCGGCCCTATCTTTTATTGCCCTCGGAAGACGCAATTTTTACACTGGTTACGCATGAGCTTCGGTTTGTGCATAGTACAGTCCCCCACTATAATGAACCTTATGTTCAACTTACATGGTGGGATGCCAGTAAATAATTAATTGCCCTCGGGAGATCCTCGAGAGATCCTCTGCGAAGCATCCAGTATCAGTACAAGCTGGTCAATTTTGGTCTTTGCTGGACAGCCAACATTGAGGTGCCCATGTGCTTGGTTTCCACAGGGGAACGTCACTTATGAGTTCGTCAACTGGACACTTCTGGAGAAGTCGAAAATAAAAGAAAGTTTTCACTTTAATTCAGATTAAATGAAAATGCAATTTTACTCCATGGGCCAACGACTTTCCTTGCTTGACCCCCCACACACACACACTTTGTTCGGACATCTCCGAGAATAAAGATATAGAAAAAGATACAGATAAATATAAAGTATAATACTCGGGTTCCTTAATTGTACAACCATTATTATCTTGCAACACCCTCTGGTTAAAAATGAGACCGTCCAAGATGAAATGCAAAAATGTAAATCCTGATTATCCGTTTTGCTTATCCGCTGAATTCTTATTTCTTGTGAGTGCCATCACCTCAGCTAAATAATGGACCATTCAATTTTTTATTATAAAGAAATAAAGGGAAGAAAAAGGAGAGGCTACACAGAAAAATCTAATAAGAAAGAAAGAAAGAGTGTAGGGGAAACATAGAGAGAAACAGGATAGATAGAGAGAGAGAGAGAGAGAGAAAGAGAGAGAGGGAGGGAGGGGAGAGAGAGGTGAGCGTGCGGAAACGATAATACTAATCTATTTTAATTGAACAAAATGAAAAAAATGATAAGGAAAAAATATAAGGAAATAAAGAAAAAAGAGTGATAGTTAAATCAAGATTATTATACTTTTTATATATTGATCTTTTCGCAATAGCTCTTAAGTAAACATTGTACAGATAACAATAAAGATGAGGATAATAGTCCGAATAATCCAAATTATACAAATTATCAAGCCTCATTTAAAAAATTCGGAGAAATATCAAACGTTGTAATAATTAAATTATTATCATACTAAGGTATATAAACTTGTCCTGTTAGTAAAGATAAATTATGATAGATTAGTTGGCCATACCATGTTCAAATCGGTGTCCACGCAGTCTTGTCGGGGCTTTGTTAACATGTGAGATAATCAGGCCTTAACTGCGCTGGGAGTGTGGGAAATGGATGGCGTACGTGTTATTGTAATATAGGAAACTAGCAGTAACTGAATAGTGTCATTAAATGTTTCTTAAAGCTGACATGGCTACACTGAATGCGAGAGGCGTTGTCGGTAACGGTACAGATGAAGTGTTGGCTTGACATTAATTTCTTCGGCTGACGACCATGATTCTCAGCAGATGTGACTAGGGTGTAGAGACTATAGGTCTCCTTTATCATCGATTGGTATGGCCTCCTAGGAAGAGACGACGACACTACTAAAAACTTAAGGGCTTGCTGACGACGCCATTTATTTGAAAAGCTCGCTATACAACAGTAACAGCTGTAGCTAAATTAAAAGCCTCGGTTTCGACTACCGGGGTCCAGTGAAATCTGCTTTTAGGCAATGGCCGTTGTTCTGTGAATAGGTTTAAGAACTAACCAGTCTTAAGCGATTTCTTTCGGCAGTTTTTTCCTCCTAGAATTGGAGGAAGAAAACTTGAGCTCAGAGTTCATGTGTTTAAAACAAACTTCTAAAATTAGTAAACTAGTTCACATACCTAGGTAGTAATATCTCATCTACAGAAAGAAGTGGCAATATACGCATAGAAAAGTCAAGTCCTGTCGGTTGGGACTTTAGAATACACCGACTTCACTTCTGCATAGAGGGAAGGCTCATCTCCCCCAAATGTGGCCATCTGTTGGCCATGAGTGGCGACCCATGATGCTTAATGATGGAACCCTAGTGGCTGAGCAGTCCATGACATGAAACACTCCACTTTGGTCCTTACGTAGGCTAGACGGGGGGTCAAGTCCAACCCTAGCACTTATATGATTGCCCTTATGGCAAGCCCCAACCCTTTCTATCATATATGTGCCAGAAGGCGGTGACTAAGGGTCTTATTGTCCTGGGTATGATGCTAAACTCTATTTGATTGTGAAGTTTCAATTCTGAAGCTCAGAGGAATGTGAAATACATCATCATTAATCCAAGGTTCACTCTGACCCGGAATGGTAGTACATGTTAGGGTCCCATCTATGGGTTCAATGAAACAAAATTGAGTTTTAAAAAAAATTGAGTAGCCATCAAGAATGAATAAAACTTCTTCAGCATAAAATGGCTCAATGGGTTGACATACCATAAAATCCAACCAACAATAAATAAATAAATAAATAAAATAGGAAAGGCCTGGAGTGGAAACCTGATCTCTCTGATAAGATAAAAGATAATTTTTAGTATTACAGTATGACTGCATCACTTGTACTTTAACGGAACGCTTAAGAGAAAAAGCTCCCTCTCTCTCTCTCTCTATATATATATATATATATATATATATATATATATATATAACACTGAAGATGAAAATACAAAATAACAGATGAACATAACCGGACCACCACGAGTACAATTTAATCTCGAATATAATCCGAGAGACACATTTTGTATTGAAATTTAATAAACGCATTTTATCTTCTTATATAGCGCTCCCTGAAGATACTCATTGTTATATCTTTTAAAAAGAACCCAATGTAATATCGCTACCAATTTTAAAACACAACTTATTCTGAATAGATATAAGGATATGACAGAATGGAAAAATATGATGGAAACCCAAAATTTCGTGCTGTATCTATTTGTTTCTGATAACGTTTCGCCCTCTACGGGCTTAACAAGATAATGATTTAAAAAACATATAAAACTTTAATATCAGGAAATAATACTGAAAAAACGTTGATAAAAAACAGGGCTTCTCAAAATGGTGCATATAAATTCCTGAGGGTGATGCAATTTTGGCAGGTGGAATAAAAGCATAAGGTTTGATTATGAAATCACTTTATAACAGAAGAACAAAAATCACACAGACTAGTTGCCTGTTATCGTATACCTAAGCAGAATATCTAATTGAGTGTGGTGACCACTAGTGGTCTTCATATAAGACCCATTCAAAATATATGGGTCATTTAAATGAACAAACGATGTTGAAGTGGAAAATGCAAATCTAGTGCAAAATAAGACACCTTTTTAAGAAGAATTTATGGAAAAGACTTTCGATCTTGAAGCAAAATCTATTAACACATTTTTTAAAAAATGGTACCATGAAGTTAAATATCATTCTATTCAAATACCATGGAAGTTTTAGTGAGATTAGAATTGTATATTTGGTATACGCACTTACTGGAATAAATGTATAGTTTCGACGTAAAAAAATAATGTTTCCTTACGGGGAAGTAGTACTCATCGACGAGTCTCTAATAAAGAATTAAAAAAAACAAAGAAAAACAAACAAAAAACAAACAAACAAACAAAATAAACAAACAAAGAATAAAAGAAAATATAAAAAATGAAAAAAAAACCAATGTTGATGCAAGTAACTAATCGTGCATAATTTAATCTTGTATCAATTAGATTTACTGATACTTCTTTAAGCGAAGGATGTAAAATAATTACATAGCATTATTATTTAGAAATACCAAAAGAAAATTTTAAAAATGTTCAAAAAGAAAGATCCCTTGTTACCTTCATTTAACTAAAACAAGTATCGATTATATTCTCATTATGCCAATATTATACAAATAACCGTAATCCAATAAAACGTCCTGTAATAGCGAGATTTTGTTTGAGAAATGAACTTAAAATGCCTTAAATTATAAAGTAATTTAAGGTGTGCATTTGCAAATAGTTTTTTTACACACTGTTAAAAGATATCAAGTATTCCAATCTAATACAAATAATTAGTACACAGTTGTATGGTTTCAAGTATTCATATCTAGTACTAACAATTATATTGTTTCAAGTCATTATTTCTATTTGATAATAGTCATTTGTTTGTACACAGTTTTAAAGTAACTAATAATAATCCTTGTAAACAATTATTGTTTCAAGTAACTATTTTTAATAGAATTAATTTGCACACAGTTATACGGTATCAATTATTCTTATGTAATACAAATAATTACAAAACAGATATCGTTCCCCCCATAGATGATATCCTAACAGGTACTACCACAACGGGTCAGAAAGGACCTCACAATAATGGCAATGAAAAGATCTCCAACACTGTAGCACTACCCAATTCACTTTGAGTTTATTTTTCACGTATGCGACAATGAAAGGTCGTTGGGAGCTAAGTCTTAATCTAACCCTGACAGGTACTATTACTTAGTCAGTGTGGAATTGTGAGTAATGACAATGTGGGGGTGGCACAACTCTCCCCAAATCTCCAAAAATTGAGCCTCGCTACCAGATGCAGGTCAGTGGCCTAACCAGGACACCCCTTTTTCAGGGAGGGAGTCTTACCCGTCTCCCATGTTTGAGTAATATGAATAAAAATGGGCGATTCTTCTTGTTCTTGACCGTAAACAAAAACATAAAAAAAGAAAAAATCTTCATGAAAAATTCTCAAGTTTTCTCTCTCCCAATAATTTCTTTTCTCTCTCTTTGTAATAGGATTTGCAATACTAAAGCAATATGAATATCAAAAATTGCAATAACAATATAGTGTATATATGTGTATATCTCTAAGTGTTCACGTGTGTGTGTGTGTTAGGGTGTGTGTGTGTGTGTGTGTGTACAGAGGCGAAAAAAAAGCAAATATTAAGTCGATGGATTGGAGAAATAATAATAACCTGTGCCGTCAGAGTTTACAACACTTGAGGCATTATTTCATTAATGGCTGCCAATTATACCTCAGTAGATTAGAATTCTGAGCCGACCTCCAGGGTGAAGACATCGTTTAGAATGGGGATTGATCTAACCAGCTTAAATGCAGCGTAATTCTCTTTCAGTTACAATTAAATCTGCAATCGTCGCAGTTTCTACATTCCACTGATGCACTGTTCAATGTTACCTTAGCCGTTCCCAATATCCACCCCCTCCCCAACTACTTACTTGCATACACACAAAATGTTCGGAAATCGTGAACAGTGACAACCAAGAAGAAGCAATGTAGCACATGGAACATCTATATATCACTCATGTCCGATGTTTCCAAACTGATCATATATTTATGTGTGAGGTATGCTAAAAAAGGAAGTATCATGACTTAATCTATGTCTTTAAAATTTTAAACTAGGAAATCTAAAAAAAAAAAAAAGAAAAAAAAAGAAGACATTCCCAATTAAACAACTTATATAATAGTATATTAATGGGTAGACAACTGTCTAGAGGAATCAGTGCTATTTACAGTATTTGTTATTATCAGCTCCGGATGCTTTTTGAATGAGATATTTTCGGCGAGACTGAGATTGTAAAAGCCCAGCGCTCTCCATTGTGTCCAAAGAAGCAATCATTCTATATGATCTTGAGCCAAACAGTCGTGTTCCCAACACTGTGAGGTTGAGTGTTTATCTGTATAAATTCCCTCTAGCGCTAATGGGTGTGCTGATGATTCGGTGGTTAGTGACTCTAAAATAAGTCGGGTTTCGATCCCGGCCAGAGAAAGCCTGCTAAGTCTAGCCGTACTAAAGAGACGTGATACGTCGAAACAGGATTGTCTGCGGATGACTATATATATATATATATAATATATATATATATATATATTATATTATATATGTGTGTGTGTGTGTGTGTGTGTGTGTGTGTGTGCGTGCGTGCGTTTACCAAATCCCTCCATAGCGGACAGGATGTGAAACAAGGTCAATTTTTAAGGGGATCAAAGCTGGTTTGAAAGCAGGGATTTCCTCCTTTTAGACTGATTGCTGTGTGACTTTTCATTGTTTCCTATGCCGAAAATTCGTCACAGTGGTAAGAGAAAACAATTATGGGTAGGATTATTATTTTTAAAAGTGGGATTTCAGTGGTGCTTTGACCAGTATAAACCTCACAGGAATAAATGTATTGAATGCCAAGGAGACGATTTTGACAAAAACGAAAAACAAAACTAAAAAACAAAAACAAACCCGAACGTTTCATTCATTGAAAATTTCTGGTTTGGTAAATCCTTTTCGAAAACACTTCGTAACTCTGTATTTCACGGTGATTAACATGCCAGATAATAGCGCCATAAAAGCGTACCTTATTCACCAGAGAATCCGAAGATATTATATTTGTCATTGATAGGCTTATATTTGTAGGCGACAAAGGTACTACGAAGGACTCTGAAACTGACTCCTCCTATTTATACACACTGAAAATATAGCAGATACAGGGAGCACAGTAATACCGTTGGATTAAGCAATTTTCAGCTACAAAGGATTTACTAATTTTCCGCATAGTCAGCACTAAGGATTATTAATTTTTGCAAGGAATGTACAATAGTCTGCATGACACACTTGTAAAAGGTTCGCTTAAAAAAGTGATGCCTCCAATTTTAATATAATTTACCACAATATCAAGGTTACTCGGTGTTTAATGGCATATCAACCGTTGTGAGTTATTTGATACCTAATCTTGTTATCCTATATATGTATATATATTCTATCCCGGCTGCAGGTAGCTTACAAATTTCTTGCCACACTGAAGAGACGTGATACGTCGAAACACGGTGTCTGTGGATGACTATATATAATATATATATATATATATATATATATATATATAATATATATAGGTAAAAGTATCAAATCGACTGGTAAGTCGACGATGATTCTATTTGGGATCATCTTAGCGTCATATCCAGGACACACACCGTTAGAGACAAATGTTGATGGTATGTTAGTAGAGATAGAACATTTTCACTAATAGGAAATAATTTTTTATTCACTTACCGATAGCAGCTGAATGGCAATCTGGCAAAATGGCACTTGACATGAAAGAAGAGAAAATACATTAGAGCTTCTCTAAAAAATAAATGAAAAGGACAAATAATCGTTGAAAGTCTTCGGGAAGAGGATTTTGGTCAATTGATACAAAATCAGGAGGCAAACATTCGTAGACATAGTATCATACAAAACTTGTATTAAAAATTGCTGTTATATATATATATATATATATATATATATATATATATATATATCGGATGATACAATATTTAAATGCATAAAAGAAGATTATCAGTGTTGCGCTATTTTCATTGCCAATTTCGTGTTTTTTAACATCATATTGGTTCCAATGGCAACCCCGACCAGACTCCGGAATTGTCAGGTCACCTCCCTGGAAGAATCATGCTAGTAGTTTCGACATTGCAAACTCAAATGGTAAATGTTACAAAATCTGGACCGTTCAAATTGAAAGCCTCCGTCAGTGCAAGACAATGAGAAAAGCCCTTTCACCTCCTCCCCCCCCCCACTCACGTATAAAGAAATGTTTGGTTTTCCCCCGTTTCAAATGGATTCAGATTCCGGTATGTTAGTCTCTTCAATAGATTAACCTAATTGTTTTACTAATACAGTTTGAGTGAAGTGAAACACAAACAGCTTCGTCCAGGATTTGAAATCGAATGTCTGATTCCATTTTCGACAATGCTAACCGTTACGCTTATAGCGCATTATTCCGTGTAATCTAAGATTGCTCAGCTAGATGTCAGTTATATCAATTATGAGAGCCAAGCATAGATTTATTATTTCCACATGCGTTTATGTTTAACATTGATCAAATAATTTTACAGTCAGGATAGCCAGCCTGAAAATTAAAAACAAAAATGATCTATATATTAATACTCTTGTTCCTTAATCTTACGACCGTTATCATCTGGCAACACCCTCTCGTTAAAAATGAGACCGTCCAAATCGTACAAGAATATAAATCCTGAAAATCGTATAAAAATGTAAATCCTGATTATCTAATGTCGGTTATTTGCCGAACTCTTATTTCTTATGTGCCGTCACCTTAACTAAATAATGAAGCATTCATTCCGAAAAATATAATAAGAAAGGAAGAGAGTAGGGGAAAGTTAGGGAAATGGTGAGACACGGAAACGATAACGCTAATATGTTTCAATCAAACATAATGAAAAGATGAACAGTAGGAAAGAAAAAAAAGAATGAGAGAGAGTTAAACCAATATTATTATACTGTTTACATATTGAACTATTTAGCAAAAGTTCTTAAGTAAAAAATATCAAATGTTGTAATAATTGAATTATCATACTGTGGTATATCCACAGGTCCTGCTAGTTATTATTGATAATGAAAATATAAAAGTCTGTTAGATATTCAATTATCTATCTGGTTATTATATTTGTTGTTGTTAATACATTAATCTTAATATTTTGTAGACCGACCTCGTAGCATATCGCAGTACAAAGCCAAGAGATGTTTAGTGTGGATAGAAAGATTACGATGGGTAAATCTTTCTAATTGGGATATTCTTCCGGAATTAAAAAAACCCACAATTTAGATGATTAATTTTAACGACATGTAAATTCGACTAGGATTATTTTATGACTAGTGGTTAGGAAAGTGCGTTCATTGTACATTCATATTTACATGTTCTGTGTAGTTGTTTCTGAACAGTTTTTGCTCACGATCCTATCAAATATGAATAATTTTTCAACATATATATTTGACCAAGAGACGGGACCCTAACGTGTACTAACACTATAGGTCCGAGTTGAACTGTGAGTAATAGTAATTAATGGCATTAAAGGAACACCACATATCCTAGATCTTCAGAATCGGAGCCTCACAATCAGATGCAGTATAGTGTCATACCTAAGAACCTGTTTTTGGACACGTCAAGCCCTAGCACCTATATGATTTTCCCAAGTCTATTACCCTTATAGCAACCCCCAACACTTTTTACCATGTATGAGATAGAAAGCGATGGCGGAGGGTCTTATTGTCCTGGGTAACACGTTAAAATCTATCTGATGGTGAAGCTCCAGATCAGGGGCTCTTGGAGAATGCGTAGTACCCCTTCATCATTACTACCAGGTCCACTATTACCGGAATGGTAGTACCTATTATGGTCTCATCTATGAGTTAAATAGAACAAAAGGTGTTTAAAAAATTGCGTTGACAAAAAGATTGAGTACTCATCAAGAATGAATAAAACAAAACGTCTTCGGCATAAAATGACCCAACAAAGGTTGACACGCCGTAAAATCCAACCAACCAACCAACCAACCAACCCTTTTCCAGATGGTTTCTTCTTTCAACATTTGTATTTGACCTAGAGATGGGACCCTAATATGTACTAACACTCTGCTCCGAGTGGAACTGGGAGTAATGGCAATTCAGGAACACTTCACACATCCTAGATCTTCAGAACTGGAGCCTTATCATCGGATATAGTCTAGTGTCATACTTAAGACATCTCTTTTTGGAGGGGGTGTTATTCCTCTGTAGTCTAAACCACGCCGACTAGACGGTCAGAATTTAATGTTGTTCTCACAAAAAAGGTTTCTTTTTTTTTCTTCTACACATTTTTGTGCTTAGCCAGATGGTTTCTTCTGTTAAAAAATTATATTGATAATCGATATAAAGTTTGTATAAGATTTTCCGATGCTAAGAAAATGGTTATTCTTAAAAATCGGTACGAAAAGAAGGAGCCGTTTGTAAGCATTTGGGTTATAAACCTGTTGATTGATTTATGTTTAGCAATAAGTTCTCGAAACACGATAGATTAATCGTGGAGTTCTTCTGTATAAAAACTAGCAGAGCGTGGAGAACAGGAACGCTGGGGCATGTTTACGTCATTCCACCTGCAGAAGGAAGTTCAGGTTGGCTGCAAAGCGCCGGACATTACCGTGAATAGGAAGGAGACATTTCATTATAAGTAAAGTGAAATCACTGGCCGTATCTCATCGTTTATTGGGAAAAGGGCTATGCAGACAGGTATTCGATAAAGTTAGCCACTGTTAGTCCTTAATGTCCAAATGATAAATCGTGTGTCAGCTGTAGAGATGATAATATTCCAAACGGGATCGAAGATCTATAATTTACTTTATTTTCATTTTAAGGATCTAATATTGGAACCGATAATAAGATTTTATTCATCTGATCTGGATTCGGATTCGATCTGACAAGTTTTTGCCGATTTCAGGAAAAGGGAATTAATATCGCTTTCTGCTTATAGAAGACATTGGGAAGGAAGATAATCGGAGGTCTAGAAAATCACGTCTATTTCAAACGTTCTAAATGAGTAATCTGTAATTTAAAAATTAATATTATAAACTCAGTCCCAGAACAGTTGTTACTGGCAGAAATAGTTTTCTAGAAAGGGCAACAGATTGGAATTTTGGATACGGATGGTCGTATACAATCTTATAAGTAAATCTATCATAGTGGCCTATTGTTGACATCGGCTATACAGCTTAGAAGTCTATCCCTTTTCGCTAACGCTAGACCAGGTAGAATGTTTTGGTGAGGTGTAGCTTCTCACTTGGCCGCACGAATTATATCATACAAGCTGTATTACTCGTGCACTGACTTGGTGAGGACTGGTATGTAACCCGAACTTTGTGATTCGTTATCGGATGCTCGACTAACTGAGCTAAACCATACCGCAAATATATATATATATATATATATATATATATATATATATATATATATGGTTGATCTTTTGTAATTCCTCTTGTAGTCAAGCGGGTTTAAAAAGACAAAATAACATATATAGCAGACGCAACTATATCTAAAATATCCTAAAACATGAAAAGAAAAATGATCTTGTTCACACCACCATATTCACTAAATGTTAAAACTAATGTAGTCAGAAAATTCTCAGAATTAATTGATAAACATTTCCCACCCCAACATAAATACATTACAATTTTTAACAGAAATACAATAAAACCAGTTACTTCAGTGGACCCTCCATGAAATCCACAATAACAGCCAGATCTAAACCTAAAGACGTCCCATGTTCACGCTGAATAAAAAATACTGTCCGCTAAAACAAAGATGCAGCGTGAAACCTGTCGTATATGAAACAAAAATAATACCAGCCAGCTCTAACAATCGCACAACCCGCTAAAAATATGTGGGAATGGTCCAAAGGGATTTCAAACAAATAATTCTACTCGCATAATGAATCAATCAGAAACGAGAAAAAGAGTGCAGCTACAACGTTCACTAACTGGGTATGGAAGTATAAAGACGAAGGAAGCCCATATAGTATAGACTGGAATGTAGACCACCCCACACTATATATCAATGGATCTAACAAATGTGCACGAGAGAAAGAATCCGAATACTACAAGGACTGCAATCAACTAAATGTTAAATCGGAAATATTCTGAGCTTGTCCACACAGATAAAAATGATTATTCAACTCTCGGACGGAAGGAAAAACTACACAAGATCAACCACCTTAAAAGAAAACAAAAATTCCAAGTGTTCTTTTAACATCATGCATGCATGAAGGTGATACGCGGAAATATAAGGGAAGAACAGCACAACGGATATACATTTGTAGGGCATTTCCGGGTCAATTTGTCTAATGAGAAGTATTTAATGCTTTGAAACCAATGATAAAAAAACATTGAAATATATATATATATATATATATATATATATATATATATATATATAAGGTAAGGTAGCGTGAACATGGAGTCAATACATGGTTCTCGCCTATACGATCTTCAGACAAAGATTGGTATATATATATATATATATATATATATATATATATGATATGATATATACATATACATATATATCTATAATATAGCGACAGGCATATGTGAAGTAAGAGACGAGTGAGTTTTAGATTAATTTCAAATTACGTCTAATTATAACAAAATGAAATGGAATTTTACATATACTTTTTACATACAATTATACATATACATATATATTATATATACATATATATGTAAGTGAGAAAGATGGAAATGAGACAGATATGTTGAAAAGATAAATAGAAAAATATATATTTTTATGGATGAAATCTATTCTATGCTGACATGTGTTTCGACGGAAATTTGTTTACATATTCAGCATTCTATTTAAAATTATTTTAAATGTAAAATAAAATAATAATAGAAGACCATATGTACATAGGTCGTCTTCTTCAAGGCAGAATGTTTTGATTTTTAAAAGAAAAACGGGCAAAACAAAATAAAATTCAAAATGATCAATAGTAAAATGGAATGTTTATAAAAAGCTCAAAAGCGTTTCCCGGTTTGAAAAATAATGTGGAAGTATTTTTCATTGATAATGTTTTGAACTTTGAAAATATTTTTTTTGATGTGTGAAACGGAAAAGTATAATTTTTTTCAAAAATAATGGGTTTAGTAGTTATGTATTTCAGTTCGAAATTTTTTGGTTTAAATAAATTTTGCGTGTTTATAAATTTAAATGTATTGTGATAGATTTAGAATTTGTTAAATTTACATATATTAAACTAAATTAAGTTAAATTAGTATAATTCAAATAATACGTAAATGTGTGAAAATACACAGATGTAGTAATTAAACATTTTTGTAGTTAAATAAATGTGATTGAGTGGCAATTTTGACAAACCAGAAATTGTTACGTTTTTTTGTATTTGATACTTCACTACAAAATGACCGAAAGACTTGCGTTCCATAGAATATTGTCTTTCTTGGCAAAAGTGATGCCGAGGGATTTCAACTTCCAGTATTAATACAAAAAATTCAACCTTCAAAATCATAACATTTAGAATTGGACGCTAATTCTTAAAATTAAAATCTAGGTATTAAAATTTGATTCATACAGAGGTAAGTTTTTCACTTCTTTGCAGACATTTTATTAAGAGTCAACAAATTTAATATTAATATCTTGACCTAAAAAACATTGTTTCCCATGGAAAGAGGTGAGTGCCCATTAAAAGTAGATCTCTAACAATAAGTAATAATCATCAAGAATTTATATTCTAAGACGTAAGTAATCATACAAAACTCAAGCTTTTTAATTTCAAAAGAAAAACGTTCAAATCGTTTCACTAAAATGATCATTTACATTGAATTAAATATTTATTTGGTTTATAGGTAATTCTTTAATCTGGATATGTAGAATAATTAAATAGCATTGCTTAGTTATGATTAACTATGTGGATAAAAAAATTACCTTGACGGTGAGGCTTAAAATACACCGACTGTATGCTCTGCAGAAGAGATAGAAAATTCGCCCTAAATGGGTGCCCTGGGTGTGTCACTAAACTGCATATGGTGGTAAGGCTTGAGTTCTGGAAATTCAGGTGTATGGAGTACACCTTCATTCCAATTACTCCCAGGCTCACACTTATCTGGAGTGGTAGTAACTATTAGGGTCCATCTATGGATCAAATAGATCTGTTTTAAAAATTATTGATATTATTGGTATAAGAATATCCGAAACCTTATAAATATGGGCAAATTATTTGTATTTAGAATAGTTATTTGAATGTTTAATTGTTTACTAAATCCAAATAGATCTGTTTAAAAATATTCGTATTCGATTGAAACGTTTGCAAAAAATCTCTAAAGAAAGATATAAATATAAAGGCACAATTAAAGTGATTCCCCAATGTCTAGGCATGAAATAACCCTAGACTGGTTGACATACCGTTAAAATCTATTTATTAATCATGAAAAACAAATGTATGTGAGTGTTATGTGAACAGTGTCTAGCAGCAAAAAGTTTGGTGAAACGTCTCTTGTCGTCAAATAAGAACTGGAAATAGAAACACTTTGGCCAACCTTTCAGTATAAAATAACCCTGGACTGGTTGATATGCCGTTAAAACCAATTTATTAATCATGAAAAAACAAATGTAGGCGAATGTTATGTGAACAGTGTCTAGTAGCAAATAGTCTGGTGAAACGTCTTTGTCGTCAAATAGGAACTGGTAATAGAAACACTTTAGCCAACCTCTCAGTATAAAATAACCCTAGACTAGTTGACATGGCATTAATATCAATTTATTAATCACCAAAAAAACAAATGTATGTGAGTGTTATGTGAACAGAGTCTAGTAGCAAATAGTCTGGTGAAACGTCTCTTGTCATCAAATAAGAACTGGAAATAGAAACACTTACAGAAATCAAAAATAAAAATAAAAATAAAATTATAAAATAAAATTATAAAATAAAAAGAAATGGTGACTACTGAAAATAATTCACCACGGGCTGTACATCCTCCTATACTAATTTGTCGACTCGTTTCTGTCGCTGATGACTACGGAGGGGAGTCAACTAAAGTCTAAAAATAAGGGACAGAATCAGAAAATTTCTATCCTATTATAGAAATAATTTACTCTGAAATAAGTGTATTGGCGACTGATTTCAATCTTTGCGGGTAATATCAATCAGAAAAGGAAACTTTGGGCCAAGATATTATTCCATTCTATCTTTCTCTTTTGTATTTGCTTGTTTCTTTTTTTCATTTTTCTTCTTCGTCTTCGTATCAGTTGTCATCTAAATATCAGTGGGTGGTAATGGTGAAATCAAAATTCCCAACAAATAGTCCTCGACAAAAGCGGCCTCTTCACACTCGACTCTTTCCATATAACAATTTTATTCCGAAATTGCTTTTCTGCAAATGCCGATTCAATACAAACCCTATATTTAGATGCGCCTAATCAGAATTTGACCATTTTTCTTTGAGTGAAGAGTTTTGAAAAGCTGAAAGAATTTTCGAATCGTATAAATTATTCAGGCGTCAATGATTTAAAGATCAGATGAGAGCAAACATTTTTTCTAATATCCAAAGGATTCTACGAGCGTTGATTGATAAATAAGATTTTGAAATTTATACAACACATTTCAAACCAAATGGAATTACAGAACTGGTTGGACAAGGAAATAAATGTATTTCTCTTTAAATTTACAAGTTGATTTTTCAACGTAGTCTCTAGTTAGTTCTACAAACCTTTTTAAATGTTCAAGCCACTTGTTTAAATACTAAATTAGCTGTATCAATTATTTGAGTGGTAGTGTAAGAAATTAGATTTTAATCATTAATGTCAACTCAATCTATTTGACAGTTTAAAGTTGCTTTGGTTTAAGGCATTTAATGTCATTTAATGCCGAGATTCGGTTTCTGTCTGTAACCGAAACTACGTCACTGCCTATGTCACAATACCCTAAAGAATTGCATAGGTTTAAAAATAAGTATTTAATTCATAGTTAAAATCATTAATTGATATACAGAATAGAATAAATCTTATCTATTAACGATGTGTCTATGAAAATCTGAGATTTGCCTCAACAGGCCATGTTATGAGTGTGTTTAAAATCCTGCAATGTGTCTTATATATCACTAAGATATTAAGGATTACATAATATATGGTGGGATTAATTTGGATACCGGTTTTAAGAGAACCGGGTTTAATAAATAATTACTTGGTGTTATTGATCTCTAGCATTATTGTTTTTCTCCAACGTATTAAAATCAATCCTATGAATTATTTTATATAAAAACCAATTAAAATATAATGGGATTAAGTGTAATATTTTTATATGCATTCTCTTTTTAATTCTGTTAGTCTTTCTAATTTGATATATTTAATTCCATTATACTTATGCCAGGAGAGCATACTGCTTAATTGTTGCTTAACTTCGGTGATCTAGCGAGAACATGACTTGACTGTAATGACAGTTTATGCTCAGTTGAAAGTTCGAAGTTAAAAATCAGTTGACTAAAATCCTAGAAGTTAGATATTCGATTGTAACTTTATCTGAGAAACCACAGAGAACGCGGTACTAATTCCCATCTATGGTCCGGTGGCTGATTCCCGACTCTTGTACGGGGTCGTAATATCTGTGGAGAAGACTTCACGAAGTAAATAAAGAATGTAGACATAAAAAGATATGTCTTTGTCTTTCATCCAACAAAAAACGGATCAGCGATGGGTCGTGGCGAAAGATGGAACAATAAAACGACAACAATTGGCCGAGTAAGTACTAGATGTCAATACAACACTTTTTAAACATTTTATTGTGCATGAAACACCAGATAATCAGGAATTACGTTTTTGTATTTCATTTTGGAAGGTCTCATTTTTAATCAGAGGGTGTTGCAAGATGATAACGTTCGTACAAATAAGGAACATGAGTATTAATATATTAGATGTTAAATACTTCTACACCATTTAAAGACCAAGTAAAATTCACTGATTAAAAAAAACGTTAAAAACTTACTTGCATTGCACATGCGCAATCCAATTACGCTTAGAAGCCCTGTGGAAATTGTTTATTCGTGATGCCTTCCATAATTTATCTCATTATAATTATCAAATCCTTTCCAGTCAAAATATACATCGAAAGAAAAAAAAAAACAAACAAAAAGAAAAAAATCAACCCAAGTAATCAATCAAATCCATTCGATTTGTCTTGAAACCTTCAATCCGCCATACTTATCTTTCCAAGCTACAAAACACATTAATTGATGATAATCCGATATTTTTCAAGTGATACGTCAGGGGTTCTTCTCGCTCACAGAATTTGGCAGATAGTTCCGAAGAAAACAAGCTGTCCAGTGTGTTCTTCAGGTCACAGACCTTCTTTTAGTTTAATGAGGAATGAGCGGCGAAATTGGATTCTGCGAAATAATATATAAGGGGCAATAATCCTCGCAGAACACTTAAAATGATAAAGTATTTTTCGACAGGATTTTTGGCCGAGCGCCAGAACAATCGTGTCAGGTCTCATTAATCTGCTTTTCCTCACAAGATGCCCCTCTTCTTATATTGTTATTTCAATCTAATTGAGATGAGTCCATCTCCAGTAGTTTGCATGAGATCTTCCGAGTGTATTTTTCCCGGTCGCCTTGTCGGCTATAAACTGGTTGATAAAACCAGTGCCTCCTTGTTGTTCATACTTATATACAATTTAATTGTTCATTAGAGAATGCCTTGAGATTTTAACTAAAACCCAAGTTTCCCGATCTCTATTAGGGCACTCGGATGAAGCTACTTGTTTATTATAAGTGCGGTGTTGTTGGAGAGTTCATATCATCTGATTCTTCAAGAAATCTACGCTGGCAAACACTTTCTTCGTGAAGCTTAAAAGTCTGTGTCTCTTATCAAAAAACATATTTCTAAACATTTATTAATTTAACTAGCAAGAATATGCGCCCTCCAGGCGTAAGTATTTAAATTTTAATGTAATGAATTATATTAAATTAGAAAACTAACGAAATTAAATAAGAACGCATACAAAAGGATTATACGTTTTAAAAATTATATTTTAATTGGTTTCTTTATACAGTGTTTTAGAGGAGTGATATTAATACATTAGAGTATAAAAAAGTAATATTAGAGTTCAATAACACTAAGTAATTATCTATTAAACCTGTTTTTGTTAAAACCAGTATGCAAAGTAAGTACACCATATTCTATGTAAACCTCTATTTCTTAGTGATATACAAGACACGTTATATGATTTTAAACGC
Organism: Doryteuthis pealeii; assembly: GCA_023376005.1. Taxonomy (NCBI): domain Eukaryota; kingdom Metazoa; phylum Mollusca; class Cephalopoda; order Myopsida; family Loliginidae; genus Doryteuthis; species Doryteuthis pealeii. Next base: position 45,614,214 of record CM042143.1, on the reverse strand, counting down.
ACTTATAACATTGGATGTTTGGGGGCAAATCTAACTTAGATTTTCATATCGTTAATGATTTAATCTATGTATCAATTATTTTGACTAAACTAAATATTTATTGATAAACTTATGCAATTCATGAGGATATTTTGACGTAAACTGTGATGTAGTTTCGGTTACAGACATACACCGAATCTCTAATATCATAATAGATAGTTGTATTTATAATTCAACTCACATTATCCGTCTAAAAAATTTCAAAAGCCTTGTCGGTGAGGTTTAGAATATGCTGATTATATCTCCTGCAGAGAATTATGTATTTACTCAACTCCTCCTTCGTGGATAGGATGTGGCACATGATCAATTTTTAAGCGGAGTAAAGCTGGTTTGGATTCAGGGTTTTCCTTCTCTTAGACTGGTTGACTCATCAATATTAAATAACCCAGTCTGTCTTCCATTTATTCATAGCTAGGAGGATATAAGATGGATTCATGCCTTTCCTATGGGCATTAACGCTAAGTGAAAGGAAAACAGCTACGTCCAGAATCACCCCATTCCTACTTCCATAGCCGTTACTCTTAGCGCACTGTTGAGAGGTAAGACCCCCTCCCACACCAAAAGGAGAGGTCGGGTATGAGAATAAACTTCATCCAATGGCGAAGATTCAGTTCTGGACAAGTCTTTAAAAAAGTTCTGACTCTAAGATTTTATTGAAATATTGGGAAATATACACCGGTCATCAATCAAACAATCTCCCCCCTCTCTCTCTCTCTCATACCCAGAGAGAGAGAGAGAGAGAGAGAGAGAGAGAGAGAGAGAGAGAGACTGACAATAAAATAAATGTATTAATGGTGGTTTAGATGGATTTTACGGCATGTCATCCCTTCTTGGGTCATTTTATGCCGAAGACGTTTTTGTTTTATTTATTCTTGATGGATACTCAATTTAAAAAAAATATTTTTTAAACTCATGTTTTTCTATTAAATCCATATATAGGACCCTAACAGGTACTACCTCTCCGGTTCAGAGTGGAGAATAATGGTAATAATAAGAGGTACTCCATACTCCCCAGAGCTTTTGAATTGGAACTTCCCCATCAGATAGAGTATAACATCATACCAACGACATTAAGAACCCCAGCCACTGTCTTCTAGCACATATGCGATAAAAAGTTTTTGGGCTTGTCAAAAGAGCAATAGAGTTGGAACAATCATATAGGTGCTAGGGCTTGAGGTGAATAGCCAATTGATCGGAGGACCTCTCTGACCGCCTGTCTAGCTTAAGTAAGGGCCAAAGTGGAGTGTTGTATGTGATTCATTACGAGAATTCAAAATGAAGAATGATAGACGGGTTGACATATCAAAAAACAATGCCACTGATTATTTCCTTCTATTATAAGAATGAAATGGACTTCTGTAGATTGTTTATCGATCATATGGAAATCTGATCACGCTGATAAAACAAAACGGGAATTCTTCAAAGCTGTAGCCGTATCTTTACTATTGTACGGCTGCATCACCTGGACT
>CM042143.1:45587706-45605206 GCA_023376005.1 Doryteuthis pealeii | reverse complement strand
GTAATTTTACAAATAGATTGAGGAATTATTCAGCTATATATGATAATGATACGAGTCACTAGTATTCACTAGGATCAACTGGAGCGGTGATCGTTCCCAGCTTGGGAGGATATCATTTTGAATGCTGATTTCCTAGGCAAGAAAATTCTGGGAGTAAAATTGTAGTCGAAGTATTATTTTATTCTAAACCTCTTATCACCAATTCTCACCACTTGTGACTTTTAAGATGAAAAATCATTTTAATAACTTGAAATCGGCTATGAATATTGATTTATGTAAATGAAAGACATTATACAAACGATTGGCCTAAAGATAACCTTACAAAAGACAAAAGATCGCTACTCTTACTCTTTGAGGAACTTCAATATTCTCCTGGCACGTCTGAGCAATGAAAATCTGTTGACTTTGGACTCACCAATTGGAATCGGTGCAGATACAGAAAACTGAATAATAATAATAATAATAATAAGAATAAGAAGAAGAATAAGAATAAGAAGAAGAAGAAGAAGAAGAAGAGGAAGAAGAAAAAAGACAATATAATTTTGCGAATATTGAATTTATATTAAGCTGGGAATATCAACATTTTTTTCTTCTTTTCTGTAACTAAATATCTAAAAATAAATACAGCTCTTATATAGAATTAATTTTGTAAAATAAAGTAAATGTAAAATTGGTGGAGTGGCCTATAGTCGGTATCAGATGGACATCCCCTTTTCGCTAGAGCTAGACTAGGGAGTTTTTTGTGGGGTGGAGCGCCACACCTACCGTCAGCTTCCCACTTTGCCGCACAGATCAGAATACCCAATCTGTGCTACCCATGCGCTGTTGGCGGGGATCGGTATCAAACCCGGAACCTGGTGATGCCTAGTCAGGTTCTCTACCGACTGAGCTAAACCGGGATTTTATTATTTCTAGTGCCAAGTTATACAGTGAAAACGGATATTATTAGGTGTTATTCATACCAATTCCTTCAGCATTTAAATTCTGTAATAAAAAAATATAAATATGTCGCAGTCTAAAAATAAGTAAACCACTTATATAAAAATAATCTTTTAAAATAAAGATATCAAGATCATTCCTAGTGTAAAATTATAAAATCAAAACGAGCATTATTAGGTGTTATATATTAGCAAATAAAACGTAGCATTGAAATTCTGTAGCCAAAAATATGAAATAACATAGAAACTCTAAAATTACTTTTTAATTCTATCACGTCTACACTCTATGCATAGAATGTTTCGGATTCGTCGACGTTTAAAACATTCCAATGAATATAATGTAAATCTAATAGAACTAAAAAGTTATTTTGTTAGGTTTAAAACGGGTACACTACAAGAAAGAAGAAAAAACACTTTAAATTGGCTTATACTGGAAAAAATCCACTCTCAGGGCACAAGTATTTAAGTTTTAATATCATTAAATATCATATTGAATTAGAAAAACTAATAATATTAAATTTTAGACACATTAAAAAATGGGCCTTTCGGGACCTGTGTGTCTGGTGGCTTCGGCCATTGGACTATTAATGAAATTAACGGCGTGATCCCAGGTGGCCATCCCCCCAGGCAATATCTGCCCCCTTTATTTAAAGGGGTAGCACTGGGTTTATTGCCCAATACCTCTTGAGGGGGAATGCCGAGGAGATCCATGCATTTTAGAGCCTGTCATTCCATGAGCTTCGGTTCGTGGGTGGTCCCACATTAATATGATATTGTGTCCGACTGCATGTGGGATGCGTGGTAAATACCACATTAATAATATGGGCTGTTTTGAGGCAAATCTATCACAACTAAGCCTTAATATGGACATTGTTTATTAATAAGTTGCTAATGCTAATTAAGATTAAATGATTATTTAATAACCATTAAGAATATAACGTAAATAACTAAGGGAATTGTAACGTTGGTGGTGAAGTAGTTTTGGTTTCAGACGGAGACTCCATTATAAAATGCGGCATAAAATCAGAGTTGAACAACGTGTATAAAAATGCATTCTGGATTTCACAAATAGTATTTTTATATGAAAGAGAAGAAAATATTGATGCGAAATTTCAATACGAGAAACACACACGTTTCTAGAATTCATTAGAGCGCCAATAAACTCCAAGTCTTTGACAGACACCATATTCGAATAAATTTCAACTAAAGATGCATGGAGTTTCATTGATTGAAATTGAGATTCCAACTTGCATGAAACATGATATTCCATTTGAAAGAGAACGTATAGACCGCACATCTCTGCAATGACGTCATTAGTTGATTGTGAATTTAATAAGAAGAGAATTGAACAACGGCCAGGAAAAGCAATTGCAATGACCAGAACACGAAATGTTATATATATATATATATATATATATATATATATATATATATGCACGCGCGCGTGTATATATATATATATATATATATATATATATATATATATATATTATATATATAACATATGTAAGAAAACTACTAAGCCACCAGAAAACTAACGACACCAAAGATAAAATAAAACTAGCAGGAGTATCAATATGTAGATAATAATAATAATAATAATAATAATAATAATAATAATAATCTTAAATAACATCAAATAGAAATTACAGGAAAATTATTGATTAAATATAATAGAATGAACAAATCCCAAAATGAATATATCATCCTCATCATCAAGTTGTGTTGATTCCATCGACTCTCTCTCTCTCTGTCTCTCTCTCTCTCTCTTTCCGTCTCAATCAATCCTCTACACTGCATGCTGTGTCTGCACAGAGCTGATGAATGTAAGTTTTTGCTGGTCGGCCAACACTGGTGTGTCCATGTGTAGGAGTTCCCAGGAGAAGAAATTTAATTAAAAACTATTGGAGAAAAAACGAGATAGTTACTACACTAGGATGCGGTGTGCTGTTTTGAAAAAATCCTGGAAGTAAAACCCCACAAAACAGCAGCTATACAGTCACTTACCATCCATCTCAAAAGCTATACAACTAGGATGCACAAGACATATTGGATACTGCTGGTGACACCGAGACGAATTAATAAGCGAATGTAATATAGTCTTGTAATAATTATATGATATAACTTCATCATTCTATATAATCAAATACTTTATTATCATTTATTTTTGTTTATTATCTATATATTAATACTCGTGTTCATTATTTGTACGACCGTTATCATCTTGGAACAATCTCTGGTAAAAAATGAGACCGTACAAATTGTCCAATATGAAATGCAAAAATGTAAATTCGGATTATCTGCTGTATCTTATCCGCCGAATTCTCATTTCTTATGAGTGTCGTCACCTCATCTAAATAATGGACCATTTCGTTTTTATTATAAAAAAAGAAAGGGAAGAAAAGGATATGATACACAGAAAGATACAATAATGAAAGAAAGAGAGTAGGGGAAAGATAGAGAGGGGTGAGCGCACGGAAGGAATAACACTAATCTATTTCAATCAAACATAATGAAAAGATGGAAAATAGGAAAGAAAGTAAAAAGAGTGAGAGAGAGTTAAATCAAAATTATTATATTTTTATAAATGGAAGTATTTGCAACAGCTCTTAAGTAAACATATCAAACGTTGCAATAATTCAATTATCATATTGGTATATCCACAAGTCCTGCTAGTTATTATTATTATTATTATTATTATTATCATTATTCATCCTGTCAGGGTGTATTGATTATAACAATAAACATGATTTTATGGTGAACCCAAGTTCCCCCTAAAAATTCCCAAGAGGATTTTTAAAAGGGTTCTCTAGCTATAAATAAGACATTTTCATTATCATTTATTAATATCGAACTTAATAGCCGCCCTTTTTAGCCTTTAAGGAAGCTTATTTCAAAAGATGAAACTATAAATTTTTGATTATTAAAAAGGATATTTACCGATTAAAAACATTAATATCTCTTCCTCATTTTAGATTATTTGATTAAAGTTTATTCGGATTAAAATGCCAGAAAGTAAACACATTGGAATGTAGACACATATTGAGAAGACACTCACGCACACAGAGAAAAGTCAAAAGAGAGAGAGAGAGAGAGAGAGAGAGAGAGAGAGAGAGAGAGAGAGAGAGAGAGAGAGAGAGAGACACACACACACACATATATATATATATGTATACACCTTTCGTTGGTATGCACTTAATATTAAACGAAATAAATATATTTTTGTCTTTGGATCAGTAAATGAAAATTATAAATGCATTATAGGCGAATTGAAGAATGAATGAGAAAATAGTTTAAGTGAAATTATCCGAACTTTCTACGCTCATTAATTAATTTATTAATTCTGAGGAATTTCAAGAATCATTTCCAATATCGCTATATTTGCCATCACAGTGTGCGTCATCTTGCTAATACTAACTTAGAATGGGGTGGTGTGTAACGAAGATCAATTTTCATTGCCGAGTCGGTGAGGTTCGCTATTTATAGTTCACCAACATATCAGAGCAAGAGACATATGAAAAAAAGTTAGGAACTCCACACGGTGTTATGGTTATCAAGCTAGATTCGCTGACCATTGTTATTGAGTTCGATTCTCATTGGGTGTCCCATACTTCTGGCCTTTGTATTATATCTAAGCTAAGCTTAGTAAATAACAGTATGAAAAAGTTAAAAGCAAATGATAGTGGAATGAAAGAGAGGGAGATAGATAGATAGATAGAGAGATAGAGAGATAGAGAGAGAGAGCGGGGGAGACAGACAGACAGAAAGGGAATTTTGTAAGAGAATGAGAGAGTCTTATGAGAGACAATTCGCTATAGAAAAATAAAACTGGGACAGAAGATAGAATCGAACAAAATATAACAAAACAAAAAAGAATCTCCGGAAAAATAACAAAAATATTGAAAGAACTAGCAACCCTCCACCAAAAAAACACACTCTGGGCGCTGTAAAAATACAATTTTGTAAGATATTGCCTGAGAAGTACAGAAAAAAAATATTTTAAAAAATTAATCACTTCCTTAAAAAGCATTATATTGACTCCACGCCACTAAGATATTGTTTTGTTTTACGCCAGTAAAGACCTTCAATACACTTCTAGAATTTTCTGATTTAATTATTCAGACTCTTATCTTTATAGAAAAATTTAAAAAATTGTATAAGTAAAATATATTTTGTTCTGATTTCATAAAATGAAATAGGGGGGACGACCAAGTAGAAAATAATATTTCTCCAAATATATTTTAAGAAAAAAACTATTTTAAACATAAATTCGTCAAAAGGTGAATAAGTATAAAATTTTCGTGAAAATTTTACTCTTAATTGATTTTTCATAGAATTTTTTAAATTACTGTGACGTAAGCAGTATCATAGTTTCGGTTACAGACAAAAAGAGACCGAATCTTTATTATTAATAGTTATATTCGTATATCAGTCGATATAGGTTTCACCGGGAATCCTTTTCAAGCATAAGAGGTCGATTACAATATTATGTTATATTAGAGCAACATATTAGTCCAAGAAATCTCCACAATAAAAATACATCTTAGCCGCTGTAGTTCCCAAATTTTAGTTGGTATTTATTCAACCCGGTTGTTACGAGTAGGAGGTGACACAAGGTCGTAAATATGGGGCATCTAGCGAGATTCAAACTCGCTATTAAGTAGTAATGGATCTACAAGACTAGTTTGCTAACCATTAGATTACGATTGGGCTCACTTTACTAAATTTAGCTTAGTACGACACAAAGCAGGGAAGCAATAAAAATGAAGAAAAAACATCTCTGATATAGATAAAACACAGGCGCCAATGTGTAACAGTTATTGGCATAGGAAATAGACACGGTGACACAAGACAAAAAAAATCATTTTTACCGCCACGTATGAATCTTTAACCACAAAATCCACTATGTATTGAAAATCTGCAGGTGCGTAGAGTAATGGTTATCGTCGTAGAAAATGGACACAGTGAGACGAGTTTAAATTCTGGACGAGGCTGTTTACATTTCACTTAGTGCTAATATCCTATACGAGGGTAGGTGGGGGAGAGAGAGAAATACTAAGAGAAATTGTGTGATAGATATAAACAGACTGAGGTAGATAGATAGTTATGTAGATATGAAAAGACTGAGCAAGAGAGTTGTATAGATATGAACAGCGAGATAGATATAAAGATATGAACAGATTGAAATATAGAGAGATATGAACACACTCGGGTTGGTACATAGATATGAAAAGACTGATGTAGATACATAGATAAGAACAGAGGTAGAGAAATATATAAATACGAACAGACTAAGGTAGATATATAGATAGAACAGAGGTAGATATATAGATATGAACATACTCATAGATATGAACAAACTGAGGTAGATACATAGATAGACAGATAGAACAGACTGTGGTAAATATATATATAGGAACAGACTGTTGTAGATAGATGGTTATATGGGTTCGAACACAGAAATAGAGATATATAGACAGATATATATATATAGATAGATATAAGGATATGAATATACTGACTGGGAGATAGATAGATAGATAGATAGATGGATATGAATAGACTTGGATAGATAGAGAGATATGAACAGACTTAGATAGATAGAGAGATATGAACAGACTTAGATAGATAGAGAGATATGAACAGACTTAGATAGATAGAGAGATATGAACAGACTTATAGATAGAGAGATAGATAGATAGATATGAACAGACTGGGATAGATAGATTGATATATATGAACAGACTAGGATAGACAGATAGATAGATATAAACAGACTGGGTTAGATAGATAGATAAATAGATATAAAGTGACTGGAATAGAGAGATAGATAAATAGATATAAAGTGACTGGAATAGAGAGATGGATAAATAGATATAAAGTGACTGGAATAGAGAGATGGATAAATAGATATAAAGTGACTGGATAGATAAATAGATATAAAGACTGGATAGAGAGATAGATAATAGATATAAAGTGACTGGAATAGAAATAGATAGATAATAGATATGGAATAGAGAGATAGATAAATAGATATAATGACTGGAATAGATAGATAGATAGATAGATAGATAGATAGGGATAGATAAATAGATAGACTGGGATAGATAGATAGATAGATAGATAGATAGATATATAGATATGAAAGACATAGATAGATAGATAGATAGATAATATGAACAGACTGGGATAGATAGATAGATAGATAGATAAGATAGACTGGGATAGATAGATAGATAGATAGATAGAGATACAGACTGGGATAGATAGATAGATAGATAAGAACAGACTGGGATAGATAGATAGATAGATAAGATAGATAGATAGATAGATAAGATGGATAGATAGATAGATAGATAGATAGATAGATAGATAAGAATAGATAGATAGATAGATAGATAGATAGATAGATAAGAACAGACTGGGATAGATAGATAGATAGATAGATAGATAGATAGATAGAACAGACTGGGATAGATAGATAAATAGATTGATAGATAGATAGATATTAACACACTGGGATAGCTAGATAGATAGATACGAACAGACTGAGATGGATAAGAGAGATATGAACAGATTTAAATAGATAGATTGTGATAGATATGTAAGAACAGACTATGGTAGCTACGAATAGATAGGAATAGCTTGATTGAAAAGTCTAAATTAATTTAAAATTCAGGAAAGAATTGCAGTTTATAATCGCTATCATATTCCACTGCTCTTAAATCTTGTCATCTCGACCCAATAAGAGAGTGAGGCTCGATAACTACCGGTTTATACGAATAGGACACGACTGGATACTGCAAACCACAGTTGTCTCAGATTATAATATAGTTATTTTATAGGCATCACTTAATTTGGCTTAAAGCCATAGTAATGATGTAATTAGTGAAGATGAAACTTTGACTAATTGACTGAAATGACCTTTCTAAATTTTAAGGTAGGCATTCTAATTAATTTACTAATTAAGCTTAGATTATTGTAAAATATGGTGATTTACTTTGTGTAGGGGGATACCACCTAAATATTGTACTTCCTTGAATACTGGTCGTTTACTAAACACAGCTTTGTTTGGCAAAAGGCCATAGAAATGGAGCGCTCAGAGAGAATCGGACTCACTAACAAAGGTCTACTAGCCAAGCTCACTAAACATGGCTTAGGTTTAACAAAACACCAGAAATGTTGAGTATCGAGTTAGATTGATTGATCGATCTTAACGGCATATCAACCTGTCTAGGGTTATTTAATATCTACAGGTGATGGAAGTGCGTTCATTATATGTTCATATTTACATTTTTATAGAGGAGACATTAATAGGTATTACCACCCTGGACTAGAACGTAGAAGTACTCCACATTCCCCAGAGCTCCAGAACTGGAGTCTCACCATCAGTTGCAGTTTAATATCATATCCAGGACACCCGCTTTTGGGGGGACTTGCAGGGGAAACAGTCAGTGTATTCTAAGCCTCGCCAACAAGGCAGGAAGTCAGAATCGAAATTAACAATGTTATGCTAGTCTAGTTTACTAAACATGGTACAAGAACAGAAATATAGGAGACCTTATTATAATCGAGCTCACTAACAATGGCCCACGAGTCTGTCATGTTTACTACTACAGGAGGCGTCATACTTTCTTAATTAGTAATGGTATCATCATCATCCTGTCATGCTGGGAACACGGTCCTCTGCGTAGCATCCAGCATCCGTACATAGCTGGTTAATATACGTCTTTGATAGACGGCACGCACTAGCGTGCTCACATGCTGACTTCCACAGGTGGACGTCGCTTATGAGTTTGACCTTGCTTCGAAAGCAGAGTCCAGCATGTCTTGCTTGTGTGATGGGGGCAAGTGGCCGTACAGCTGCTTTTTTGCTGGGTGTTGTTTCACGATTCGTTTAATATCGCGTTCAACATTCTTGTACACTCCCATTTAGCTTATTCTCTAGGCGTTTCGTTAGTGGTGCAGCCATAGAATAGCACTGATACAACTACGGATTGGAAGAATTATTACATTAACTTGTCAGTAAAATCGGATTTTCTTTTGTCCTACATGGTTGAATGATTGATTTTACTCGTTAACATTTGTCAGGTTATTTAACGAGGAAGTCAGTTACTTTTGCACATGATTCATATTTAATAATAATCGTTTGAAAACAATTATAGCCTGAAGTAACTATTGAAATGTTCGGGACAAATCTCTCTTAATTTAAAATGCAAGCAAGAACATAATCGCTATCATATTCCACTGATCTAAAACCTCATCATTTCAACCCCGAAGATAAGGCGAAATACACCATTATTTTATAATAAGTAATTTGCAAACAGTTTATATGGTTTTAATTTTCATTTAATAACAATTGGTTAGCAATTATATATCTTCAATTTACTATTCTGATCAAATACTAATAAGTTAAATGCCTTTATGTAGCTTTTAGTAATAATTCTCATCAAATACTAATAACGCTCTTTAAATGTACTTTACATTTTAAACGGGAAAGCTCTTTATACTTAGTTACGATATCAAGGTTTTAAGAGTTCGCGTATTAATGTAGTTCAAAACCATTCAAATACACAATCTGAAACAGATCTATTTGGGTTGGTTGGTTGGGGTTTACGGCATGTCAACTCTTGTTGGGTCATTTTATGCCGAAGACGTTTTGTTTTATTCGTTCTTGATGGGTACTCAATTTTTTTTAAAACTCAATTTTTTGAACACATTTTAAAACTCATTTTTTCTATTTAACCAATAGATGTGACCCTAGCATGTACTACCACTCCGGGTCAGACTAGACCAGGGAATAATGGTGATGAAAGGGTATCACTATATTCCCCAGAGCTTCAGAATTGGAACTTCATTATCAGATAGAATTTAATGTTATACTCAGGACATCAAAAACTTCAGCCACCGCCTTCGAGCACATATATGATAAAAATGGCTAGAGGTTTGCCATAAGAGTAATTTGGGTCGGGAAAATCATATAGGTGCTAGCGCGTGACATGACCAGCCGATTCATCGGAGGGGGTTAGTTGGTTGTTTAATTTTACGGCATATCAACCCTTTTCGGGTCATTTAATGTCAAATCAAGTCATTTTGATATTCGGTTTCTTACAGTACCTGCTGTTGCAGGTACTAAAATTCCGTGTCAGAGTGTACCTGGGAGTAATGGCTACGAAGGGGGTGCTTATACTCCAGAACTGGAATTTCACCACCGGTGCAATTTAGTGTTCTACCCAGGATATTCATTGTGAGTCGGGTATTACCCAATTTCAGGGGATTCAGTCGATGTTTTCATTGGATTCTTGTTGTAAAAACGATCCATGATTATATCGATGCTTCTAATTAGGAAGGATTGAAGGATTCAAATTAGTAGTTCATAGTTAGAACCATTATATCGGAGATTTGAATGATTAAAATTATGATATAATGTGAGAAAGCAAATTATAAACGAGTTGCAAATTATTCTATTTTCTAAGAGGAATTTTAGTGTATTGCTTTCATAACAAACACGCTATGATGTACCGTATCTGGTGAATTACAGATACACGGGGCCTGTGTCAAGTGGATTCGCTCATTGGACCGGTAAGATGTTAAATAATTAGCGTGATCCCAGGGGGATATCCCCCAGGCAACACCTTCTCCCTTGATTTAAAGGAGTAGGGCTTGGTTTATTGCCCAGTGCTTGAGGTGCCTCAAAAGAGAAATGTTGAAGGGATTCATGCAATATGTAAACACTATTCACGCATGAGCTTCAGCTTGTTTGTGGTTCCCCACTATGATTATCATCATGTTCAACTGACATGATGGTATGTCAGTAAATAACTACTTACAGGGGTCGGCTAAAAAGTTCTGACTGATAGAATAAGTCATTAAGAACAGATTTCACGTTATCATATGAACTTTTTTGTCCGCCCCTGCTCGATGTGCAATGTTTCAGTTGGGTTAACGGACCGAGCAATATAATAATGAAAAAAATGAAGGACAAAAACTTTACATTTGCTTAATGTAATTTATTTCAAGTGCAACAAGCTTAGCTTGAAGCAGCATCTTCAGACATAGAACAAAAACAAGGTCATGTTTTTTGTTCTATGTCTGAAGATGCTGTTATGAGCTAAACTTGTTACAGTTGAAATACATTATTAGACGAAGCAAATTGTAAGTGTTTTCTTTGTTTAATTCATACATATATATATATTGGAAGTTATAATTAAAAAATTAAAACAACAATGGTCTATTTTAGATAACAGACAGTCTCTCAGCATCCTTTAAAAACAGTATGGTTTATATATATATATATATATATATATATGAGAAAGAGGGTGAGAGAGAGAGTGAAGAAAACGATGTAGGTTGAAAAGAGCATTTATCAAAGATAAATGGTCGACAGATATCGCTACTGACCCCAGAAAAGCTGCAACTCACTCCTCCTTTTAGAACTAGCGAGTCAGGCCATGCGACAAGTTAATTGAATAAAGGGTTTTATTGTTTTCAGATTGAAATATACCAGCGAACATCTTGTTTTACTTCAAATTGTCCGAAGTAGCCCACGTTGCATTTATAAATAATTCACTTACAATTTGACCTTTCCATCGATATTCCCCAAAGTTCACTTCCTCTTAGTGCACACCACCACCGACTTTTGATCGGAGAAGCTCTCTGCCTAGAAAATCAGCATTCGAAATCCGACCTTTTACATGCTCTTTAACCCTGGCCACCTTTCGATCATTTGGACACTAATTTCAAGACTAGACCACTTTCAATATCGATATTACCCTAACTAGCAAAAATATGCGCACTCTGGGTGTACGTATTTAAGTTTTAATGTAATGAAATATATTAAATTAGAAAAACTAAAGAAATTAAATAACAACGCATTGGTTTCTATATATAAAATCATTCATTGGATTGATTTTCATACGTTGGTGAATAAAACAATAATATTAGAGATCAATAACACCAAGTAATTATTTATTAAAACCAGTTTTGTTAAAACCAGTACGCAAGTCAACCACACCATATATTATATAAACCTTTATTTCTTAGTGATATATAAGACATATTGTAGGATTTTAAACGCACCAATAACATGGGTTGTTTTGAGGCAAATCAAATTGATTTTAATAGAGACATCGTTAAACATAATATTTTTCCACGTATTAATAATTTTGACTATAAATTAAATTCTCATTGATAAACTTGCGCAATTCCTGATGGTAGTTTTAGCACAACGTGAATTAAAGAATATTCTTAGGAAAAATCAAAACCAGTTTCGTAGAAATCGATCCACAAACTCTCAGGTTTTGACAATTCAAATCGTAGAAGGGGTTTGGGCAAAAAAATCTCGAGGAAATACTTTGTATATTTCTCCAAGGCATTTGATCATATACACATTGAAAAGATGAAGCAAATATTACGAGTGCATGGTCACTCTAGAGAAACTGTTACTGCTATAATAATTCTCTACAAAGAAAAGAAAGTAATTGTCTGTTCTACAGATTATAACAAACATATTTTACGTTGTCGCTGTAATTCTACGAGGAGATACATTAGTACAATTTTAATTTAAAATTTACTAGACTACCGTTGGAAATAAAACCGGGGACACGAGTTCAAATATCAATGTGGCTGTTGGCATTCTCACTTCTTTCTAATACCCTTGGTAAAAAGCATGAATCAATTTCTTCTCCTCCAACAATGGGCAAATAGTAGGGCAGCCTGGGTTCTTTATCCTTTGTAAGGCAGCCAAACTTGGTGAAGGAATACATTGAATTCAAACCAAATTTACGCGGTTGAAAAATTGACCTTGTGCTACATCCTGCTAGTGACGAAGAATTTTGGTAAATACATTAGGGATGTATAAAATATTCAATATTTCCTGAAAAATTCATAGTGTAATTATTCAGTTAAGAAAGTCTTTTACCTGGCGTTCAATAAACTTATACCAAACTTAAGTACAGTTGGACATTCTTTAAATGTAACTGATGCAGACATTTCTAGCAGGTCTTGGTAAAATATTTTATTTATATAAATTCATCATTATTCAGTAATAAATGCATTTCCATTCCCTTTCTTTGACCATATGTCAATTCTTAACTAAATTGTGTATTCCATTATATATATATATATATATATATATATATATATATATATATATACCAAGCCCTGTGTACGAGCATGATGCGATACAAGGTCAATTTCTTAAGCGTAGTTTAACAGGTTTGAATTCAGAGTTTTCTTTCTCCTAGACTAGTTGCCTAGCCAAGGTTAAAGAATCCAGACTGCGCTACTATTTACCCATAACTAGAAAGAGAGTAGTTGGATGCATACCTTTCCCAATGGTATTTGCGCTATTGGAAATACAAACAGCCTCGTCCATAATTTGAACTCGGGTCGACGAGTCCATTTTCTACGACTCTAACCATTACACCATATACCTCCATTATATAAGGTCGGTATAAATATTTATAATTTCCCTGGAATTAAGAAATTTATCAAAAGTAAAAAAACAAATTAAAGACAATTTGAAATGTAAAATTTAGCCCCCCCCCCACGCCCGCCTAAAATGTAGTAATTCATATATCCGACACTCATATGCGTATTTATATCCTATCAGTTGTATTACAGATTCACATTATAAATGGTGGAAATCACACCCCACCCTCTTCATCTCACTTTTGTCCCGTTGTGTCTCATCCTCATTACGTAATGGCTCTTTTGAGTTTGTTTTAAACTGTACATGGAAGACACTCCGTCTTCCAGACCAATAAAATGCCAGAAATATAAGCAAGGGAGATAACCCTAAATTACTTCCCTAAATCAATCCATTCAATCCAACTAAATTGATTGGGACTTTGGATCACCTTACGTGGTGTGGTGATAATTTAAGGCTTAGTCCTAATATTCAACGGGTACTTTGCTTATGAATCATTGCATCTAGATTATTATCTTAACGTAATTTATTGTTCCTATTAAATATATGAAGCTGCACAAAAACTGTTTGGTGAGACACACACGTGTGTGTGTGTGTGTGTGTGTGTGTGTGTGTGTGTGTAACCTTAATCAACCAAAAATGGCACATGGTAGCGTGTTCGCTATTAAAGCAATACTCTAAAAATACAATACCTCAGAATAAAATAATCATCAGTTCAATTTGCAACTGAATGGTGATTTTGTTTGGTTTCTTTATTTAGTGGCATATCAACCTCTGTGTGTTATCTAATGCCAACCTTGTAGAAGAACAGTAGTATATATATATATATATGTATGTGTGTGTGTGTGTATAGTTGATGTTGCGGCAACGTATGCTTCTTTATAAATATATATGTGTGTTATTATCTATTTGAATGACACTCAGTTTGTCTACAAAAGCCTTGAAAAGAGTGGAGGCCCGCCGGTATATTAGACAAAATAAAGTCCAAAAGCAAAACAACGTTCTTCTTTTAAAATCCTGTTTTTTGTTCTCTTTATATTTCCGATGCATCTAATATTACCACAAACGTTCCCAAGAACAAATATATATATATATATATATATATATATATATATATATATATATATATATATGTGTATATATGTGTGTCCCTGTGAATGTGCACTTACACGAAAACAGAGGAAGAGGAAAAAGAACTCATCTTTTGCCTTTCTTCCAGTGCATGGAGAACTTCCTGATTCTCTAAAGGGAAAATACCCCTGAAGTATTGATCATAGCCGCAGAAATCTTTGGGGCGTGGCAAAGAATCTTTCCCAAATAAAATGCTTGTACATCTTTTGAACACTACGTGCATGAGGATGCTTCACGCTCATTCGACCTCGCAATGACTTACACGCAACATGCTTTCATATTATTCAGCGCCAATAATTTATTTCCATTCTTTTTTTGTTCGTTTTGTTTAAAATTCTTTAAAACTTGAAGTTAAACAATGGCAAAAAGGAACCAAGACAAAAGAACGTTATCGAACAAATATGGCCAACCTGGTTTTATATAATGATAATCCTTAGGCAGGCAAGATTAGTGGATTAGATTGCGATTTGGGAGGATAAGATTTTATTTGGTTCTATTTCTTTATCAAAATCTGAAACAAGATAATCGCCCTACTGAATTCCCTTAAAATATTAGTTTCATTATTATTGAAATCATTGTTACAAGCAGGACCTGTGGATATACCACAGTATGATAATCTAATTATTACAACGTACGATATGTTTACTTAAGAGATATTGAAAAATACTTCAATATGTAAAAATTATAATAATCTTGATTTAACTCTCTCTCACTCTTTTTGTTTCTTTTCGTCTTTTCATTATGAGAAAATTCCCCTACTTACTACATTTCTTATATTTTTCTGTGTAACATGTCCTTTTCCCTCTATTTTTTCTTAATGATAAAAACGGAATGGTCGATTATTTAGCTGAGGTTACGCCACTCCTACGAAGTAAGCATTTGGTGGATAAACAACACCAGATAATCAGGATTTATATTTTTTGCATTTCATTTTGACAGTCTCATTTTTAACCAGAGGGTGTTGCAAGATGATAACGGTCGTAAAATTAAGCTACACGAGTATTAATATATAGATAATAATCATTTAAGCATTATTTAAAACATATCTACAGGAGTTACCTCTTAGAATTGGAGCATAGCCGAGGGAAATGCTACCGAAGGGGTGGTCCTATTCTCCCAGAACAGGAGCCTCACCAACAGATGCAATTTAGTGTCATAACCAGGATCATGTTGTGTGGTTTTATTCCTCTGCAGTGAATGGCACAATGCTTATCAGTCTGATAAAAAAAATCGGTGAGTTCAAATCCCAACCGATCAATCTGCTGATCACGTCAAGTGAAACACCTATATGATTGTTCCAACCCTACTGTCCTTATGGTAACCCCCAACTTTTTTATCATATGTGCTAGAAGGCTGCGACTGGGGTTTTATTGTCCTGGGTATCACGTTAATCTATCTGATGGTGAAATTCTAATTCTGGAGCTCTGAGGAATGTCGGCTACCCCTTTATACCATTAATTCCTGGTCCACTCTGAATCAGATTGACCTATTATGGTCCATCTATGGGTTGAATAGAAGAAAGTGAGTTTGAAAAAAATGTGTTTAATGAGTACCCATCAAGAATGAATAAAACAAAAACGTCTTCGGCATAAAATATCCCAATAGGGGTTGATATGCCGTTAAACCCAACAAGCCAACCGACAGGACATTTTTGTGTAGTCTTATCCCCCTGTAGCAGACACCACAATGTTTATCAGTCTGATAAAAAGGAATCGATGAGTTAGAATCCCAGCCGAGACCTCTTCTGTTTAATTTGACTTTGAAAAAATATCATTGAGAAGGATATCCATTGACTTTTTGATGTCCCCCAGTCAGATGTTGGTAAATGAGCAGATTTGTTTGCACTCCGTAGTCATATCAGTAGACAATCGGTAGTTTAGAAGAAATGACATTTCTGAATAGAAATCACACAGACAGAGTTACTATTTCTTAAAAGATCAGTCAATTTACTGTTTATTGTGAAGAGAAATTATTAATCAAGTCGTGAAAGGTCAGGACATTTTCAATTCCATTTAAAAAGTTGAGGATTTTTGCGTGGATCAATCACCGATGGGAAAATTAATATCTGGATTATTTTTAATAATAGCTATCTTATAACCAACAAACAATATGGGCAAATACTGCTTAGAAATAGTAATGTCGGCGGAGTGGCCAATGGTTATATCCTAAGATGTTAGGAATAACAAAATATAACAAAACAGTTAAATATGTTTTTAAAATACAAAAATATTCGTCTTTATTTTCTCACCGACCAGGAATACAGCAGGATGGGTTGGATAAACAATTAACCGTCAACAAGTTGTGTATTCATCAAGCAGCCATGTTGTTATCTGTAACTACACTTTTTTTCAGTGAAGACTCAATAGTTTGTTAAGACGAGTTATCTCCCCTAACAGTCGGTATCAGCCGGACAATGAGGACCAAGGTGGAGTATTTCATGTCTCGGGACCACTTAGTACTTAGGTCACAGACCGCTCAGCCACCACAATCCTATCCGTTGGCATTACGAGTCTCCAATAGGTGGCCCTATACGGAGGTATTACTCTTCTGCAGAAAACATGTTTCAGATATCTATTTAAGGGAAACGCATTTACTATTAATTTCAGTCCTATTACTTAACCGTATATAGATGTGTACGGTCAGGACTTCTTTCTTAACTGCTACTAGTAACATGTAAATTAGTACTACCTGTTCCATGGTCGGGTTGTCGTCGAATAACTAGCACCCATCAGGCACGCACCGGCTTGTCTGGTGAGGTGGGTGTGTGGACAAACAGCCTCACAAGAACTGTCAAAGGGCGGATGAGCTCTATACCGATAGTAGTAAGATTGGGGTACTTACTACTCTCATAAATCCCCAAATGGGGTAGATGGGACTCGTTAACTTTTGGCGGCAATCCATCTAGAGAAGGAAGAGTTTGTTATAAAACCTCAATTGACTAGCGGCTATACCTCATTCCAAGAAAAGACTAGGGGAGAAAACCAGATAATAACGCAAATCC
>CM042143.1:45507706-45582706 GCA_023376005.1 Doryteuthis pealeii | reverse complement strand
GTCTTCATTTTCGAGTATTAAATGAAAGAATTCTGCGCTAATAGATTACAAAACATCATATTGGATCCTTTCCGTCCACAAAGAACGATGGCGTAGAGTCCAAAATAAAAAATAAAATGTTTATCTGCATCTGCGCAAGTGACCCTGTATACCAATTCTTGAGTAACAGTCTTTGATGCATTGAATGCACTCAAACTGTGATGCTTTCTGGAGCTGCTGGCTTTTCTCTCTCTCTTTCTGGCTCTCTTTTCTGTCGAGGCTACTCTTCTCTCTGCCTTATCCCCCTCCGTGCCTTGCTTACTGTTAAGGCACTAGACCGCTCTATTTTTTGCATCTACCTCCCACGTGTTTGTGTCAATATGGCATATCTTCATAGCTCTCCTGCAGACATAGTTAAATCGTAGGCGTGGTCTACCAACCGATCGGGAGCCTTTTACTAATTCGCCGTACAAAAGATCTTTTGGGATGTGTCCATTTTCCATTCTCCTGACATGTCCAAGGAGAATGGAAAAATCAAGCATACGAATATTCTTATATAATGTAAAGGTAGTTATTTTATGTGGGTTTAAGATTGTTGGTTGCTTTTATTGCATGTTCACTGGTTGTCTCTTTTAAACCCCATTATATACTTGGATCTTTCTTCTTGTAGGTTGTCAGGCTGGAAAGGACTTAAAGGAAGGAAAAAGAAGATACAAAGACATAAGATACTTTTACGGTTCAGACTTTATTCCTAGGTTCATAGTTACTTCTAGGAGGTGAGATTTGCTTCCGAGCTAGTCAACAAGGTGTGTTCCCACACAAGGCCTAAGTAGAAAAAAACCGAGGGATCGCTTTTTCTGCGCATCTTCAGAGGGTGCTTCCTGTTTGAGGGCTCCTCTGAGATTATTTAAAATCTTATTTCAATTTTATTCTAATCCCCACACTTACTTGAGTAGCGTGATCAACAATGTTTTTTCTGCTTAAAAAGGGGAGGGGGTACATTTTCAATTGAGTTTTTCTTCAAAACTTATTACTTTTGGCGCCTAAAATAAGGTTTGCATTAAGTAGATATTTATTTTTAGAATCTAAAAATATAACATTTTAAACTTAACATCAGGATTTTCATATTTTAAATGAATTTTATATATTAATTTTTCATAGCAAAAATACTAAATTAAAGTTTTGAAATAAAATAACTGATGCATTATAAAATTCATTAATTGTTAAATCAATACTGAAAATTTCATTAAAATCGGATAATTACCTGATTTTTGGTAAAAATTTTTTGCAATCGTGAATGTGACAGTAAAATTGTAAACAAGCACTTAAAACCATCGAAAAAGAGGCTGAATGGCGGATATCGTTGAAATTGACCAAAACAAATAGTTTTAAATCTTTTTAAAATAAACTGCATATGTAATTATATTTTTCTTTTTTTAATGTTGGTTATTATGCTACTACTTATAAAATTCATTAATTGTTAAATCAATACTGAAAATTTCATTAAAATCGGATAATTACCTGATTTTTGGTAAATTTTTTGCAATCGTGAATGTTACAGTAAAATTGTAAACAAGCACTTAAAACCATCGAAAAAGAGGCTGAATGGCGGATATCGTCGAAATTGACCAAAACAAATAGTTTTAAATCTTTTTAAAATAAGCTGCATATGTAATTATATATATATTTTTTTTAATGTTGGTTATTATGCTACTACTTATCGATTTAGACAAAGTTTAACCTTAAATAATAGATTTAATTATTCTTAATTCGCTTTTAAAACTCGTAGTATCCAATTTTTTTTGCTACTCCCTAGTATATATATATATATATATATATATATATATATAATCTGGGTGGCTTATCGTCGGATGTTATAAATAACGTAAAAACACAACTTGTTTTAGCATTAGAACCTTTCGTTGTTTTATTCTCTCCGTGGTCATAAAATCAGGATGAAATAGATAACATAACCCCGTGGCTAACGTCTTTGTTCTAGGAAAGTCTTCGATGGCAGCACAAACAGTTACCATGGGTATTTTAAAATAATTCATTTTTTGATTTTAGAGTTTCAATGTTTTGGCTAGGACTAGACTGGCTTCACTTTCAAGAATTTACCATAAGGAAAATTCAAGAGGATTGAGATCTGGTAATGTGGTAGGTTACTCTTTCTTACTGATACATGCAGGACAATGGTCTCTATACCACTATTACGCGAGTAGTGTGGCTCGTTGCGCCATCTTGTTGGTGAATCTAAATGTCATCGTCATAAACAGATGTGCACCATGGCATCAGTGCTCAGTCAAAAATATGCTTTATGTTAAGTTCTTTGTTAATTTCAACACATAGACGGATACAAATCAGAGGAGACTTCCCTCTTTCAGAAATGGCTACCCAAACCATCACTGGTGCTGGTTTTCGAGTTCTGGACTCTTTTCAGTTGAGGTCTATTTCACCTACTTGTCGAGTGGCCTAACGGTTATCGTTGTAGGAAATGGAATAGGCGACAAGAGTTCAAATACTAGACGAGGCTGTTTACATTACACTTCGTTCTAATGCCATCGAGAAAATCCTGAATCATCTCATCTCCCATCCCAAGCAATAGATAAATAAGCTAGACTGGGATTCTGTAGCCTTGATACCTCAAACAGTATAGGGGGAATGAAAACTCCGATTTCAAACCAACTGAAAGTTGGTGGAGTGGCCTATTGTCGGCATCAGCCGGCAGCGAGGGAGTATATCCTCTTTTCGCTAGCGCTAGACAAGGGAGACTGTTTTTGCTGAGGTGGGGTTCCAGCTCCCACTTTACCACACAGATTAGATAACCCAATCTGTACTACTCATACGGTGAGTTAGCGGGGACCGGTATCGAGCTCGGAACGTTACAATTTCTAAGCGAGTATTTTACCGACTGAGCTAAACTGGCCACTTTATACCAACTGCACTCTGCTTAAAAATTGACCCTGTGTTTCATCCCACCCATAGCGGAGGGGCTGGGTAAATACATTCTTAGCAATGTTTCTTTAGCTTACTTGTAAGCATGTCATATTTGATGAAAAAACTTTCAAACTGTTAACCTATAGAGAAACTATTTTTTGGCTGTGATCGGTATTTGCCTATGTGCCAATAAAACAAAAGCCAGCATTTTCACCTCCAAATTGCACTCATCCAGGTGATAGAAATCGAAGTTTTCACTTTGGTGCATGGTGGGAGAAAGTAAACTATTTTCTAACCATTTTTCCGTTATGACAACTACTGATGTCGCCTCCCAGCTATCGTTCAAAAAATCATCCCGGAGGCAAGGCTTTCTTGGAATTTGAATAAAGTTTCATTGACAAAGAACAGTCTTATATATATATATATATAATATATATATATATATATATATATATATATATATATATATATATACCAATCCCTTCACACGAGTAGGATGCGACACAATGTCAATTTCTTAAGCAGAGTTTAACAGGTTTGAGTTAAGAGTTTTCATTCTCCTAGACTGGTTACCTAACTATGGTCAAAGTCTGCACTATTATTTACTCGTAGCAGGAGGGAGAATATTTGGAATGATACGTTTTCCACGGGCATGAGCTCTTTGTGAAATGAAAAAAAGCCTCGTCCAGTATTTAAAATAGGATCACCGATTACATTTCTTTACGGCGATACCCATTACATAGCTTGCTTCCCAAAAAGCAGTTTTGTAAAAACATTTTAATGTTAAACATTATGATGTAATGGTTAGGGTCCTATCTACGGGATCAAATAGCTCTGTTCAAAAATGATTAGATTAAAATGCTTGTGACCATATAACTGTGTACAAACAAGAGATTGTGTTAGACAAATAAACAGTGCAATGGAACGTTGGAAATATAACTAGTTATGATTATAATCAAACATTTACGAATAAATCAAATTCCAGCATTAAGTAACTCATGGGGAGTTGATATGTTGGTAAGTATGTTGTTAATTTTCATCACCAGCCAGAAGCTAAAGGGCTGGCTTATATATAATAAACAAATAAAGTGGGAAGTTCAATCTCCCTCTCTCCCCCTATCTCTCTCTCTCTCTTTACTCTCTCAGAGAAACTAACATATATAAGGAGTAGTTAATCAAGATATATATAGAGAGGGAGACAATAACAGGCATAATGGGAAATAAGATATGGGTCAGTTTTTGACTTAATTGCAAATTTCAACAAAATTTTTTTTTTTAATTCTCCGGTCGTATATATTTAAAAACAAATTTTAATTCGCTTTGTAAGACTCACTTTTTTCCTGATCACAATTATCTACCCCGAGCTCAATGGCTGACCCAACGAATCACATTTTTTCTAGTATCTTTAGAAATGTTGGAGACTTTTGTTCTTGCATTTTTACCCGTTGCAAAATCTTTTCGCATTAGAACAATTCTGAACACGGATATATAATCAGCATATTCAATTTGTTACCCGCGGCAAAATAAGCACACTTAGAGGATGTTCACTAAGTTTTTATTTTATCTAATAGTGAATAAACTAAAATAATAGATAAGACGTAAAACGTTTTTTCTTTAATAGCTGAACATTCTAGCTTCATAAAATATTCCTTAAACAAAAGAATTCGTCAACGGAACTTAAAATAGGCTCCCTGAATCCTCTATAGAATAGTACCCCCTAAAAATGGGGTGCCCTGACTATGTTGGTTGGTTGGTTGGTTGATTGATTGATTTGACGGTATGTCAACCCATTGAGTTATCTTATGCCGAAGACGTTTTGTTTTATTCATTCTTGATGGATCCTAATTTAAAAAACTCATTTTTTAAAAACTCATGTTTTCTATTTAACCCATAGATGTGACCCTAAATTGTACTACTACCACTCCAGGTCAGAGTGGACCAGGGGTAATGGTGATGAACGGGTGCTCCTTATTCTACAAAGCTCCAGAAATTGAACTTCTTCAGATAGAGTTTAACGTTATAACCCGGACATTAAGACCTTAAGCCTTCTAGCATATATATGATAAAAAGGGCAGGGGCTTGCCATAAGAACAATAGATTTGGGACAATCATATAGGTGCTAGGGCTTGCCTTTACCAGCCAATTGATTGGAGTGGGCCTCGCCAACCGCCAGTCTAGCCTCATTAAGGGCCAAACTGCATCTGATGGTGAGATCTAGGGAATACGATGTACCCATACATTGTCATTAATCCCAGGTCCATTCTGCGTGGTAGTACCTGTTAGGATCCCATGTAGTGGTTAGATCTGCATAAAAATGAATCGTCTTTGATAGGATCATTTGGAAATAAAACAATAGAAACAGTTACACCAAAAAATGGGAATATGAAAATAAAATGGATGTAATCTCTTAACCTCTAGGCTTAAGGTGGGCCTAGACGGGTTGACATGCCGTTAAAATCAACCAGTTTGTATCATTTAGTTTCATTTCGTGAAGTAACCTGTCAACTAGAACGGGTTGATGCCGACAATAGGCCACCCCACCAACTTTCAGTTGGTTTAAACTGTCTATGTCATCTAAAAAGCCCATGTGACACCGACATCCTCTAAAAAAGACTGTGCCCGGGACAGGTCATGATTTCCACGAGCCTGAGTTAACTTGTTAAATGTTTCTCTTGTATTATCCTTAAAGTTTCACACAGGATCTTATGTTTTGTCCCATTTTCATAACATGCTTATTCTAACCCAAGCTTGCTCAGCTGAAAGTATATTCTGAGAAGTAAATAAGAACTAGATGTTTTTACACAAGTCCAACCTCATCATTAATCAACTGGTTTTCAATCTGAAATATATTTTTTACTTCCTTTCCCAACATTGTATATTAATCTGTATACTAATACTGGTGTTCCTTGATTGTACGCGCTTTATCGTCTTGCAATCCCTCTTGTTAAAAATAAGACCGTCCAAATTGTCTAAGCTGAAATGGCAAAATGTAAATCCTGATTATCTGGTGTTGCTTACATGCTGAATTCTTATGAGTGTCGTAACCTCAGCTAAATAATGGATCATTCCGTTTTTATTAGAAAGAAAAAGAAGAAAAGGACATGCTACACAGAAAAACATAAGAAAGTAGGGGAAAGATAGAGAAAAGCGATGGGCGTGCGGTAGCGATAACGCTAATGTGCTTCAATCGAACATAAAATATGAAAAGAAGGAAAGAAAAACAAGAGTGAGAGAGATTGAAATCAAGATTATTACGTTTTTATTACTTATTGAACTATTTGGCAATAGCTCTTAAGTTAAGCATATCAAACGTTGTAATAATTTAATCATCATACTTTGGTATATCCACAGGTCCTGCTAGGATACAAATATTTATCTAACCCACCCATATATATAATATATATATATATATATATATATATATATATATATATATATATGCGTATTTAATAGTATAACGACCCATAGAAAGCGAAACCCACGCATCACCTTGTGTTAAAAAATCCCGTTTTTGATTCATTGGTTAGGCTGATTTCGACTATCTTCAGAAATATTTTATAAATAAAAGAGTAAATCAAACAGTTAAAGATATACGTGGAAAAATATTGAACAAGGAGAACAACAGTTGCATGAACAACTCTTTTTAAAAGAGAGAGAGAGAATACAAAAAATATGTTTATGGTTAAATAATTTTGAAAACGGCAAACTATATTTAAAAAAGATATTAGAGTCTCAAATATAGACATAAATAAAGATAGAAAGACTGATAAATATATAGTCATATGTGTGTGTGTATATATATATATATATATATATATATATATTGATCTATGTCCTTGTTGTAAAGGAATTCAAGGACATATGCAGATGCACAAAGAGTAAAACAGAGGGGAAAAAAGTGACTATATTTTTTATTTACTTCAAAGATACTTGCAATTGCCTATCTATATTACTACAAAGGGAAGCTAAAAACATGAAGACTTCAATTAAGAAATATTCTACACTTAAATATATGAGGAGGTATATGATAGTGGAAAAAGTTCAAATTTGTATGTTATTCGTTTTCAAAATAATACTAACCTTCAGTTAAAAACTAAATTATAAGAATCATCGCAAAGTTTGAGTAAAGTTATAAAACCTTATCGAAATCAAACTCAGCTTATAAGAAAATCAAAAGAATACACACACACACACACACACACAACACATATGTATAAAATCATACAGGATGGACTGAAAGCTGGTATAATTTTTTGTTTTAAATATATATACTAGCAGGACCTATAGACCTACCGCAGTATGATAATTTAATTATTCCAACGTTTGTTATATTCACTTCAAATTTAACAAAATCTAACGAAATGAGACACTCAAAGTCTTGTCGTAAATAATCTTTTAAAATTTTCATATCCTTGAAATTTTTAATCACAAGAATAGACTATATTCACAGTGCTTGAACTGTGGAAATCATACCAAACGACTACGGGACAGGGGACACATGACATCGTGGGTAATGTTCTGGACCGTGATATCGTTCTAAGTCACTTTCGGACTATTACAACTGGGAAAGGTATGAACTCTCTCATTCCCCAGATATAGGCTAAATATCATTACTGCTCTTCTACAAGAATAGCTTTGACATTAAATAACCCGCGAAGGTTGATATGCCATTAAACAAAGAAACCAGTCCAAATGTCTACAAAGCTGTGTCAGTTCCTTGCAGGCGAAATGAGCGTGTTTGTATAATAAATATCGCAAGTTAAAAGAACCAACCCTTTTTTTATAGGAAAAGACGGATATCAACAACAGTGACCCGAGTATTGGAATTGGTCATTTATGCAAAGTATTAATTACTCGAGATTCTTTGATGTTGTATTATGAAAACTACTAGACTTAATTAAATTGCCGATATTGGAAAATTCATAATGAACTTGATTGCTTTATTTTTTTCTCCAAATCTAATTAAAATAACAAAAAACCTTTAGGTATGACGGTAAAAAAAAGATTTCTAAGTGCAGGTGTGTTTTTAGTACAGTAAAAAAAAAAAATAAGCAATAAATATTTCGGGGATAATTTGTTCAAAATTATATAGAGTGATATTATTGCAATACACTTGAGACATCTAGTATTTTAATTCGTGCTATTACACCCAAACTGACTACACGTATTCTTGTAGAATCAGAGATAAACTGAAGATCTAAGTACCGGAATGTTCCCAAAGTACTATCGTCTATTTTCCTCCACAATTTTGAACATTAGTCAAGAATCTTCTTCCAGACTCCCATTGTAACCAACTTCAGGAGCACTGCGTATCTTTTCCTTCTCACAAGTTTGTTGGCATATGTACATTTTTCGCTTGAGCTTTTATCATTATATGTATGCAGCCAGAGCGGTTTTGTAACAAGCGTCACAGAAATCTATTCTTATATATTACTTTTTCGTTTTTTGGTTTATAGCTAATAGCTGTAACTATGTGCAAAAATTGTTTACGGGCTGAAAACCAGATGGATTCATTAGTGTCATTTTCCCTTTCTTCTTGTTAATAATAATATCAACTGGAATAATGTTGATGTCTCATGTAAGTAACCAAAAGCAAACCATATCAAAGATAATGAAGTTAAACTTACACTGTATATAAATAACAATATCAAGTCGAGACAGACAGGGATTTGTCAGGGATGGGGTTTTTATCATCATCACTATTATCTATAATATTAATACTCATGTTCCTTAATTGTACGACCGTTATCATCTTGCAACACCATCTGGTTAAAAATGAGATCATCCAAATCGTCCAAGATGAAATGCAAAAAAGTCCTGATTATCTGGTGTTGCCTATACGCTGAATTCTTATTTCTTACGAGTGTAATCACCTCAGGTACATAATAGACCATTTCGTTTTTATTATAAAGAAAAAGGAAGAAAAAAGACATGCTACTCAGAAAAATATAATAGAAAAGAAAGAAAGTGTATGGAAAGATAGATATAGGAGGTGAGTGCACGGAAGCGATAACACTAATCTGTTTCAATTGAACATGATGAAAAGAAGGAAAGGAAGAGAGAGAGAGAGAGAGAGAGAGAGAGATATTATTATACTTTTTACATATTGAACTATTATACAATAGCTCTTAACATTGTAATAATTAAATTATTATACTACTGTATATCCACAGGCCCCTAGTGGTAGTCAACATTATTTCAGCCGACATTATTATTGTTAACATAAATGGTGGAAAAATGACACTAATGAATCCATCAGCTTTTCAGCTCCTAAACATTTTTACACATAGTTACACATATTGACCAACAACGAAAAAGTAATATATGAAAATAGACTTCTGTGGCGCTTGTTACGACACCGGTCTAGATATATACATATAATAACAAAACTTGCTGGACCCATGGAAATTCTACGGTAGTTTATAATAAACATTATCTATCATCTTATATTTCTGTTCTTACTTATACCTTTGTCTCTATCTCCTAATTCTCTGTCCCAATGCATAGAAAAACTTTCTCGTGTGAGTGTCACGTGTCATCTTAACATTTGACTATATAGCACACTATATTTACGATTGATTAGTCACTTTTATCATATTTCCGTCTGATGATTGGCCCGCCATATGGAACTTCAAGTAACGATGTTCTGTGTACAGAATCAAAATACTTTTAGGTTTTATACCTACTCTGCCATAATAACCAAAAGAACATTTGTAATGATTTCCTTATCTCTTCGCGTAAGTGTTTTAGATGTAGTTGACGTTCTCTCGCTGTTAATTCATTTATTTCACGTATGTTGTTATTTTTAATGAAATGTTCCTTTATTTATCTGACGTGATGACAAGGCGTGGCACACGAAGGTACTAGCGTATCAATATACAGATAATAATAATAATATCTGGGGAATCTACCTTTTAAGATAATCTAGACCCTTCTTAAAATGGACTAAGAAGAAACTCTTACAGATGGACCAAAGAACAATGAAATTAACGACAAAGCCCATGGCCTTACATCCAAGAGATAACAAATGAACTCTACGTGTCAAGAAAAGAGGAATAAAGTGAATCACCAGATTTGAGGATTACGTCGATGTAACAATTCAGGGACTCGGGTAATATACGAAACAGAGTATAGAAAAAGACTGATTACCGCACCCACTAACATCAATATCAACATGAACATCTTAGACAAAAAAGAAAAAAAATCAAAACATTTAGAAAACATATATAGGAGGAAAAGCAACTGTAAGCAATAAAACAATGAAATTGCACACTAGATTACCTGGATATGGCTACGAAGAGGAAACCTTAAGAGAGAAACTGAATCTCGATAAATAGCAGAACAAAGTAATTGCATAAGAACAAAACAATTATGTCAATGCAAAAATTGACAATAAGCAGGAAAAATAACAAGTGTGTGTTGTGTAGTGACAGATATGAAATTGTTTATTACATAAGTGAATGCAGCAAACTGGCATAAAAGGAATACAAGAGTAGGCATAATTGAATGGGAAAGGTGATCTGCTGGGAATTTCCAAGTTATTAAAATTAGTCTATACGTAGAAATGGTATATGCACAAATCAGAATATATCCTAGAAACTGAGACCCCATAATCTCAGGGACGTTGAGAAAAAAAGGATCGACTAATCCCGGACAGAAAACCAGACCGAGTGTTAATTAACAAGACAAACAACTTGATTTAGATTTTACCGTTGCAACATAGAGTA
Organism: Doryteuthis pealeii; assembly: GCA_023376005.1. Classification (NCBI taxonomy): domain Eukaryota; kingdom Metazoa; phylum Mollusca; class Cephalopoda; order Myopsida; family Loliginidae; genus Doryteuthis; species Doryteuthis pealeii. The sequence goes on along the minus strand of CM042143.1, from coordinate 45,572,063 downwards.
AAAATAAAATAAACTAAAAAGATGAATACATGGATCTTATCAAAGAGATGAAAAAGTTGAGGGACATAAAGATTATACTAACTTTAGTTGGTACTCTTAGACCGTTCTACAAAGGCCTGGAAAAGTGACTGGAGGAATTGGAGATCAGAGGAAACAAATCGGGTCCATCCAAACCAAAACCCTTTTAAAACACTAAGAGTTCTAGAGGCTTGAGAAGAATTTCTATCACTCAGACTTCAGTGAAAAACCACCAGTTAAAACTGTTGTGAAATACTCGTTCATAGCGGTATAAAAATTAGACCCCCCCCCAAAAAAAAAAAGAAAACACACTTAAGATTATTACACGTTTTTTTAATAAATACTGTTACTCGTGTTTCATGTAACGAAGTGCACACTTTTCAGACTGGATTAAAAGACTGATCTGATCTTGTGCAATTCCCAACATGAAACTCTAGTAACAGTGAAAAATGTGAAATTATTGTAAGGGATTGTCTTTACAATATATATATATATATATATATATATATATATATATATATATATGGTGTATTTATCCATCATATTCAGAATGAAACTCAAGATAAATCTTTAAGCTTTTAATTTAAGCTGGGTTGAATTAAGAGTTTTCCGTCAACATTAGTTACCGCACGTCAGCTAAAGTACACACACACACACACACACACATATATATATATATAAGCTCAGTCGATAAAGCATCGGCCTATGAACCACTAAGTTCCGGGTTTGATATCGGCCCTTCCCAGCTCAGTGCATGAGTAGCACACCTTGAATCTATGCAGTGAAATGGGAAGCTGATGGTAAGTGTAGCACTCCAACTCAGATGCCAAAAAGATTTCCCTGGATTAGCACTAGTGAAAAGGGGATAGAAAATAATGAACAAAATAAAGTAAGTAGAATGAAAGAAAGAAAGGAAAGAAAAAAAGAGCGAGAAAGAATGAAAGAACAAAGAAAAGAAAGATAAAGGAAAGCGTGAATGAAAGAATATACAATAAACGAATATCGAAAGAAAATTGACGAGAACGAACGGAAATTCGTAAAAACGAAAGGAAAGAACGAAAAAAAAAAAAAAAAAAGGAAAAAAAGAACGAAAGAAAACAAAAAAGCAAACAAAAAGAAATGAAGGAGTGAACCTAAAAAGAAAACAACAAAGGAAGAAGAACAAAAGAAAAGAAAAACAAGTGAAAGATATTAAGAAAATTGAAAGAACAAAAGAAAGTTTGAATTAAAGAATATACAAGAACAAACGGAAATAGGAAAGACAAAAAGAATGAATAGAAAATGAACGAAGGAAAACATTGAAGGAAAGAAATGGGGAAAACTCATACAAAACAAGAAGAAAGGAGAAAGGAAAGAAAACGAAAAAGCAAAATATATTAAGAAAATTGAAAGAGAAAAAGAAGCGAAAGAGAAAGATAACCTGAGAAAAAATACAGAAAGACAACGTACAATATATCAAGAAAGTTAAAAGATCAAAAGAAAGGAGGAAAAAAGGAAGAAAGAAAGAAAAGAAAGAGAAAAATAACATAAGAGAGAAAAAATTTGAAAGGTAATAAAAAAATTGAAAGAAAATAGGAAAGAAAACCAAGAAAAAGAAACGAAAGAATAATAATATATTTTACGTTGTCTTTCTGTATTTTTTCTTAGGTTATCTTTCTCTTTCGCTTCTTTTTCTTTTTCTTTCAATTTTCTTAATATATTTTGCTTTTTCGAAACCTGAGAAATAAAGGCTGAAAGATAGAAAAGACAAAAGATTTCAAGTTCATAGAAGGAGGAAAAAAGAAAGAACGAAGAAAAGAAATATACAAATAATCTAAGGAAGAAAGATTACTCTAAACGTATTGACGAAATTTAAAGGGGAAGAAGAAACGGAAAAAGAAGAAACGGGAGAGGAAAAAACCTGAGAAAAAAGATTAAAAAAACAACGCGAAAGATATCAAGTCGAAAACATATCAAATCGAAATGAAAAAAATGAAAGAAAAGAATTGCCTAAGAAAGGGAAAGTCAAAAGTCGACGAAGTGAGGAGCCAATGAATAAAAATAGGAAATTAGATCCCTAAAACGATGACGTCAACAAATTAAATGGGGGTGGGTACAAAATAATAAGAAAGTTTGAAATCCTTTTCTTGGGCAAGACAAACATGTGTCCATATGTGCATGCAAGACTAAGAGGCAAAAATAAAAAAGGCAGCAAGAAAGAGAGTGAAAGTGGGCATGAATTTAAATGGAGAGAGAGAGAGAGAGAGAGAGAGAGAGAGAGAGAGAGAGAGAGAGAGAGAGAGAGAGAGAGATTTTATTTTGAATTAAAAAAAAACTAAAACTAAAATTACTGTAAAAAACCGTACATTGAAATTTCAACAGCATTTCATGGCTACGCCGTGTCAAAACGGGCGCTGTTGAAAAAATAATCAATATTTTTGAACGGGATGAACCGAAACTGATGTCTCGTCTCGTGGAGACGGCAGTGGGGAAAAACGGTAATGGCCGAACTTTTTTTTTGTTGCTGTTGTTATTATTATTGTTCTTGTTGTGAATGGCAAGAGTTATTGGCCTTTGCTGTTGCTGCCGGGCGAAGGTGGTGACGCCTTCTCCCAGTGACGTCGTTCGAGCCGTAAGCCTTTATTAGGTGTTTAGAGTGTGAGGTTTTGTGAATTTAAGCTGTTTTCGTATGCACTTCAGTGTTACAATTTAACATCAAATGACTTTATTTCAAAAGATTAAATCTTCCCCCGGGAGTTTTTTTTTTCATTTTATTGAATTTTTCAAACTAGACGCACATGCGCACACACAGACATTCTAAAACACACACGCACATCTCTAAACATTAATGAGAACTCATTTTTAACTTGTACGTTTATATTCATATATGTATATATGTTTATGGAGGCGCTTGGTGTAATGACTAGAGTCGTAGGAAATAGACTCGTCGACCAGAGTTCAAATCCTGGACGAGGCTGTTTGCATTTCACATGGCGCTAATATCCTTGGGAAATGTATGCATCCAACTACTCCCCCTTCAACTATGGGTTAATAGTAGGACAGACTGGGCTCTTTAACCTTGATGAAGTAACCAGTCTATGAGAAGGAAAACCTGTTAAAACCCATAAGAAATTGGTCTTGTGTCGCATCCTGCTCGGATTTGGGAAGAACGGTATGTAAATATACACACGCACATTATATTTATACATGTGACTGCACAATCGTTATAGATGGGCCAATTAAGTTTAAAATAGACACGTCCAGAACTCATGTTTAATATATCAATTACAACTGAGTATTGAATTCGATCCTCACTAAGTGACCTTGTACCAAATCAATATTTGACATCAGTGTCTGTGCAAAACTTCGCAGATTTCTTTTTTGAAGGTTATATACAGAATATATTTGCACACACTTATTATATATATATATATATATATATATATTACTGATTAGCGACTTCGATCCTGGCACATCATTTCGATCTTGTATCACATTCTATTCGTGACAAACGGGTTGGGTAAATACCTAAACACTCTTTTGTTTACATGAGTGCGCACACACGCACACCTTTAAAGTAATGTACATTTACGCACACACACACTCACACATATATATATAACACCACACACAGATAACACACGCACACACACACATATATACATGCATAACACGCACACAGAAAACACACACACACACACACATATATATATGCATAACACGCACGGAGATAGCACACACACACATATATATATATGCATAACACGCACGGAGATAGCACACACACACACACACATATATATATATATATGCATAACACGCACGGAGATAGCACACACACACACATATATATATATGCATAACACATATACATACATAATACATACACATCTATATATATATATATATACGCACACGTATATATACGTATACATGCACAAATATATATACACACACATATATACATATGCACACATATATATATATGCATACACACACAGGCATACACATACATAGTCAAATACATATATACACACCCAGCCATGTATATACAGACATACACACATATATATAGACATACACACACACACACACACATATATATACATACACACACACACACACACATATATATACATACACATACACACACACACATATATATACATACACATACACACACACACACATATATATACATACACATACACACATACACACATACACATATATACATACACATACACATACATATATACACATATATACATATACACATACAAATATATACACATACATATATACAAATACATAAATAAATATATACACACATACATATATACATACAAATATATACACATATACACATATATACACATACACACACACATATATATATATACACACATATATACACACACACATATATATATATACACACACACACATATATACACACACTCATATATATATATATATGTATATATATATACACATATATACACACACTCATACACACATATATGTATATACACACAAACCTTGCGCCACATCTAAACTAAGCTTAGTAAATAACTATATATACACACACAGCTAATCAGGAAAATTAACCAATGTACCTATGAAATGTGCGCGCAAACACACACCTGTTGTTAATTGATTGCTAAGTTAATAGACGCACCTGTTCAATTATTTTGTAAACTCACAGTATATTTGTTTCAAATATACATAAAAGTGTCACAGACACACATCTACACACATCTACACACACACACACACACACATACACACACACACACACATGTACACGCATATCCAAGGCGGGTTTATGGAAACGTACGCGTATGTATTAATACTTGCTACATATGCGTATACGCAAGTGCACACATGCGTATGCACTGTTGGTACAAAACGTCACCGACGCGCACACACATACACAGGTGTATGTGTGATGTAGTAACAAAAGTACACCATACACTTTTATTCCCCTTTTTCCTCGACTGTCAGTTTGTGCTTTTTCTCCCTCTTTCTCTTTTTCTCTGCCGCAGACGCACACACAAACACACGCATATCCACACATACCTTTTTAATACGTGTGCAGCCGTGCACATGCCGGACAGGCCTAGGCAGTCATTAAAATAGACAAACAAAACACGTAGTTAAATAAACAAACAAATAAATAAACACCGTTTTTTTTTTGTTTTGTTTTTTTTTTTTTCAATTTAAAAAAAAAATTTAAAATTAAAAAAAAGCTTTCAATTCAATTTTAAAAAGAGTAGGCTTTAAATTTGCCTGCAGACAGTTACTCGTAGTCGACGCTGTAGACATAACCTTGAGAGCAGGTGACGACAAATTTAATCAAAAAGGAACAACCACCAGATAGTAAACACTGTTTAACTCTTCACCGGTCATAAAAATAAAAGAAACATATAAAAGGGAAACAAACAAAACAAATAAACAAATTTAAAAAAAATCAATAAATTTTATTTGAAAAAACTCAACAACTTGAAACCAATAAGAATTAAAGTAAATAGGCGAGGAAGGAGGAAGCGTAGAGGACTCATGCACAAAATAAAACCAAATAAACCAAACAAATATATATATATATATATATATATATATATATATATATATAAGGGAAAAAAGAAAAGAAAAGAAAAAAACAAGATCTCCAAACAGGAGGGCAAAGAGTGATTTTAAAGATTTAAATAAAAGAAAATAATTATCATTTATTTCATTCTCTTATTGTATATATTTTTTCGTTGATTTTTTTGTTTTAAGCTTTTAATAGCCTCTCTGGCACATATGCAAAGGGCGGAAACTTCTCGAATTAGCTATCAATAATAATAATTGTGGCGGAAGTAGTGTTTTAACAAGTATGTCGCTGCAGGGTTCACTCATTCCTATTCCTATCCTCCCCACTTTAAAAAAAATCTCTTGAAATGTAGTAAGTCTTTCTCGCCAAGTGTACTATGTCAGCCATCTTTTGTTAACGGAATTTGACATGATCTTTGACTAAATAAAAAAAGTGAGCATTTTCTTTTTCCATCATATGTACTTGTATGTACTACGTTCAGTCATAAGAATATGCTTACTGCATTCCTCACAGAGGATTTGGTTGGTTGGTTGGGTTTTAAAGCATGTCAACCCTTGTTGGGTCATTTTATGCCGAAGAAGTTTTTGTTTTATTCATTCTTGTTGGGTATTCAATCTTTTTCAAACTGAATTGTTTAAAAATATTTTTCAAAACTCATTTTCAATCTATTTAACCCAAAGAGTGGTACTACCACTCCGGGTCAGAGTTGATCTTTAAAGGGATATACATCAATAAGAATAGATTAATTGCCAGTCTTATTTACAACAGAATGCTAATTTGTTCGGATATTCCATCGTGCGAGTACATTATTTAATTATCCAAATTAAAAATTATTTTAAACATATTTTTTCTATTTAACCCATAGATGGGACCCTAATAGGTACTACCACTCCGGGTCAGAGTAAACCTGGGAGCAATGGTGATGAAGGGGTACTCCACATTCCACAGACCTCCAGAACTGGAATCTCACCATCAGATTGATTTTAACGTCATACCCTGGAAAATAAGACCCTCAGCCGACGCCTTCTATCGCATATACGATAAAAAGGGTTAGGTGTTTGCCATAAAAGCAATATGATTAGGAAAATCATATAGATACTAAGACTTGACGTGACCAGCCAATTGATCGGTGGGTCTCTTCTACCTCCCCTCAAGCCCAAGTATGGGCCAAAGTGGAGTGTTACATGTCACGGACTGCCAACCACAGCCAACAGGTGTCTCTATTGAAGGGTCTTACCCCTGATGCAGCCGGTGTATTCTAAAACCCCAACCGACTCGGCTCCTTACAGAGGAGTAAGTCACCCTCTCCTCCAAACATAGGTGTCTTGGGTATGACACTAAACTTCACCTGAGTGAGAGGCTCCAGTACCGAGAAATGGGGAGTATCCCATTCATTGCCATTACAACCAGGTCTAGGTGTTAGTACCTGTTAGGGTCCCATCTATGGGTCATATAGATCTGTTTAAAATCATCTGTAATTGGTAGAATCGTGTGAAAAAAAAAACTCTAAAGAAACAACTACACAAAGATTGCATAACATCTAGTCATAAAATAACCTGAGAGAGATTGATATGCTGTTAAAATCAATCGTATGCACATGATGTGTAACATCTGAAACGGTGACGCTTGTTTATATTACAACGTTTGATATGTTTACTTAAGAGCTCTTGCTAATTGTTCAATATGTAAAAAGTAGAATAATCTTGATTTAACTTTCTCTCTCTCTCTCTCTCTCTCTCTCTCTCTTCCATAATATTTGATTAAAAGCAGATTAGCGTTATCGCTTCCGTGTGCTCACACCGTCTATCTTTCCCCTAACTATTTTTCTATCATATTTTTCTCTTTAGTATGTCCTTTTCTTTCCTTTCTTTATCATAAAAACGGAATGCTCATTATTTAGCTGAGCAAACGACATTCATACGAAATAAGATTTCGGCGTATAAGCAATACCAGATAATCAGGATTTACATTTTTGAATTTCAACTTCGGCGATTTGGACGTTCTGCATTTTAACCAGTGTGATGCAGGATGATAACTGTCGTACAATTAAGGAACAAGAGTATTAATATATAGATGTAACAAAATAGTAAAATTTATGAGCGATAAATGAGATCTCGAATCCTATTGACCTCAAAGTCTTTGACCAAATAAAGACACTCATATCAAAATAATAAATGATAATTTCTCTTCAAAATTTTTTTTTTCTACATTGAATTTTGTAGTGGCTTCTGTAGCTAATCTACAGAGTTTGTATTATTTAGATTATTCGGACTATTGCCCTCACACAACGTTTCGACCGATTTGCCCTACGGCCTTCTTCAGGCATTTCTTGTCGAACTCGGGAAAATACCTGTCGAACTCTGGAACCTTCTCTTTGAACTTAGAAAATTCCTGTCGAACTCGCGACCCCTCTTATCGTAATCGGGAACATTCTCGGAACTTCGATCCGAACTCTTTATACAATCTACGGAGGTAGACTGTTCTCATTCCGTTAACCATAACTGAGTACAAGTGCTAAACTATGATAAGTATTCTATGTTATCACCCTTGGCCAGTATTGAACCTGTAACCGTATCACCTAGAACTGCATTAACTCAGCCCTTATATCCGTTGCTCCATCAAGCCTCGTCTAAAAAAATCCAGACAAATAGTAACCTACAGAGGTTTATGAACATTAGTTGGGACTGATTGACAGCTGGTGGGACATAATTCAATCCCCCGCAGTTCCAAAGGAGAGAAAGGAAAGGAGTCACTTATTTCATTGGCTGTAGAAAGTCACATGAGAATTGATTTTTCAAAGTAAAGAGTTCAGTTTTAGACGCCAAGGGAAACAGACGTCGATTTGGGGGCTCAAACGACCCCCCTCATCCCAGCAATCATTGGAGATTGGCTAAGATTTAAAATGGAATGGAAGTGTCCTTCACCGACTGAACAATTGTTCAGCAATTTATTAGGTTCAAGGTATTGTTAGATAATGGTTTCCTCCCTCCAACCTACCGGATGTGGTGAACAATTCGTTGGGATTGATTGACAGTTGGTAGGTCAGTGTTCAATCCCCGGCAGTTCCAACTGTGTGCAAGGAAAGGACACTCCTTTAAATGGCTGTAGAAAGTCACGTACACCACACAGAGAGAGAGAGAGAGAGAGAGAGAGAGAGAGAGAGAGAGAGAGAGAGAGAGAGAGAGAGAGATTTAAAAGTACAGAGTTGAGATTTAGATCCCAAGGGATACTGATGTATATGCTGGGACTTAATGGAGACGCATGATATAATGGTCAGAGACGTACGAAATGGACCCGTCGACCAGAGTTCAAATCTCGGAAGACTTCAAGTCCTGGATGAGGGTTTGCATTTCACTTAGTACTAATATTATTGGGAAAGGTATGCATCCAACTACTTTCCGTCAACCATGGGTATATAGTAGGGCAAACTAGGCTCTTTAACCTTGCCAGGTAACCAGTCTAGGAGAAGGAAAACTCTGAATTCAAACCTGTTAAACTCCGGTTAAGAAATTGAATTTTTGTCACATCCTGCTCGTGCAGAGTGTTGATATATATATATATATATATATATATATATATATATATATATATATATATATATAATATATACTGCGCATTAATTAGTGACATTTTCCCTTTATCCACAAACTATAGGAATTTAACGAAATTATCAGGAATAATGACAACTTGTATATACACCTACCTGTAAATTGTAAGGTTCTACAAAAGGGAACAGAAGTTACGGTCATTTACCTAATTTACTTAAATTATTCATGTGTCAAATTATTAGCGAGGTGTAATAAAAACTCCGGTAAAAAAGAAAATAATACTTTTATTGTTTCATTTATAGATTTTCTGGATACATACAGTAACTAAGATAAAATTAAATTGAAATAAAAAAGGAAAAATTTTAAAATGATAATGAAGTTAGTTAATATGAGATAAGTGATAATTTTTTAAAATGACTTGGAAAAGGCGCTGGTCCATCGAACATGTCAATTTCTGGATCTCCTCTGATGTAATTTCACGTGATACGTTGACTATTTCCTGCCACAAGTCATCTTTGCTTCTAAATTGACGTCCATTCTCATAAACACGTGGCTTCAGAATGCTCCACAAGTTTTCAATTGGTTTAAGTTGGAGAATTGGTCGGCCAGTTCATCTTCCGAACTCAAGAAGCCTAATTTTTGCAGGTACTCTGTAGTTTTATGCGCTGAACGCGAAGGAGCATTATCTTGCATAATATAATGGTTCTCCTGAAGGTGATTCTCTGCCTTTTTAGCCAAATTCCAGTTGCATCTGCGGTTATTTTCGTACAGTCATGCACTCTCCACGGGCCAACCATGATACCTGCAACAATACTTGCCCAAATCATAATACCTCCTCCTCTTTGTTGGCGTCTAAAGTGGTGATGAGGATCTCATCCATTTACGACCAACCTTTTCTCCAGCCATCAGGGCCATCAAGTGTTGCACGAGTTTCATCTGTGAACAGTGCTTTTGAGAAATCGAACCTTCATGTTCTCCTTTGCCCGTTTCAAACGTATTTGTATGTGTATTTTTGTCAATCGAGGCTTTGTCACTGGTATCAATGATGCCCCGACCTTTTTCAGAAGACGACAGCGAGTAATTCTGGGCACAGTTGCTTCTCCAATACTTTTGAAAAGTGCTCCACTCGTCAGGCCTGGGTTATTTACAGCTTCACGTTTCAATCATGACAAAGAACGTCGGGAAACAACCATCGAGTGACCCTTATCGGCCCTCTTACGTACCTTGTAGGAGCTGCAATAAATCTTTTCAAAGTTTTGGTATATCTTCCAATTATTTTGGATATTTCCTAATGTAGACTTGCCTTTGGAAAGTTCAGATGTTATGATATCTTTCTCAGAAGGGGTCAAGTCACATTTGCGACCCATAATTGCACGAGTATAATGACACTTGTTTAATGTCTGGGACACTTCTATACCGTGTTGATATTGCAAATGGCCACTGTTTGTTACCTGTTGCGCAGGACAATACAGTTTTTATACAGCCTGCGCATACACCTATTTCCATATTACTGTGAGAATTTCGTTAAATTCCAATCGGTATTTTTTGTAAAAAATGAAAAAAATGTCACCTCGTTAATAATTTGAAACGCAGTGTATATATATTATATATATATATATATATATATATATATATATATATATATATATGTGTGTGTGTTGTGTGTGTGTGTGTGTGTGTGTTGTGTGTTTGTAATGATGATCATTCCATGTGTAGGTCAACCCTAGATATACAGGTAAACCGCAGTGAGAGCTGGGTGTGCCTATTGCTGTAAGTGGACGGACAGAGCAATATATTGAATAAATGAATGAAAAACTTTAAATTTGCTTCATTGCAATAATTCATTTCAATTCAGCAGCAGTATCATACATGAGCAAAAAGCGTTATTACTGAAGGAATTGCCGAGAATACAGAGGTTTAACTTTCTAAAATTTGGTAGGGGTATCTAAGTCTCTGTCTGTGTCTGTCTGTCTCTCTCTCTCTATAATATAATACGTACTTGGCAGTCTGATGTCAATTCTCGACGACGATAACCGTTACACAATGCATGTATATATATATATATATATATATATATATAGAGAAAGAGAGGTAGTTAGATAGATATTTTAATTTAAATACATTCTTAAAATAAACTTCTAGGAGCGTGACGTTCGTGTGCGTTTTTCTTTATCCGATTTTAATTAAACTGTCTGTTTTAGTGATGCCTTGTTATCTACACAGCTATTTTTAAGTGACAGGATTAACTTTACTCCCCCCCCCCCATAACAAAAAAAAATAACAATAAGATTTATCAAGAACATTTGCGCTTCGAATCTATGAATGAAAAGTAAGACATTATTATAGCTAAAAATATACATATGATGCTGATATTAATTCTGGACTAGTTTTTTTCTTAACCTTTTTTTATCATATACTTTTCAGGCGAATAACCTGGGACTGTAAAAGCATAAAGAGCCATTTGAAAATATCGTTTCGTTTTATTTTATTTTCACTAGTAAAATCCATTCCATGTTAATTAAAACTTTCGCTTAGTGCATATACCATTTAGTGGCATGGTAAAAATTTGATTTCTTGCAGAATTCCAAGTAGGTTGCGATTTTCATCATTATCATATAATACTCTTATTCCTTGATCTTCCGAGCGTTATCATCCTGCAACATCCTCTGGTTAAAAATGGGACCGTCCAGATCGTCCAAGATGAAATGCAAAAAATGTAAATTCTGATTATCTGGTGTTGCTTATCCGTCGACCTATTTCTTATGAGTGTTGTCACATCGGCTAAATAATGGACCATTCGGTTTTTATTTATAAAGAAAGAAATATAAGAAAAAAGACATGCTACACAGAAAATATAAGAAAAAAGAATGGGGAAAGATAAAGAGAGAGGGTGAGCGTGCAGAAGCAATAACGCTATTCTGTTTCAATCGAACATAATGAAAAGAAGGAAAAAAAGAAAAAGAGTGTATGTGAGAGAGAGAGAGAGAGAGAGAAGAGAGAGAGAGAAAGAGAGAGAGATTATTATACCTTTTCCATATTGAACTATTTGCAATAGCTTTTAAGTAAACATGCCGAACGTCGTAATAATTAAATTATCATACTGTGGTATATCCACAGGTCCTGCTAGTCATTATTTTTACTATTTTACTCCTAGCGACTTTTTACGCCAGTTTTAAGTTGTGCTTTATCAATGGAGTCAGGGTGAACGACAGCAAGTGTCTTGGAGTCTCTTCTGAGTAGCTCGGGCGATCTTAGCAATGCTGTAGTCTGCATAGTCTCGATTCCTCCCGTCTCTTGGGGACTGTTCTCAGTGCAGCTACAATTGGTATTACTATCACACTCATGTTCATCATTTGACAAGATCAGAGTATTTGTTTATCTTTTCGTTTTTTCTTTCATTTTCACTCTGAAATCCGTTGCAAAAGAAAAATCTGCCAGATGGTAAGCTTAGTGTCTGCACATGGTTTCAATTGTAGAAAAACTCAGTGAGAATCAATCTCACTAAACAGTAATAAATGTTTGCTTTCGTTGTTTTAATAGCATATGAAACTGCGCAGGTTTAATGCCAAATAATGCTACTTTAGCTCAAGTAAGGGATATCTAAAACGTGAACAACTTTTAAAGCCCTGTCGGTGGGGCTTTAGAATATACCAACTGCACCTCTGCATAAAGGTTCACTCCCAATGAGGGCACCTGTTGGCTGTAGGTGGAGACTCGTGATACTTAAGGTTGGAACCCTGGTGACTGAAAAATCAATGGCATACAAAATTTCACTTTGACCCTTACTTAGGCTAGACAGGCGGTTGGAGAGGCCTCCTCCGGTCAATCGGCTGGTCACGTCAAGCCCTAGCACCAATATGATTATCCCATGATATGATTTTTGTTGTTGTTGATGAACGTTAAACCTGGCCTCCTGGTCTGGATTGGAGTATCCGTTTGTATCTTAAAATCCCAGATTATTTTATGACTCATTTTAGGACGGATTTTGGTTTGTGTATATACCATTTGTTTCCATGGTGAAGTGGGAATAATAACGGAAATGTTGTAAATGAGAATCGAACTCCTGTTACATTTGTATTCAGAAAGCCATATTTATTATGTTTGCACTAGTCCTATTTTTAAAATAGTAAAAGAAAAATGTAAATTAGGGTCCTACCCCTCTGCAGAAGTGCATTCAGCGTATTCTACAGCCTCGCAGAAGCGCTGGATGCAAAACTACATATAATGTTAATACCTGAGCCATACATTTAGAGCCCCAGTGCCGTGTACAGTGTACCCAGTGAATCCTTAGACCGAATATAACTAATTTAATTATTATCCTTTACTTGGAGATAACTTATTTATTTGTAGCAACTCACTCGACCCATCAATGTACGACAATAAGGAACAACGTAGACCGACTTCAGCATCAAATAACGCAACAAGTTCAAAATGAATGTGACACTCAACTGCATCTTGTGGTGAGACTTCAGCTTTGGGTCTCAGTGCGTGTGGAGTACCCCTTCATTGCCATTAGTCTCTTGTCCATTCTGCCCCGGAGTGTTATTTTCTGTTTGAAAATGTTTGAGTATCAGATAGTTATATGATATCAAGTATTTCTGCGCAAATAAATGATAATTATTTATTAATCAAATTAGAATAATTATTTGAAACCATATATTTGTGCATACATTATTGCTATTTAATATGAATACTTGAAAAAATATAACCGTATAAATTATTTCTATCAAATTCCGGTTCGACGTTATCCACAAGAGGTTCGTATGCTGTTAAACGAATAAGTCAAACAAAGCTTGGACATTCTTAGGATCAGATAGAGATACTTCATTCCATATCTATTGATAATGAAAATTTGGTCTCCATTTGTCTGTATCCGAAACTACGTCACTGCTTACGTGACAATACCGAAAATCATCAATGCATTGAATAAAGAACAACTCAGTAATCAACTTTTTTGAATTATTTTTTTACTCTTGCCCTTTTTTCAGTATCAAGAGGTTAACTAAAAAGTTTACAAATAAGTAAATACCTACGATTTTGTGTAAAATTCATGTGTAAAATATTCAAAATCATTATTTAATTAATAACTGATAAATGCACGCAACATTTAATTTGAGGGGGGAATAACTTTGTTTTATTTTTTTTTACTCCTTTAATAAATTTGATGGTTTTACTTACTTAGGATTCAAGTCCTCTAACATTGAATTTTTACCACCCCAAACACACCTCAGGCAATATCTTTCAAAAACTGATTTTTACCCCGCCCGGGTATGTTTTTTGCTAGAATACATAATTATTATTAAATGGAAATACTTAATTGAATCCATATATTTGTGTATAAATGATAGAAATACACGGTACAAAATAACAGTGTGGAGGCAATTATCATTATTATTATTAAGTAGGAATAGTCACCTGAAACCGTATATTTATGTTTAGATTATTAGTATTAGATTGGAATACACGATACTAAATAAAAGTGCCAAAAGAATTGATTATTATTAATATTAAGTAAGTTGACGGATACTATCAGTATCAGCCGAACATCGGGGGAGTCTATCTCCTTTTTGCTTGCACTAGACCAGGGAGATTACTTATTGCTGAGGTGGAGCACCATACCTACCGTAAGCTTCCCACTTTAACGCACAGATCAGATTAACCAATCTGTGCTACTTATGCACTAAGTTAGCGGGGACCGGTATCGAACTCTGAACCTTGCGATTGCCTAGGCGTGTGCTCTACCAACTGAGCTAAATAAATTAATATTAAATAGGAATGATTACTTGAAACCACATAATTGGTTAAAAATTATTTGTATTACAAATGAATACATGCTATGAATTATTAGTACTAGCAATGTTATGTGCCCTCCGTGTGCAAGTATTTAAGTTTTAATGTAATGAAATATAGTAAATTAGAAAGACTAACGGAGTTAAATAAGAACTTATATAAAAAGATTACATTTATTTTAATTATATTTTAATTGGTTTCTATATGAAATCATTCTTAGAATTGATTTTAATACGTTGGAGAATAAAACAATAATATTAGAGATCAATAACACCAAATAATTATTTGTTAAACCAGGCTTTGTTAAAACCAGTATGCAAATTAACCACACCATATATGTAAACCTTTATCCCTTAGTGATATACTAGACACATTGCAGGATTTGAAACGGACAACTAACATGGACAAATCTAACTCAAATCTTTCATGGTGAAATCGTTAATAAATAAGATTTATTCTATGTATTAATGATTTTGACTATAAACTAAAAACTAATCGATAAACCTACGCATTTTCTGAGGGTATTGTGACGTAAGCAATGACTTAGTTTTGGTTACAAACAGACATACACCGAATTTCTATTATAAGACTAGATGTGCAAATTATTTGCATTAAACTCCGGCATTAAACAATCTATAAGGCTTAATATGCCGCTAAACAAATAAGCCAATCCACATAATTGCTTGGCAGAAAAGACTGGTCTCAGCGTTAAATAACCCAACAAGTGTTGACCTGCCGTTAAAACCATCCAACCAACCAAACTAATATCCTCTTGGTTGCCAAACAAGTTTCAAATGATGTGCAACAGTTATTTATCGGATGCATTTAGCGACGAAGCAACGTTTGGCATGAAACACAGGAATCGTTAAAGTCATAAATTTGTAAGTGAAAAGTTGGATTGAAATCAGTTTGAAGAATCTCAACACTGTCAAGTCAAAATGACGAACACTTATCCTCTTCTCGCTCTTTCACTTTTACTTTCCATCGTGTTAAGTATCATTGCAAAAGCTGATGCCTTAAATGAGGAATATTACAAAGGCCATCTTCTGTGTGAGACAATATGTCGCTGGGCGGATAAGCACTTCCTGTTATTGCTATATCATCTGATAGTTTAACGGTACTGATTAGCAATTAGTACGACATTAGTGAAACACTATTAACACTTTAATGATGGCTAGTGATTACTGGAAGGGCGAGGGGATGAAATTAAAGTTAGGTTACAGCAGGCATTTCTCTGTTTTCCCCGTCCTTGCATCTCTGTTCGTTCTACTCTCGTTCCTCTTGAGTGGCGAATGCGCCTGGCACTCTCCAGCATTCTTGCTAGAATCATGATAACATCTCATTAATGGTTAGTGGATATAAGTTACACATTAACTTTTAATCTGACAGTCCAGACTTCACTTTTGGTTGGTTTGACTACTAATGCATTAAGGTAGTCAATAGTCAACAAACGGGTCTCTCGTTCTATATGACGACAACACCGATATCCCGCCGGTAACTGAGAAATGCTTCACCTCTGTTCGCCCTTTTGATGTATGCATGTATAGCTTCTTCTGACAGATGCACTTCTCCTTGGCCCATTCCTCTCACACCCCAGATTCTTAATATTCTCCATTAATAAGTAGTCTCTCCAAAAATGGCCAATACCAGTAATGGAATTCCATTAAGAAAACAGAAAAAAAAAGAAAAAAAAAAAGGAAAAGAAAAGTTGCCGTATCGAACAAGACAGTGATATACGAACGGCTTCTCTGCGCCTGGGTTTCCACATGAGTGGCCACGTGCTGCTGAGTGGAGGTAACACGGTGCACCCTCCACCGACCTGCTCACTTCTTGCGCAACCTTTCCCTCATGCGTTTGCTATCGACATATAAACGAAAACCTGCCAACCTATCAAAATATTTGCCGGAGGGGACAAGGTGGCAATCGTCAGCAGGTTTGAAAAATAAGCGAACTTGGATGAATCGAAGTTTTCTTATTTCATCCATCAGCTCTAATAAGTTCAAAGCAGATGATTATGGGGCTTTCAATGAATGGCTATAAATGTAATAGGCGCCACGGAGACAAAAGATATATATATATATATATATATATATATATGAAGAGAGAGAGAGAGGGGAGAGAGAGAGAACAGAGAGAGAGAGATTGAGAGAGGGTGCGTGCAAAGGGAATGGTGCATCGTAGAGTCAGCGATGAATGAGCTATGGTGATTTGATGTAATATGATTTCAAGGTTAAAAATCTTCGAGACAGCAAATGTTTATTGGACAATGTCTATATTAGAAATTATGATTCCAAATGGCAATAAGCATTGGAGAATAAAAAAGAATCGTAAAAAAGTTTGAAGAAAAGAAAAATGTCAATTTAACAAAAGAAGGTTGATGGCTTCACTTGATTTTTATTGTAAAGTACATGCAGCATTCGAGAGCAAAGACTCAATATACATCTTATTGTACTGGAACTTCGGTGTGTCAGTAACCGAAACTACGTCATTGCTTACGTCACAATACACTCAGGAAATGCATAAGTCTATCAGTGAGTATTTAATTTATCATCAATATCATTAATACATAGAATAAATCTTATTAACGATGTCTATGAAAATCTGAATTAGATTTGCCTCAAAACAACCCATCTTATTATAATCCTGCAATATGTCTTATATATCACTAAGAAATAAAGGTTTACATAATATATAGTGTGGTTTATTTATATACAGGATTTAACAAAATCAGGTTTAAAGATAATTACTTTGGGTTATTGATATGCGATATTATTGTTTTATGCTCAATCCTATGAATGATTTTATATACAAACCAATTAAAATAAGTTTTATATGCGATCTTTATTTTAATTTCATTAGACTTTCTAATTTAATATATTTCATTACATTTAAATAAATACTTCCGCCCGGAGGGTGCAAATTCTTGCTAGTCTATTTAAAAATTATTCGTATTCGATCGGAACATTTGATGCCATATAACTGTAAATTATTTGAATTAAAAATGATTACTTGAAGCTATAATTATTAACAAAGAATTATTCTTAGTTACTTGAAACCATATGAACTCTGTGCAAACAAATGACTATTATTAAATAGAAATATTTACGTGAAACCTTATAGTTATTAGTAGTTGATAGAAACACTTGAAACCATACAACTATGTGCAAATTATTTGTATTAGATATGGATAAGAATTCGGCGGATAAGTAACACCAGATAATCTGAATTCACATTTTCACGTCTCATTTTGGATTATTAGGACTGTCTCATTTTTAACCAGACGAGTTACAAGATGATAACATTCGTACTTTTAAGGAACATGAGTATTAATATATTGATATATCAGTTTTGAATTACATGATTATATATATAACATTCTTCTCACGTGCATGCTACAAGCTTAGGTCTGGCTGTATCTTTATATTTATTTTGAATAAAATAAATTGCATTTAGCGTATTTTATTTTAAACAAATGCAGAGATATATTTGGTCCAAATTCAAGTTTGACCTGCTCACGTGACCTGCTCTCCACAACTCTCTTCTAATGTAGGAAATTCAAGTGGGACAAAAAAACAAATACAGAAAATAGATGTTTTGCCAAAATTCCTGTGTGTACGTGTAATAGTGTTGTGGTAAAGAAATTTCATTACAACCAACTTTCTCTATCCGTAGTATAGTTATTTGATTAGTATATAAAGATTTGGGTACGTATATGAAAAATTAGCATATGTATATACATATATACTAAAGTGGTTTGAAAAGTTCACAGGGTGGCATTATATATAAGTTGACTTATTTTAATTATGGGGTCCAAGCACTACAATATGGAAGAAACGTATGGATCGTGGTGAAATTTAGTCACATTCCATTAGAGTATCTTGGTCAGCCTATGAACTTTTCAGCTGAAGTGCATGCCAACATTTCCAGATTTCTTTTACTAAGGTTGACAATAAGTAGTTATATATTCATCTTCCTTAAATATACGACGTTCAAACTCGCCCAAGATGCAAAGCAAAAACGTGATTATCTGGTGTCGCTTAATCGTAGATTTTTTATTTTGTCCTATTTTATTTCACCCAATTTTAAAAAGGAAACATTCCAAATGTTCTTGCGTCGCTTAAATGCCCAACGTAAAAAAGGATGAATTGTGAAAATAAAATGAAGTTACAAGATTGTTTTATTTGTAGAAATTGAAATTGTAAATGACGGAAGATATTTGGTAATTTTCATCTTATGTCGTCTAGAACTCCGGTCCTAATTTATGCTATGTTTTAGCGAGCCAACGTCACGAGAATTTGCAACCCAAATAATTTTCTGAGACTTGTTTTTTGCCACTTTTAATTTTGTATTATTTATTAAAAAAAAAACCCAACAAAAACAACAAACAAAAAACAAAAAAAAAACAGTGATATCAATTGTATTTGATGCTATCAAAATGGTAAAGAGACTGAAGGAATTGGAGACCAAAGAAAGAATCGAGATCATTATGATTATAGCACGATTAAAAACTGCTAGAATACTTAGAAGAGTCCTGGAGACTTTCTGTCTTTCCGATTCCAGTGAAAGCCTACAAGTTAGAATAGGTGACAAAATCTTCCAAGGGAAATAATAATAATAATAATCCTGGGAAAGAACCGAACATCAGAGGAAGAATCGAGCCCCTCCAGACCACAGCACTGATAAAATCGACTAGAATACTTGCAAGAGCCCTGGAAATCTGAAGTGGCTTGCTATCACAAACTCATGTGAAAAAACACCAGTTAGAATAGGTTTAGAAACCTCGTAAAGTGTATAATAATAATAATAATAATAATAATAATATAATAATAATAAAACTGGGTCGTCTCCATTATACGATACTCTGGACCATTCTTAAAATGGACGAAAAAGGAATTCAGACAGATTGACCAAAGGACTAGAAAATTAATGACAATGCAGAAGGCTTTACACCCTAGAGACGATAGGATAGTCTATATGCACCAAGAAAGGTGGAAGAGGTCTTGCCAATCTAGAGGATTGCGTAGATGTCTCGATCCAAGGACTAGACGATTACACAAAAAAGAGCAAAGAAAGATTACTTATGGCAGCCAACAACAGCAGCTGCAACATATCGACAAGCAGAAACACAACAAAAACAAGGGAACAGAAATGGAAAGAAAATCAATTATATGGATACTTCAAACGATAAATTGGGGAGGTTGCACATGAAAAGACCGGGACATGGTTAAGAAGAGATGAAAGAGGGAAAATGAGTCGCTAATAATTGCTACACAAAACAATGCCAGAAGAACAAATTATATCAAATCAAAAATTGATAAGACAACAAAACAGCAAATGTAGGATCTGTGATGACCGAGATAAGACCATATATTAAGTGAATGTAGCAAACAAGCACAACGAGAATTCAAAGCTAGTCGCAACGGGGCTGGAAAGGTGATCCACTAAATTTTGAGCATACAACAAAATGGTATATACATAAACCAGACTGTTCTTGTGAAGGAAACGCATACAGTTCTCTGGGACTTTGAGATAATGACGGATCGCATTATCGCAGAATTGAAAACAAACTGTGGAATATGATAGTGAAAGTGATACCAAAAATAATTGGGGCACTTGGAACGGTCCTCAAAACCTTAGAAAAAAGACCGGGGAACTGGAAATCAGAAGACGAATTGAGACCATCCAGACAACAGTATTGTTGAAATCAGCTGGAATACTCAAGAGAGTCTTGGAAACCTAAGAACACTTGTTGTCACTCAATCTCCAGTGAAAGACCATCAGCTAACGCTGGTGTAAAAACAAAAATAATAATAATAATAATAATAATAATAATAATAATAATAATAATAATCCCGTCGAGAAGATAAGACAGTGTTAATCAAAAAGAAAAAAGAACTTGTTATCACGTGGATTTTACGGTTCTGGTGGACCATAAAGTGAAAATGAAAGAAAGCAAAACGATAGCAAATACTTGGATCTTCTCAGAGAATTAAAAAAAAACAGAAAAAAACAAACAAACAAAAAAATTCAAACAAACACTGGAACATGAGGGTGATTGTAATGCCAATTGTAGTTGGTTCCCTTGGAACGGTCAACAAGGAAAAAGACTGGAGGAATTGGGAATCAAAGGAAGAATCAGGACCATTCAGACAATAGTATTGTTAAGATCGACTAGAATACTCAGAAGAGTCCTAGAGGCATGAGAAGACTTGTTGTCACTCAGACATTAGTGAAAGACCACCAGCGTTAACTAGTGTGAAAAACTAGTTAGAAGGGATATCTAAGAAATTCCGAAAACGGAAAGAAGGCTAGGCATCTTCAAAATGTTAAATTTCATTATCAGAATTATTACTTGTCACATGTACTAATCCCAAGCGATCATCTTCGGCCAAACTTGAAAATAAAACTAAACATGTCCATATATTTGTGCACAGCAAATCATCAACCGTAATCTTCGAATTTACTCGGCTTCATTTAGTTTGGAACACTGGCTTGAAATTGCAGTAGCTGCAGTTCCTAAGTGGTCACCCATCTAATTCCTGAGCAAGCTCACCGCTACTTAACTACGTTGGCTTAGCTTTAAACATGACTTGATATGTGCGGTAAAGTGAGAAACTCCACCTCAGACGCAAAAACAAACTCCTTGGTCTAGCGCTAGTGAAAAGGGGATAGATTCCCTCGCTGTCTGGCTGATACTAACAATAGTGATTCGAACTCACTAACTAACGATTGCACTATTCGAGGCGCCTCCCCAGATTATATTTGGCACTGATGAGGTGTTTGTGGTGTAACGGTTAGAGTTGCAGGAAACGAACAGGATGGCATGTGTTCAAATCCTGAACGACGCTGCTTGCATTTTACATAGCACTAATACCCTTGAGAAAGTTATGAATCAATTCTACCTTCAGCTATGGTTAAATAGTAGGGCAGATTGGGCTCTTTACCCATGGTGAGGCAACCGGTCTAGAAGTAAAACTCAGAATTCAAACCTGTTAAATTCTGCTTAATAAATTGACCTTGTGTCATATCCTGATCGTGCAGAAGGGTTGGTAAATACATACATATATTTGGCACAAAGTGTGGGTCACCTATTGTGAATCGAACCCACTATCCGTTAACAACTGATCATCGAGATATGCTCGTTAACCATTGCAAAAAAGTAGAATAAAAACTCACTGATGAAATAACAAAGGCGTTGCGAAGAGTAAGAACAATTAGGTGAACAAGAATGGTAAAAAGCTGGCAAGGTTCTTGTAATGACATCTGTACAGCCGAAGAGATGATAAGTGCTGATATAGATTTCTTGTGGCATCTCCTGATAGACGGTTATATTAGGAGTAAGGTTTCCCTGTTGTCGAAGACAATTGGTGGGCCCACCAAGCCGCCTGGCAAGTCGGGCTGGTTGATATCGCACCATACCACGGTCTATCCAGCCCAATGTCTTCTGTACGTTGCCTGCAGGGGTTCGACAGTCGGATGAAATTGTAATTACTTAGAACCACGAACCAATTATTGTTAAATGTTAAGTGTCATTTCAATGAGACGTGCGGGCCCCAGGTCCTTACACATGTAAGAAATAAATGATAGCGCCACTCTCTTTCTACCTTTAGGGAAACGTGTAATCAATGTATCGCAAAACCGGTTTTGTCTAGATGAAAGAGAGGGGAAAGAATATGTGAGATAGACAGAAAATAGTGGGATAGTGAAAAAGAGGAAGAGACAGAGAGAATGTGGAGAAGTAGGAAAAGAATGGGAGAGAAATAAAGTAAAGACGGAAGAGAAAATGATATTTTAGTAGAAAAGACTGTAAAAGAGAGAGAGAGAGAGAAGAGAGAGAGAGAGAGAGAGAGAGAGAGAAGAGAGAGAGAGAGAGAGAGAGGACATGATGCATAATTTGCCGTATTAATAAGGAGCATATAAGAAATCAGAAGAGTGAAAGACTAGACACATTATACATATACACACACACACACACACACACATATATATATATATATATATATAAGAGAAGAGAGAGAGAGAGAGAGAGAGAGAGAGAGAGAGAGAGAGAAGAGAGAGAGAGAGAGAGGAGAAAGAAAGAAGAGAGAGAGGGAAAGCACTGAGATAAACAGAGTTTGATACAGATCGATATGATTTGAGACATACGTGAAGAGACTGGAATAGATAGATATAGATTTGAGAAAGACACGAAAAGATATAGATAGGTTTGTATGTTGGTAAATAGATCGATAGACAAACAGATAGGTAAATATGGACACGAGACAGACATTGACAGATGCGTATAAATATTGAATCGAGATAGATAGATATAAAAAAAACCTATATAGATGAATAGAAGATCTAAACACAAGACCGATAGATATAAAGATAGATAACAATGAGAAATAAGAAAGATTGATATCAATGAAGAGCATTACACACACACACATATATATATATATATATATATATAGAGAGAGAGAGAGAGAGGGGGGAGAAAGAAAGAATAGAGAGCGCTTATATAGCAGAAGTTTAGACACATGTAGGAAAGTAGTAAATGGGGAAAAAATAAAATCGAAAAGGGGAAAAAATAAAAGAAATAATTTTGGCAAGTAAGAGTATATGAACACAACAACATAGGGCAGAGAGAGAGAGAGAGAGAGAGAGAGAGAGAGAGAGAGAGAGAGAGAGAGAGAGAGAGTTGGGTGTGTGTGTGTGTGTATGCGAATAACCAAGCGAGATGCTGAGATATACTTATTATACTCGTATGTTAGGAACATACGTCACAAGAAAATCGAAAAGATAAAAAAATAAATAAATAAAAAAGAACATAATTTTTGGCAAGAAAGCGTATAGGAAGACAACACATAAGAAAGAGAGAGAGAGAGAGAGAGAGAGAGAGAGAGAGAGAGAGAGTTGGGTGTGTGTGTGTGTGTGTATGCGAATAACCAAGCGAGATGCTGAGATATACTTATTATACTCGTATGTTAGGAACATACGTCACAAGAAAATCGAAAAGATAAAAAAATAAATAAATAAATAAAAGAACATAATTTGCAAGAAAGCGTATAGGAAGACAAGACATAAGAGAGAGAGAGAGAGAGAGAGAGAGAGAGAGAGAGAGAGAGAGAGAGAGAGAGGCTGAAAATAAGCAAGCAAGATGCTGAGATATACTTATTATACTCCTGTGTTAGGAACATACGTCACACAGTCTTTTACATGCAGAACTGGCCCTCCAACCAGATGGAAAAGGGGGGATCGGGTGGCACAGCAGGAGTAAGTGTTCGAATCGAAGTAATTACGACAAAAGTGAAAATGTTGATTCTGATCTTTGGCGAATCAGACACTGTGTGTATGTATGTATGTGTGTGTGTATGTGTATGTGTGTGTGAGAATATATTTCTTTTCTACTAGTTGTTCACTTGTGATGTAGCAAGGTGGCGTGTCGACACTTGTGAGAGAGGCGCTGTATGCGTGTAGGGTGGAAGGTAGCTGTCGTGTAAATGGTCATATGAAGTGAGGATTGGGTATGTGTGTGTGTCGGGGTGGAAGCGGATGGAGAGAATGCACTGGGAGGCAACTTTTGATAAAGAGATAAGTTCCGATCGAGATAGAAGAAAGAGATTGTGATAGATTGGTAGATACATAGAGGCACATACAAAGTAACAAAAAGATCGACAGCTGAATTGATAGAGATGGAGATAAACAGATAGGAAAAGTCTATTATAGATATTAAAGAAAATGTAAGTATGGATATGAAAAGATTGAGACGGATACTCTAAGACTGGGATAGATAGAAAGTAAGGAAAACTGAAATTTATAGATAGAAATAAGAAAGAAAGAAAAGGCCAAGAAAGAAAGAAAAGTTTGAGATATACAAATAAGCAGATAGTTCATCTAAAATTGAGGTGGATAGAAATAAAATTATTGATAGAAAGAATCGTTGTATTTTTAAATGATAGAATGACATAGATATATAGATAGATATAGATAATTAAGTCATATATAATTGATATGAAAGGACCGAGATAGATACAAGATATGATCGAGATAGATAGATATGATATGACTGCGATAGATAGATATATATGACTGCGATAAATACATATATGATATATAATATGACTGCGATGGATAGATATATGATATATAAGATGACAGCGATGGATAGATAGATGACATATGACTGGGATAGATATGATATGAGTGTGATAAATATGATATGATATGAGTGTGATAGATAGATATATTGAGAGATTTAGGTATGAGATATGGATAGAAATAAATGACTGAGATGGAGAGAAATAGATTGATATAAATGACCGAGATAAATAGAAAAATTATAATCTCATACATACATTTCTGGTGTGATCTGAAAGTATCGGGACTGAAAATATACTTAAAAAAATATAAATTAAATCATGATTTGTGCACAGCTGAGGAGCTTGTATAAAAAGGAAATGAGGTAGAGACGTTTAGATTGGTGTCTGGACAAGGCAATATGTAATATCCTGAAGGTAAATGCCAAATTTCACCCGATTATAGTAAGTATACGGATTATAATTAATATGCATGTTCCTTAAAAGTAGGACCGTTATCATCTTGCAACAGCCTCTGGTTAAAAAATGAGACCATCCGAATATTCCAAAGATGAAATGCAAAAATATGAATCTTGATTATCTGGTTTTGCTTGTATGCGTTGTTATTAGTGTTGTTACACCCTTTATTTTGAAATCTCTTAACGTCTTGATTTAATGTAATCTAATTAAATTACCCGTGCATTTAGTCTTGAGAGAAAATTGAAACAGATAACATGGGTATATATATATATATATATATATATATATATATATATATTATATATAGATAGATAGATAGATAGATAGATAATATGAAAGAAACAAATATTCAGAGGTTGCGTTTATCTATGAATTAATAAATAGTTATGTCTTCTTTCGAGCGTTTGGGTTTTACATGTATTGGATATATTAACCATCACCAGGGCAATATTAAAGAGTGATGTCATGAATCCCCTTCAATGTTATTTTCGTATGGCATGAAACGAAAATATGGGAAACTCTTGGGTTTAATTATTATTATTATTAGGCTTTTTTTTTCAAATGTTTTGATGTCATGAAAATATTCGAAAATTTTGTAAATTTAAATATTATCGTATAAAAAAGAAAGAGAAATTATTATTTAATGGCTGTCCCTATTAATCCATGCTGCTAACACAAAAACACAAAAAATAGAAATATAGGTAAATGAGCAACATACACGTTACCTTTTCTTCTTTCGCATTGTGTTAAGCCTTCAAAATCCATCTACAGACAATATATATATATATAGACATTTGAAACATCTTCACCTTATGAATGCATCGCATGAAACCAATATGGTTGTGAATGTTCCTTTGTCACCCAATAAATAGATATGTAAAACCTATATATTTATTTATATTATATATATATATACATACATATATATAAATATATATATATATATATATATATATGTGTGTGTGTGTGTGTGTGTGTGTGTGTGTGTGTGAAAATGGAAAAGGAATTGAATCCGACAATATGAGGAAAAATGAGTAAAGAAAAGAAATGTAGATGGATAAAATGAATTTAATCGATATCACATTAATCACTTACACATGTGTTTTGGTCAGTTTATGTGTGTGAAAATATTTCGCACACATAGAAGAATCGACCTTCATCAGAGTGAACATTTATTTTGAATGAAAAAATTCGTTGGGAAAAAAACAGAGATTTTTGGAAATATTCGAAAATCGAATTTAAAAAAAATTTGGAACGCTGAAAATAGAGCGTTAAGATAGACAATTATGATTTGGATATTTGGTTTTTTCTAGGGGTCATGGTACAAAATAGTTTTTTTATTACAAAAAATAAATAAAATAAAAATGATAAACACATAAACTGACCGAAAACACATGTGTAAGTGATATCGATTAATGTGATATCAATTAAATTCATTTTATCCATCTACATTTCTTTACTCATTTTTTCCTTATATATATATATATATATATATATATATATATATATATATATATCGGTAATTGTATCTATGAAGTTATGAATACATACGTTTATCTATGCATTTTCCTATTATTTTATATGTTAGTATTTTTTGTGTTATATTTCCATCCAAATTCTCAACCACGGGCAGGATTCAACACAAGTTCAACTATAAAGCGGAGTACTGTTAGTTTAAATTCAGAGTTTTTCTTCTCTTAGATCGGTTTCCATGCCAAAGTTAAATATCACAGTGAGTCTTACTATTAACCCATTACAAACAAAGGAGCAAGCAACAATGCCTGCCTTTCCTAAGGGCATTACCTCGGAGTGAAACGCAAATAACCTCGTTAAAGATTTGAACTCTGGTCGTCGGGTCCATTTCCATCGACGCTCACTATTACGCCTCCATCACAGATGGCCAACTTCTTGTATGCGTACATGTAAGTGTCTACTTTCATATTTGTTAAAATGTTAGAATTCTTGTGCGTATATATTTACCCACTCCTCACCTACGGGCAGGATGTGACATAAGATCAATAGCAATTTATCTATAAGTAAATATGTATGAAATTATGCAGGTAAAACACGGTAATTTCTGTATATATATATATATATATATTATATATATATATATATATATATATATATATAATTCAATACACCAGAGCGTGTGTATGTGTGTGTATGTGTGTGAGCGTAAGGTTGAATCTTTTTTTGTTATGTAAAGAATTCTAAAGAGTTATCTATACTCATAATTACTTGTGTAAAGAAGGTAGAGTTTCTTTAGAGAATTGCATAGAAAATGCATTTCATTGCTTGAGTAGGCAAATATCTATCTTGTATCTTCTGACCAGTCAGTTGCCAAAATATTGAATGGTTTGTATTTCTGCTAGTATATAGCGACATGCAGTGAATATCACTAACGAACTAGTTCTGTCATCATTTGAATTTCACAGACTGATTTGAAAGTATTACAGAGCTCTTTGATTGGCTGTTTCAATCGCGGACAGGTTGCGTGACAACCAATGTGAGACAGTCAGGAGAATAGAAAGAATTATAAAGTTGCTAATCGATCATTCGCTAATGATCAAAGATGGAATTTTTGGAGGAATAAATAATAAATATCGAGAGATATATTCTGTGCACACACATACACACACTCACAATGTGTCTGTTATAATACGGAAAGGATTGCAATATAGACTAGATGCTATATAAAAGTATGCACAGATACACGCACACATTCACCTAGTCACACACACACACAAAAAAAACCAATATATATGTACACATAATATATATATGTAGATAAAACATACACACGTATATATACATAGATATACACATGAATATATATATTATATATATATATATATATATATAGACAAAAATATATACATATATATGTATACATAGAAACACAGGAATATATATACATATATATATATATATATGACACAATATATACATATATAGTATACATAGAAACACAGGAATTATATATATATATATATATATATATATATATATATGACACAAATATATACATATATATGTATACATAGAAACACAGGAATATATATATATATATATATAGACAACAAATATATACATATATATGTATACATAGAAACACAGGAAATATATATATATATATATATATATATATATATACACAACACACGTATATATATATAGATGTATACATAGAACCACACGAATATATATATATATATATATATATATATATATATATATATCACACAGACACACGTATATACATATATATGTATACATAGAAACACACATGAATATATATATATACATATATACAGACACAGGTATATACATATAATATGTATACATAGAAACACATATGATATATATATCACATATATACAGACGCACGTAATATATATGTGTGTGTGTGTGTGTGTATACATAGAAACACATGAATATATATATATATATATGTGTGTGTGTGTATACATAGAAACACACATGAATATATATATATATATATGTGTGTGTATATACATAGAAACACACATGAATATATATATATATATATGTTGTGTATATACATAGAAACACATGAATATATATATATGTGTGTGTGTGTGTGTATATACATAGAACACACATGAATATATATATATATATATGTGTGTGTATATACATAGAAACACACATGAATATATATATATATATATATGTATATATATATATGTGTGTATATACATAGAAACACACATGAATATATATATATATATATATATATATATATATATATGTGTGTGTATATACATAGAAACACACATGAATATATATATATATATATATATATATATATATATGTGTGTGTGTATATACATAGAAACACACATGAATATATATATATATATATATATATATATATATATATATATATTCACACAGGCATATAAGTATATATATATATATAATATGTACTGGATTATTACACACACATACATATGTATAATACGGAATGGATTCCCATGTACATTTTATGACACACAGATGCCTCATATATATCATAATACATTTGAGTATGCACACACCCCGATGAAAACCCACACATATATTATGGAACGGATTCACACAAAAATATACATAAATATGGAATGAATTATAAAATACATATGAATATTCACAAACACAAAATACGTCCAATATATCTATGTGTATGTTATAACTAACTGAATAGCCTCATAAACGTTGGTTTAAAAAATTATATATATATATATATATATATATAAGAAGAGGTTCATCCCACTCGTAATCGATATAAGTGAGAGAGACGGTGGGTAGTAGGAGGTACTGACACACATAGATCGATATATTCAAATTCATGCATACTTATGCAAATATACATGCCTAAGCGTGCATAGTACTTTGACAAATAACGCGAATATATACAAATATAAAAATATAAATGAATATACATCAAATGCAATCATCGGAGATATTGATTGATAATTATGTAAAAAATATTAAGATGAAGAATCCCATATCCGCAGCATATATATATATATATATATATATATATATATAATATATATATATATATATATTGCCCATGTCTAGATTTGAGTTAAATATGCGCGTTCGGTTCCATGTTAATTTAAATGAAGAAGCAAAAGTATAAGCCCTACTATGCGCAAATATGTAAGTTTTAATGTAATAAAACATTGAATAAATTAGAAAAAAATAACGAAACTAAATAAGAACGAATATAAGATAATTTCTCTTATTTTAATGTTATTCTAATTGATTTCTATACAAAATTATTAATAGGCTTGGTTTGAATACGTTTGAGAATAACATGATAGTATTAGAAATCGTCAACAGCAAATAATTATTTATTAAACCCAGTTTTGTTAAAATCATTATACAAATCATTCCCACCATATCCGGATTTTAAATGCATTAATAATATGGGCTGTTTTGTGGCAAATAATTTCTAACTCAGCTAGACATTAATAGAGACATATACTTTAATAAAAACATCGTTAATAAATAAGATGCTAATTAAGATTAAATAATTACTATTTCATAATCGTTGACAATGTAATTTAAATAAGTAAGGAAATCGTGATGCAAGTGGTGACATATATTTCGGTTACAGATAGTTACAAAATCTCCATTATAATAAGAGATAAAAATATCTCACAAATAGACGGCAACAAAGTAAGGAGGAACCCCTCGACAATATTTTTCACCTGGAAATTACAAACCATCAAATAAAACGTTGTATGAAATTCGACTATACTCGGGCATGGGACAGTGTTCGGAATTTGATTATGTTCAACACGATGTTAGGAATTAGATAAGAACACCGAGTTAATGTAGGAATTCAATTAGAATCCTGCGCTGTCAGTTGGGGCTTAAAATACGTTGGGTAAGATTCCAACCCATAATAAAAAAAAAGTTTGAATTTATTTTATAGCTGAAATATCATGATAATGCAAACCAATATCATAATATTTCAGTTATATAAGCTGGAATAGCAGGTCACCTTCAGATGAAATTTTACCCTGTTTTATTTTATAGTTGAATATATATATATATATATATATATATATATATATATATATATATATGTATGTGTGTGTGTGTGTGTGTGTGTGTGTGTGTGTGTGTATTTATGAAGAAGGGGTGACTTGACAGTTAAAAATGTAAACAAATATTTTAGCGACGGTTAAAAAATCAAAATAACGGGCAGTCTTCCTACTATACACTGCGGACCTACAATAATGACTTTTATTTACTTCCGTTTCATTTTAATTCATTCATTTAATTAATTCATCACAGATAACCTGATTATACACACACACATTTATTTATTTATGCACACACACACACATATATATATATATATATATATATATATATATATATATATATATGCACACACACATATATATGTACACGCATATATTATATATATGCACACACACATATATATGTACACGCATATATATACATATATATGCACACACACATATATATGTACACGCATATATATACATATATATGCACACACACATATATATGTACACGCATATATATATATATATATATGCACACACACATATATATGTACACGCATATATATAAGTCATCCACAGACACAATGTTTCGACGTTTCACGTCGCTTCAGTGTAACAAGACAGAGCAACTACCTCTGACAAGGAGCGAAACCCGAATGACTTTTCGTCTGCCCGAGTCGTTAAGCTGCCGTAAAGGGGTTGTGTTTAAACTATTAAATACATACATGTGTTTATATATTTTACGATCACCAGAGAGATCCAGTCTTGCTTTATACTGACTGTGAAAGTTAATTTGTCACCCCTAGAGAGCTCTATCGGGTTTTGGGAGCATATAATTTTCGAAGTTTCACATCTCTTCAGTGTGGCTAGACACAGCAACTACCTCTGACCAGGAGCCAAACCCGGTTCCCTTATATAGAAAGGAAACAAATTCACATTTCTATGAAAATATGAGGCATTGTACTTCCCCTCTACACACACACACACATATATATATATATTATGATAATGGTACACGGTAATAAACTACTCGAGTTTCACCATAAGGATCTTCAGGGTTAAATCAACTGGATTAATCAAGATATTGATTAATTGCAGTTGATTGCACGCGTATATAGGTTATTACCGTGTACCATTATCATAATAGATTTGCTCTACCAACGTATTGAGCACTTTATATTTGTTATATCGGTACCTTATCATTGTTAATCTTGCATCAACTAACCATTGTGATCTGTTTCACCGGTAAGTCACCTTTTCCAAAAATATCATATATATACATACCTTAACTTTGTTCTACAATAATTTCTTTCAATGTAATTTTACCAACGCCTAAATACTTGCACGAATTTGTACACATATGCAAATGTCTTTTGCAAAGTTATACATTAAAATCTACTTCTTACTCTCTCTGTTTGTCTCTTTCTCTCTCTGTTGACCATAATAACTACTTACATAGAACTTACTCAACACGCACTTGCTTCTCTTACACGCATAAGTATATTAATGTATAATAAATTAATGTGTGCGCATGCGTAAGAGAGAGAGAGAGAGAGAGAGAGAGAGAGAGAGAGAGAGAGAGAGAGAGAGAGAGAGAGAGAGAGAGAGAGCGTAAATAGTTGCGCATGCGTATAGGTCATTTGATGACGTCCTAAATTTTCTACTTTTAGGTTGGACCATCAGAATTTTGTCATTCTCTGAAACAAGCTGAAAGCATTTTTAGCGTATATTTCCAGTACTTCTTTCTTTTCTTTTTTTTTTTTTTTTTTTTTTTTTTTTTTAACTTTCTTTACATATTTTTAATTCCCTCGCAGATGACCCCAATCAAAAACTATTGAGTGATATTTTTGTTTGATCAAAGTTCGACCGTTTATATTTGTATTCGAAATATAATACAAATCTAATTTTGTTTATATTCAATGTTCACTCGGAGTGGACAGTGTTGGCGTTGGAAGAAGTTGAATAAACGAGGACCTAATGATATACCTGATTCTTGGTAGTTGAGAAAATGATATCAAATATATACGCTGTCCTCTTTGTATCTACAGACTATTCATTAAATGAGAATCAGCTAGGTAGGACTCCATTGCCAACTACTCCCACTCATAATTAGCATAAGTAACGTACACATCTTAATTCCTATGTATATAATTGAAGCAAATTATAGATAGGACCTCTCATACCTACACACATACCTACTTCATACAATCAAAACGGATATTGGACATTCTTTATTTCCAAGGTTTATTACTGACTACACCTCTGCTGAGGGATAAGACCCCCTCCCTCAATGGGACCACCTGTTGGTCCTGGGTGGTAATCTGTGATGCTTAAGGATAGAACCTCGGTGGCTGAACAGTCAATGACATGCAACAATCCACTTTGGCCTTTGCTTAGGCTAGACGAGTGGTCGAAGAGGCCTCCTCCGACCAATATGCTGGTCACGTCAAGCCCTAGCACATATGGTTGTCCCAACCGTATTGCCCTTATGGCAAGCCCCCACCCTTTTTATCATATCTATGTTAGAAGTCAGTGGCTGAAGGGTCTTAGTGTCCTGGGTATGACGTTAAAATATTTGATCATGAAGTTCCAATTTTGGAGCTCTGAGGAATGTGGAGTACTCCCAGACCCACTCTGACTCTGAATGGTAGTATTTGCTAGGGTCTTGGCTATGGGTTAAATAGGAAAATTGAGATTAAATGTTTGTTTAAAAAATTGTGAGTTGGAAAATAATTGAATACCCCAAAAGATTGAATAAAACAAAATGTCTTCGGCATAAAATAACCCAACAAGGGTTGACACACCGTATAACCCAAACAACGAGCCAAAATATTTTTGCAACTCAACAGTAGACAAAAAATTAAAGAATGCACAAATAAGGTGCGTATCATTTTGTGATTACAACATATTTTTATTTTGGTTATAGTTTCAATGCTATAAAGTTTGGTAATAAATGATACCTAATAATATCCATTTATTATTTAAACGAGCAATTTGCAATTTATCGAGATTTGTTGTTGTGAATTCTTGGTCTTAGCCATTTTTAGAATTTCGTAATAACTTTATTTTTCATCACTAGATAGATTTATATCTTAAAATTAACTAATGGCATACATCTATTATTTTTCTAACATTCCGAAAAGATTCGAGCTGCGAATTTTTGCATCAACTTCCCCACATCATATATATAAGTATGAAAAGTAATGTAGGCAGTGGCCTATTGTCGGTATCAGCTGGAAGACGAAGGAGTCTACCCCATTTTCACAAGCGCTATACCAGGGAAATTATTCTTCCATCTGAGGTGGAGTGCCATGCCTACCATCAGCTCCCCACATTACCGCACAGAGCCAAGCTGTGCTACTCATGCACTGATTTGGCGAGTGCCGATAATGAACTTGGAACCTTGTGATTCCGAGGCGTATGCTCTACCGAACTAAATCAGCCCTAAACTCACAACTAAGTTTCACATGATTAAAACTGACTGTAGCCCCTACAGAGTGATAATACTCGGTCCCAAAGAGGTGTCCTGTCTATGACACTAAAGTGCATTTAATGGTGAGGCTCAAGCACTGAATATGTGCAGTGTGTAAAGTACACCTTCATTGCCATCTCTCTCACCCATTCTTGTTAGGTACACCTTCATAGCCATTACTCCCAGACCCACTGTGACCGGGAGTGGTAATACCTGTTAGGGTACCATCAATAGGTTCAAATAGATTTCTTTAAAAATGATTTATATTCGACATGGTTTGTACAAAAATATCTGAAGAAACAACTTCACAAAAATATAAATATGAACATTTAATGAACGTATTCTATGCATAGAATAACCCTAGACTAGTTGATATGCCATTAAAGACAGTCAATTGGCGTCTTTTGCAATTTCTGAATCAACACGCAACGTCTCATTGCTTAATTTGCTTAGATCATGTATTCCTGACGTTGATTCTCACTGTGCGCCCCTGAAATCGGTCGTCCTAGTCGTCACTCATTAACTAAACTCATGTTTCTATTGCTATTCTATTTACGTGTCGAACACACTGGCGGCCATTTTACACATCTATACAACCATCGTCGCCAATTGGTTTCATAGAAACGCAAATGTCGATTGGCGCGAAAACTTCTTATGTCACCCAAAAATCTATGAGTGGTCGATCATTTTGTATGTAACCCGGTAAATTTACGTCTAAAGAAACCGGCATCATATACTAGTCGAAAAAGGATTTTATTGCACAATATATTGGAGAAAAAAAGGGAAGTAACTTAAGCTATATATGTATACTAGCAGGACATGTGGATATACCACAGTATGATAATTTTATTATTACAACTTGTGATATATTTACTTAAGAGTTATTGAAAAATAATTCAATATGTAAAAAGAATAATAATCTTGATTCAATTCACTTTCTCTCTCTCACTCTTTTTCTTTCTTTCCTTATTTTCATTATGTTCAATTGAAACATTAGCGTTATCGCTTCCACGCGCTGCCCCCTTATTTATCTATTTCCTCTACCCTCTTTCTTTCTTTCTTATTATAGTTTTCTGTGTAGCATGCCATTTTCCTCCTTTTCTTTATGATAAAAACGGAACTGTCCATTATTTAGCTGAGGTGCTAGCACTCATAAGAAATAAGAATGCGGTTGATAAGCAAAACCATACTATCAGGATTTACATTTTTGCATTTCATCTTGGTCGGTTTTGACAGTCTCATTTTTAACCAGAGGGTGTTGCAAGATGATAACGGCTGTATAATTAAGGGATACGAGTGGTATATATATATGTGTGTGTGTGTGTGTGTGTGTGTATACATCGATTAATATTCATCAAACGTTTCATTTCTGGCTATGACGTTAAACTATCTGATGGTGAAGTTCAAATTTTGGAGCCCAGGGGAATGTGGAGTACCATTTCATCACCATTACTCCCAGGTCCACTATACCATATGTGGTAATAACTGTTAGGCTTCCATCTATGGGTCATACAGAAAAAGAGTTTTAAAGATGTATTTAAAACATTGAGTACCCATCAAGAATGAATAAAACCAAATCTCTTCGGCATAAAATGACCCGACAAGGGTTAACATGCTGTAAAATCCAACCAACTAAATAAAACACTTCAATAAAGAATCAATTTGACACTTGAACATTAATAAAAATGTACGCGATTTTAAAATCCAGTTTTTCTGTTAACACAGCGATAATTATATCGTGTACGTAAACTTAGATAAGTAATTCTACTTTAAGAAAAAAAAAAGATGTTAAAAGTACTAGAAGAAGTCGTGGAAGATGCAAAGCAACTGTATGGTTCTGCTCGTCTCGTTCATTCCTCATTGAAGCCAAGATGGTTTCATATTGGAAATCAAAAGTTACAAAAAAAAAGTAAAGAGATCGAAAAAAAAAACATATGGTAAAAAAAGCAGTGAATAGATAAATCATTATAGAAAATTTTATATGATCAATGTTTTTATGAATGAAAGTGGAAAACGTGGTGTCTAAAATTTGTGGTAAATTCAGTTAATGATATCACACACATACCATTATTAAGCGGGATTTAACAGGTTTGAATTCAGTTTTCTTTTTAAACCGTTTGCCATCCCAAGGTTAAAGAGTCCAGATTGCCCCACTAAAGCAAAGTCATCGTGGTGGCCAAAAGTCAGTATCAACCATACAGTGAGGGAGTCTATCCCCTTTTCACTAGCGTTAGACTAAGGAGATTGTTTTGCGTCTGGGGTGGAGCTCCACACCTATCAACAGTTCCTTACTGGTATCCAACCAGAAACCTTGTGGTTCATAGTCGGACACTCTACCAACTGAGCTAAACCGGTCCTACTACTTAAGTAAACAGTTTAAATATATTTTGGTAACATGAGGCACAATTCGGCGACTCCGGATTCCTTTGTTGATGTTGTGAATGTGATGAACCTCATTAAACTATAAGATGTCCAGCTCACTTATTGATACTCTTTGTTTGACTCTAAGGCTTCGGGCATCGGAATTCACAGTTTTGGGCCTGCATGATCATCAAGGTTCTGGCAATTCAAACAAGTTTTTTAAAACTATCTGTAAGGCGACACGTTTCACTTTCACTGCTGCTGCTTTACGTTCAAACAACGCTGGACGCTTCATACTAATGTTATCAAGTTTATTTTAATAATCACCGTGAAACTGTACATTTTTATTTGTTTTTTGATTTTATGGCATATCGACCAGGGTGGGTCATTTAATGCAAGCAAAGTTTTGAAAAATTTGTAGCAATAGTTTGGAACTCTATTCTTTTTCTTTTTTGTTAATAAATTTTCTATTTAACCCATAGATGGGACCCTAACAGGTACTACCACTCCGGTTAGAGTGGACTTGGGAGCAATGGTGATTAAGGGATGCTCCACATTTCCCAGACCTCCAAAACTGGAACCTCACTGTCAGAATTTAACATCATACCCAGGACATGAAGACCCTCAGCCACCACCTTCTAGCGCCCATATGATAAAAATGGTTGGTGATTGCCATAAGGGCAATAGGGTTGGGACAATCATATAGATGATTGTGCTTGACGTGACTAGCCGTTTGATCGGAAGGGGCCACTCTAAACGCTCGTCTAGCTTAAGTAAGGGCCAAAGTGGGGTTGTGCATTAACCTGTACAAAGAAGGAACAAATAATATTCAATAAAAAGATAACAAGAATACATTTCAAAGAAATAAAAAACAAGAACGAAATAGGCACAAATTCTTACTGTGTCGTCTATCTAAACAAACAGCGTAAAACTAATTAGGTTTTGTACATAAACCCCCTTTAACCATTTACGCAGTAATTAATGGTCAGCACAAAATGAAAATAAAAAGATAACTATATTGCTCTAAGATTTAGCGACCTCTACAACCGCATCTTCACTTTTCACACAGCAAGTGTTTTTGGTTGCTTCCATGACCAAATTTGAACTCGTAAAATATAAGTTCCTTGATGAAACTACATTTAGTCGGAAGGAGAATAGTTGGATGTTCAAGGGTATTAACGCTTTGTGAAATACAAACAACCTCCTTCAGGATTTGAACTCTGGTTGCTGTATCCATTTTCTACGATGATAATCGTTACAAACACAAACTTATATATATATATATATATATATATATATATATATATTATATTAGTTTGGTGGTTGGTTTCGAAGGTTATCACAACGCAATGTGCATAGGCTTGCATTGTTATAGCCTTTAAAACACACCACCAAACCTATATAAACACAATGCTTCAAGCAAATTATGAAACTCTTTTCATATATATATATTATCTTTGAATAGTGTTAATAGTCCAAGTTAAATTTCCGTTCGGGTTACCCTTACAATATTTTCAACATGGACTATGAAAAAATAAAACAAATGATAAAATAATACATGTAATTTAAAAATGAGTCCTCGAGGGTGTGTGACCCTAAGTTATAGCTTATAGGTAAGTCAAGCACTGAATATATTGATAGAAAGAACGAGAAATATATGCATGCATAGTATCCGCTATCTGTCTGATTTTGATCGGATACATACAATAGTACAGATGTGTATTACCGACCAAGAAGGATTGGCAGTATATTAATATGCAATCTCAATACTATTGATAGGTCGATTATTTTTTAACCTGTATCCGTATTGATCTGTATATGTAACCAGTTATTGAATTCTCGTGATATAATCTGTAAAATTTAATCTTCAGTAAATTGAAATTCATATTCAATGTTGCAATTTTATTTTCTGCCATAATATGTATTGGAAAAAAGAACAAGAATCTGCTATCTATCTATCTATCTATCTATCTATCCCAGTCTTTTCATTATCTATCTATCCCAGTCTTGTCATTATCTATCTACCTTTTTAATTATTCATTCATATATACATAACACATATGTAATACATTTAATAAACATACTGCATATACGTATATTTATCTGTATCGAAATACATATGAACTATTTATTCCCCAACAGTACGTGGCTATATAAATGCAAATTTGCAAATTTAGTGATTTATCACTGAAAGGCATGTATTAAACATTCTGTGTAAACACATTTATGCATCAATATGAATACACAACTACATCGACAATCATGAACCGCTCCCATATATATATATCATGTTACATCACACACACACACACACACATATATATATATCCCCCACATATATATACATATATATATATATACCCACACATATATATACATATATATATATATACCCACACATATATATATATACATATACATATATATGCACGTGTAAAACACACCACCAAACCTATATAAACACACACCTTTATAGACACACACACGTACATATATAAAAATGTGAAGAAAAAATGGAAGTGAATCCGACAGTATGTAATATTGTACAAAAATTGAAAAAACACAAGTTTATACACGAATAATGTTTATTTCGCCTACGCTGCAGTGTTTCGGTCTGTTTTGATAGACAGGGCTTTCGTTCCTTTAAGGAAAAATAAATTATTACTGTAAACAAAAAGTCTGCAAGCCTCTGTTTTTGGTGTCTTCGGCTTCTTTTTTTTATCTTCAAATATTTCACTTAGCATAAACGGGTCACCCGTTACGTAGTTTAACATTTTTTAAGACGCTGGCGTTTGTCAACAATTTTAAATAGATTTTTTCTTCCTCACATTTGATTATTATATATGGAAATCCAAAACATTATATATATATATATATTATATATATATATATATATAAAAGAAAGAGTGAGAGAGACAGAGAGAGATGTACATGTACCAACCTCTTCGCACGAGTATGATGTGACAAGTTCAATTTCTTAAGCGCTGTTTAGCGGGTTTCAGTTTAGAGCTTTTCCTTTTCCTAGACGAGTTGCTTAACCAATGTTAAAAATCCAAGTATGTGCTACCATTTTCCCATAGCTAGAAGGAAAATAGATGGATGCATACCTTTCCCAAGGGGACATTTCCTATGACAATAACAATCACTCACACCCACACCGTTCCAGAATATTTTTCACTGACTTTCATTGTCTTTTCTTCTTGCATACTTCCTTTTCTCATTATTTCTCTATCCTGATTTACTAATTCTAGAGGATCTTTCTTTCTTTAGCTTATTTCTCTCGTTTAGCCACTGTTCGTTTTTTTTTTCTTTTAAACATTCACTTCAATTCGTTCTTGCCATACCAAACAGAAAAAACAAAAATAGTAAATGTAAGCAGAAAATAAAAAGTCCGAAAAATATAATGAAAGAAAAGAAGGAAATTACAGAGAACGTTTTCCTCTTCATCCGTTTACTTTAAAAAAAAATCTTTCTTGCCTTCTACTTTTCTAGCTATTCATTAAAAAACAGCATTCATTAATTTCTTTACATTTTTTTTCAATTATTTTTCTTTAATTATTTCTTTTTCTTTCCACTCTTTCTTTTTCTTACCTAAACTCTTCTGCCTACTTCTAACACTCAAAACATCTACTTCCCGTTGCTTGATATCATTGAAAATTGTACATTTCCGGTGCAAGTGATTAATGAAGAAAACAACCGGCAGATCAGTGTTCATATAACTGTTTCTAACCCCCACCAAAAGAAAAGGGTTACATCTATACGCATTTAACTCACAAACTCTTCTACGCATGCTCGCGTTTGCGACTGCGCAGTGAAGCTCAAGAATCGTCTATCTCACATACAACCACTATGGACTGGTATAGTCTAATTCGTTGAAGCACATAGACATACACATTGATAGAATCATGGCAAATAAAAGAAGAGGACTCAGCGCAAATAGGCAAGGGCTAACAAGGAGAAAAACTAAATACCTTTGTAATTCTTTTTGGAGCAACTTTGGCGTTCGCTTGGCAATCAAATTGGCCGGCTCGCTGACATGCGCCGCCATTAAGGTCGGTAGTGGTTCATTTGTGAATCTATGATGAGCTTCTCTGTAGATAAAGAAATAAAAATAAGGGAATTAAGGAAAGAGCGAGGAATAGCAAAATACTGGAGAGTAGGAAACGATAAGACAGGTACAAACGGTGGCAAAATTGAGATCTAAGAAAAAACGAATCATAGATAGATTGATAAGTGAAAGCATCAGTTGGAAGGAATAAAGAAAGAAGCAAATGAAGAAGAAAACAATGATAATGTCACAGAAAAACACACACAGCTAATAGATAAATAAATAAAATAATTGAAAAATGCTGGAACAGAATGAGAATTAATGTGAAACATGATAAAATGACTGAAGGAACGAACGGGACTATGAGGGGGAATACAGGCAAACAGAAATAGAGTTTTTAAAATAGAATACTTTAAAAATAGAAGTGAACGAATATGTACGTGAAAAAATAATTGAAAGAAAATCGAGGAGGTAAAGCGAGAGAAAATGCGTGAAAAAAAAGAAAGAAAGATGAGATGGAAAGTAAAGAAGAATAAAAAGAAGAAAGAAAAATTAAAAAATGAAAGAAGGAAATAGAAACGATAAAGATTGGACGAAGGAAATACAAATAAAAAACAACAAAATAAAAATTTAAAAAATCAAAAAATTAAAAACAAAAGAAAGAAGGAAATAAAACTAAAAAGGAAAAAGAAATATGAGATGGGAAAAAAAGCGAAATAAAAGAAACAAAGAAAGAGAGAGAGAAGTAAAAAGAACAGGAGAGAGAGAAAAATCGAAAAACAAGAGAGAGAGAGACAGAGACAGAGAGAGAGAGAGAGAGAGAACTGAAAAAAAGAAAGTACACCCCCCCCCAAAAAAAAGAGAAGCCGTTTCCCATACAAAAGTATACAGTAGTGAAATACATTGAAGGGGAGAGAGAGAGGGGGGGTGATAAGGAAGGAGAAAGGGGAAGGGAAAAAGAGAGGAAGTTAGAGAGAAAAACCGAAAAAAGAAAACAAGCCCCCCCCCGAAAACAAAGACTACAAGAAATAGTGAAATACATTAAAGGAGAGAGAGAGAGAGAGAGAGAGAGAGAGAGAGAGAGAGAGAGAGAGAGAGAGAGAGAGAGAGCTGAAAAAGAAGTATCCCCTTTCCTCCAAAAAAAGAGAAGCCGTTTCCCACACAAAAGACTACAGTATTGAAATACATGGAAGGGAGAGAGAGGGAGGGTGATAAGGAAGGAGAG
The DNA here is from genome assembly GCA_023376005.1 of Doryteuthis pealeii. NCBI lineage: Eukaryota > Metazoa > Mollusca > Cephalopoda > Myopsida > Loliginidae > Doryteuthis > Doryteuthis pealeii. Next base: position 45,529,933 of record CM042143.1, on the reverse strand, counting down.
AGGGGGAAGGTAAAGAGAGAGAAAAACCGAAAAAAAAGAAAACAAGCCCTACAAGAAATAGTGAAATACATTAAAGGAGAGAGAGAGGGAGAGAGAGAGAGAGAGAAAGAGCTCAATAACGACAACAACAAAGCAAGACTGAAAAACAAAGCAAAAACAAATAGAGTCAAACCGAAAACAGAATCGATTTGTTGGGGAGGGGCGATGGGGGGGGTCTGTGGCTGGTGCTGTTCGATTGCAAGGTAGACAGGAAAGAACATAACTCAATTAGGTTTAGTGAAAAACTTTCACATTCCTGAGTAAGATCTATGTTAACATAAGTTATAAGAATGAGGGCTGGCCCTTGCGGCGGATTGTACCTGTAAATTACGGTCGGAGAAATGATTCCCCCTCGGCATATTGTCCGTGATGCAAGATTAGTTACCACTGATAACGATAGCACCTTGATTGTCAGTATCTCTCTCTATCAACTCGCTGGTTTATCATCATATATGAGAGAGAGAGAGAGAGAGAGAGAGAGAGAGAGAGAGAGAGAGAGAGAGAGAGAGAGAGAGAGAGAGAGAGAGATGGGGGATAAGGGGGAGATCGACAGTTTTACTTGAAGGAACTAAATATGAAGTGGGCGATTTTGGTCGTTGACATTTTTTCTTCTTGCTCTTCTCTCATTTCGTCATTCACCAAGAAATTGACCTTAGACCACCGCTCAGTCCACGGCAAACGTTATGCAGTTCTTATCGTTACATGTCGCCAATTAGTAACTCTCGTGCGCATGCGCTAGTGTTACGTTATTCTCACTGCTACGTCATTGACACGATCAGCTTGTATAGAGACGCCTCATCAGGTAAACAAGATTTTTGGGTGGCAGCAAAAAATAAATGGGTAGAAAAATTGCTTGGTGTGTTTAGGTCTAAATGGAGGCGCGTGTTGTAATGGTTAGAGTCTTAGGAAATAGACTCGTCGACTAGAGTTCAAATACTTGACGAGCATGCTCATATTTCACATAGCGCTAATATATTTGGAAAACTACTCCCTCTAGCTATGGGTAAATAGGACAAACTGGGTTCTTTAACCTTGGATAGGTAACCGATCTAGGAGTGGAAAAACTGAATTAAAAATGACTGTGTCACATCGTACTCCGCAGAGTGGTTGGTTATATATATATATATATATATATATATATATATATATATATATATATATATATAACAGCCCCTCTGTCTTCTAAATTATACGCTGCTTTGAAACTGATGGTAACAATCGTCCTTAAATGTATTGTAATCTATAGCAAATAAACACAGATTTTACACCCGTAACAGAACACTTTATGTTCAAATGTGTGTGTGTGTGTGTGTGTGTGTGTGTGTGTGTGTTTTTTTACTATTGGAGAATTGAACATAAAAGTGTTCTGTTACAGGTGTAAAATCTGTGTTTATTTGCTATAGATACAATAAATTTAAGGGACGATTGTTGCCATCAGTTTCAAAGCAGCGTATAATTTAGAAAGACATAAGTATTGGTTATTATATATATATATATATATATTATATATATATATATATATATATATATAGTGGCGTATCTTGAAAATATACCGGGTGAAGCGAATTACTATCATGATATTGAAGGAGAAATTAAAGAATTATAAAGATTATAGACATCAATTAAAGATAAAATTAAATGCATCACAAATCATCCAAAATGGCAAATGAATTTTTTCGAGTCCTTTTATTCAACACTTAAAATCAAATTAAAAACGTTTTATACCACTGAATCCTAATTTAAATTTGGAGACGCTCTTATTGTAACGATTTTGTCAAAGAAAATCGGTAACTTGAGTTCAAATCATTGTCAAGCCTGTTTGCACTTTATTTTGCGCTAATGCGTTTTGGAAACGTATGAATCCCTCTGTTCTCTCTCTAACTATGAACAGATGTGGTTATTTTGTCTTGGTTAGGAGAAAGAAAACAGAATTCAAACCAAGTTTACTCTGCTTAAAAATTGATTTTGTTAAATAGTGTACGCAAAGTTCGGTAAATACACATACTTTTCGGTTTTGTCAAAAAAGACAATAAATCTTAAAAGACTAATTATATGTATCAGAGACAATACGCAAAATGCCAGAGGATGACTTACCTAGTCTAATGATAAGAAACCTAGGTTAGCACACCTTTTTCGGTGAGTTCAGTCTGTACAGGTTGCCCCATACTATTTGCCTTATACCAAACTAAGCTAATCTTAGTAAATATGTCATGAGACACCTGTGTGTGTTGTGTGACAGTAAATGCACTAAAAATAACACACTAAAGCCATTGGTGTTTTTGGTTAAAGCAAAATAAAGGTAGTTTTTTCCAAAATGAATTGTTATTGATAAGCCTCAATTTGAAACCTTAATTGTTTCCATAATGCATGATATCAACATTTTATAGTAATATATATATATATATATAATATTTTTGTTCCTTAATCTTCCGACCATTAAACCTCTGGTTAAAAATGAGACGTACAAATCGTCGAAGATGAAATGCGAAAATGTAAATCCTGATTATCTGGTGTTGCTTATGAGTATCGTCACCTCAGCTAAAATTATTTAGCTGAGGTGACGTTACTCATAAGAAATGAGAATTCCGTTTTTAATATAAAGAAAGAAAGGGAACAAAAAAGACAGAAGAATATAAGAAAGATAGAGAGAGTGATTGGGCGCACGGAAACGATGACGTTAATCTGTTTTAATCGAACATGATAAAAAGATGAAAAAGAAACAAAGAAGAAAAAGTGGGAGGGAGTTAAATCAAGATTATTAAACTTTTATATATTGAACTATATCGCGATATATCTACAGGTCTTGCTAATACACATAATTCTAATAATTAAACACCCAGACACACACAAAAATACGCACATATACGTGTTTGTGTACGTACGTGTATTCTTTATATGTATGCAACAGTTATTCGTTATCATACTGTGATATATCCACAGGTCCCCCTTAGTTTTTATAAATTTGTTAATATGAGTTTTGGAAATTTAATTCATGTATGATTAATTTTCTCTTGTAGCCGGTTTTGTACTGATCATTGTTTATTTTTTTCGCTGTGAAACTCTTTCCCCATTTGCAACAGAAAAAAAAACTTTAAACATTCACCTGGGTGTAATAAATACGTATACAAATATGTGGTAGCTATATATCAACCGTTTGGCCGTCTACAGAGGACAGAACAAATACTTCCACTTTACAACACACATTATATATATATATATATATTATATATATATATATATATATTAGTACTGTCAAGCACACACATTAAAACAAATCATCCGTGTAGTTCGAGCAACGGGCCACACCTTTAACAGACCAGTTACGTCTTCATAATGAGACGTAAAAACTGTATCTTGGGTTGACTGGAAATATAAATTTCATGGGCTTTCTGCTGGTGAACAGAACTATTTTTGCAGAAGGGGTATAGAAACAGGGTCCATTTGTTAGCCGTGGTGGCGACCCGTGATGCATCGGATGTAACCTTAAGTGATGAGCAGTCCATGACATGCAACACTCCACCTTGGCTCTTTGGCTAGACGGGCGGTCGGAGAGGAACCCTTCAATCAATCGGCTGGTCAGGTCAAGTCCTTCACCTAATATGATTCTAAACCAACCCTATTGCCATTATGGCAAACTCCAACACTTTTTATCATATATGTGCTAGAAGGCAGTGGCTGAAGATCTTAATGTCCTGGGTATGACATTAAACTGTTATGGTGAAGTTCCAATTCTGGCGCTCTGGGAATGTGGGGTAACACCTCACCTCTATTGTTCCCAGGTTCACTCTGACTCGAAGTGGGAGTACTTGTTAGCGTCCCATCTATGGGTTCAATAGACAAAAAATGAGTTTGAAAAAATATGTGAGTACCCAAGAAAGAATTAATCAATTTTCGGCATAAAATAACCGACATTGGTTTGACATGCTGTAAAATCCAACACCAAAAACTATTCGGCCGGGTGAAGTAAAGCCACAAAAGATTACTAGTAAATCCCTTAAAAGGATTCGTATGTTGGTGGAATCGATTACCACTCAATAAGTATGGGCAGCTACTGACAGGGGACAAGGAAACAGAAGGAATCCCAGTATGAAGAACTGCAGACCTAGATAAAAAAAATAACAACTGTATAAATAACTTTATTTCCTGCTTGTCAGTCCTTCTTCAGCAGGTGAGTTAAAACTTACCTGTCTCTGCGATACTGTCATTGGTACACTAGAAATAGAGTGGAACACTTCTTAAACATTAATATATATATATTATATATATATATATATATATATACCAACTCTCCGCATGGACATGGTGTAACACAAGATGGAATTTCTTGTAAACAGAGCTTAACATGTTTAAATTCAGGTTTTCCTTCTCCCTAGATTGGTTGCCTAGCCTATTTATGTATCCCTAGCTGGATGGAGAATGGTGGATGCTATTAGCGCATGTAAAATGCGAACGGTCTCATCCATGGAATTGAAACGAGGGGTCGATCAAGTCCTATTTCCTACGATTCTAACATTTAAACCCACGCGCATATATTAGTTTGGATTATAATAGACATAAGTCAACGGTGCCCTGGGACTGCTCAGTTTCTTCGCTCAGCGCGATCATCCAGAGACCAAGAGCTTCCCGTGGTGGGTCTCCTTTAATGTACTGATGTAATGGAACTAACTTGTGGGGCATTATGGGAGGTAGGTCTAGTTTATATTGCATGCGTTATGTACGTACCACATATGTTGGGACGCGCCCAATGGGATGGGGGTCCAGAGCTTCGTCCTGGATTTTTACAAGTTAAATAGCGTCGATCTCAGGGGCTAATCCCCCAGGCAATACCTGCCCCCTTGATTTAAAGGGGCAGGGCTTGGGTTTATTGCCCACGCCCGAGGCGCCCCCCTAGATGGGGAAATGCCGACGGGATCGACGAATTTTTTGCCAACTGGCCACCATGAATCTCGGCTGTTTGGGTGGTTCCCCACATAAAACGAGACCTTGTGTCAACCATACAAGTGGGGTTGAGGTAAAAATAAATCGTACGGCAACCACATTTTACTATGAAATTTAATTAACGCCCTGAAATAATTGTTAAAAAAATAAAAAAAAGCTTCAATATTCTTCTAAATCCTAAAAGATACGAGAATTTTTATTTCTAGTGGAACAATAAACATTTCTGCATCTCAAACACTCAGCTGAGTAATCCTGAATAATTACAAGGAAATACGGAATAGAGTGGTGATTGTCCGTTCAGCAAATGAACTTAGGCGATCAAGTTCAAATTATAGGCGTGGCATATGCAATTAACTCGCCTGCCAGTTCCCCCACAAGCTGTTATCAAATTCTCCTAAAAATTTCTTATCTGTTATGATGGGAATATTTAGAAATTTCACTAATCTATTCGCCCCGAACTCAGTTATTCGCATAAAGTCCCTATTTTTATTGTAATGCTGAGTCGCTTCTTGCTCAGTTATTAATGACTAACAATCAATCTTTTGTAGCAACAGTAGGAGAGAGCGCTGTGAGAGGTTTAAAGTAGGCTAGTTTAGGTTCATGCTAATGATTCTTGATATAAGCAATGTTATCTATTATCTTCATGCCACTTTTAATATTTATTTTAACCCAACCCTAGATTCGAGCAGGGTGGCGACACAAGATCAATCTTAAACGGAGTTTACGAAGTTTAAAAATCATAATTTTCCTTGTCATAAACCAAGTTTCCATACCAAGGTGAAGAAGCCCAGCCTGTCCGTACCTATTTACCCCATAGCTTGGAGGGGAAATAGTTAATATACCTTTTCTAAATATAAGGGCATCCCATTGCTAGCATATTGAATAACGAGTTCGATCATCACATGATAACAATACTTGGTATCTTATGTCATACATCCCATCCATGTAACGCGTTGGGTAAAATACGTACCTTTAATTTTTTTGATTGGGGGAGCTCTCAAAAGTAGTTTATGAATAAACGAAAAGAGGACCTTTGGGTTTGTAATTCAGCAGTTTTATTTCTCTTAGACTGGTCGCCATAAAAGACTACTTACCCGTAGATGGAGGGACAAACACGAATTAAGATATCAAAAGAGCTCCGCACACTAGGTGGTCTAATAATGGATGAAACCCAAAAATTATCAGCGATTGTTTTAGTGGGATTAGGACTTTAAAAATCTGAATATGTCACCATCCTTGTCTATTATGCGTTTTACAACCCCTCACAAAAGCAAGATATGACACGAGGTCATTTTTAAGCCGAAGTCAACGTTTGAATTCCTTCTCCTAGACTGAATACTAATAACAAGGTTAGAGCTCAGTCTCCCTTACTCTTTACTCATAGACTGGAGGGAAATTATTTGATTCATACCTTTCCCAAGGTATGCGCTATGCCATATGAGATGAAATAGCCTCGTCAGGATTGAATCAGATAGCCGAGGTCCACTTTTACAAACAATAGGTGTTGCGCTACGAGCACATCCTGTTTGTTTGTAAACATTTGCTATTAAATAACTGGTAAGAACGGTTACAAACAACATGGGGATGTGCTCGGTAGCGGCACACTATTGTTGTAAGAAGTGGACTCGCTATCTAGTTTCAATCCTGGACGAGCTAATTTGCATCTCATATGGCATAGCGCTAATACCCTTGGGAAAGGTATGAATCCAAAGTATTCTCCTCAGTTAATGAGTAAAGAGTAAGGGAGAGCTGAGCTCTTAACCTTGGTATAGTATTCAGTTCTAGGAGAAGGAATTCGACAAACGTTGAACTTCGGCTTAAAAAATGAACCTCGTGTCATATCTTGCTTTTGTTGAGGGGTTTTGGGTAAAACGCATAAATAGACAAGGGAATGTTGAACATTATTCAGTTTTTTTAAAGTCCTAACCACTAGAAACAATCGCTGATAATTTTTGGGGTTCATCCATAGTTAGACCCCTAGTGTTTGCGTAGCTCCTTTTGATATCTTAATTCGTGTTTTCCCTCCATCTACGGGTATGTCTTGTTATGGCGACCAGTCTAGAGAAATAAAACTCTTGAATTCCAACCCAAGGGGTCTCTTTCGTTTATTCATAAACTACTTTGAGAGCTCTCCATCATAAAAATAAAAGGTACGTATTTACCCAACGCGTTAGCCATGGATTGGGATGTGACATAAGATACCAAGTATGGGTTATCATGTGATGATCGACTCGTATTCAATATATGCTAGCCAATGGGATGCCCTATATTAGAAAAGGTATGGAATCTAACTATTTCCCTCCAGCTATGGGTAAATAGTAACGACAGGCTGGGCTTCTTCACCTTGTATGAAACTGGTTTATGACAAGGAAAATTAGAATTTTAACTCCGTTAAACTCCGTTTAAGAAATTGATCCTTGTTCGCACCTGCTCGATTCGTAGGGCTTGGTATAATATAAACAGGTGGCATGAAGATAAGATACATGCTATCAGAATATTAGCAGAACCTAACTTTAGCCTACTTTACTTCACAGCGGCTCTCCTACTGTTGTTAGCAAAAGATTGATTGTTAGTTCATTATAACTGAGCAGAAGGACTTCAAGATTACAATAAATAGGACTTTATGCGATAGACTGAGTTTCTGGGCGAATAGATAGTGAATGTTTAAATATCCCATCTACAGATAAGAAAATTTTAGAGAATTTGATACAGCTGTGGGGGAAACTTGGCAGGCAAAGAGTTAAATGCATATTTGCCACGCCTATAATTTGAACTGAATTCGCTAAGTTCATTTGCTTGAACGACAATCACCACTCTATCCGTATTTCCTTGTAATTAATTCAGGATTACTCAGCTGAGTGTTTGAGATTGCAGAAATGTTTTATGTTCCACTAGTAAATAAAATAATTCTCGTATCTTTTGGTTTTAGAAAGAATAGGAAGCTTTTTTTATTTTTGTAAAGCATTATCAGGGGCGTAATTAATTTGTAGTAAAATGTGTTTGCGTACATTTGTATTTTTTACCTCATATCGCCACTTGTTATGGGTTTGGACACATAGGTCTCGTTTTATGTGGGAGCCAACCCACAAGCCGAGATTCCTATGGGTGGCAGTTGAAAAAAATTACGTCGATCCCGTCGGCATTCCTCTAGGGGGGCGCCTCGGCGCTGGGCATAAACCCAGCCCTGCCCTTTAATCAAGGGGGCAGGTAATTGCCTGGGGGATACCCCTGAGATCGACGTCTCTTAATTTGTAAAAACCAGGCCGAAGCTACTGGACCCCCATCCCATTGGGGCGGGTCAACATATGTGTTCGTACATAACCATGCAATAATAACTAGACCGTACCTTCCCATAATGCCCACAAAGTAGTTCCATACATCAGTACATAAAGGAAGACCCACCACGTGGAAGACTCTTGGTCTGATGATCGCCTGAGGGAAAACTGAGAGTCCCAGGCACCGTTGACTTGTCTATACTATCGCAAACTAATATATATGCGCGTGGTTTAATGGTTAGTAATCGTAGGAAATAGGACATGTCGACCCCTGTTAAATCCTGGATAGCCGTTCGATTTTACATGGCGCTAATATGCGCATCCACCTATTCTCATCCAGCTAGGGATCATAAATAGGGCTAGGCAACCAATCTAGGAAAGGAAAACCGAATTTAAAACATAGTTAAGCTCTGTTAAGAATTCATGCTTGTGTTACACCCTGTCCCATGCGGAGGAGTTGGTATATATATATATATATATAATATATATTATATAATTAATGATTTAAGAAGTGTTTCAACTCTATTTCTACAGTGTACCAATGACAGTACGCACGAGACAGGTAAGTTTTAACTCACCTGCTGAAGAAGGACTGACAAGCAGGAATAAAGTTATTTATACAGTGTTACTTTTTTTTTATCTAGTTCTGCAGTTTTCTTCATACTGGGAATTCCTTCTGTTTCCTTGTCTCCCTGTCAGTAGCTGCCCATACTTATGAGTGGTAATCGATTCCACAACATACGAATCCTTTTTAAGGATTACTAGTAAATCTTTTGTGGCTCTTCCACCCGGCCGAATAGTTTTTGGGTTGGTGGATTTTACAGCATGTCAAACGCATGTCGGGTTATTTTATGCCGAAAATTGATTAATTCTTTCTTTGGGTACTCAACATATTTTTTTCAAACTCATTTTTGTCTATTGACCCATAGATGGGACGCTAACAAGTACTCCCACTTCGAGTCAGAGTGAACCTGGGAACAATAGAGGTGAAGGTGTACCCCACATTCCCAGAGCGCCAGAATTGGAACCTGTACCATAACAGTTTAATGTCATACCCAGGACATTAAGATCCTTCAGCCTCACTGCCTTCTAGCACATATATGATAAAAAGTGTTGGAGTTTGCCATATGGCAATAGGGTGGTAGCAACATATAGGGTGATAGGACTTGACCTGACAGCCGATTGATTGAAGGGTCCTCTCCGACCGCCGTCTAGCCAAAGAGCCAAGGTGGAGTGGTTGCATGTCATGGGACTGCTCATCCACTAAAGTGTAACATCCGTATGCATCAAGGGTCGCCACCCACGGCTAACAGATGGCCCTTTGTTTCTATACCCCTCTGCAAAATAGTTTCTGTTCACAAGCCAGAAATGCCCATGCATTTATTATTCCAGTCAACCAAGATAAAGTTTTTAACGTCTCATATGAAGACGTAACTGGTCCTGTTTAAAGGTGTGGCCCGTTGCTCGAACTACACGGATGATTTGTTTATAATGGTGTGTGCTTGTACAGTACTAAATATATATATTATATATATATATATATTATATACTATATAATGTGTGTGTGTGTAAAGTGGAAGTAATTTGTGTCTGTCCTCTGTAAGACGGCCAAACGGTTTGATATATAGCTACCACATATTGTATACGTATTTATTACACCCAGGTGAATGTTTAAAAGTTTTTTTTCTGTTGCAAATGGGGAAAGGAGTTTCCAACAGCGAAAAATAAACAGTGATCAGTACAAAACCGCTACAAGAGAAATTATCATACATGAATTAACTTTCCAAAACTCATATTAACAATTTATAAAAACTAAGGGGGACCCTGTGGATATATCACAGTATGATAACGAATAACTGTTGCATTACATATAAAGAATACACGTACGTACACAAACACGTATGATTGCGTATTTTTTTGTGTGGTCTGGGTGTTTAATTATTAGAATAATGTGTATTAGCAAGACCTGTAGATATTCGCGATATAGTTCAATATATAAAGTTTAATAATCTTGATTTAGACTCCGACCAGCTTTTTCTTCTTTTTGCTCCACTTTTCTTCTTTGTTTCCTTTCATCTTTTTATCATGTTCGATTAAAACAGATTAACGTCATGTTTCCGGGCGCCCAATCTCTCCTATCTTTCTTATTATTCTTCTGTCTTTTTTGTTCCCTTTCTTTCTTTATATTAAAAACGGAATTCTCATTTTCTTATGAGTAACTGTCACCTCAGCTTAAATAATTTTAGCTGAGGTGACGATACTCATAAGGCAACACAAATAATCAGGATTTACATTTTCCGCATTTCATCTTCGACGATTTGTACGGTCTCATTTTTAACGGCAAGGGTTGTAATGGTCGGAGATTAAGGAAAAAAGTATTAATATATAATATTATATATAAAAAATTTAAAGCTATAACTGTTGATATCAATGCATTATGGAAACAATTAAGGTTTCAAAATGAGGTTATCAATAACAATTCATTTTGGAAAAAACTCCTTTTATTTGCTTTAACCAAAACACCATGGCTTTAGTGTGTTTTTTTTAGTGCATTTACTGTCCACAACACACACAGGTGTCTCAGACAATTTATAAGAATACTTAGTTTGGTATAAGCAAATAGTATGGGGCAACCTGTTACAGACTGACTCACCGAAAAGGTTGGCTAACCTAGGTTTTCTTATCATTAGACTAGGTAAGTCTCCTCTGGCATTTGCGTATGTGTCTCTGATTCATATAATTAGTCTTTTAAGATTTATTGTCTTTTTGACAAAACCGAAAAGTATGTGTATTTACCGACTTTGCGTCACTATTTAACAAAATGCATGTTTTAAGCAGAGTAAACTGGTTTGAATTTCTGTTTCTTTCTCCTAACCAAGACAAAATAACACATCTGTTCATTAGTTAGAGAGAGAACAGAGGGATTCATACGTTTTCCAAACGCATTAGCGCAAGAAATAAGTCAAACAGGCTTGACAATGATTTGAACTCGTTTACGATTTTCTTTGACAAATCGTTACAATAAGAGCGTCTCCAAATTAAATTAGGATTCAGTGGTTAAAAGTTTTTAATTTGATTTTAAGTGTTGAATAAAGACTCGAAAAAATTCATTTGCCATTTTGATGATTTGTGATGCATTATTTTTTATCTTTAATTGATGTCTATAATCTTTATAATTCTTTAATTTTTCCTTCAATATCATGATAGTAATTCGCTTCACGGTATATTTTTCAAGATACGCCACTTATATATATTATAATATATATATATATATATATATATATATAATATATATAACCAATCTTTATGTCTTCTAAATTATACGCCTGCTTTGAAACGGATGGCAACAATCGTCCTTAAATTTATTGTTAATCTATAGGAAATAAACCACAGATTTTAAACACAAACCGTAACAGAACACTTTATGTTCAATCCAATAGTAAATAAACCAACACACACACACACCCACACACACACCACACATTTGAACATAAAGTGTTCTGTTACGGGTGTAAAATCTGTGTTTATTTGCTATAGATTACAATACATTTAAGGGACGATTGTTACCAATCAGTTTCAAAAAGCAGCGTATATTTAGAAAGCAGAGGGGCTGGTTTTATATATATATAAATATATATATATATATAGTATATATATATTATATATATATATATAACCAACCACTCTGCAGGAGTACGATGTGACACAGTCATTTAAATTCAGTTTTTGCCACTCCTAGATCGGTTACCTATCACAAGGTTAAAGAACCAGTTTGTCCTATTTACCCATAGCTAGAGGGAGTAGTTTTCCATATATTAGCGCTATGTGAATATGAGCATGCTCGTCAAGTATTTGAACTCTAGTCGACGAGTCTATTTCCTAAGACTCTAACCATTACAACACGCGCCTCCATTTAGACCTAAACACACCAAGCAATTTTTCTACCCATTTATTTTTTTGCTGCACCCAAAAATCTTGTTTACCTGATGAGGCGTCCTTATACAAGCTTGATCGTGTCAATGACGTAGCAGTGAGAATACGTAACACTAGCGCATGCGCACGAGAGTTACTAATTGGCGACATGTAACGATAAGAACTGCATAACGTTTGCCGTGGACTGAGCGGGTGGGTCTAAGGTCAATTTCTTGGTGAATGACGAAATGAAGAGAAGAGCAAGAAGAAAAAATGTCAACGACCAAAATCGCCACTTCATATTTAGTTCTTCAAGAAACTGTCGAGTTCCCCCTTATCCCCCATCTCTCTCTCTCTCTCTCTCTCTCTCTCTCTCTCTTCTCTCTCTCTCTCTCTCTCTCTCTCTCTCTCTCTCATATATGATGATAAACCAGCGAGTTGATAGAGAGGATACTGACAATCAAGGTGCTATCGTTATCAGTGTAACTAATCTTGCATCACGGACAATATGCCGAGGGGGAATCATTTCTCCGACCGTAATTTACAGGTACAATCCGCCGCAAGGCCAGCCTCATTCTTATAACTTATGTTAACATAGATCTTACTCAGGAATGTGAAAGTTTTCACTAAACCTAATTGAGTTATGTTCTTTCCTGTCTACCTTGCAATCGAACAGCAACAGCACAGACCCCCCCCATCGGCCCCTCCCAACAAATCGATTCTGTTTTCGGTTTGGACCTCTATTTGTTTTTGCTTTGTTTTTCAGTCTTGCTTTGTTGTTGTCGTTATTGAGCTCTTTCTCTCTCTCTTCTCTCTCCCTCTCTCTCTCCTTTTAATGTATTTCACTATTCTTGTAGGGCTTGTTTCTTTTTTTTCGGTTTTTCTCTCTCTTTACCTTCCCCCTCTCTCCTTGCCTTATCACCCTCCCTCTCTCTCCCTTCCAGGTATTTCAATCTGTAGTCTTTTGTGTGGGAAACGGCTTCTCTTTTTTGGAGGATAAGGGGATAACTTCTTTTTCAGTTCTCTCTCTCTCTCTCTCTCTCTGCTCTCTCTCTCTCACTCTCTCTCCTCTCTCTCTCGTCTCCTTTAATGTATTTCACTATTTCTTGTAGTCTTTGTTTTCGGGGGGGGGGGCTTGTTTTTCTTTTTTCGGTTTTTCTCTCTAACTTCCTCTCTTTTTCCCTTCCCCTTTCTCCTTCCTTATCACCCCCCTCTCTCTCCCCCTTCAATGTATTTTCACTACTGTATACTTTTTTGTATGGGAAACGGCTTCTCTTTTTTTGGGGGGGGGTGACTTTTCTTTTTTTCAGTTCTCTTCTCTCTCTCTCTGTCTTCTGTCTCTCTCTCTCTGTTTTTCGATTTTTCTCTCTCTCCTGTTCTTTTTACTTCTCTCTCTCTTTCTTTGTTTCTTTATTTCGCTTTTTTTCCATCTCATATTTTCTTTTTCCTTTAGTTTATTCCTCTTTCTTGTTTTTTTTTGTTTTTAAAATTTTTATTTTGTTGTTTTTTATTTGTATTTCCTTCGTCAATCTTATCGTTTCTATTCCTTCTTTCATTTTTTAATTTTTCTTTCTTTTTTTATTCTTCTTTATTTCCATCTCATCTTTCTTTCTTTTTTTCACGCATTTTTTCTCTCGCTTTACCTCGATTTTCTTCAATTATTTTTCACGTACATATTCCGTTCACTTCTATTTTTAAGTATTTCTATTTTAAAACTCTATTTTGTTTGCCTGTATTACCCTCATAGTCCGTTCGTTCCTTCAGTCATTTTATCATGTTTCAACATTAATTCTCATTCTGTTCCAGCATTTTTTCAATTATTTTAATTTATTTATCTATTAGCTGTGTGTGTTTTCTGTGACATTATCATTGTTTTCTTCTTCATTTGCTTCTTTCTTTATTCCTTCCAACTGATGCTTTCACTTATCAATCTATCTATGATTCGTTTTTTTTCTTAGATCTCAATTTTGCCACCGTTTGTACCTGTCTTATCGTTCCTACTCTCCAGTATTTTTGCTAATTCCTCGCTCTTTCTTAATTCCCTTATTTTATTTCTTTATCTACAGAGAAGCTCATCATAGATTCACAAATGAACCACTACCGACTTAATGCGGCGCTGTCAGCGAGCCGGCCAATTTGATTGCCAAGCGAACGCCAAAGTTGCTCCAAAAAGAATTACAAAGGTTTTAGTTTTTCTCCTTGTTAGCCCTTGCCTATTTGCGCTGAGTCCTCTTCTTTTATTTTGCCATGATTCTATAATGTGTTGTCTATGTGCTTCAACGAATTAGACTATACCATCCATAGTGGTTGTATGTGAGATAGACGATTCTTGAGCTTCACTGCGCAGTCGCAAACGCGAGCATGCGTAGAAGAGTTTGTGAGTTAAATGCGTATAGATGTAACCCTTTTCTTTTGGTGGGGGTTAGAAACAGTTTATATGAACACTGACTGCCGGTTGTTTTCTTCATTAATCACTTGCACCGGAATGTACAATTTTCAATGATATCAAGCAACGGGAAGAGATGTTTTGAGTGTTAGAAGTAGGCAGAAGAGTTTAGGTAAGAAAAGAAAGAGTGGAAAGAAAAAGAAATAATTAGAAAAATAATTGAAAAAAATGTTAAAGAAATTAATGAATGCTGTTTTTTAATGAATAGCTAGAAAAAGTAGAAGGCAAGAAAGATTTTTTTTTAAAGTAACGATGAAGAGGAAAACGTTTCTGTAATTTCCTTTCTTTCTTTCATTATATTTTCGGACTTTTTTATTTTTGCTTACATTTTACTATTTTTGTTTTTTTCTTGTTTGGTATGGGCAAGAACGAATTGAAGTGAATGTTATAAAAGAAAAAAAAAAAAACAGTGGCTAAACGAGAGAAATAAGCTAAGAAAGAAAGATCCTCTAGAATTAGTAAATCAGGATAGAGAAATAATGAGAAAAGGAAGTAAGCAAGAAGAAAAGACAATGAAAGTCAGTGAATATTCCTGGAACGGTGTGGGTGTGAGTGATTGTTATTGTCATAGGAAATGTCCCCTGGGAAAGGTATGCATCCATCTATTTCCTTCTAGCTATGGGAAAATGGTAGCACATACTTGGATTTTTAACAATTGGTTAGCAACTGTTCTAGAAAAGGAAAAGCTCTAAACTGAAACCGCTAAAACAGCGCTTAAGAAATTGAACTTGTCACATCATACTCGTGCGAAGAGGTTGGTACATGTACATCTCTCTCTGTCTCCTCTCACTCTTTCTTTTTATATATTATATATATATATAAATATATATATATAGTTTTGGATTTCCATATATAATAATCAATGTGAGAAGAAAAAATCTATTTAAAATTGTTGACAAACGCCAGCGTCTAAAAAATGTTAAACTACGTAACGGGTGACCCGTTTTATGCTAAGTGAAATATTTGAAGATAAAAAAAAAGAAGCCGAAGACACCAAAACAAGGCTTGCAGACTTTTTGTTTACAGTAATAATTTATTTTTCCTTAAAGGAACGAAAAGCCTGTCTATCAAAAAACAGACCGAAACACTGCAGCGTAGGCGAAAATAAACATTATTCGTGTATAAACTTGTGTTTTTTCAATTTTTTGTACAATATTACATACTGTCGGATTCACTTCCTTTTTTCTTCACATTTTTTTATATATGTCGTGTGTGTGTCTATAAAGGTGTGTGTTTATATAGGTTTGGTGGTGTGTTTTACACGTGCTATATATGTATATGTAATATATATATAGTGTGGGTATATATATATATATGTATAATATAATGTGTGGGTATGATATATAGTATATGTATATATATGTGGGATATATAATATGTGTGTGTGTGTGTGTGTGTGATGTAACATGATATATATATATGGGAGCGGTTCATGATTGTCGATGTAGTTGTGTATTCATATTGATGCATAAATGTGTTTACACAGAATGTTTAATACATGGCTTTCAGTGATAAATCACTAAATTTGCAAATTTGCATTTATATAGCCACGTACTGTTGGGGAATAAATAGTTCTATGTATTTCTATACAGTAAATTAACGTATATGCAGGTATGTTTATAAATGTATTACATATGTGTTATGTATATATGAATGAATAATTAAAAAGTAGATAGATAATGACAAGACTGGGATAGGATAGATAATGAAAAGACTGGGAGATAGATAGATAGATAGATAAGATAGCAGATTTGTTCTTTTTTTCCAATAGCATATTATGGCAGAAATAAAATGCAACATTGAATATGAATTTCAATTTACTGAAGATTAAATTTTACAGATTATATCACGAGAATCAATAACTGGTTACATATACAGATCAATACGGATACAGGTTTAAAAAAATAATCGACTATCAATAGTATTGAGATTGCATATTAATATACTGCCAATCCTTCTTGGTCGTAATACACATCTGTAACTATTGTATGTTATCCGATCAAAATCAGACAGATAGCCGGATACTATGCATGCATATTTTCTCGTTCTTTCTATCAATATATTCAGTGCTTGACTTACCTATAAGCTATAACTTAGGGTCACACCCTCGAGGACTCATTTTTAAATTACATGTATTATTTTATCATTTGTTTTTATTTTTTCATAGTCCATGTTGAAAATATTGTAAGGGTAACCGAACGGAAATTTAACTTGGACTATTAACACTATTCAAAGATATATATATATAAAAAGTTTCATAATTTGCTTGAAGCTTGTGTTTATATAGGTTTGGTGGTGTGTTTTAAAGGCTATAACAATGCAAGCCTATGCACATTGCGTGTGATAACTTCGAAACCAACCAAACTAAATATATATATATATATATATATACTATATATATATATATAAGTTTGGGTTGTAACGATTATCATCGTAGAAAATGGATACGGCAACCAGAGTTCAATCCAGAAGGAGGTTGTTTGTATTCCACAAGCGTTTTAAATACCCTTGAACATCAACTATTCTCCTTCCGACTAAAATGTAATTTCATCAAGGAACTTATATTTTTACGAGTTCAAATTTGGTCATGGAAGAACAAGAAAAGCACTTGCTGTGTGAAAAGTGAAGATGCGGTTGTAGAGGTCGCTAAAATCCTTAGAGTAATATAGTTATCTTTTTATTTTTCATTTTGTGCTGACCATTAATTACTGCGTAAATGGTTAAAGAGGGGGTTTAATGTACAAAACCTAATTGTTTTACGCTGTTTGTTTAGATAGGCGTGAAGAATTTTGTGCCTATTTCGTTCTTGTTTTTTATTCTTTGAAATGTATTCTTGTTATCTTTTATTGAATATTATTGTTCCTTCTTTGTACAGGTTAATGCACAACCCCACTTTGGCCCTTACTTAAGCTAGACGAGCGTTTAGAGTGGCCCCTCCGATCAAACGGCTAGATCACGTCAAGCACAATCATCTATATGATTGTCCACAACCCTATTGCCCTTATGGCAATCACCAATCCATTTTTATCATATGGGCCGCTAGAAGGTGGTGCTTGAGGGTCTTCATGTCCTGGGTATGATGTTAAATTCTGGACAGGAGGTTTTTTTTTTTTTTTTTTTTTTTTTTGTTTTTTTTTTTTTTCCAGTTTTGGAAGGTCTGGGAAATGTGGAGCATCCCTTAATCACATTGCTCCCAGTCCACTCTACGGAGTGGTAGTACCTGTTAGGTCCCATCTATGGGTTAAATAGAAAATTTATTAACAAAAAAGAAAAAGATAGAGTTCCAAACTATTGCTAAAAAATTTTTCAAAAACTTGCTTGCATTAAATGACCCACCCTGGTCGATATGGCCCATAAAACAAAAAACAAATAAAATGTACAGTTTCACGGTGATTTATTAAAAAACTTGATAAATTAGTAAATGATAGCGTCCAGCGTTGTTTGAACGTAAAGCAGCACAGTGGAAAGTGAAACGTGTCGCCTTAAACAGATAGTTTTAAAACTTTGTTTGAAATTGCCAGACCTTGATGACATGCGGCCAAAACTGTGATTCCGATGCCCGAAGCCTAAGTCAAACAAGAGTATCATAAGTTTGAGGCTGGACATTTATAGTTTTAATGGGTTGCATCACATTCAACCAACATCAACAAGGAATCCGAGTCGCCGAATTGTGGCCTCATGTTAACAAAATAGTATTTAAAACTGTTTATTAGTAGTAGGACCGGTTTAGCTCAGTTGTTAGAGTGTCGACTATGAACCACAAGGTTTCTTGGTTGGATACAGTAAGGAATGTTGATAGGTGTGGAGCTCCACCCCAGACGCAAAACAAGGGCTCCTTAGTCTAACGCTAGTGAAAGGGATAGACTCCTCACTGTATGTTGATACTGACTTTTGCCACCACGATGAACTTTGTTTTAGTGGGCAATCTGGACTCTTTAACCTTGGGATGGCAACGGTTTAAAAAGAAAACTATTCAAACCTGTTAAATCCGCTTTAATAATGGTATGTGTGTGATATCATTACTGATATTTACCAAATTTTAGACAACCACGTTTTCCACTTTCATCATAAAAACTTGATCATATAAATTTCTATAATGATTATCTATTCACTGCTTTTTTTTACCATATGTTTTTTTTTTCGATCTCTTTAACTTTTTTTTTGTAACTTTGATTTTCCAATATGAAAACCATCTTTGGGCTTCATGAGGATGAACGAGACGAGCAGAACCATCAGTTGCTTGCATCTTCAGGAGCTTCTTCTAGTACTTTAACAACTTTTTTTTTTTTAAGTAGAATTACTTATCTAAGTTTACGTACAGCGATATAATTATCGTCTGTGTTTAACAGAAAAACTGGATTTTAAAATCGCGTACATTTTATTAATGTTCAAGTGTCAAATTTGAATTCTTTTGAAGTGTTTTATTTAGTTGGTTGGATTTACAGCATGTTACCCTTGTCGGTCTTTTTATGCCGAAGAGATTTGGTTTATTCATTCTTGATGGGTCTTTCAAGTTTTAAATACATCTTTAAACTCTTTTCTGTAATGACCCATAGATGGAAAGCCTAACAGATATACCACTATGGTATAGTGACCTGGGATAAGGTGATGAAATGGTACTCCACATTCCCTGGGCTCCAAAATTGAACTTCACCATCAGATAGTTTAACGTCATTAGCGCAGAAATGAAACGTTTGATGAATATTAATCGATGTAATACACACACACACAACACAACACACATATATATATACCACTCGTATCCCTTATTATACAGCCGTTATCCTCTTGCACACCCTCTGGTTTAATGAGACGTAAAACCGACCAAGATGAAATGCAAAAATGTAATCCTGATAGTATGGTTTTGCTTATCAACGCATTCTATTTCTTAATGAGTGCTAGCACCTCAGCTAAATAATGGACAGTTCGTTTTATCAATAAAGATAGGAGGAAAAAATGGCATGCTACACAGAAACTATAATAAAGAAGAAAGAGGAGGAGGAAATAGATA
Organism: Doryteuthis pealeii; assembly: GCA_023376005.1. NCBI lineage: Eukaryota > Metazoa > Mollusca > Cephalopoda > Myopsida > Loliginidae > Doryteuthis > Doryteuthis pealeii. Next base: position 45,510,312 of record CM042143.1, on the reverse strand, counting down.
AATAAGGGGGCAGCGCGTGGAACGATAACGCTAATGTTTCAATTGACATAATGAAAATAAGGAAAGAAAGAAAAAAGAGTGAGAGAGAGAAAGTGATTGAAATCAAGATTATTATTCTTTTTACATATTGATTATTTTCAATAACTTAAGTAAATAATCACAGTTGAGTAATATAATTATCATGACTGTGGTTATATCCCACATGTCCTGCTGTATATATAGCTTAAGTTACTTCCTTTTTCTCCCAATATATTGTGGCAATAAAATCCTTTTTTCGACTAGTATATGATGCCGGTTTTCTTTGAGACGTAAATTTTACCGGGTTACATACAAAATGATCGACCACTCATAGATTTTTGGGTGACATAAGAAGTTTTCGCGCCAATCGACATTGCGTTTCTATGAACCAATTGCGACGATGGTTGTATAGATGTGTAAAATGGCCGCCAAGTGTGTTCGACACGTAAATAGAATAGCAATAGAAACATGAAGTTAGTTTAATGGAGTGACGACTAGGACGACGATTTCAGGGGCGCAACAGTGAGAATCAACGTCAGGAAATACATGATCTAAGCAAATTAAGCAATGAGACGTTGCGTTGTTGATTCAAGAATTGCAAAGACGCCAATTGACTGTCTTTAATGCATATCAACTAGTTCTAGGGTTATTCTATGGCATAGAAATACGTCATTAATGTTCATATTTAGATATTTTTGTAAGTTGAATTTTCTTCAGATATTTTTGACAAACCATGTCGAATACTAAATTTTTTAAGACTATTGAACCTATTGATGGTAGCCTAACAGGTATTACACTCCCGTACGTGGGTCTGGGAGTAATGGCTTATGAAGGTGTAGCCTAACAAGATGGGTGAGAGAGTGGGCAATGAAGGTTAACTTTACACACTGCACATATTCAGTGCTTGAGCCTCACATTAAATCACTTTATGTCATAGACAGGAACACCTTCTTTGGGACCGCAGTATTCACTCTGTAGTTGGCTAACAGTCAGTTTTAATCATGTGAAACTTAGTTGTGAGTTTAGGGCTGATTTATGTTCGGTAGAGCATACGCCTCGGAATCACAGGTTCCAAGTTTCATTATCTGGGCACTCGCCAAATCAGTGCATAGTAGCACAGCTTGGCTCTGTGCGGTAAGTGGGGAGCTGATGGTAGGCATGGCAAATCCACCTCAGATGGAAGAATAATTTCCTGTATAGCCTTGTGAAATGGGGTAGATCCTTCGTCTTCCAGCGATACGAGACATAGGCCCTGCCTACATACTTTCATACTAATTTATATGATGGGGAAGTTGAGCAAAAATTCGCAGGCTTCGAATCTTTTCGGAATGTTAGAAAAATAATAGATGTATGCCATAGTTAATTTTAAGATATAAATCTATGTTAGTGATGAAAATAAAGTTATTACGAATTCTAAAAATGGCAAGACCAAGAATTCACAACAAACAATCTCGATAAAGTTGCAAATTGCTCGTTTTAAAATATAAATGGATATTATTAGGTATCATTTTTACCAAACTTTATAGCATGGAAACATAACCAAATAAAAATGTTGTAATCACAAAATGATACGCACCTTATTTTGTGCATTCTTATAATTTTTGTCTACTGTTGAGTTGCCAAAAAATATTTTTGGCTCGTTTGTTTGGGTTTACGGTGTGTCAACCCTTGTTTTGGGTTATTTATGCCGAAGACATTTGTTTTATTATCTTTTGGGGTATTCAATATTATTTTCCCAAAACTCACATTTTTTAACAAACATTTAAATCTCAATTTTCTATTAAACCCATAGCCCAAGACCCTAGCAAATACTACCATTCAGAGTCCAGATGGGTCTGGAGTACTCCACATTCCTTCAGGTCCAAAAATTGAATTCAATGATCAAATATTTTAAACGTCATACCCAGGACACTAAGACCCTTCAGCCACTGACTTCTAACATAGATATGAATAAAAAGGGTGGGGGCTTGCCATAAGGGATACGGTTGGGAACAAACCTATGGTGCTAGGGCTTGACGTGACCAGCATATTGGCGAGGAGGCCTCTTCGACCACTCGTCTAGCCTAAGCAAAGGCCAAAGTGATTGTTGGCATGTTCATTGACTGTTCAGCCACCGAGGTCTTCCTTTAAGCATACAGATTACCAACCCAGGACAACAGGTGTCCCATTGAGGGAGGGGGCTTACCTCGCAAGGGTGTAGTAGTAATAACCTTGGAAATAAAGAATGTCCAATATCCGTTTGATTGTATGAAAGTAGGTATGTGTGTAGGTATGAGAAGGTCCTATCTATAATTTGCTTCAATATATACATAGGAATTAAGATGTTGTAACGTTACTTTAGTGCTAAATTATGAGTGGGAGTAGTTGGCATGGATCCTACCTAGCTGTTCTCATTTAATGAATGTCGTAGATACAAAGAGGACAGCGTATATATTTGAATATATTTTCTCAACTACCAGAATCAGGTATATCATCTAAGGTCCTCGTTTTAATTCAACTCTTCCAACCGCCAAACACTGTCCACTCCGAGTGAACATTGGGAATATAACAAAATTAGATTGTATTATTCGAATACAAATATAAACGGT
>CM042143.1:45493582-45507606 GCA_023376005.1 Doryteuthis pealeii | reverse complement strand
TGTGTTTTACACGTGCATAAATGTATATGTTAATATATGTATAGTAATAGTTGTGGTATATATATATATAGTTATATATAATATGTGGGGGATATATATGGTGTGTGCTGGTGTGTGTGTGTGGTGACGTAACATTGAATAATATATTTGGATGGCGTTCATGGCACTGTCATGTAGTTGTGATATTCTATGATCATAAATGTACACAGGAATGTTAATAACATGCCTTTCAGTGATAAATCACTTAAATTTGCAAATTTGCATTTATATAGCCACGTACTGTTGGGCAATAATAGGTTCATTGTATTTCTATACAGAAGATATACGTATATGCGTTGTTTATTAAATTATTACATATGTTATGTATATATGAATGAAAATGAAAAAGGTTAATAGAAATGACAAGACTGGGGATAGGGATAGATAATGAAAACTGGGAAGACTAGATAGATAGATAGATAGCAGGATTCTTGTCTTTCATTACATATTCATTGGCAGAAATAAAATGCAACATTCGATATGAAATTTCAATTTACTGAAGATTAAATTTACAGTATATCACGAGAATTCAAAACTGTTACATATTCACAGGTCAATACGGATTACAGGTTAAAAAATAATCGACCTATCAATAGTATTTGAGATGGCATATAATATTTCTTGCCAATCCTCCTTGGTCAGGTAATACACATCTTATATCGTATGTACCGACAAAATCAGACAGAAGTGGATACTATGCATGATATATTTCTCCTTCTTATCTATCATATACTTCAGTGCTGACTTACCATATAAGCTTATAAAAACTTAGGGTCACACCCCCTTGAGGACTCATTTTTAAATTTACATGTAATTATTTATCATTTGTTGATTTTTTATAGTCCATGGTTGAATAATATTGTAGGGTAACCCGAACGGAAATTAACTTGGAACTATTAACACTATCAAAGATAATATATATATAAAAAGAGTTTCATTAATTTTGCTTGAAGTATTGTGTTTATATAGGTTTGGTTGGTGTGTTTTAAAGGCTATAACAATGCAAGCCTAGCACATGCGTTGTGATAACCTTTCAAAAACCAACCACCAAACTTATATATATATACTATATACTATATATATATAAGTTTGGGTTTGTACGATTATCATCGTTAGAACAATGCGACTACGTGCAACCAGAGTTCAATTCCAGTAGGAGGTTGTTCTGTCATCACAAAAGCGTAATACCCTTGAACATCCAATTCTCCTTCCGACTAAATGTAATTCATCAAGGAACTTATATTTTACGAGTTCAATTGGTCATGTAAGAAACCAAAAGCACTTGCTGTGTTGAAAAGTGAAGATGCGGTTGTAGAGGTCGTAAATCTTAGAAGTATATAGTTATCTTTTTATGTTCATTTTGTGCTGGACCATTAATTACCTGCCGTTAAATGGTTAAAGGGGTTTATGTACAAAACCTAATTAGTTTTACGCTTGTGTTTTAGATAGGTGATTTGTGCCTAATTCGTTCTTGTTTTTAATTTCTTTGAAATGTATTCTTGTTATCTTTTTATTTGAAATATTGTTCCTCTTTACAGTTTACATGCCACAAACCCACTTTCGCCTTACATTAAGCTAAGACGAGCGTTTAGAGTGGCCCCATTCCCGATCAAACGGCTAGTCACGTCAAGCACAATCATCTATATGATTGTCCCAAACCCTATGCCCTTATGGCAATCACCAAACCATTTTTTTTATATTCATAATGGGCGCTAGGAAGTCATGTCCTGGGTATGATGTTAAATTCTGAACTGTGAGGTTCCAGTTTGGAGGTCTGGGAAATGTGGATGCATCCCTTAATCACCATTGCTCCCAAGTCACTCTAACCGAGTGTAGTACCTGTTAGGCCCATCTATGGTTAAATAGAAATTTATTAACAAAAAAGAAAAGAATAGAGTTCCAAACTTATTGCTACAAAATTTTCAACTTTGCTGCATTAAATGACCCCACCCTGGTCGGATATGCCATAAAATCAAAAAAACAAATAAAAATGTACAGTTTCACGGTATTATTAAAATCAAACTGATAAACATTAGTATGAAGGCGTCCAGCGTTGTTTGAACGTAAAGCACAGCAGTGAAGTGAACGTGTCGCCTTACAGATAGTTTTAAAAAACTTGTTGAATTGCCAGAACCTTGATGATCAATGCAGGCCCCAAAACTGTGAATCACGATGCCCGAAGCCTTAGAGGCAAACCTCAAAGAGTATCAAGATAAGTGAGCTGGACATCTTAAGTTTAATGAGGCATCACATTCACAAACCACAAAGGAATCCGGTCGCCGAATTGTGGCCTCATGACCACAAATATATTTAAACTGTTACTTAAGTTAGTAGGACCGGTTTAGCCTCAGTTGGTAGAGTGTCCCGACTACTGAACCTACAAGGTTCTGGTTGGATACCAGTAAGGGAACTGTCTGATAGGTGCTCGGAAAGCTCCACCCCAGACGCCAAAAACAATCTCCTTAGGTCTAACGGCTTAGTGAAAAGGGGACTAGACTTCCCTCACTGTATGGTTGATACTGACTTTTAGGCCACCACGATGACTTTGCTTAGTGGGCAATCTTGGATCTTTAACCTTGGAGTGGCAACGGTTTTAAAAAGAAAACTGAATCTCAAACCTGTTAAATTCCCGTTAATAATTGTATGTTGTGATATCATTTAAACTTGAATTTACCACAAATTTTAGACACCACGTTTTCCACTTTCATCATAAAAACATTTGATCATATTAAAATTTCTATAAAATGATTTATCATTCACTGCTTTCTTTACCATGATGTTTTTTTTTTTCGATCTCTTTACTTTTTTTTGTAACTTTGATTTCCAATATGAAAACCATCTTCTTCAAATGAGGATGAAACGAGACAGAGCATACATACAGCCGCCTTTGGCATCTTTCCACGACTTCTCGAGTACTTTAACATCATTTTTTTTTCTTAAAGCTAGAATACTTATTCTAGTTTACGTACACTCCGCATATAATTATCGCTGTGTTAAACAGGAAAAAACTGGATTTTAAAATCGGCGTACACTTTTATTAGATGTTCAAGTGTCAATTGATTCTTTTATTAAGTGTTTTATTATAGTTGGAACTGGATTTACAGCATGTTAACCCTTTGTCGGGTCATTTTATCCGAAGAGATTTGGTTTTATTCATTCTTGATGGGTACTCCAATGTTTTAAATACATTCTTTTAAAACTCTTTTTCTGTATGACCCATAGGATGGAAGCCTAACAGTATTACGCACATATGGTATTAGTGGACCTTGGGAGTAATGGTGATGAAATGCGTACTCCACATTTCCCCTTGGGCTCCAAAATTTTGAAACTTCACCATCAAGGATGAGGTTTAACTCATAGCCAGAAATGAAACGTTTGATGAATATTAATCGATGTATCACACACACACACACACACACAACTATATATATCAACACTCGGATCCCTTTAATTATACAGCCGCTTATCATCTTGCAACACCCTCTGGTTTAAAAGGAGACTGTCAAAAAACTACCAAGATGAAATGCAAAAATGTAAATCCTGATACTATGGGTTTGCTTATTCCAACCGCATTTCTTATTTCTTATGAGTGCAAGCACCTCAGCTAAATAATGGGACAGTGTCCGTTTTTATCATAAAGAAAAGGAGGAAAAATGGCATGCTACACAGAAAACTATATAAGAAAGAAAGAAAGAGGGTAGAGGAAATAGATAATAAGGGGGCAGCGCGTGGAAGCGATAACGCAAATGTTTCAATTGAACATAATAAAATAAGAAAGAAAGAACAAAGAGTGAAGAGAGAGAAGTGAATTAATCAAGATTATTATTCTTTTTACATATTGATTATTTTTCATAACTCTTAAGTAAAATATATCACAAGTTGTAATAATAAAATTATCATACTGTGGTATATCCACATGTCCTGCTAGTATACATATATTAGCTTAAGTTACTTCCCTTTTTTCTCATATATGTGCAATAAAATCCTTTTTCGACTAGTATATTGATGCCGGTTTTCTTTAGACGTTAAATTGTACCGGGTTACATACAAAATGATCGACCACTCAGTTAATTTGGGTGACATAAGAAGTTTTCGCGCCAATCGACATTTGCGTTTCTATGAAACCAATTGGCGACGATGGTTGTATAGATGTGTAAAATGGCCGCCAGTGTGTTCGACACGTAAAATAGATAGCAATAGAAACATGAGTTTAGTTAATGAGTGACGACTAGACGACGATTCAGGGCGCACAGTGAAATCAACGTCAGGAATACATGATCTAAGCCAAATTAAGCAAGAGACGTTGCGTGTTGATCAGAAATTGCAAAAGACGTCAATTGACTGTCTTTTAATGGCATATCAACTAGTCTAGGGTTATTCTATGCATAGAATACGTTCATTGAATGTTCATATTATTTTTGTGAAGTTGTTTCTTCAGATAAAGCGTCAGCGTGGAATAGGAAATTTTTAAAGAAATCTATTTGAACCTATTGATGGTACCCTAACAGGTATTACCACCCCGGTCACAGTGGGTCTGGGAGTAATGGCTTGAAGGTGTACCTACAAAAATGGGTGAGAGAGGATGGCCAATGAAGTGTTGACTTACACACTGCACATATTCAGTGCTGAGCCTCACCATTAAATGCAGTTTAGTGTCATAGACAAGGACACCTCTTTGGGACCGAGTATTATCACTCTGTAGGGGCTACAGTCAGTTTCAATCATGTGAAACTTAGTTGTGAGTTTAGGGCTGATTTAGCTCGGTAAGCATACGCCTCGGAATCACAAGGTTCCAAGTCATTATCGGCACTCGCCAAATCAGTGCATGAGTAGCACAGCTTGGCTCTGTACAGTAATGTGGGGAGCTGATGGTAGGGCATGGCACTCCACCTCAGATGGAAGAATAATTTCCCTGGTCTAGCGCTTGTGAAAATGGGGTAGACTCCTTCGTCTTCCAGCTGATGTACCGACAAATAGGCCACTGCCTACATTACTTTTCATTATTATATATATTGATGTGGGGAAGTTGAAAATTCGCAGCTCGAATCTTTTCAGAATGTTAGAAAAATATAGATGTATGCCATTAGTTAATTTTAAGATATAAATCTATCTAGTGATGAAAAAATAAAGTTATTACGAAATTCTAAAAAATGGCTAAGACCAACAATTCACAACAACAAATCTCCATAAATTGCAAATTGCTATTATTAGGTATTATTTTATTACAAACTTATTAGCATTGAAACTATAACCAAAAAAAAATATGTAATCAAAAAATTATAGGCACCTTATTTGTGCATTCTTTAATTTTTGTCTACAGTTGAAGTTGCAAAAAATATTTTGGCTCGTTGTTTGGGTAAACGGTGTGTCAACCCTTGTTGGTTATTTTATGCCGAAAGACATTTTGTTTTATTCAATCTTTTGGGGTATTCAATTATTTTCCAACTCACAATTTTTTAAACAAACATTTAATCTCAATTTCCTATTTAACCAATAGCCAAGACCCTAGCAAATACTACCATTCAGAGTCAGAGTGGGTCTGGGGAGTACTCCACATTCCTCAGAGCTCCAAAATTTGAACTTCATGATCAAATATTTTAACGTCATACCCAGGACACTAGACCCTTCAGCCACTGACTTCTAAACATAGATATGATAAAAAGGGTGGGGCTTGCCATAAGGGCAATTACGGTTGGGACAACCATATGTGCTAGGGCTTGACGTGACCAGCATATTGGTCGGAGGAGGCCTCTTCGACCACTCGTCTAGCCTAAGCAAGGCCAAAGTGGATTGTTGCATGTCATTGACTGTTCAGCCACCGAGGTTCTATCCTTAAGCATCACAGATTACCACCCAGGACCAACAGGTGGTCCCATTGAGGAGGGGGTCTTATCCCTCAGCAGGGAGGTGTAGTCAAGTAATTAAACCTTGGAAATAAAAGAATGTCCAATATTCCGTTTTGATTGTATGAAGTAGGTATGTGTGTAGGTATGAGAGGTCCTATCTATAATTTGCTCAATTATATACATAGGAATTAAGATGTGTACGTTACTTATGCTAATTATGAGTGGGAGTAGTTGGCAATTGGAGTCCTACCTAGTGATTCTCATTTAATGAATAGTCTGTAGATACAAAAGAGGACAGCGTATATATTTGATTATCATTTTCTCAACTACCAAGAATCAGGTATATCATTAGGTCCTCGTTATTCAACTCTTCCAACGCCAACACTGTCCACTCCGAGTGAACATTGAATATAAACAAAAATTAGATTTGTATTATATTCGAATACAAATCATAAAACGGTCGAACTTTGATCAAACAAAAATATCACTTCAATAGTTTTTGATTGGGTCATCTGCGAGGGAATTAAACATATGTAAAGAAAGTAAAAAAAAAAAAAAAAAAAAAAAAAGAAAAAAAGAAAGAAGTACTGGAAATATACGCTAAAAATGTTTCAAGCTTGTTTCAAGAGAATGACAAAATTTCTGATGGTCCCAACCTAAAAGTAGAAATTTAGGACGTAACAAATGACCTATACGCATGCCAACTAATTTACGCTCTCTCTCTCTCTCTTCTCTCTCTCTCTCTCTCTCTCTCTCTCTCTCTCTCTCTTCTCTCTCCTCTCTCTCTCTCTCTCTCTCTCTTACGCATGCGCACACATTAATTTATATACATTAATATACTTATGCGTGTAAGAGAAGCAAGTGCGTGTTGAGTAAGTCTATGTAAGTAGTTATTATGGTCAACAGAGAGAGAAAAAGAGACAAACAGAGAGAGTTAAGAAGTAGATTTTAATGTATAACTTTGCGAAAACATTGCATAATGTGGTATACAAATTCGTGCAAGTATTTAGGCGTTGGTAAAATTACATTGAAAGAAATTATTGTAGAACAAAGTTAGGTATGTATATAATGATATTTTTGGAAAAGTGACTTACCGGTGAAACAGATTCACAATGGTATTTGATGCAAGATTAACAATGATAAGGTACCGATATACAAATATAAAGTGCTCAATACGTTTGGTAGACCAAATCTATTAGGATAATGGGTACACGGTAATAACCTATACGCGTGCAATCAACTGCAATTAATCAATATCTTTGATTTAATCCAGTTGATTTAACCCTGAAGATCCTTATGGTGAAAACTCGAGTAGTTATTACCGTGTACCATTATCATAATATATATATATATATGTGTGGTGTGTGTGTGTGTGTGTGTGTGTGTTAGAGGGGAAGTACACAGCCTCATATTTTTCATAGAAATGTGAATTTGTTTCCTTTCTATATAAGGGAACCGGGTTTGGCTCCTTGGTCAGAGGTAGTTGCTGTGTCTAGCCACACTGAAGAGATGTGAAACTTCGACAAAATTATATGCTCCCAAAAACCCGATAGAGCCTCTCTAGGGTGACAAATTAACTTTCACAGTCAGTATAAAGCAAGACTGGATCTCTCTGGTGATCGTAAAATATATAAACACATGTATGTATTAATAGTTTAAACACAACCCCTTTACGGCAGCTATAACGACTCGGGCAGACGAAAAGTCATTCGGGTTTCGCTCCTTGTCAGAGGTAGTTGCTCTGTCTGTACACTGAAGCGACGTGAAACGTCGAAACATTGTGTCTGTGGATGACTTATATTATTATATATATATATTATATATATGTATATTATATGCGTGTACATATATATGTGTGTGTGCATATATATGTATATATATGCGTTATGTATATATATGCGTGTACATATATATGTGTGTGTGCATATATATACTAAATATAATATATTGTGTGTGTGTGTGTGTGCATAAAAATGTTGTGTGTGTATAATCAGGGTTATCGTGATGAATTAATAAATGAATGAATTAAAATGAAACGGAAGTAAATAAAGTCATTTATTGTAGGTCCGCAGTGTATAGTAGAAGGACTGCCCGTTATTTTTGATTTTTAACCGTCGCTAAATATTTTGTTACATTTTTAACTGTCAAGTCACCCCTTCTTTCATAATACACACACACACACACACACCACACACAACACACACACACACACACACATATATATATATATATATATATATATATATATATATATATATATATATATATATTCAACTATAAAATAAAACAGGGTAAAATTTCATCTGAAGGTGACCTGCTATTCCAGCTTATATAACTGAAATTTATGATATGGTTTGGCTTATCATGATATTTCAGCTATAAAATAAAAATCAAACTTTTTTTTTATTATGGGTTGGAATCTACCCAACGTATTTTAAGCCCCAACTGACAGCGCAGGATTCTAATTGAATTCCTACATTAACTCGGTGTTCTTATCTAATTCCTACATCGTGTTGAAACATAATCAAATTCCGAACACTGTCCATGCCCGAGTATTAGTCGAATTTCATACAACGTTTTATTTGATGGTTTGAAATTTCCAGGGTGAAAATATTGTCGAGGGTTCCTCCTTACCTTTGTTGCCGTCTATTTGTGAGAGATTTTTATCTCTTATTTTAAATGGAGATTTTGTAAACTATCTGTAACCGAAATACTATGTCACCACTTGCATCAGATTTCCTTACTTATTTAAATTACATTCTCAAACGATTATGAAATAGTAATATTTAATCTTAATTAGCATCTTATTTATTAACGATGTTTTTATTAAAGTATATGTCTCTATTAATGTCTAGCTGAGTTAGAAATTATTTGCCAACAAAACAGCCCATATTTTAATGCATTTAAAATCCGATATGGTGGGAATGATTTGTATAATAATTTTAACAAACTGGGTTTTAATAATATATTATTGCTGTTGACGATTTCTAATACTATCATGTTATTCTCAAACGTATTCAAAACCAATCCTATTAATAATTTTGTATTAGAAATCAAATTTAGAATAACATTAAAATAAAGAGAAATTATCTTATATTCGTTCTCTATTTTAGTTTCGTTAGTTTTTTCTAATTTATTCAATGTTTTATTACATAAAAACTTACATATTTGCGCATAGTAGGGCTTTATACTTTTGCTTCTTCATTTTAAATTAAACATGGAACCGAACGCGCATATTTAACTCAAATTTAGACATGGCAATATATATTATTATATAATATATTATATATATATATATATATATATATATATATATATGCTGCGGATATGGGATTCTTCATCTTAATATTTTTTACATAATTATCAAATCATATCTCCGATGATTGCATTTGATGTATATTCATTTATTATTTATATTTGTATATATTCGCGTTATTGTCAAAGTACTAGCACGCTTAGGCATGTATATTTGCATAAGTATGCATGAATTTGGAATATATCGATCTATGTGTGTCAGTACCTCCTACTACCCACCGTCTCTCTCACTTATATCGATTACGAGTGGATGAACCTCTTCTAATATATATATATATAATATATTATATATATATATAATATAAATTTTTTTTAAACCAACGTTTATGAGGCTATTCAGTTAGTTATAACATACACATAGATATATTGGACGTATTTTGTGTTTGTGAATATTCATATGTTATTTTATAATTCATTCCATATTTATGTCATATTTTGTGAATCCGTTCCATAATATATGTGTGGGTTTCAACGGGATGTGTGCATACTTAAATGTATATGATATATATGAGGCATCTGTGTGTCATAAAATGTACATGGGAATCCATTCCGTATTAACATATGTATGTGTGTGTAATAATCCAGTACATATTTTATATATATATATATTATGACTTATATTGCCGGTGGAATATATATATTAATAATATATATATATAATATTCATGTGTGTTTCTATGTATATACACACACACACACACATATATATATTATATTTATATATAATATAATATATATTCATGTGTGTTTCTATGTATATACACACACACACATATATATATTTTCATGTGTGTTTCTATGTATATACACACACACACACATATATATATATATATATATATATATATATATTATGTGTGTTTCTATGTATATACACCACACACACACATATAATATATATATATATATATTATATATATTCATGTGTGTTTCTATGTATATACACACACACACATCATCATATTATATATATATGATATATTCATGTGTGTTTCTATGTATATACACACACACAACATATATATATATATATATATTACTATATATATCATGTGTGTTTCATGTATATACCCACACAACACTATATAATAATATTATTCATGTGTGTTTCTATGTATATACACACACATATATATATATATATATATTCATGTGTGTTTCTAATGTAATTACACACACACATATTATATATATATATATATATATTCATGTGTGTTTCTATGTATATACACACACACACATGTATATATATAATTCATGTGTGTTTCTATGTATATACACACACACATATATATATATATATATTCATGTGTGTTTCTATGTATACACACACACCAACACACACACGCACATATATACGTGTATCTTGTATTATATGTATAATATATATATACGTGTGTCTGTATATATGTATATATATATATATACGTGTGTCTGTATATATGTATATATATATATATATACGTGTGTCTGTATATATGTATATATTTATATATATATAAACGTGGTCTGTATATATGTATATATTATATATTCATATGTGTTTCTTTGTACATATATATGTATATTACGTGTGTTCGTATATATGTGTTATATTATATATTCATGTGTGTTTCTATGTATACATATATATATATAATATATATCCGTGGTCTGTGTATATAATATACTATTCATGTGTGTCTATGTATACATATATATATATATATATACGTGTGTCTGTATATATATATATTATATATATGAATATATAATATATATATATATATATATATATATATTATATATATATATAATATATAGATATTAATAGTACATATATAATATATGTATATATATATATATAATATATATATATGTATATATATATATATTCGTGTTGGTTCTATGTATACATATATATGTATATACGTGTGTCTATTGTGTATAATATATATATATATATATAATATATATATATATATAATTATATATATATATTATTATTTATATATATATCCTTGTTTCTATGTAACATATATATGTATATATTTGTGTCTAATATATATATACTACTAGTATATATATTATTGTCAATTTATTATATATATTCCTGTGTTTTCTATTTATACATATATATGTATATCATTGTGTCTAATATATTATATAGATATATATATATATAATCACTATATATATTATTATTTTATATATATTCCTGTGTTCTATGTATACAATATATGTATATATTGGTCTATATACTATATTATATAATATATATATATTATATATTTATTATTTATTTATATATATTCCTGTTTTCTATGTTATACATTATATGTATATATTTGGCTATATATATATATATATATATATATATATATATATTATTTATTATTTATATTATATCCTGTGTTTCATGTATACATATATATGTTATAAATATTTGTGTCTATACTATATATATATATATTTATTTATTTATATATATTCCTGTGTAACTATGATACATATATATGTATATATTTGTGTCTATATATATATATATAATATATATTTATATATTATATTATGTGTAACATATATATGTGTGTGTGTGTGTATGTGTTGCGTGTATTCTTGTGCATACTTTTAATAGCATTTAGTCTATATTGCAATCCTTTCTTTTATAACAGACACATTGTGAGTGTGTGTATGTGTGCTGCACAGAATATATCTCTCGATAATTATTATTATTCCTACAAAAAATTCTCATCTTTGATCATTAGCGAATGATCGATTTAGCAAAACTTTATAATTCTTTCTCATTCTCCTGACTGTTCTCACATTGGTTTCACGCAACCTGATTATTCGCGATTTGAAACAGCAATCAAAAGACCCTCTGTAATACTTTCAAATCGTCTGTTGAAATTTAAATTGATGACAAACTAGTTCGTTAGTGATATTCACTGCTGTCGCTATATACTAGCAGAAATAACAAACCATTCAATATTTTTGGCAAACTGAACTGGTCAGAAGATACAAGATAATATTTTGCCTACTCAAGCAATGAAATGCATTTTCTAGCAATTCTTAAAGGAAGATCTACCTTCTTTACACAAGTAATTATGAAGTATAGATAATCTTTAGAATTCTCTTACATAACAAAAAAAGATTCAACCTACGTCACACACAACCACACACATACACACACTCTGGGGTATTGAATTATATATATATATATATATATACTTATATATATATATATATATAGTTATATATACAGAAATTACCGTGTTTACCTGGCATAATTTCATACATATACTTATAGATAAAATGCTATTGATCTTATGTCACATCCTGCCCGTGTGAGGAGCTGGGTAAATTATTATACAACCAAGAATTCTAAACCATTTTTAACCAAATATGAAAGTAGACACTTACATGTACGCATACAAGAAGTTGGCATCTGTGATGGAGGCGTAATATGAGCGTCGATGGAAATGGACCGACGATCCAGAGTTTCAAATCTTAACGAGGTGTTATTGGTTCACTCTGAGGGAAATGCCCTTAGGAAAGGCAGGCATTGTTGCTTGCTCCTTGTTTGTAATGGGTTAAGAGTAAGACTTCACTGTGATATTTAACTTTGGCAGGGCAACCGATCTAAGAGAAGAAAAAACTCTGAATTTAAACTAACAGTACTCCCTTTATGTTGAACTTGTGTGAATCCTGCCCGTGTTTGAGAATTGGATGAAATAAACACCCAAAAAATACTAACATATAAATTATTAGGAAAATGCATAGATAAACGTATTGTATTCATAACTTCATAGATTACCAATTTAACCGATATATATATATATATATATATATAATATATATATATATTATTATTATATGAGAAAAATGAGTAAAGAATGAAATGTAGATGGATAAAAATAAAATTTAATGATATCACCATTAATCGATATAACTTACACATTGTGTTTTCGGGTCAGTTTATGTGTATTATTATTTTGATTTTATTTATTTTTTTGTAATAATAAACACTATTTTGTACCATAACCCTAGAAAAAAAACAAATATCCAAAATAATAATTGTCTACTTTAACTCTCTATGTTCAGCGTTCCAATTTTTTTAAAATCGATTCGAATATTTCCAAAACAATCTCTGTTGTTTTTTTCCCAACGAATATTTTTCATTCAAAATAAATGTTCACTCTGATGAAGGTCGATGTCTCTATGGTGTGCGAAATATTTTCCACACACATAAACTGACCAAAAACAATGTGTGAAAATGGAAAAAGGAATTGAATCCACAATATTGAGGAAAAATGAGTAAAGAAAAAGAAATGTAGAGGATTAAAAAATGAATTTAATTCGATATCACATAATCACTTACACATGTGTTTTGGTCAGTTTATGTGTGTGAAAATATTCGCACACATGAAGAATCGACCTTCATCAGGAGTGAACATTTATTTTGAATGAAAATATTCGTTGGGAAAAAAACAACAGAGATTTTGGAAATATTCGAAAATCGAATTTTAAAAAAAATGGAACGCTGAAAATAGAGCGTTTCAAAAGATAGGACAATTATTATTGGATTTATTTGTTTTTTTCTAGGGGTTATGGTACAAAATAGTTTTTTTATTACAAAAAATAAATAAATAAAAAATAATAATAACACATAACTGACCGAAAACACATGTGTAAGTTATTATCGATTAATGTATATCGATTAAATTTATTTTATCCATCTACATTTCATTTCTTACTCATTTTCCTCATATATATAATATATATATATATATATATATATATATATATATATCGGTAATGTATCTATGAAGTTATGAAATACAT
>CM042143.1:45363582-45486082 GCA_023376005.1 Doryteuthis pealeii | reverse complement strand
TCGGCATAAAATAACCCAACAAGGGTTGACACACCGTATAACCCAAACAACGAGCCAAAATATTTTTGCAACTCAACTGTAGACAAAAATTAAAGAATGCACAAATAAGGTGCCTATAATTTTTTGATTACATATTTTTATTTTGGTTATAGTTTCAATGCTATAAAGTTTGGTAATAAATAATACCTAATAATAGCAATTTGCAATTTATGGAGATTTGTTGTTGTGAATTGTTGGTCTTAGCCATTTTTAGAATTTCGTAATAACTTTATTTTTCATCACTAGATAGATTTATATCTTAAAATTAACTAATGGCATACATCTATTATTTTTCTAACATTCTGAAAAGATTCGAGCTGCGAATTTTCAACTTCCCCACATCATATATATAAATATGAAAAGTAATGTAGGCAGTGGCCTATTGTCGGTATCAGCTGGAAGACGAAGGAGTCTACCCCATTTTCACAAGCGCTAGACCAGGGAAATTATTCTTCCATCTGAGGTGGAGTGCCATGCCTACCATCAGCTCCCCACATTACTGTACAGAGCCAAGCTGTGCTACTCATGCACTGATTTGGCGAGTGCCGATAATGAACTTGGAACCTTGTGATTCCGAGGCGTATGCTCTACCGAGCTAAATCAGCCCTAAACTCACAACTAAGTTTCACATGATTGAAACTGACTGTAGCCCCTACAGAGTGATAATACTCGGTCCCAAAGAGGTGTCCTGTCTATGACACTAAACTGCATTTAATGGTGAGGCTCAAGCACTGAATATGTGCAGTGTGTAAAGTACACCTTCATTGCCATCTCTCTCACCCATTCTTGTTAGGTACACCTTCATAGCCATTACTCCCAGACCCACTGTGACCGGGAGTGGTAATACCTGTTAGGGTACCATCAATAGGTTCAAATAGATTTCTTTAAAAATGATTCCTATTCGACATGGCTTTGTACAAAAATATCTGAAGAAACAACTTCACAAAAATATAAATATGAACATTCAATGAACGTATTCTATGCATAGAATAACCCTAGACTAGTTGATATGCCATTAAAGACAGTCAATTGACGTCTTTTGCAATTTCTGAATCAACACGCAACGTCTCATTGCTTAATTTGCTTAGATCATGTATTCCTGACGTTGATTCTCACTGTGCGCCCCCTGAAATCGGTCGTCCTAGTCGTCACTCATTAACTAAACTCATGTTTCTATTGCTATTCTATTTACGTGTCGAACACACTGGCGGCCATTTTACACATCTATACAACCATCGTCGCCAATTGGTTTCATAGAAACGCAAATGTCGATTGGCGCGAAAACTTCTTATGTCACCCAAAAATCTATGAGTGGTCGATCATTTTGTATGTAACCCGGTACAATTTACGTCTAAAGAAACCGGCATCATATACTAGTCGAAAAAGGATTTTATTGCACAATATATTGGAGAAAAAAAGGGAAGTAACTTAAGCTATATATGTATACTAGCAGGACATGTGGATATACCACAGTATGATAATTTTATTATTACAACTTGTGATATATTTACTTAAGAGTTATTGAAAAATAATTCAATATGTAAAAAGAATAATAATCTTGATTCAATTCACTTTCTCTCTCTCACTCTTTGTTCTTTCTTTCCTTATTTTCATTATGTTCAATTGAAACATTAGCGTTATCGCTTCCACGCGCTGCCCCCTTATTTATCTATTTCCTCTACCCTCTTTCTTTCTTTCTTATTATAGTTTTCTGTGTAGCATGCCATTTTCCTCCTTTTCTTTATGATAAAAACGGAACTGTCATTATTTAGCTGAGGTGCTAGCACTCATAAGAAATAAGAATGCGGTTGATAAGCAAAACCATACTATCAGGATTTACATTTTGCATTTCATCTTGGTCAGTTTTGACAGTCTCATTTTAACCAGAGGTGTTGCAAGATGATAACGGCTGTATAATTAAGGGATACGAGTGGTATATATATATATGTGTGTGTGTGTGTGTGTGTGTGTATACATCGATTAATATTCATCAAACGTTTCATTTCTGGCTATGACGTTAAACTATCTGATGGTGAAGTTCAAATTTTGGAGCCCAGGGGAATGTGGAGTACCATTTCATCACCATTACTCCCAGGTCCACTATACCATATGTGGTAATAACTGTTAGGCTTCCATCTATGGGTCATACAGAAAAAGAGTTTTAAAGATGTATTTAAAACATTGAGTACCCATCAAGAATGAATAAAACCAAATCTCTTCGGCATAAAATGACCCGACAAGGGTTAACATGCTGTAAAATCCAACCAACTAAATAAAACACTTCAATAAAGAATCAATTTGACACTTGAACATTAATAAAAATGTACGCGATTTTAAAATCCAGTTTTTCTGTTAACACAGCGATAATTATATCGTGTACGTAAACTTAGATAAGTAATTCTACTTTAAGAAAAAAAAAAGATGTTAAAAGTACTAGAAGAAGTCGTGGAAGATGCAAAGCGGCTGTATGGTTCTGCTCTTGTCTCGTTCATTCCTCATTGAAGCCAAGATGGTTTCATATTGGAAATCAAAAGTTACAAAAAAAAAGTAAAGAGATCGAAAAAAAAAAAACATATGGTAAAGAAAGCAGTGAATAGATAAATCATTATAGAAAATTTTATATGATCAATGTTTTTATGGATGAAAGTGGAAAACGTGGTGTCTAAAATTTGTGGTAAATTCAGTTAATGATATCACACACATACAATTATTAAGCGGGATTTAACAGGTTTGAATTCAGTTTTCTTTTTAAACCGTTTGCCATCCCAAGGTTAAAGAGTCCAGATTGCCCCACTAAAGCAAAGTCATCGTGGTGGCCAAAAGTCAGTATCAACCATACAGTGAGGGAGTCTATCCCCTTTTCACTAGCGTTAGACTAAGGAGATTGTTTTTGCGTCTGGGGTGGAGCTCCACACCTATCAACAGTTCCTTACTGGTATCCAACCAGAAACCTTGTGGTTCATAGTCGGACACTCTACCAACTGAGCTAAACCGGTCCTACTACTTAAGTAAACAGTTTAAATATATTTTGGTAACATGAGGCACAATTCGGCGACTCCGGATTCCTTTGTTGATGTTGTGAATGTGATGAACCTCATTAAACTATAAGATGTCCAGCTCACTTATTGATACTCTTTGAGTTTGCCTCTAAGGCTTCGGGCATCGGAATTCACAGTTTTGGGCCTGCATGATCATCAAGGTTCTGGCAATTCAAACAAGTTTTTTAAAACTATCTGTAAGGCGACACGTTTCACTTTCACTGCTGCTGCTTTACGTTCAAACAACGCTGGACGCTTCATACTAATGTTATCAAGTTTATTTTAATAATCACCGTGAAACTGTACATTTTTATTTGTTTTTTGATTTTATGGCATATCGACCAGGGTGGGTCATTTAATGCAAGCAAAGTTTTGAAAAATTTGTAGCAATAGTTTGGAACTCTATTCTTTTTCTTTTTTGTTAATAAATTTTCTATTTAACCCATAGATGGGACCCTAACAGGTACTACCACTCCGGTTAGAGTGGACTTGGGAGCAATGGTGATTAAGGGATGCTCCACATTTCCCAGACCTCCAAAACTGGAACCTCACAGTCAGAATTTAACATCATACCCAGGACATGACCTTCTAGCGCCCATATGATAAAAATGGTTGGTGATTGCCATAAGGGCAATAGGGTTGGGACAATCATATAGATGATTGTGCTTGACGTGACTAGCCGTTTGATCGGAAGGGGCCACTCTAAACGCTCGTCTAGCTTAAGTAAGGGCCAAAGTGGGGTTGTGCATTAAACTGTACAAAGAAGGAACAAATAATATTCAATAAAAAGATAACAAGAATACATTTCAAAGAAATAAAAAACAAGAACGAAATAGGCACAAATTCACCTATCTAAACAAACAGCGTAAAACTAATTAGGTTTTGTACATAAACCCCCTTTAACCATTTACGCAGTAATTAATGGTCAGCACAAAATGAAAATAAAAAGATAACTATATTACTCTAAGATTTAACGACCTCTACAACCGCATCTTCACTTTTCACACAGCAAGTGCTTTTGGTTTCTTACATGACCAAATTTGAACTCGTAAAATATAAGTTCCTTGATGAAATTACATTTAGTCGGAAGGAGAATAATTGGATGTTCAAGGGTATTAACGCTTTGTGAAATACAAACAACCTCCTTCTGGAATTGAACTCTGGTTGCCGTATCCATTTTCTACGATGATAATCGTTACAACCCAAACTTATATATATATATATATATATATATATATATAAGTTTGGTGGTTGGTTTTGAAGGTTATCACAACGCAATGTGCATAGGCTTGCATTGTTATAGCCTTTAAAACACACCACCAAACCTATATAAACACAATACTTCAAGCAAATTATGAAACTCTTTTTATATATATATTATCTTTGAATAGTGTTAATAGTCCAAGTTAAATTTCCGTTCGGGTTACCCTTACAATATTTTCAACATGGACTATGAAAAAATAAAACAAATGATAAAATAATACATGTAATTTAAAAATGAGTCCTCAAGGGGGTGTGACCCTAAGTTATAGCTTATAGGTAAGTCAAGCACTGAATATATTGATAGAAAGAACGAGAAATATATGCATGCATAGTATCCACTATCTGTCTGATTTTGATCGGATACATACGATAGTACAGATGTGTATTACCGACCAAGAAGGATTGGCAGAATATTAATATGCAATCTCAATACTATTGATAGGTCGATTATTTTTTAACCTGTATCCGTATTGATCTGTATATGTAACCAGTTATTGAATTCTCGTGATATAATCTGTAAAATTTAATCTTCAGTAAATTGAAATTCATATTCAATGTTGCAATTTTATTTTCTGCCATAATATGTATTGGAAAAAAGAACAAGAATCTGCTATCTATCTATCTATCTATCTATCCCAGTCTTTTCATTATCTATCTATCCCAGTCTTGTCATTATCTATCTACCTTTTTAATTATTCATTCATATATACATAACACATATGTAATACATTTAATAAACATACTGCATATACGTATATCTATCTGTATAGAAATACATATGAACTATTTATTCCCCAACAGTACGTGGCTATATAAATGCAAATTTGCAAATTTAGTGATTTATCACTGAAAGGCATGTATTAAACATTCTGTGTAAACACATTTATGCATCAATATGAATACACAACTACATCGACAGTCATGAACCCATCCCATATATATATATCATGTTACATCACACACACACACACACACACACACACACATATATATCCCCCACATATATATATATATATATATATATATACCCACACATATATACATATACATATATATACATATACATATATATGCACGTGTAAAACACACCACCAAACCTATATAAACACACACCTTTATAGACACACACACGTACATATATAAAATGTGAAGAAAAAATGGAAGTGAATCCGACAGTATGTAATATTGTACAAAAATTGAAAAAACACAAGTTTATACACGAATAATGTTTATTCGCCTACGCAGTGTTTCGGTCTGTTTTGATAGACAGGGCTTCGTTCCTTTAAGGAAAATAAATTATTTACTGTAAACAAAAAGTCTGCAAGCCTCGTTTTTGGTGTCTTCGGCTTCTTTTTTTATCTTCAAATATTTCACTTAGCATAAACGGGTCACCCGTTACGTAGTTTAACATTTTTTAAGACGCTGGCGTTTGTCAACAATTTTAAATAGATTTTCTTCCTCACATTTGATTATTATATATGGAAATCCAAAACATTATATATATAATATATATATATATATATATATATATATAAAGAAAGAATGAGAGAGACAGAGAGAGATGTACATGTACCAACCTCTTCGCACGAGTATGATGTGACAAGTTCAATTTAAGCGCTGTTTAGCGGGTTTCAGTTTAGAGCTTTCCTTTTCCTAGACTAGTTGCTTAACCAATGTTAAAAATCAAGTATGTGCTACCATTTTCCATAGCTAGAAGGAAAATAGATGGATGCATACCTTTCCCAAGGGGACATTTCCTATGACAATAACAATCACCCCACACCCACAGAATTTTTTTCACTGACTTTCATTGTCTTTTCTTCTTGCTTACTTCCTTTTCTCATTATTTCTCTATCCTGATTTACTAATTCTAGAGGATCTTTCTTTCTTTAGCTTATTTCTCTCGTTTAGCCACTGTTCGTTTTTTTTCTTTTAAACATTCACTTCAATTCGTTCTTGCCATACCAAACAAGAAAAAACAAAAATAGTAAAATGTAAGCAGAAAATAAAAAAGTCCGAAAAATATAATGAAAGAAAGAAAGGAAATTACAGAGAACGTTTTCCTCTTCATCCGTTTACTTTAAAAAAAAATCTTTCTTGCCTTCTACTTTTCTAGCTATTCATTAAAAAACAGCATTCATTAATTTCTTTACATTTTTTTTCAATTATTTTTCTTTAATTATTTCTTTTTCTTTCCACTCTTTCTTTTTCTTACCTAAACTCTTCTGCCTACTTCTAACACTCAAAACATCTACTTCCCGTTGCTTGATATCATTGAAAATTGTACATTTCCGGGCAAGTGATTAATGAAGAAAAAGGCAGATCAGTGTTCATATAACTGTTTCTAACCCCCACCAAAAGAAAAGGGTTACATCTATACGCATTTAACTCACAAACTCTTCTACGCATGCTCGCGTTTGCGACTGCGCAGTGAAGCTCAAGAATCGTCTATCTCACATACAACCACTATGGACTGGTATAGTCTAATTCGTTGAAGCACATAGACATACACATTGATAGAATCATGGCAAATAAAAGAAGAGGACTCAGCGCAAATAGGCAAGGGCTAACAAGGAGAAAAACTAAATACCTTTGTAATTCTTTTTGGAGCAACTTTGGCGTTCGCTTGGCAATCAAATTGGCCGGCTCGCTGACATGCGCCGCCATTAAGGTCGGTAGTGGTTCATTTGTGAATCTATGATGAGCTTCTCTGTAGATAAAGAAATAAAAATAGGGAATTAAGGAAAGAGCGAGGAATAGCAAAATACTGGAGAGTAGGAAACGATAAGACAGGTACAAACGGTGGCAAAATTGAGATCTAAGAAAAACGAATCATAGATAGATTGATAAGTAAAAGCATCAGTTGGAAGGAATAAAGAAAGAAGCAAATGAAGAAGAAAACAATGATAATGTCACAGAAAAACACACACAGCTAATAGATAAATAAATAAAATAATTGAAAAAGGCTGGAACAGAAGGAGAATTAATGTGAAACATGATAAAATGACCGAAGGAACGAACGGGACTATGAGGGGGAATACAGTCAAACAGAAATAGAGTTTTTAAAATAGAATACTTTTAAAATAGATGTGAATGAATATGTACGTGAAAAAATAATTGAAAGAAAATCGAGGAGGTAAAGCGAGAGAAAATGCGTGAAAAAAAAGAAAGAAAGATGAGATGGAAAGTAAAGAAGAATAAAAAGAAGAAAGAAAAATTAAAAAATGAAAGAAGGGAATAGAAACGATAAAGATTGGACGAAGGAAATACAAACAAAAAACAAAAGAAAAATCAAACAAATAAAAAAATTAAAAACAAAAGAAAGAAGGAAATAAAACTAAAAAGGAAAAATATGAGATGGGAAAAAAGCGAAATAAAAGAAACAAAGAAATAGAGAGAGAAGTAAAAAGAACAGGAAGAGAGAGAAATCGAAAAACAAGAGAGAGAGAGGACAGAGAGAGAGAGAGAGAGAGAGAGAACTGAAAAAAGAAAGTACCCCCCCCCCCAAAAAAAAGAGAAGTCGTTTCCCTCACAAAAAAGACTACAGTAGCGAAATACATTGAGGGGAGAGAGGGTGATAAGGAGGAGAAAGGGGAAGGAAAAGAGAGGAAGTTAGAGAGAAAAACGAAAAAAGAAAAAAGCCCCCCCCAAGAAAACAAAACTACAAGAAATAGTGAAATACATTAAAGGAGAGAGAGAGAGAGAGAGAGAGAGAGAGAGAGAGAGAGAGAGAGAGAGAGAGAGGAGAGAGAGAGAGAGAGCTGAAAAAAGAAAGTATCCCCTCTCTCCAAAAAAAGAAAAGCCGTTTCCCACACAAAAAGACTACAGTAGCGAAATACATTGAAGGGAGAGGAGGGGGGTGATAAGGTAGGAGAGAGGGGAAGGAAAGAGAGAGAAAAAACCGAAAAAAAGAAAACAAGCCCTACAAGAAAATAGTGAAATACATTAAAGGAGAGAGAGAGAGAGAGAGAGAGAGAGAGAGAGAGAGAGAGAGAATCGACAACAAAAAGCAAGACTGAAAAACAAAGCAAAAACAAATAGAGTCAAACCGAAAACAGAATCGATTTGTTGGGGAGGGGGGGGGGGTCTGTGGCTGGTGCTGTTCGATTGCAAGGTAGACAGGAAGAACATAAACTCAATTAGGTTTAGTGAAAAACTTTCACATTCCTGAGTAAGATCTATGTTAACATAAGTTATAAGAATGAGGGCTGGCCCTTGCGGCGGATTGTACCTGTAAATTACGGTCGGAGAAATGATTCCCCCTCGGCATATTGTCCGTGATGCAAGATTAGTTACCACTGATAACGATAGCACCTTGATTGTCAGTATCTCTCTCTATCAACTCGCTGGTTTATCATCATGAGAGAGAGAGAGAGAGAGAGAGAGAGAGAGAGGAGAGAGAGAGAGAGAGAGAGAGAGAGAGAGAGGGGATAAGGGGAGATCGACAGTTTTACTTGAAGGAACTAAATATGAAGTGGGCGATTTTGGTCGTTGACATTTTTTTACTTGCTCTTCTCTCATTTCGTCATTCACCAAGAAATTGACCTTAGACCACCGCTCAGTCCACGGCAAACGTTGTGCAGTTCTTATCGTTACATGTCGCCAATTAGTAACTCTCGTGCGCATGCGCTAGTGTTACGTTATTCTCACTGCTACGTCATTGACACGATCAGCTTGTATAGAGACGCCTCATCAGGTAAACAAGATTTTTGGGTGGCAGCAAAAAATAAATGGGTAGAAAAATTGCTTGGTGTGTTTAGGTCTAAATGGAGGCGCGTGTTGTAATGGTTAGAGTCTTAGGAAATAGACTCGTCGACTAGAGTTCAAATACTTGACGAGCATGCTCGTATTTCACATAGCGCTAATATATTTGGAAAACTACTCCCTCTAGCTATGGGTAAATAGTAGGACAAACTGGGTTTTTTAACCTTGGATAGGTAACCGATCTAGGAGTGGAAAAACTCTGAATTAAAAATGACTGTGTCACATCGTACTCCTGCAGAGTGGTTGGTTATATATATATATATATATATATATATATATATATATATATATATATATATATATATATATATAAAACCAGCCCCTCTGTCTTTCTAAATTATACGCTGCTTTGAAACTGATGGTAACAATCGTCCCTTAAATGTATTGTAATCTATAGCAAATAAACACAGATTTTTACACCCGTAACAGAACACTTTATGTTCAAATGTGTGTGTGTGTGTGTGTGTGTGTGTGGTTATTTACTATTGGAGAATTGAACATAAAGTGTTCTGTTACGGTGTTAAAATCTGTGTTTATTTGCTATAGATTACAATAAATTTAAGGGACGATTGTTGCCATCAGTTTCAAAGCAGCGTATAATTTAGAAAGACATAAGTATTGGTTATATATATATATATATATATATATATATATATATATATATATATATATATAGTGGCGTATCTTGAAAATATACCGGGTGAAGCGAATTACTATCATATATTGAAGGAGGAATTAAGAATTATAAAGATTATAGACATCAATTAAAGATAAAATTAAATGCATCACAGATCATCCAAAATGGCAAATGAATTTTTTCGAGTCCTTTTATTCAACACTTAAAATCAAATTAAAAACGTTTTATACCACTGAATCCTAATTGAAATTTGGAGACGCTCTTATTGTAACGATTTTGTCAAAGAAAATCGGTAACTTGAGTTCAAATCATTGTCAAGCCTGTTTGCACTTTATTTTGCGCTAATGCGTTTTGGAAACGTATGAATCCCTCTGTTCTCTCTCCAACTATGAACAGATGTGGTTATTTTGTCTTGGTTAGGAGAAAGAAAACAGAATTCAAACCAAGTTTACTCTGCTTAAAAATTGATTTTGTTAAATAGTGTACGCAAAGTTCGGTAAATACACATACTTTTCGGTTTTGTCAAAAAAGACAATAAATCTTAAATGACTAATTATATGTATCAGAGACAATACGCAAAATGCCAGAGGATGACTTACCTAGTCTAATGATTAGAAACCTAGGTTAGCACACCTTTTTCGGTGAGTTCAGTCTGTACAGGTTGCCCCATACTATTTGCCTTATACCAAACTAAGCTAATCTTAGTAAATATGCCATGAGATACCTGTGTGTGTTGTGTGACAGTAAATGCACTAAAAATAACACACTAAAGCCATTAGTGTTTTTGGTTAAAGCAAAATAAAGGTAGTTTTTTCCAAAATGAATTGTTATTGATAAGCCTCAATTTGAAACCTTAATTGTTTCCATAATGCATGATATCAACATTTTATAGTAATATATATATATATATATATTAATACTTTTGTTCCTTAATCTTCCGACCATTAACACCCTCTGGTTAAAAATGAGACCGTACAAATCTTCGAAGATGAAATGCGAAAATGTAAATCCTGATTATCTGGTGTTGCTTATGAGTATCGTCACCTCAGCTAAAATTATTTAGCTGAGGTGACGTTACTCATAAGAAATGAGAATTCCGTTTTTAATATAAAGAAAGAAAGGGAACAAAAAAGACAGAAGAATATAAGAAAGATAGAGAGAGTGATTGGGCGCACGGAAACGATGACGTTAATCTGTTTTAATCGAACATGATAAAAAGATGAAAAGGAAACAAAGAAGAAAAAGTGGGAGGGAGTTAAATCAAGATTATTAAACTTTTATATATTGAACTATATCGCGATATATCTACAGGTCTTGCTAATACACACAATTCTAATAATTAAACACCCAGACACACACAAAAATACGCACATATACGTGTTTGTGTACGTACGTGTATTCTTTATATGTATGCAACAGTTATTCGTTATCATACTGTGATATATCCACAGGTCCCCCTAGTTTTTATAAATTTGTTAATATGAGTTTTGGAAATTTAATTCATGTATGATTAATTTTCTCTTGCAGCCGGTTTTGTACAGATCATTGTTTATTTTTCGCTGTGAAACTCCTTTCCCCATTTGCAACAGAAAAAAAAAACTTTAAAACATTCACCTGGGTGTAATAAATACGTATACAATATGTGGTAGCTATATATCAAACCGTTTGGCCGTCTACAGAGGACAGACACAAATACTTCCACTTTACACACACACACATTATATATATATATATATATATATAGTACTGTACAAGCACACACCATTATAAACAAATCATCCGTGTAGTTCGAGCAACGGGCCACACCTTTAACAGACCAGTTACGTCTTCATATGAGACGTAAAAACTTTTATCTTGGTTGACTGGAAATAATAAATTTCATGGGCATTTCTGCTTGTGAACAGAAACTATTTTGCAGAGGGGTATAGAAACAAAGGGTCCATTTGTTAGCCGTGGGTGGCGACCCGTGATGCATACGGATGTAACCTTAGTGGCTGAGCAGTCCATGACATGCAACACTCCACCTTGGCTCTTTGGCTAGACGGGCGGTCGGAGAGGACCCTTCAATCAATCTGCTGGTCAGGTCAAGTCCTATCACCTATATGATTCTACCAACCCTATTGCCATTATGGCAAACTCCAACACTTTTTATCATATATGTGCTAGAAGGCAGTGGCTGAAGATCTTAATGTCCTGGGTATGACATTAAACTGTTATGGTGAAGTTCCAATTCTGGAGCTCTGGGGAATGTGGGGTACACCTTCACCTCTATTGTTCCCAGGTTCACTGACTCGAAGTGGGAGTACTTGTTAGCGTCCCATCTATGGGTTCAATAGACAAAAAATGAGTTTGAAAAAAATATGTTGAGTACCCAAAGAAAGAATTAATCAATTTTCGGCATAAAATAACCCGACATGGTTTGACATGCTGTAAAATCCAACCAACCCAAAAACTATTCGGCCGGGTGGAAGTAAGCCACAAAAGATTTACTAGTAATCCTTAAAAAGGATTCGTATGTTGTGGAATCGATTACCACTCATAAGTATGGGCAGCTACTGACAGGGAGACAAGGAAACAGAAGGAATTCCCAGTATGAAGAAAACTGCAGACCTAGATAAAAAAAAGTAACACTGTATAAATAACTTTATTCCTGCTTGTCAGTCCTTCTTCAGCAGGTGAGTTAAAACTTACCTGTCTCGTGCGATACTGTCATTGGTACACTAGAAATAGACTTGGAAACACTTCTTAAATCATTATATATATATATATATATATATATATATATATATATATATATATACCAACCCTCCGCATGGACAGGGTGTAACACAAGATGAATTTCTTAAACAGAGCTTAACATGTTTAAATTCAGGTTTTCCTTCTCCTAGATTGGTTGCCTAGCCCTGTTATGTATCCCTAGCTGGATGGAGAATAGGTGGATGCATATTAGCGCCATGTAAAATGCGAACGGCCTCATCCAGGATTTGAACAGGGGTCGACAAGTCCTATTTCCTACGATTCTAACCATTAAACTACGCGCATATATATTAGTTTGGATAGTATAGACATAGTCAACGGTGCCTAGGACTCTCAGTTTCTCCCTTAGGCGATCATCAGACCAAGAGTCTTCCACGTGGTGGGTCTTCCTTTATGTACTGATGTATGGAACTACTTTGTGGGGCATTATGGGAAGGTAGGTCTAGTTTATATTGCATGGTTATGTACGTAACCACATATGTTGACCCGTCCAGTAGCTTCGGTCCTGGATTTTTACAAGTTAATAGCGTCGATCTCAGGGGGCTATCCCCCCAGGCAATACCTGCCCCCTTGATTTAAAGGGGCAGGGCTGGGTTTATTGCCCAGCGCCCGAGGCGCCCCCCTAGATGGGGAATGCCGACGGGATCGACGTAATTTTTTCCAACTGCCACCCATGAATCTCGGCTTGTGGGTGGTCCCACATAAAAACGAGACCTTGTGTCCAACCCATACAAGTGGGGTATGAGGTAAATAAATGTACGCAACCACATTTTACTAATAAATTAATTACGCCCCTGATAATTGTTAAAAAATAAAAAAAGCTTCATATTCTTCTAAACCAAAGGATACGAGAATTTTTATTTCTAGTGGAACATAAAACATTTCTGCATCTCAAACACTCAGCTGAGTAATCCTGAATAATTACAAGGAAATACAGATAGAGTGGTGATTGTCGTTCAAGCAAATGAACTTAGCGAATCAAGTTCAAATTATAGGCGTGGCAATATGCATTTAACTCTTTGCCTACCAAGTTTCCCCCACAGCTGTATCAAATTCTCCTAAAATTTCTTATCTGTATGATGGGATATTTAAAATTTCACTATCTATTCGCCCCAGAACTCAGTCTATTCGCATAAAGTCCTATTTTTATTGTAATCTGAGTCCTTCTGCTCAGTTATAATGAACTAACAATCAATCTTTTGTACAACAGTAGGAGAGCCGCTGTGAGAGGTTTAAAGTAGGCTAAAGTTAGGTTCATGCTAATATTCTTGATATAAGCATGTATCTATATCTTCATGCCACCTGTTTATATGAATTTACCCAACCCCTACGATGAGCAGGGTGCGACACAAGATCAATTCTTAAACGGAGTTTAACGAGTTTAAAATCATAATTTTCCTTGTCATAAACCAGTTTCCATACCAAGGTGAAGAAGCCCAGCCTGTCGTACTATTTACCCATAGCTGGAGGGGAAATAGTTAGATTCATACCTTTTCTAAATATAAGGGCATCCCATTGGCTAGCATATATTGAATAACGAGTTCGATCATCACATGATAACCCATACTTGGTATCTTATGTCACATCCCATCCATGGCTAACGCGTTGGGTAAATACGTACCTTTAATTTTTTTGATTGGGAGGAGCTCTCAAAGTAGTTTATGATAAACGAAAAGAGGACCCCTTTGGGTTTGAATTCAGAGTTTTATTTCTCTTAGACTGGTCGCCATAACAAGACTACTTACCCGTAGATGGAGGGAAAACACGAATTAAGATATCAAAAGGAGCTACGCAACACTAGGTGGTCTAACTATGGATGAACCCAAAAATTATCAGCGATTTGTTTTAGTGGTTATGACCTTTAAAAAACTGAATATGTCACCATCCTTGTCTATTTATGCGTATTTACCAAACCCCTCAACAAAAGCAAGATATGACACGAGGTCATTTTTAAGCAGAAGTCAACGTTTGAATTCCTTCTCCTAGACTGAACACTATACCAAGGTTAAAGAGCTCAGTCTCCCTTACTCTTTACTCATAACTGGAGGGAGAATATTTGGATTCATACCTTTCCCAAGGGTATGAGCGCTATGCCATATGAGATGCAAATAGCCTCGTTCAGGATTGAAACTCAGATAGCCGAGTCCACTTCTTACAACAATAGGTGTTGCGCTACGAGCACATCCTGTTGTTTGTAAACATTTGCTATTAAATAACTGGTAGAAACGGTTACAAACAGAATGTGTCATTAAGTGTGTTGCGAAAGTGGAACCTATTAAATTTGCTGGGTTGCTTTGTTTGATTTTACGGCATGTCAATCCTGGTTGTGTTATTTTATGCCGAAGACCTTTTGTTTTATTCATTCTTCATGGGTACTCAATCTTTTTCGCAAACTCAATTTTTTAAACACATTTTTAAACTACATTTTTTTCTCACTAACCCATAGATGGGACGCTAACAGGTACTACCACTCCGGTTAGTGGAACTGGAAGTAATGGTGAGGAATGGGTACTCCACTCTCCCCAGAGCTCTAGAATTTCTGATGATCGCTTTCTAGCATATATTTGATAAAAGGGGTGGGGTTTTCATAAGGGAAATAGGGTTCGGACAATCATACAGGTGCTAGTACTTCACTTGACCATCTGATTGATCGGAGGGTCCTCTCCAACCGACCGTCTATTCTAAGGGGAGTGTTGCATGTCTTGGACTGCTCAGCCACCAGAGTTCCATCCTTAAGCGTAACAAGTCGCCACCCACTGTTAAAAGGTGGCCCAATTGTTTTTTAACACATCTGTAGAGGTGCA
This sequence comes from Doryteuthis pealeii, assembly GCA_023376005.1. Taxonomy (NCBI): domain Eukaryota; kingdom Metazoa; phylum Mollusca; class Cephalopoda; order Myopsida; family Loliginidae; genus Doryteuthis; species Doryteuthis pealeii. The sequence continues at coordinate 45,470,780 of CM042143.1, read as the reverse complement.
GTCGGTGTATTCTAAATCCCCAGTTGACAGAGCTCTATCGAATTTGAGAATAATGTGACAGACACAGCAAGTTAACAGTTTTAAAATGTTTTATACCGGACATAGGTTTTAGGTTTCATATGGCATTTGGAGATGACCAATAAACTGTGCAAGATGAACCATAATCTGTTAGAAGAGCCACTTTATGAATTGAGCCTAAATACGACAGAATTGAGTACACTTAACAGGTATTGTACATCGCCACGTTTAGCCCGATAAGTTTACGCTTAGTAATCGCAAATACATGAAAAAGCCGATTCTTTCATTTATTGTCAAACTTCTGCTTAACAAAAGAAATCTATAAATGTTTTCAAGCAAATTGATTGATTGATCTTTTGATTTTTTTTATCTATCATAACAATAAAAAAGCATTTCTTTTCAGTCAACTGTAAGTATATATACGACACTCTCTTGAATTTAATGACTGTCTTGTCCCTGGCGAAACATAAATGCCAGCCATGATTTTTCCAGAATTTCATACCATATCCGTTCAGATTTTAAAAGGTTTCTTAGCAGCAGATTTCAATGGTCCTTCCAAAAATCACTGACAATATATTCTTCATTCGAACAATTTCTTTCAAAGATATGTTTTCATTGAATCTAAGTTTCGGTCGGAAGAAGGTGCCGGTTCTTAAAAAAAAATAAAAAAAGGAAAGAAAAAAGAGGTAAGATTTTTCTTTCTTCATCGATAAGGTAAGTCTTTGCAAAACTAACCAAACAACTCGTCGTTCGTTGTTCGTTTGAACTTTCCACCGTTCTTGGCAAATTTCCTCCTCTGCGATTCGTCAAGAAATCAATAGCGGTTCGCCCGGAGAGTTAGTTTACAACTTCATCCATTTATTGGCCCGCCATTTAAAAGGTTTCTTTCCTACGGCAAAAACGGGAGCGTAACATTCCAGAAACAATTTGTACGACTTATCTGTGTGGCCGCCGCATGTGTTCGATTCACTTAACTGCGTCCTATTACATCCGCCCTACCTCGGCACCCTAACCCACCACACCATTGAACTCATTGAGCGAAAACTAAATTGGGAAGTGTTTGGACTTCTTGGACTATCCACAACGAGTTTTAAAGAATTGTTTTGAGTCTTTAAAAAAATCTGTCAATGTTTCTCTTGAAATAGGCATTGATTTAGACGAACTGGGAGCCAGGAACAAAAAGACCCCGAGAAACCTTTTAAAAATTCCCATTTCTTTTTTTTATATTATTATCATTTTATCATTTTTTTTTTATTCTGTAAGATGGAATCGCTTTGAGATGTGTAAAAATTGAATCTATCTACCTTTCATCCATAAACTTTTCTATTGAAATCATATATTTCATGTATAAGATCCATTCATTCATTCATTGAAGACATTCAGAATAGAAACGTTCTTCAATCTTTTTTTCTTTCTTCATGCTCCCTCAATGATATCATTCTTTTACAGAAATGAAAAATGCAAAAAGAAAGAAAAAAAAAGAATTTAAAAAATAGTTCCACGGAGACGAAAATGTAATTTGTTCATGAATTGTTCAGTGCGTTTTGCTATTTATCCAAGTTAGATTAAGAGAGATTTAAAGATTTAATTCAAGAAGCGGGATTTAAAAAAAATACTTTCTTTTATATTCAATTAAACTTTTAAAAAAGAGAAAGAAGACGGGCAAAAGAGGAAGAAGCCAGAAAGACATTGAATAAAAATAGTTCAATTTCATGCAGGAGAGGTTTACTTTTACGGTAGTTATTTATAAGTGAGATTAAACACACACACACACACACACACACACACACACATATATATATAAGTTAGGATAGCGAAGACAAAGTCAACGGCACTTGGTAACTGACAATTTCTCGCCTATGCGATAAATTGTCCGATACTAAGCGCTGTTGATTTATGCATATTTAAAGAAAAACTTTGATACATTTTCTTTAAAATCATATAGGCGAGAAACCATATGTGTCCAAGTACCAAGTAGATATAGACGTTCTATCAATGATTTTGAGCACTCTTGAATTATAAATATATAAGGCTGTTCGCATTACACTTCGTTCTAATGTCCTTGGTAAAGGCATGAATCCTTCTTCTCCACAATCTACGGGTAAATAAGGATTTTTCTTGATTTTAACAGTAAGTTGTCTGCAGTTGTTATTTTCTAAATGGACTGGGAGTCGCGTTGAAGTTTATAAAATTCAAGTTTATTGTTATATATTTTGGAATATTTTTTTTCTATCGGGAAGGACAAAATGTCATTTATATTGACATTTTAAAAAAATATCTCGTACGCTGTTTGTGTTGTATTATATATACTAGCAAATATATGCACCCTCCGGGTGCAAGTATTTAAGTTTAATGTAATAAAATATTACATTAAATTAGAAAGGCTAATGAAACTAAATAAGAATGCAGATAAAAAGATTTGAAACAGAGGGAGTATAATAAAAAAATAGAACAACTGAAACTTACTCTTCCATCACTCTCGTCTTTCATTGTTATTTTTTCTAATTTAAGTATTTAGTTAAAAGAGGAAGTAAAGAATAAAATGAGTTATTTTTCTTGTTAATGGATTTTATTTAAGATTCATTGAAGAGATTTTTGATTATATTCATTAAAATAAAATCAAACAGTTAGAAATCAATAATACTAAGTACATATTTATTAAAATCGATTTTTTAATATTAATATGCAAATTAGCCTTCCCGTTCACACTGTAACCCACTATTTTGTTTATATATAAATATAATTGCATGTTGATAGTATGTAGACATAGTTAACAGTATTAAGTGTAAGAAAATTTTATTAATAATTGAGGTAAAATAAAAATAAAATCATGGAGAATGTGATGTCAATAACTAAGGAATAGTGATATGAGTAGTAATATAGTTTCGGTTACAGACAGAAAAGCACACAATCTCCATTATAATAAGATACATATATATATATATATATATATATATATATATATATATATATGTATATATGTGTGTGTGTGTGTGTGTGTGTGTGTGTGTGTTTAAGGTATCCAAAACTGGTAGTAAGGCATGATTCTACGTGGGATCTTCAAAATCTCTCTGTATAATTATTGCATGTTTTAGTAGGTGAAAATACAAGAATTTTTTATATAAATCCCTAGAAAGAGCTCAATGTATAATAATATATAATTTAGATTAAATACAGACCAATATTTACCTTTGAAAGGAAGGAAAAACTCAATGAACCGTCATTCTGTAATAAATTTATTTCGACCAAAACTTAAAAGGCTTTTAGAAATTTAAATAAATAAATTCCTAAAACTCCCTAGAAGTTCACTCTCATCGGACAGAAGGCACAGATAAAAATAAAATGAAAAACCTGAAAAATCTTTTTACCAGAATCCTTCAAAAGTGTGTCTGACAGCAAATATGTGTTTACAAATTCAAGCTAAAAAAAGGGGGTACAATGTATCCTTCAATTTACTTTTCAACCGGATATATTCCAAAATGTATATGTGTGATTTTAATATCTATATTATAATTTTTATTTCTATAACTAGAACAGCGTGACTCCCCCCCCCCAAAAAAAAAAGAAAACAACAACAAATGCCGCAGTTTGTAAATAAAGATGCTTAGAATTTGATATCTAGGGAAAACATTAAAAAAGAAAAGACCAAAGCATTCGTACTGTCTGAAAATAATCATCGCTATCCTGAATAATTGTCTAAAGAAAAAAACGCCGAAAGATTTGTCAAAGTTAGATATGTAAAAAGTGCTCGATACACTAAGTAGAGAAAAATTATCAAGACCTAAAAATCAGAGGTGACTGATCGCACGACTGCAGGCAACACTGTTGTGTTTGTTGTGCAAGCGCCTAACCCTACGGCCCACAGTGACGATCAGCATTAGCTTGGCAATCGTTTCTAATGGAGCTCCCGATTGCTGCTACCGGTAAGTGGGAAACTCGAACAGTTATCCGGTTTTTGAATGAAAAAGTCATTAAACCGATTAAAATTCATCGTCAATTAACGGAATGTCGTGGTGAGTCATGCAGGATATCAAAATCAGCCACAGGTGGTGTAAGGAGTTGAAAACGACAACGAGGTTCAACACTTCCTCAAAGAAATGGCGACGAGCCAGTATAACATGGGCATACAAAAACTGCAATGACGCCCAAAAAACGCACCGACCGAAATGGTAATCATTTAGAAAAATAGAGCTATGTTCAAATTTTAAAATCATGTAAACATCATTGACAACAAGGGTTTCTGTAATTTCTAGATATTTTCACTACCTTACCTTACCTCGTACGTAGCGAAGACAAAGTCTGCCTCACTCGTAACTCAGTTGGGCTTGAAAATCGCATAGGAAAGAAACTGACAGTTACCAAGCGCCGATGACTTTATGGCTTCACTACCCTAACTCAGATATACATTTTCTGTCAATGATAGTGAACACTCTTGACTAATAAATGTAACAAACTATTATAGTTTGTTATATTTAGGAGTTAATCGTGTTCACACACACACACACGCATACATATATATATATATGATTTAATATACCACACTTGTTGGTAAACCCTTGCTTTAAGAAAAAACCGGGAAATAGTTTGGTTGCAAAAATTATACTACCAAACATCACCAGGGGAAAAAATTGCAAAAATGAAAAGACCAAGATAGTCGAACAGCCGAAAATAATCGGTTGATACTATATACTTGGCCAAAAGAAAAAAAAATTATATATATGAAATATATATATATATATATATATATATATATATATATATATATATATATAAACCGCCAGGATGTTCTAAAACTAAAAAGTAAAGTGTGGTCAATACCTAAGTAGAGCCAAGTTAAACCTAATGAGCCAGATATGCCTATAACAGTTTCACTTAGTGCTCTTCAGGGCAAAGATCTCACTCTTAATAAGTCAGATCTTTGCTCCGAAGAGCACTAAGCGAAACTGTTAGTAGGTATATCAGACTCGTTTGGTTTTGTTTTTGTTTTACGGCATATAACCTCGGTGGGTCATTTAATGCCGATAAGTTTTGAAATAAATCAATTCTTAATGGATAATACAATTTTTTTATCAACTCATGTTTTTCTATTAAGCCATAGATGGGACTCATTAGGTTTAATTTTATATATATATATATATATATATATGTGTGTGTGTGTGTGTGTGTGTGTGTGTGCGGCATTTCTTTGCCTCCTCAGTCTTATTTTGATTAATTCAAAGATCTCATACACGGTTTTATTGGTATGACCTTCCCGTTTCACTGATTTTGTTTTCAAATTTCTCCTTCCATGTTTGTTAAATACGCCAGCTCACGGGCATGCGCACACTCATGATTTTAAGAAATTTTATGGCTTGCGCGTATTGGACAGGTTTGTGACGTCATAGTTTTAAAATTTGATTTCTTTACATGTAAATATGTATGTTCTGACGTCATGAATTTAATGTTCCAATTATCGGGGTTTTGTATGTATCTATATATGGGTACGTATATGTTCATTTTTAAAAAGTAAACACTTGATATCATCCACACACACACACACACACACATATATATATATGTAAATTGAAAATGGAAGTGAATCCGACGGTATGTTGAAAAGTTAAATAAAGGAAAAAAAGTATTGAATGGATAAAATAGGATTATTTTAATTAATGTAACTTACGTGTTTCGGCCAGGAGTTTATCCATGTGTACATTATTCTATCTATTATTATTTACAAATAATAACAAAATGAAATGAAATAATAATAATAATAATAATAGAAAAAATGTAGAAATGTTCAGGACACAAAGAAATATCGACCTTCCTCAAAGTAAATCCTTATTTTATATATATATATATATATATATATATATATATATATATCAAAGGGTTATAATAGAACTTTTTAGAAATAGTCGAATGTACCTGGGTAGGGTATGAAAGGATACTTATCTTATAATCGATATACAAAAACCATGTCTTTTGAATCTGACAGAGAAAACAAATTTGCTATCTTCTCATCTATTAAGAAAATCCATAAATTGATATATGAAGTGAGAAAAGATCAGAATGAAACAACACATACGACGTGTCTATGTGAAAGATAAATCAATGAAAAAACACTGGCATAAAGAAAGTAACTTTGTCTAACTTAGTTTGTCACGTGCTATCTTAAGAAGTAAGAAAATTGCTTTGCACCAAACTTCCAAAGAGATATAGAAAACTCAGGCATTGAAAAGCGGGCCTTTACCTAGGCTTGAACCTTTACCACTGGCATTTAAAAAAATGCGACAATGAGCAATTAGACGAATCAATGCAATAAAAACCAGTGAACCAAAAATAATGTTATTTTGTGTACAGTTATATAAAATATTAAGTTTAGCTCACCATATATATATATATATATATATATATATATATATATATATTATATATATATATATATTAGGGACTGGCAAACTGAGCCTAAAATGTGATTTTGACAAAATGACTTTAGCCCTCTACAGAAAATAATTTACCAAAAATCAGGAAATTATCGGATTTTAATGAAATTTTCAGTGTTTATGTATCAATGAAGGATCTTTATAATGCATTATTTAATTTTATTTCAAAACTTTCTAATTTTTTTCAGCTCACTTAATTTTGACCCCCTTATGTTGGGGCGTAAAATGTTTTGCAAGTTGATCATTTTCGATACTAATTACAGTATGAATAATGAGATAAAAGACCGAAGTTATGAACAGAAACAAAACAAAAAAAACTTTTACGGTTGCGCTTCTATGAGAAAATAAGTACCGAAATTTGAAAAATGAAATGTAAAACAATAATAAATAATACATTTTTTGGAGATTTCTTTTTTTACTCATTTCGATAATTATTTAATTGGTTATTATTTTATAAAAGAAAAAAATATACATCGATGTTTTTTCTGCTTAAAAAGGGGAGGGGGTACATTTTCAATCGAGTTTTTCTTCAAAACTTATTACTTTTGGCGCCTAAAATAAGGTTTGCATTAAGTAGATATATATTTTTAAATCTAAAAATATAACATTTTAAACTTAACCTCAGGATTTTCATATTTTAAATGAATTTTATACATTAATTTTTCATGGCAAAAATACTAAATTAAAGTTTTGAAATAAAATAACTGATGCATTATAAAATTCATTAATTGTTAAATCAATACTGAAAATTTCATTAAAATCGGATAATTACCTGATTTTTGGTAAATTCTTTTCCATCCCAAATGTTACGTTAAAATTGTAAACAAGCGCCTAAAACCATTGAAAAACGGCCAAAATGGCGAATCGCGTCGAAATTGACCAAAACAAATAGTTTTAAATCTTTTAAAAATAAACTGCATATGTAATTATATTTTTCTTTTTTTTAATGGTTATTATGCTACTACTTATCGATTTAGACAAAGTTTAACCTTAAATAATAGATTTAATTATTCTTAATTCGCTTTTAAAACTCGTAGTATCCGATTTTTGCCAATCCCTAATGTATATATATATATATATATATATATATATATATAAGCAAGAATATCCACCCTCCAGACGTAAGTATTTCAGTTTTAATGTAATGAAATATATTAAATAATTAGATAAGAACACATATAAAAAGATTAATCATATCTTAATTAGGTTTTAATTGGTTTCTATATAAAAATCATTTATAGGATTTATTTTACTGCGTTGGTAAATAAAACAATAACATTAGAGATCAATAACACCAAGTAATCATTTATTAAACCTGATTTTATTAATACCAGTATGAAATTAACGACACCATATACTATTTAAACCTTTATTTCTTAGTGACATAAAAGACATGTTGCGGGATTTTAAACGCACTAATAACATGGGAAATTTTGAGGCAAATATAACTCAGATTTTCATAGACATAATTAATAGTAGTTTTGTTAGAGATATACACCGTATCTCCATATATATATATATATATATATATATATATATATATATATATATATATATATATATATATATATATATATATATATTATATGGCAAAGAAGGACGAGAGTATGAAAATGCCTGTTTCGTTATAGGAACAACAGGATCATATGAGGCTATTCATATAGCCAAACATGTAAGTCTGATGACTCATATTGCATTTTCTACATACCATTGAATACAATTGTAAACTTCACACGCACACACGCGTGTGTGTGTGTGTGTGTGTGTAAAGTTCCCAAACCTATTAAGTTTTAATTTAATAATTTTAAAATGATTGTAATATTAATATGTTTGTGGGCTTGACTTTACCTATTAATTTTTCTTTCATTTGCGTTGCAATATTTTTATCGTATATATATATATATATATATATATATATATATATATAAAGTAATACTATAGAACTTAATTATGTGACATATCTATTTGTTACATTTATCTTGACTTTTTTAATCATTTAAAAATTCAAACGAAAATTAAAGGAATTAATTGCTTTTTTTGCAAATGTACATTTGATAAATTGATATACGAAATAATTAAATTCTTATATATATATATATATATATATATATATATATATATATATATATATATATATATATGAGAGAGAGAGAGAGAGAGTCAAATTATCAAAGCATATGAATTTGAATGTTTACAGATGTAATGAAACATGCATGTAGGTATACACATCAATAAAAGTGGTACACATAAACATTAACCTTTATAAGATGCTCATATTGACACATTAAAATACTCACACACACAATATATATATATATATATATATATATATATATATATATACCTATGAGGAGCGAGTATGGATAGATAGATGTTTTGTGATTGGACATCAAATGAAATATCAATGAATTTTGAAAATATCAAATTTATTATGTTTGCGTTCATTCTTTGTAATTAGTTTCATCTACGATTACATTCAATAAATATTTCTGTAGATTTCCGACCAAATCATTCAAACACCAGCACGCTTTGAGGAATTTCACGGTAATTTTATTCCAAATAATTACGTATAATTAAAGGGGGAAAAACGTTTTGGTCTGTTGATCTCGAAGAGCCCATCGGAATAGTATACCCTGTCGTTTCTTTCGACCGCACTGCCCCCCACCCCTTGACTCCATTTTAAATGAATCTGTCATTGCAAACAATCCACCACCTACACCCCCACACTTCTACAAAACCAACTGAAAGATACGAATGTCTAAATTTGGTCTAAATGATTCCTATATAATCAAAGACCATGGCCAGTTTACAAAGCAAGCAAAAGATGAAAAGAAAAGTTCGTCGTTCAAAATTAATTGGATTTCGGACTATTTTTAGAGTTGATTCGGCAATTTCAATCGAGGCAAAGGGGAGCCAGACTCTGGCATTTGGAAAATTAAGCGTATTCTCATTTCGCCTGGTCGTTAATGGACGATGTCAAATTATTGGCGTTATTTGTATCTTGATGGCCGCGGTAATAAAATTATTGATATTTGGATTTTAAAACCCAGGATTGAAATTCACCTCATGAGAATTGAAATAATAAGAATATTCACATGTTGACAGTTGAGTAGATGCGAGTATTATCGTCTTACCGAATGGTATAATAGAAATATTCACATTTGGTTCGATTGAATAATGAAAGGATCCCCCATTTTGATTAGGCTGGAGTCATGTGAAAGCCTGCGAAATAGAATCAAAATGGCGAACGATATTTTATTTATTAGTTACCTTAAGACAAAGAGATCGTCCCTGATTACTTTCGAAATGGAAATCATATAAATTTAAAGCAATTATTTTCTTTTAAGAACAGCCCACTTTTAATGCTCTTAGTTAACGATGGAAACTTTTAACTAAGTAAATAGTTTTCAAATGAAATAAAAGTCTATCTGAAGTACTCGCTTACATAGGGTAAGAAGTCAATATTTGGTTATTTTACAACCTTTATACCTAATTAAAAAATAAATCGAACAGTAATTATTGCTGTTTACAGAATGGAAAAAAAAGAAGAAAAAAAAGAAAAGCGAAAATACTGGATCATTTTTTAGATTATTGCTACAAATTTTAATGAAACTTCAAATACTTATACACACATAGGAAGTGATCATTTTCTTTGATTATTGTTATTACATGTAGCAAAAATTTTCAGAAGTCTCCCACCAAAAAAATATAGGAAATTTCTTAGAATTTTATTTTCCTTGATTTGATATCCTAATTTTTCATTAATCCTTTGGAGTTGGCTAAAACACAGTTGTCTAAATTTAAAAATAATCTAATGAATCATTTCCTATTTGTTTCTCAGACTGAAATTTTATTAAAATTTGTGGCAATAATAAAAAAAAGTTTATTCACCATCTTTTTTGTCCAGTACTGTATATATTACCTGTGTGCCATGTGTGGCGATTCGTGATGCTTAAAGACGGAATCCTGGTGGCTGAGCAGTCTATGGCATGCATCAATCCACTTTCACCTTCACTTAGACTCGATGGGCGGTTGGAGAAGCTCCTCCAAGCAATCGGGTAGTCACGTCAAGCCATAGCACCTATATGATTGCCCCAACGCTATTGCCCTTATGGGAAATCCCCAACACATTTTATCTCGAAGCTAGATAATCTTTATATTTTAGCTAGAAGGCAGTGGCTAAAGGCCTTAGTATACTGGGTATGGAGATGGTGAAGTTCCAATTCTGGAGTTTTGGGGAGTGTGGAGTACTCTTTCTTTGCCATTACTCCTAGGTCCATTCTGATCTGGAGTGGTAGTACCTGTTAGGGTCCCATCTATGGATTAAATAGATCACAAAATGAGTTTTTAAAAAATGGGTATAAAAGAAGTGAGTGCCCAACAAGAATGAATAAATAAAAACGTTTTCGGGATAAAATAACCCAATGGGTTGACATACCGTAAAACCCAACCAACCAATCAACCGATCGATCGAGAAACGTTTAGATCAAATTAACGAATAAAACTGAATTTGCATCCTATGAAATGATTCTGACAACTTGCACAGGTTGTGGCCTATAGTGTAGGCTTTCAAAATTAATTACTAGCAGGACCTGTATGATTTCCAGGAAACGAAACAAAAATCAAGAGAAGCTATTTAAGCCAGAAACGATGATTTGTAATTTCATTATATATACATCTTACTGTTTTCTTTGCAACAAATAATACAAAAATAAAAGTGAAAAAGCACGACTCAGAAAAAGGTTGGGCTGCAAATTCGCCTGACGCTGGCTCATTAAAACATAGCGTAAATTAGGACAGGAGACCTGGACGACATAAGATAAAATTAACAAAATATCTTCCGTAATTCACAATTTCAATATTGCAAATAAAGAAATGTAACTTCTTTTTTGTTAATTCATTTTAATTTTACACTAGGCATTTAAGCGACGCAAGACCATTTGCAAGGTTTTATTTTTTAAATTGAGTGAAATAAAATGGGACGAATAAGAAATCTACGATTAAACGACAACAGAGAATCGGTATTCACATTTTTACATTGCATCTTAGACGATTTGGACGGTCTCATTTTTAAACAGAGGTTTTGCAGCGTGATAACGAACAGGAGATTTAAGAACAACCGTATAAATACATAGATGTTCGCCTTTTATTTTTTATTCACAATTTATTTATGTATGTATCTACCTATTAACCCAACCTTTCCGGCGCGGACAGGAGGTGACACTAATACATTTTCACGGGAGTAAAGCAGATGGATTCAGACCATTCCCAAGGACACTACCACAAAGAGAAACACAAACAGCCTCGTGCAGGTTTTGGACTCGCGTCTCTAATTCCATTTCATACGAGGCTAAGTGCTACTCTAAACGCGCCTTCGTCATGGCATCATTAGCCTTTTTGAGGTAACTAGTCGAGGGGAAGAAACATTCAGAATTCCATACAGCTGCATAAGTCGGTTCAAGATCGTCCCTTTCTACTGATATATATATTTCGTTTTTACAATTTTCTTGCATTTCGGTAGCCTTTGTAGTTGGCTAAAACACAGTTGTCTGAATTTAAAAATGATCAAATTAATCATTTCCTATTTGTTTCTCAGATTGAAATTTTATTAAAATTTGTGCCAATAATAAAAAAAAGTTTATTCACCATCTTTTTTGTCTTCTAACATCGCAAACTAAGGCTCACAAGCTTTTGTTTGTTTTCTACCAATTTCTTTTCATATGATTCAATTACTATTTTAAGTCCCGTTGATGGTTTTATTAAAACCGAAACGCTTTAGCGTCGGCTGTCTGTGAGTCAATCTTTGACTTAATGTTGTTGTTTTTTCAAAACTGTATACTTTATCAGGCTGTCGGATTTTATATCCATTCTTTCTTCTCATATATATATGTAATGTATGTATGTGTCAGTTAAAATATCGCTCTGGTCTGGAGGTGTGCTGATAGCCTAGGGGTTAGGAACTCTGACTGATAATAAATCGGTCTGGTTTGAAGCCTGCTATGTCTAGCCACACTGGGAAGACGTGATATATAGAAACCCGGTGTCTGCGGATGAAATCATATATATATATATCAACCAATCCCCACGAGCATGACGTGACACAAAGTATATTTTTATGCTGAGTTTAACGGGTTTGAATTCCGATTTTTCCCTAGCAAAGTTAAAGACCTCAGTCTGCCATACTATTTACCCATAGCTGCAGGGAGAATAGTTGTGTGAATATCTTTCAAAAAGTTAATAGGGCTATGTGAAATGCTAACATTCAGATCCAGGATTTGAACTCATGTCACCATGTACATTTCCTACAACGATAACCATTACACTAGGGCACATCATATATAAACTAGCAAAAACTTCAAAATTGTCATAGGAACAAGTGTTAGAGAGTGAATAAAGAAATTTGCACATGAATGCTAATATTGTGCAGTACGCATTCGGGCTGGACATTATTTTTAATGATCGAGTTTCTCGATATTATAGAGATAACTGTAAAATGTTAAGTCTTTTCGGTACTTAGTTCTGCAGGTATAGCAAGCGAACTCAAACCTTATGAGTCAGACAAAGTAAATAACAACTATAAAATCATAATTAAATCGAACTTCTGTTAAAGAAACATCCACATACTAGAAAACCGTTCAGATATTAATGGATTGACATGGCAAAACTAACAAACATTATATATATATAGGCGATCCTACTGCCTTAACCGGAAATATACCAATTAATATAAATATCAGCAGAGTCGAGTATCATTTACAATATCAATTCGAACACAACTGGTAAGTCATATGTATTTCTTAAATATTAGTCTATTTTTAATACCTACACTCACATTTATTCATGTTTAAAAAAAAACAGTATTTTTATTTTTTATAACAAACAAATGAAGCCTACGCGAAATCATTACAACTTATATATATATATATATATATATATATATATATATATATATATATATATATATATATATGTGTGTGTGTGTGTGTATTTCTTATATAAATGTAATACAAATCGCGGAGCCTAAAGATTAACAAAGCGGATTCCCAAATTAGATTCATACAAATACATACATTAATATAGATATAGAATTATAATATGTTCTTAAAGGGACACAAATAGCATAACGATAATCACCTCCGAATGACCTGGACGCCAAAATAAGATGCTACAATACAAAAAATATACATTTTCAGCAACCAGATCAAGAGTCACTTCCTGATGAAGGTAGCACTCTAGTTTCATTTTTGTCACCGGACGAAGAAGATAGGATATTCGAAATATCGCAAAATAATTTTGGTGATGCTTCAATTTGTACATTTTGTTTTTTCAACAGTTCGAGTTATTAGCATTATATAACCATTATTTTTAATCCATTACAAATAAGACTATATATAAGTTGTAGTTCCTTTCTAGGTTATTTCCTATAACTCCAACATAAACAAAGGGGAACGACTCTCGACTGATAAATTATTTATTTATTTTCCCATTAAACTAACCCTACACCCTAACCCTAAACCAGTCTTATTTTACCAAGTAGATCAATAAATGAATAAATAATTTATCAGTCAAGAGTGTTCCCCTTTGTTTATGTTGGAATTATAGGAAATAACCTCTTTCTGTCTGTTTATTAATGAACATTATTGAAACGTATAATTTGAATATTGGAACCTCTATTATTACAGATGTTTTTTCTATTAATTAAAGGTAAATCAACAAAAATACCTCTCTTTTATAGTAAAATTTGGCTAATTTACACATTTTATCTATGGGAATACATCTCTAGAATTATGACAATAAAATTATTTGTTAATTAGATCAAAAGCCGCCCTATTGGGCTGTAATTAAGTAAGTTATTATATCTCATCTGTGTTGTTATATATCAGAGACCGTTATACCCGTTAGAAAATATTGAACTCTTCTAAATGGCCTATATGCGTTGCTGCTCCATTGGACGAGAGAAATAATTCGACTTAGAAGAAATAAGATCCCTTAGCTACGCCACTGATGACTACAAATTATTTTCTCTGTACTAGCAAAAATATGTGCCCTCTGAGCACAAGTATCTAAGTTTTAATATAATTGAATATTATACTGAATTAGAAAGACTAATGAAATTAAATAAGAACACAAAAAAGATTACACTTACTTTTATTCTAATTAATTTCATTACTAAATTATGCATAGGATTGCTTTTAATACGTTTGAAAATAAAACAATAATATTAGAAATCAATAACACCAAGTAATTATTTATTCAGCACGGTTTTGTTAAAACTGGTGTGCAAATTATTCACATCATATATTATATAAACACTTATTTCTTAATGATATATGACACACATTGTAGGATTTTAAACACATTAATAATATGAGTTGTTTTGAGGCGAATTTATATCAGGTAGACCCTTAGAGAGACATTGTTAATAAGTAAGATGCTAATTAAGATTAAATAATAATTATTTCATAATAACAATAGAGAATTTACGTAAATAACTAGGAATTGTGACGTTGGTGGTGGCGTAGTTTCGGTTACAGACAGACACATAATCTCTATTATTAGAAGATATTAGCCCCTAAGAAGATCTGAGAATATAACATGTGTACATATTTTGTGTAAAGTCCAAATCTTTTATTTGAAATTAAAAAGAATAGAAAAGATTAAACCTCCTTTATCGATACTTTTTGATAATACCTAATACATCTTTCGATTTTTGATTAGGAATGGTCTTTCTTTCTGAAAATCAAACTTTGTTGTGAGTTTGAGGGCATCATATATATATTTACCAACCCCTCCACACGAGCAACATGTGACACAAGGTCAATTTATTAAGCTTAAGTTTGAGTTTTCCTTCTCCTAGACTGGTTGCCTATCCAAAAATATAGAGCCAAGTCTGTCTTACTATTTATCCATAGTTAGAGTAAGAATAGTCGGATTGGAACCTTTCCCAAGGGTATTATCGCTATGTGAAATGCAAACAGTCTCGTTAAGGATTTGAACTCGTATTGACGAGTCCATTTCCTACGACTCTAACCATTACACCACGCACCTCCATCATAGAAGCTAAAATGCCGGACAATTCAGATGGCGGATATTCATGACCACTAATGTTTACTAATTCTGTCAGGTTACGCATATGCGATAATTATAGAAGACTCAGTCAGTCATCTTTTACTTCATTCTCTGTCTCTTCCCTGTGGGGCGAGAGAAACAACGTTAATGTGTCTGAATGTCTCTCAAATCAATACGCTTACACAACAGCGCGGCAGTCGTGACTTATTCATCTGTATTTTTGTTTGTCTGGACGTTGTTGCACCGAGCTGCTTTGGGCTCTCTTGATTGGCTATCGCCGTTCTAATATGGTCACATTTTCGTCATCTATTGAATTGTGTCCTTATTGATGTGGATGAAGATGGAATTGAATCGAGACGAGATGATGAAACCAACCAAAATGTGTTGCCTCTTGGGATATATGTCTGACACTAAGATCTTATTTGCAGTGATGGGTCAGGGTTTAGACTACTCGACTGACGGCCGCGAGATACGCAGTTCGGAACTAATTTCCTCAGTCGTGTTCATAGTTATATCGTCGTCGTCTTAATTTAGCTCGTTAAATGCGTCGATGATAAATTATTTTGGCGAAAATCAATTTTCGCGCTCGGTAAGTGTAAAACAAAATAAATAAGCCGATATTTATTTATTCTCATATCTCGAATAGGGTCAAATCTCTTGTAAACTGACAGTTTCATTTTGGTGTGTCATTATATTTGGAACAAAAGAACTCTAATATAGTATTAATCGTAAATATTTAATGCAAAACTGACGAGGAACGAGGAAAGTAGAATTAATTTGGTATGTAAACGCTCATTCGGAGGTAGAATAATAGGTATATGCAATCTATACTTATATAAATGGCAGTTGTGTGTATGTCCGGAAGAAACTTCGAAAATAAAACAATTAAGGACAAAGTAAATATATACACGCATTAAATATCATCAGGGCTTGGTTTTTGAGCAAAAATAATAGTGGTTTTATTTATATTCGTGAAGATAATTAAAAAAATAGAATTTAAATTATAACAGCATGGATTTTTTTTCATTTAATATTTCAGATAGTAGACATTAACATTTCTTTTCAGAGTAGCTGGATCAATGCAATGTCTATTTTTTTACATGGAGATTTAAATGGGACATCCCACGAGGATTCAACTCACGATTCAGTAATAATGGATCTGCAGGACTAACTTAAAAAATCCCCCTCTACCCAGGCGAGGCTGGGTAGCCGCTGCTAGTTTATGTATAAAGTAAAGTAAGTAAAGTCGTCGGGGCGGCCTAATGTCGGTATCAGCCAGACAGCAAGGGAGTCTATCCCCTTTTCACTAGCGCTAGACCAAGGAGATTATTTTAGCGTCGGGGTGGAGCGCCACACCTACCATCAGCTCCTTACTTTACCGTCGAAACTCTTGCAAACATTGACCTTTACAATCACAGAAGGCGCTGCGCTTGAACGCAAGATCAGGGCACGAGAAATCTATAGTATTCCGTGACTGCGATGCCGATTATATATATATATATATATATATATATATATATATATATATATATATATATGGGAGAATATGTGCTTAATTGAAGTCGTACCTGATTTTGAAAATTAATTAATTGTTAATTAATAAATTAGGCGGGCATACCTATTAAAATGTAAGGCTAAACAAACCGAGAAAAGGCCTTACATTTGAATAGGTATGCCCGCTTAATTCATTAATTATCAATTAATCAATTTTCAAAATTAGGTACGACTTCAATTAAGCACATATTCTCCCAAAAATTGTCGGCTAAAAAAAGCCATATCAAACACATTGTTTGTTTTTTTACTTCTCATATATATATATATATATATATATATATAAAATTTGAAAAAACAAGTATTCCGAAATTGGATGAATTTAATAATCGATGTTTAAAACATTTCGGTTACATTGAACCTTCATCATTGAACCTTCATATATATATATATATATATATATATATATATATGATAACGAGTTAAAGAAAGAAATAATAAGATCAATAAGATTGATCGTTTTCTAATAAAGCATAAAAATACTCAATATAACAACAGGGTGGATTCTATGTCACGTATTTTATATAAGAGTTGATTATTTGATTTAACATCACCAATGAATCTGTAAAGTTTAGGGTCGGCAATATTTTTTTTCTTTAATTTCCGTTTGGCCACTGAAGAGCAACGCTCCACGTGACCGAAAGCAACAAATGATACCTGTTCATGCGTTTTTCCATTAAATCCTTAAAGAATGTTTCTAGCTGTGTAGTTAACTGTCTACTCTGTCGGTGGGACTTTCAATACGCCGACTCCATCCTCTGAAGTGTTGTTAACCCACGCACAAAAAGGTATGTCCTAGGTATGAGCGTAGCAAGCATTAAGTTGTTTGGTTGGTTGGATTTTACGGTATGTCAACACTTGTTGGGTTATTTTATGCCGAATACATCATTTATTTGATTTATTCTTGATGCGTACTAAATTTTAAAAAAACTAATTTATTTAAACTGAATTTTTTATACACATTTCTTAAACTCATTTTCTTTTCTATTTAACCCATAGATGGGACCCGCACAGGTGCTACCACTCCAGGTCAGAGTGGGTCTAGGAGTAAAGGTAATGAAGGGGTACTCCACACTCTCCAGAGCTCCATAATTGAAATTTCACTATCAGATAGAGTTTAACGTCATAGCTAGGATATTAAGACTCAGTCACCGCTTTCTAGCACATATATGATAAAAAGGGTTGGGGGTTGTCATAAGGGCAATAGGGTTGGGGCAATCATATAGGTTCTAGGTCCAGCCGATTGATCATAGGGGGCTTCTCCAACCGCCGGTCTAGCCTGTGTAAGGGCCAAAGTGGAGAGTTACATGTCATTGACTGCTTAGCTACCAGGGGTCCATCCTTAAGCATCACGGTCAGAATTGGTTAGCGAAAAACAAAACAAAAAACAGATGGTCAATAATGAATCTAAATAGCAGATATTGTTCTAGAAGTGAAATTGAACTTTTGAATAGAATATATGTTGTCTTTTTAGTTAGTTTCGAAATTCGAGTGGTCATTTTGTTAGGTACTAGGTATGACATTAAACTGTGGTAAGACTCAAGTAATATTGTAGTTCATACAGTTTCTCGTGAAAGGACCACTTCTTGACAGAACATACTAATTCCATTCTTTCTCTTTTTATCTCATCCGATGATATCATTCTAGTGTACAAAAGAATTAGAAAAACGAAATATTACACGTGTGTTACATACACCCTCCATGTATATCCCTATTATTTGTTTGTTTGAATAATCGTGAATAATTCGGTCATTATCTATATATTAATACCCGTGTTTCTTAATTGTACGACCGTTATCATCTTGCTACACCCTTTGGGTAAAAATGAGATCGTCCAAAGTTGAAATGTAAAAACGGAAATCCTGATTATTTGGTGTTGCTTATTCCCCGATTTCTTATGAATGTCGTCACCTCAGCTAAATAATGTATAATACCAGTTTTATTATAAAGAAAGAAAAAGAAAAAAAGATATGCTACCCAGAAAAATATAACAAGAAAAAAAAAGAAAGAAAGACAGAGTGGGGGAAAGATAGAGAGAGGGTGTGAGCGCGAGGAAGCGCTAACGCTAATCTGCTTCAATCTAACATAATGAAAAGATAAAAGGGAAAGAAAGAAGAAAAAAAGAGCGAGAGAGAGTTAAATCAAGCTTATAATACTTTTTTACATATTGAACTATTTTTTAATTAATGGCTGAATCAATGGAAATGAAAAAAGAAAGAATAGTCGAAAAATAAAAAAACAACTTGCTTGCGCATGCGCATATCCAAACCATTCGTTTCGCATTTGAATGTGTTCAGTGACAATGGTGGACAAAACTAACGAAGGACTTTTCATTATGAACGATTCAGTGCACCCTGTTGAGATTTCTGAACATATTCCAACGAAAAAAATCTGACACTTGAATGTTGATACTAATTTATTTTTAAAATAATAAGATGAGAAATATTTACAGAAATACTGAATTAAAAAGAAAAAAAAGTTTGAGGGAAGTCAAAATTTTATGAATCACTTATAATGTCAAGGCCAACTACAGAAAATCTATTCATTCAGTGATATTTAAAAAAGTGAAAAACAATATTGATGTTAATTAAGTATCTGTGATCTTATAAACTGAACAATGTTTAATTTTACTCAATTGTTCTGATGATTTTCCCAACCCTATTGCCCTTATGGCAAGCCCCAACCCCTTTTTATCATATGGGTGCTAGAAGGCGGTGGCTGCGGGTCTACATGTCCTGGGAATGACGTTAAACTCTATCTGATGGTGAGGTTCCAGTTCTGGAGGTTTGGGGAATGTGGAGCACACCTTCATCACCATTGCTCCCTGGTCCACTCTGACTCAGAGTGGTAGTACCTGTTAGGGTCCCATCTATGGGTTAAATAGAAAAATGTATTTATAAAAAAATTGTATTATCCATTAAGAATTGATTTATTTCAAAACTTTATCGGCATTAAATGACCCACTGAGGTTGATATGCCGTAAAACAAAACAAACCAAACCAAATGTTCTGGCTTCTACCATAATGACGAGAATGACTTCATTTCAATCTCTGTCCCCCCCCCACTAATATCCAATAATAACGGACATGGCAAAGATGACTCAAGTGACATTAGAGTGATACTGTATACTAGCAGTACCTGTGGATATACCATACTATGATAATTTAATTATCACAGCATTTGATATGTTTACTTTAGAGCTATTGCATTTGTTCAATATGTAAAAAGTATATAATCTTGATTTAACTTTCTCTCTCACTTTTTTTCTTTCTTTCTTTCCTTCTTTTCACTATGTTCGATTGAAACAGATTAGCGTTATCGCTTCCATGCGCTCACCCTCTTTTTATATATATTTCCCTACTTTTTCTTATATTTTCTCTGTGTAGCATATCCTTTTTCTTCCCTTTATCTCTTTATAATAAAAAACGGAATGATTCATTATTTACCTGAGGTGGCGACAGTCATAAGAAATAAGAATTCGGCGAATCAGCAACACCAGATAATCAAGATTTACATTTTTGGTCGTTTTCACTTACTAAACTTAGTTTAACGCATATCCAAGTTTGGGGCACCCAGTGAGAATCAAGCTCAGTCAATGGCCTCTACATTTAACAAACAGATCATAGTTGTCAAATTACAATCAAAATTGATTTTTAAAATATAACTAAAACTAAGTTCTCCTAAAAATGGATTTTTTTGTAAAACTTTGTATTTACCCAACTGGAAATAAGATGCGACATAAAGACAGTTTTAGGCGGAGTTCAGAGTGTTCCTTCTCCTATAGTTACATCGAAACAATTTAAAAAAAGATATCCGCTAAGCTGGTTTGGTTGTGGGACGCAGTGTAGCTAGGCGTAGCCCATCCCTCTCCAGCTCTACAACTGGTTTGAATTCAAAGTTTTCCAAACCTTAGACCGGTTGCCAAATCGAGGTTAAAAAGCCCAATTTGCTTTGAACCCATAGCCGTGCCTATTGTTGGAGGGAAAATGTTTGGATTCAAACCTCTCTCAATGGTATTAGCACTACTAGCCCCCAAAAAAAACCCTCTCCGGGTGGTGTAAAAACGAATTTTTGAATGATATTGCCTGAGGGGGATGGGAAAATTAAACAAATAAAATAAAAAGTTTAATATTTAAAAAAAATCAATTACTTATTTAAAAAGGATCCTATTCACTTTACTCCACTGAGATATTTGTTTTGTCTTTTAAGATGTTTCTAAAAATGTTTGATTTAATTATTCAGGCCATTATCTTTATAGAAAAAGTTTTTAAATCGTACAAGTAAAATATATTTTGTTCAGATTTCATAAAATGAAATAAGAAGGGAGCACCAAGTCAAAAAAAGTATTTCCCCTAATCTATTTTAGGAAAATAACTATTTTAAACATAAATTAATTTAAAAGGAAATAGGTATCAACATTTTCGTGAAAATTCTACTCTTAACTGATTTTTCAAAGATTTTAAAAGAATTACAGTGACGTAAGCCGTAACTTCGTTTCGGTTACCGACAAAAAAAATCGAATCTCCATTATTAATAGATGTGAAATGCAGGCTCGTTCAGGATTTGAACGAGGGTAGCAGAGTTCATTTCTGACGACGATAACCGTTACACAACGGGCGTTTCGCTACATTTTAATACAGTTCAATAGGTTAATCTCTAAAACGAGTACAGAGTTTTCCTTCTCCTAGTCTGGTTGCATTTCCAAGGCTAAATAACCCAATCTGCCCTACTATTTACTCATAGCAGTAGGGAGAACAGATGTGTGCCTTTCCCAAACATATAAGCGAAGCGAAACACAAATAGCCACGTCTAGAATTCGAACTCGAGTCGCTGATTTCATTTACTACGACAATGACAGTTACACTAAACATGTCTGTACACACAAATATTATAAATATCATTTTCACCGCATCTTAAATTTGTTGCGAGCGATTAAAACTTTGCGATTCGAGAAAATTCTGCGGACAATTTTAACGAATGAGTTTTCAAAAGCACTAATCAGGAATATATATATATATATATATATATATATATATATATATATATATATAGAATAAGATATAATGAAAAAACAAAAGATGTTTACAACTGAAATAGGCTCATCAGGAGATAAGTGTGCATCAGGAGAGAAGTGAGCCTATTTCAGTTGTAAACATCTTTTGTTTTTTCATTATATCTTATTCATACTGTCGGATTAATTTCCATTTTATTTTCACACACACACACACATTATATATATATATATATATATATATATATACACACACTTTAATATCTATATTCTTACGGGTGTTTTTTTTTTTGTTTTGTTTTGTTTTTTTCACGTGTAGAAACAGTCACATATACATATAGAATAACATTTTAGCATCTGTAGTCTTTTTAATTTTCTAATTCGACCTCTGGTGACTTTTGCAGGTGTTATCTTTTAAAGACGTCTTGTAAATTCTGTTCACTAGATTTCATTTTTTCCTAACTTGTTGAAATTTAAACAAGTCAACTCATATATCACAAATATTGCAGATGTCTTCGTACAATTTCAAAAACTGTTACTTTGAACTTTCTTCAAAGTCTTTGTCCTACAAGAATTTGGTCTTTTCGCTGCTATTTATACTGCTTCAGTGTTTTTTTTAAAAATGTAAATGAGGCTTTCTTGGTAATAAACTTGAAACAAAATTTTCACCTCGCATGAGGAAGCTTACATAGTACTATGTGCAAATTATTTTTTTTATTAAGTAGGAATCTTATACTATATTTTTGGTATGCGCATATGTATTTCCGGGGATGCAATTGAAAAAAATCATTGTACAAAGATCAAACAAATCTTTTGTAAATCCCGTGGTATTTATGCTGCTTGGAGTACCCTTGAGTTAGTGATAACGATTTGAGCTCCGAAACCACGTTTGAATTCTTGGGAAATTGTCTGAAGACTTATTTTAAGATAATTTAAAAAAAATCATCTGAACAGTGCCCGACGTTACTGTGGACTGAACGTTGTGTTTATACACAATAAAGAGGAGGACAACAGTACGTAATATCAAAATTATTCATATCAAGCCTCATCTTATAAATACATAAAGTAAATCTTTTCTCGGATAGAATTTTACGAGATATTCAGTAGTGGTATTTATATTTACCCCGCATTCATTTGGGGGTGACTAGGGACAAAATCATCGGCTATGGTGGTAAGAGAAAATATGTAAAAAGGACTAATGGGAATACCTCCGATAAATTTGCAAATCTAATAAATTTCCATATTGAGCATTCAATTCGTTTAGATCACTTGCATTAATGGTAAAATTGTTCATATGCGTCTCACTCCCTTTCAAAAATATTGCGTTATTGATAAATGGGGTTAATATGCACAAATTTTCGTTGTAACATTTTCACAATAAACATATTGAGCGATAGGTACTGCTAACCAATTGTGGGCAATATGAGATTTTAAAATTGTATATTTAAATTTAACCGGATACTATACAACCTGGACAAGGTTGGGAATATTCAGCTCGTACTTGATATTATGTAACTTTGTGCAGAAACATAATTGACCAATAAAAAAGAGATTAAAAACTTTATTATAATGAAATGTTTAAAGATCTAAAGTGTATATAGTCAAACGGTCAGTTATCTATCCACAAAATGCAATTGATTGCTAACCCT
Source organism: Doryteuthis pealeii (assembly GCA_023376005.1). Lineage (NCBI taxonomy): Eukaryota > Metazoa > Mollusca > Cephalopoda > Myopsida > Loliginidae > Doryteuthis > Doryteuthis pealeii. The sequence goes on along the minus strand of CM042143.1, from coordinate 45,447,057 downwards.
GTGGTGACTTTCCTCGAAGTGCTAGAGGACTCCAGCTTAGCCCGTTTCTTCGATTTCTCTCGATCCAACTGGTGCCCGAGATTCGAACTACTAGGGGACCTACTGCCGCTGTTAAATATATGGGGTTTTGATCCCCGGAAAAAATCTCGCTTTTCCCGCTTTGATCACCCAGTACTAAGGACTTAAAAATATGATTCTTGTCGACTGACTTATGACTGTACGAGTGCTGAAGATCTGTTTATTTTGGACATTAAAAAAAATCTATTCGTTATCAGTGATAACACATTATCTTTTTATTCTATCTTTTAAACATTGCCAAGCTCTGTTATTCGTTTAGTTATCACTTTAATACTCAAACACACATCCACCTATGCTATACCTTATATATACTCAAACAGGGTGCTCGGTGTGGTATAATGGTTCGCCAGCCAGATTAGCAGACCATTATCAGTGGGTTCGATTCTCACTGGGCGTCCCATACTTCTGGCCTTGTGCCACATCTAAACTCAGCTTAGTACATAACTATATATAATCATACATATGCACACATTACATGCATATACATACTTACCTAGCTTTCTGGCCCTGTGTCCAGTGGCTTCGACACTTGGACAGGTAAGATAAATAATATCACCGTGATCTCAGGGGGCCATACCCCCAGGCAACATCTGGCTGGGGTTATTGCCCAGTGCCTGAGGCGCCTCAAAAGGGGAATGCCGAAGGGATACACGCAAATTTTAGCACTGACCACGCATGGACTTCGATTTGTGCGTGACTCCTCATGTTAAACGACCCTTGTGTTCAACTTACATGATGGGATGTCACTAAATAACTACATACATATACGTTACGCCTACATACTCCTAACAGATACGCCCGCACAAACATGCATATGCATCATTTCACCTAAATACGTTCATCCAGAAATTCTGGGTGTCACAGTTCGGACACCAGGGAAAACTAGGAGTTACTATTGGTGTGAAAAAACTCGAAAGGAGTAAAATAATACTGAGATATCAAACACAATATGACATTCTATGTATAATGCAGGATCAGAAGTCATGGCTTTTACATTAACCAAGATGTTTTTTTTTTTTTGAATGTCAGCTCGATCGTCTATGCCTATCTATCAGCGATTATTTATTTATCATTAATCAGGAATATCATACTTCTCTCTTCCTTTCAATTCAGATGCGTCTTCTGTTTTTCCCTCTCATTTTCCTCGTGCATTTCTATTTGGTTTTATTTCCATAAATATAGATATTTAATAATCTAGCAATATACAAGTCCATTTCCGTTTTCTTTCATTTAGTTCTTAGTTGTCTCTTTCTCGTTTTCCTCATACATCTCTAATTGTTTTTATTGCCATCAAAGGATCTATCTCGATCTGTTCATATCTATCTATATGTATCTATTCATATCTATTTATCTGTCTGTATCTCGATCTGATTATATCTATCTATATCTGAATCTGATTATCAATCTATCTATGTCTTGATCTGTCCATATCTATCTATATCTCGATCAATCCATATCTATCTATATCTCGATCAATCTATATCTATCTGTTTATATTTATCTGTCCATATCTATATTCATCTATCCATATCAATCTATATCTATCTATATCTATATCTGTCCATATCTATTTCAGTCTTTTTATATCTATTTTCAAATTTTCATCTACAAAGATGTCACAAAAGGCACGCCTTTATTTTTAGACATTTAAGAAATTAAAATATGTCCAAGACGTTTTAATGCGTAATAACTATTATCTCGCTTTTCCATTATTACTTATATTTCAGTATTCTGGAGGCGTGTGGTGTAATGGAGTCCTAGGAAATAGAGTCGTCAACACGAGTTCAAATCCTGGACGAGACTCTATGAATTTAATATAGCGCTAATAAACTTGAGAAAGGTATGCATACAATCACTTCCTTCATCTATGGTAAATAGTAGCGCAGACTGAGTTCATTAAGCTGTCTAGGTAACCACTCTAGGAGAAGGAAAACTATTAATTCAAACCTGTTAAACTCCGCTTTAAGAAATTGATCTTGTGTCATATCCTACTTGTACGGAGGGGTTGATAAATATATATTTCAGTATATCCCTCCCCCCTCTGCGTTATTTTGTGTACTTTCACCCTCTTTCCTTTCCAATTCCTCTTTCCTTCCAACTTATTTGTCTTTGTTTTCTCCTTTGCATTTACTGGTTGATTCAAGAAGGTTTTGTCCATTGTTATTGCGTTCTTAACTCAAAAACAACTGATGTCCCTATAGCGGCCCACCGCTACCGACTGGTATCTGTCACAAGGCTAAAAAAGGTTCAGGTTCCAGGAGACTTTCCCCCCACCCCACCCTAGGCAATACCTACTCCCTCACGAAAAAGGAATAGGGGCTGGGTTTATTGCTTGACGCACGAGGTGACCCTCAACGAGAATACGAACAGAGCTTCCTGCGAGGCGACCCATAATAAAAGAGACATTGTGTCACATTCTATCCTCATAAGGAATTCGATATATTTTACTGATACCATAATCTTACTTAGAAATTGACCTTGTGTCACATCCTGATTGTGAACGAGGTGTTGCTCGAATACATACTATGTAGGTACATATGTATTTACTCATGAATATGTAAACACACACACACACACACACACACACACATCGACACTGAAGGAAAAAGTTAAGAATCCTGAATATTTCGGTTTGGTTTGGTTTTTTGGTTTTTTTGTTTACTAATATATCAATTTTGTCGTTTATTTAATGTAAAATCCACCTTGTAGAAGAAATATTATTTGAACCATAGCTTGGGGTGGGTTTTTTTGTAGTTTTCTCAAGGTATAAAACTGAAAATTAACGATTTAGCGCGACTGGAATTCGAACTCGCTTACTACGATCGCAGCCCATCTCGTTTGCCATTACATCACGGAATCTCCCAATATGTTTCAATTTACTCGTGATTAAACGTACAGGTAATATAGGTGGATGATAAGAAACAAGCTGACACGGTAGAGCATTTATCTAGGAACCACAAGGTTCCGGGTTCGATACTAACCCCACCAACTCAGTGTATGAGCAACACAGCTAGGATCTGTGCGGTAAAGTAGGGTGCTGATGGTAGGTGGGGCGCTCCACCTCAGGCTCAAAAACAATCAACCTTGTCTAGCGCTAGTAAGAGGATACACTCCCTTGCTGCCCTATTGATACAAACAATAGGCCACTCCGTCGACTTTACTTTTATTACAAAAAAATGATCACATATAGAGTAATGGAAGCACGTGGGATAATGGTTAGAGTCATAGGGAATGGAATCGCCGATCCGTGTTCAAATCCTGGACGAGGCTGTCTTCATTTTACATAGCACTAATACACTTGGGAAAGGTATGCATCCAATTACTCTCCCTCCAGCTATGGCTAGGTAACCCGTCTAGGAGAAGGAAAACTGAATTCAAGCATCCGCTTCAGAAATTTCCCTTGTGTCATCCTACACGTGCGGAGGATTTGGTAATTATACATATAATGATAAACATGCACAGGTTCCAAACTGTGAGATGTATCAGTAGTACCCTGACACCATATAAATACTCTGTATATTTTGGCTTTAAGACATATCTGTACTTTCGTATGTAAACAATGAGGCATTTTTATAATAATAAGAAAATAATAATAATGATGATGAACAGATAGGCTTGAATTTTAGTCTTATTTGAAGGCAAGTAACAAATAAATTAAAGCGGCAGATAGAAAACTGACGTGGACATAAATCACGTGACTGGCTTAGATTATTTGGTGAGCGTTCTATTATATTCATATATCATTCGGGATATTCGTGGAAGTAGTGGTGCCGAAAATGTCGTTACTTCGCAGCACGCAACTATAAGGATCATACATCACAATTTTCTTGCAAACTGATTAAACGTATTCTGGGAGGGTAGAGTCCAAGATGAATTATCAAGAAAATTCATGAATGATGTATTTTTGCCGGGCAATAACGAAATTACCTATGCTTTATAAAGCCGAGGCCTATACATCTTGGTTTCAACATCAGCTGGCTTTTCGTTGGCCTTAGGTTTTTGAAAAGGGATCGCTCTCTGTAAGCTTCTGTATTCTTTCTGCCCCTTCTCTACTAGGTGTGTATGTCTGTTTGTCTGTGTCGGCACCGAGGGAGCCCACGTGCAGAATCTACGACGTTTTTGGACAGCTCTGCAAAATACCAGTTGGCCACCAAAAATGTCTGATTTCTATCACTTCAAAAATGATTATATTGTTTGCGTAAAGACCCAAAGAGAGTAAAGACAGAAAGATATTTCGGATGTAGGAAGACCGAGAGAACACCGAAAGAGATTTTTTTAGAAAGTATATCTAATTTTAGAGCCGACACGGGACTCAAAATTGATTACTTACAGTCTTGTCATTCTTAAGGTACCGGTTACCGTCAGATCACCGAAGTTATGAGCGTGTTCAGAACTTAGATGGATGATTACTTGATAACATCACGTACAATATAATCTAAAGACTTTGTGCCAGAATAAGCAAAGCTTAATAAACTAACTACAGACTGTTGTGTCCTGGAAATCAAGGGAGGTCGACACACAGGTCGATATAACAAGAAGGTTTATTTTCCGATACAAACTTCAGTACACTGTTAAACACGATTAACCGTAGTTGCTCAAAAAGGTGCGCACCCCGTACAGAGAGCTCGCCGCTACATAGTCCTCTGACTAATCCATCTCTCTGGGGTAATTTGTCTTGTCTACAACATAGACACATAATCAAATCTATGAATTACAACAAACTAATACTTGTAGAACAACATTTCCGCTTAAACGGTCATGATTTTTAACCAAAATACAAAGTTCATCAATATAGAAAGAATTCAAAATAAAATTATAGGACAATATCATGGTGATAATATAAATAAAGAGGGTTAATTTGACAAAGTCTCTCCAAACATTTACGCCAAATGGCTTTAATATCAAACACCTAAAACAAATGCCTGACCGAGCAGTCGCAGTTGATATGAACACACAATAAGCGCAATAAGATTCAAACTCAGTTTCGTTCATTACCTTTATCTAAACTTGTTTATTGGCAACAAGTACATTTTTTTACAATTAATCAAGTTCATTAATTTGAAAAAAAATTAGTTTTACAACAGAAAGTTAAATTCAAGCTAAATAAATTCTACGGATCCTGATCCAGAATGATTTGCATTCGAAGAAGACGATTTTCTTTGCATTTTTATTGGACTTCAGTTAATATACACGTGTGGTTACAAAAATGAGTTTGGGTTGCTTTTATGTTACTGTTTAAAATTTCTCTTTAATAAGTAAAATTTGAGATTTTTAATCGTGTATTTGTTTTTAGAATCTAATAGCAATAATGTACCTTTAATAAAGTAATCTTTAAAAAAAAATAATGACCGAAGAAGTATTGTCCTCAACTTAATGAAAAAACAAAAATAAAACGAAAGAAGAATTCTATGAACTAGCAAGAATATGCGCCCTCCGCTGGGCGTAAGTATTTAAGTTTTGATGTAAAAAGTAAGTAAAGTCGTCGGGCCTAATGTCGGTATCAGCCAGACAGCGAGGGAGTATATCCCCTTTTCACTAGCGCTATACTAAGGAGATTATTTTGGCATCTGAGGTGGAGCGCACACGTACCATCAGCTCCTTACTTTACTGTACATATCCCTGTGCTACTCATACGCTAAGTTGGCGGGGGCAGTTTCAAACCAAGAACCTTGAGATTCCTAGCCGAACACTCTACCGACTGAGTCAAATATATTAGATTAGAAAGACTAACGAAATTGAATTAAATAAGAACGCATATAAAAAAATAACTTATATTTATTATATTTTAATTGGTTTCTATATAAAATCATTCATACGATTCATTTAATAATTTGGAGAATAAAACAATATTAGAGATCAATAACACCAATAATTATTTATTAAATCCGGTTTTGTTAAAACCAGTATGCTAATTAAACGCACCATATATGATTTAAACCTTTACTTCTTAGTGATATATAAGACGTATTGCAGAATTATTAATGCACTAATGATATGGGCTGTTTTGAGGCAAATCTAATTCAAATTCTCATAGAAACCTCGTTTATAAATAATATTTATTTTATTTATCAATCATTTTGACTATCAATTAAATAGTCATTGATAAACTTATGCAATTCCTGGGTGTATTGTGACGTAAGCAAAGACGTAGTTTCGGTTACAGGCAGACAGACACTGAATCTCCCTTATAATAAAAGACGAGACAGAATGGGATGCAATTTAAACAGATTTTTGATATCTTAAATCGTGAAAACATATAGACATTGTCCAGTGTGAACAGAATTGGCCGACATTTCGCAAGTAAAAGATTTTTACTATCAGAAAAACGGGTTTCGGTCGTCGAAAGATATCCAAATAAAAGAGATGACCAATGAATAAAGTTTACTACTCTCAGATTCAGAAAAGAACTTGGCTAAAAAGTTTAAATCTAGTGATGGGGATATAATCTCGAAGAACTATCACAAGAAGGTTCAAAGAAAATGGAATTATGTCAAGAAAGGACTAAGAATCATTTGTTATAAAAAATAGGATGCAATTTTGATACACCGTAGTTTGAGAGAATAATATAGTCAGATGAGTCAAGTTATTGCCCTTATATTTATGCTTCGGTGAAAAAGTATTGCGGGAATGTTTGGAAACAAGGGTTAAATATGGAAATGGTGGAATAATGCTGTGTGAAGATTTCTCGCCTTCAAAAACAGGTGTAGTAATTTGATGCGACAAACATTAATGCTAAAGAATGCATTAATATTCTTAAAAAAAGATTACTACCAACTATTTCTCTTCAAACTGTTCTCATTGGTAAATCAAACAGGTATCATTAACGTAGCTTTATGAAAACTCTTTGCAAGTGATGTTTTGAAGTAGGTATTTACTCAAAACTTTCTCCACGTGTGGGATGAGGCACAAGGTCACAAGTATGGGGCGCCCAGCAAGGATCGAACTCGCTATTCAGTAATAATGGATCTGCGACACTAGCTTTTTGGACATTACACCACGATGGGACGCCACTGAAAATATTTGTAGTAGGCATTTACTCAAATCCGTCCGCTACGTGTAGAATGTGATACAAGGTCGTAAGTATGGGGAATCTAGCGAGAATGAAAGGAAAAACATTTCTATTGAAAAATGGAAGAAACTGACAGACAGCGTATCTAAAATAATTGCTTTGCTAAAAAGATCACATGGGTGGTTGGTTGGATTTTACGGCATGTCAACCCATTAGGTCATTTTATGCCGAAGATGTTTTTGCTTTATTCATTTTTGATGAGTACTCAATTTTTTTAGAATGAAATTTTTATTAAACATGTTTTTAAAACTCATGTTTTCCATATAAACCCTTAGATGGGACCGGTACTATCACCAGAACTAGAACTTCTCCATCAGATAGTTTAACGTCATACCCAGGACACTTCCTTCTAGGTCATATATGATGAAAAGGATTGGTGTTTGCCATAAGAGCAATAGGATTGAACAATCATATACGTGCTAGGGCTTGGTTTGACCAACCGATTGATCAGACAGGGCCTATCCGTCCACCCGTCTAGCCTAAGTAACTGTCAAAGTGGAGTGTTGCAAGTATGGACAGCTCAGACACCAGGTTTCCGTCCTTAAGCATCACGGGTCGTCACCCACGGCTAACTGGTGGTCCCATTGAGTTTTTTTACCCTTCTGTAGTGGTGTAGTCGGTGTATTCTACAGCCAGGGCCGACAGTGTGGACAAGGAGTTGATATGCTGGCAATTGAATAATATAAATGTGTATAAATAAGTATTAGATAATAATTCCTGAAACCTAATAATTGTATGAAAATTAGTTGTGCTTGATAGGAATTGATGTCATATAACAGTGTACAGAAGACCCTTAAGAAACTACGTAAACATATAAATATGAATGTAAGAATAACGCGATTATCTAACCTCTGAGTATAAAACCCTAGATATTTGAAAGAAGTAGAAATGTGTCGAAAATTGTGATTCGGATACGAGATACATCTACGAATTACATCTACAAAAATTACACCAATTAAGGGAGCTTGAGTGCTAACTTTTGTCTCACGCTTTAGTAGTTTTTGGCATTAAATAACCCACAGGATTATTATACCATTAAAAACCCAATCCGAACCAAAACAAATGAACTTAATGAAAATATTTATACTAATTTGAAGATATTAAGAACTATTGAAACAGAAACTTATCAAAATGTCTTTCGGTATTAATTGACCCAAAAACGGTTGATATGCCGTAAAACAAAAAAACAAAAAAAAAACTATATGAGTTGACATGCCGTTAAAATCAATCCAATAATATATTTTTGCCCTCAGTGTACAGTTTTGCAGTGTATATATGACCATAATATTTATTCATATTTTTTAAATTATTTAAACCTCCTTCTTGAAAAAAAAATGCATGTCGACTTTTTCTTCAATTGGACGCAATTGTTTCGATGAAAGACCTAAATGTTTTTTTCACACCCGATGCACACAATCATGGCTTCCGTTCAGTTGTTGATTACCTTCTTACTTTTTCCTCCATTGTATCTCTTTGCTTTTTTGATTGAGAAATTATTTCCAGTAAAGAGAGATCTAATTTGATATGTTTTTCACTTGTAGCTGGAATTTACAAAGAGAAAATCTATAATTACTTTGTGGTCTTGCGTCGTGACAAGATGGAATATTGAAACGAGGCGCGGTTTTTATTGAAATAATATAGAAGAAGATTTATTTTACGTTCCTCTTTATGGAGATTTTGTCTACGTTCTTGCGTAATATGACGTTCGGAAATTTACAGCCTGTTTTCTATTTGTTTTAACCTATTTTTTAAAGGCTATCATTTCTAGAAATCTATTGTATTATTGAAGTGTGTCAATTATATTAAAGAGTTTACGCTCAGCTGAGCCATATTAAGGAGAAAGCTTTGTTCAAGAAACGTTTGCTATAACCAAATACGACTTAAAAGAATGGAGAGATAGAAAGCTATTTCGTTGGCACAAATGAATACAGTTTTTTCTATTACAGTATAGTAAAGCAAAGTAAAAAGTAAAGTTGATGGAGTTGCCTTTGGTTTCATTTAGATTATTCGGTCTATTGTCCTCATCTTTATTTTTATCTACACAACGTTTCGACCGATGTGCTCTCTGGATGAGGACAATAGTCCGAATAAAAAAAATATGCAAATTATCAAACTTCATCTAAAAAATTCAGAGAAATAGCCCCTTGTTGTTATCAGCTGGACAGCTAGAGAGTCTATCCTCTTTTTGCTCAACCGACGGAGCTAAAACGGCCAATTTTCTATTATAAAATAAAATTTTTGGGGTGGCCCAAAGTCAGTATCAACTAGACAGCGAGGGAGTATATCCCCTTTTCACTAGTGCTAGACCAAAGAGATTGTTTCGGCGTCTGAGGCAGAGTACCACACCTATCATCAGTCCCTCACTTTATTGCACATATCCCTGTGCTTATCATACGCTGAGTTGGTGAGGGCTGGTATCAAACCCGAAACCTTGGGTTCTTAGTCGAACGCCCTACCGATCTAAACTGGACCTAAGTAACTAATGATACTGTTTTTTTAATTAACCACGTGTCAAATTCTATTCCAGGATCAGAGTGCTGTACCTGTATCTACTGTAATCTCATCACCATCAAGACGTGCATGGATTCCCATGAATCTCTCGACATCCGAAATCCGCCGGCCATTGCACTTAGCAAGTCCTCTAGACGGACTCCAGTGTCCGTAAAGAGATAGATATATATTTTCGCTAATTGGCCAACACTGGTGTATCCATACGTAGAAGTCCATAGATGAGTTCGTCCTTGCATGTTCTGCAGTGCTCATCGTATCTTGCCCGTCTTGGACGGTTTTTATAACCGTCCAGTTGCAGCTTTATAGGGTGCGGCTTCTAGGATCTGTTTAAAACAGCAAACAACATACTTATATAGTTTCCATCTAATCTTTTCTCTAATCGTTTTTGTCAGAGTCCGTGTGGTGCAACTATACGGTAGTACTGACACGGCTACTGATTAAAAAAATTCCCGTTTTATTTCATCACAGAGATCAGATTTCCAAACGGCCCATAACATGATGTAGTCCATACTGATTTATGCGTATATTGAGATCCCTTAAATAACAGTGTGAGTTTCTGATGAGAAATTATCATTATTATTGTACTCAGACAAATCAAACTAGACTAATTTTTCATGGCATGTCAACTCTTCGAGGTTTTTTGTTTTGTTTCTAGTGGTTAGGGAATTGTGTTCTTTTATGTTCAGATTTACATTTTTGCGGAATTTGGTAGATTTTCTACAAACTGTGCTAAACCGGCCACTTAGGGAACACAATACACACTATTTACCCATAGGTAGAGGCAGGATAGTTAGATTTATGTATTTCTCAATTTCATAGACGCGAAGTAAAACGCAAACAGCCTAGTCCAAGATTTGAATTTGGTTTGTCGATTTCCTTGGATGATAATAGGCACACTAAGAACATCTCAATCGGCTTGTCATGTCAAGCCCTATCATCTATATGATTGTCAAAACCTTATTGCAAATTCCCGCCCTTTTTTCTCATATATGTGCTAGAAAGCTGATGGTTTTTAGTGGTGAAGTTCTAATTCTGGAACACAGGGGAATATGGAGTAGCCATTGATCACCATTATTCCCAGGTCGTCTCTAGTAGTGTGTAGTATCTGTCAGGGTCACATGTATGAATTAAATTGAAAAAAAAATGAGTTTGAAAAAAATCTTTTCTTTTAATTGAGTTTAAAAATCAATTGAGTACCCATCAAGTATGAATAAAACAAAACGTCTTCGTCATAAAATAACCCAAAAGGGTTGAAATGCCGTAAAATCCAACAAAACAACCAACCAAACTTCTTCACCATTACTCCCAGATCCGCTCTGACCAGAAGTGATAGTAACAGTCAGGTCCCATCTTTGGGTTAAATAGAAAGAATGGGTTTGAAAAAAATCTGTTTTTAAATAAAAATGAGTTTTAGAATTTGTGTACCCGTCAAGAATGATTAAAATACAACGTCTTCGGCGTAAAATGACCCAACAAGGGTTGACATGCCGTAAAATCCAACTAACCAGATGAGAATCAGAGTTGTCGATTTGAATCAAAATAAACTGAGAGTGCAGACTTTTTTTTTCAAATATGATTTCTGTCTGATATGTTATTTGTTTTTTGACACAAAATACATAATCTTATTCCGTCGAAATACATCATTCGAATGATACCCTAGATTTTGGAAACATTGATCAGCGATTAACCAAATTCCTTCAATCTTATTTAATCATTTGCCTGGTTTCATGTAAACCTTTCCACTATCTCCCTCTAGCCACAGGGTGTTTCTTTAAAGGACTCGACCCTAAGGATAAGAGGGTAGAACTTCAACGCACGAAAATCTTATCCTTCAATATCAGACTAGTGGAAAGATTATACCTAGAGACAACAGTAGGGCGTCCTATCGTGGTGTATTAGTTAGCAAGGTAGTCACACAGATCCATTACGACTAAATAGAGAGTTCGATCCAGGTTTACTTAGTATGGGCGAGTCTGGTACAAGATCCCTATAGAAAGGTATCTATAAGTGTAGAAAGGACACTAAGGAATTTCTATTTGAGTGGTATGTGTTCCAGCTGAGCTCAATCCGTTACTCGTGTAGCACACAATCAACAAACGAAAAGGGAAGAAACTGTCTCGGCAACTATAATTTCAGATAAAAAAGTACCAGGATATACATTTAATGTATCTATATACAAGGGTTGGCCGAAAAGTTTATATAAAGACGTCATATTTGCAACAGCTGAATTTTTTGACGAACGTGATCCAAGCACTGTCACACCGATGGAAAAGTGTGTAGACCGCAAGGAGTGACTTTTTTGTTTTGTTTTACGGCATATTAACCCGGGTTATTTAATGTCGAATCGTTTGATAAACAAAAACTGCTGTTGCTTAAGTGGTCATCCAATTAAGTAATAAACAGGCTCATCACTACTTAACTTCGGTGATCTAAGGAAAACCGGTAATTCGGACCGCAAATAGACCTCATTTGGTAACATTCCGGGAGAATATCTTATTCAGCCTATTAACTTAAACTGTATCTAGTAGTGAAGCCAAATTCGGGAATTCGATATTACTGCCAGGTACACCCTGGCCTGGAGTGGTAGTACATGTTAGTGTCCCATATATGGGTTAGATAGATAGAAAATAGGTATTAAAATGTGTTTTAAAAAATTGAATTTGGAATAAACTTGAATACCCAACAAGAATGTATCAAATAAAATATCTTCGGCATAAAATAAACCAACAAGGGTTGACATGCCGTACAATCCAACTAACCTACCAACCAGCCAGCCTATCAACATTTCAGTCTTGTATATATGATCATCTAGTAAACCTAGCTATGTCTGACACAAGGTCACCATAGGAGGAGCGCTCGTGCGAATCGAATGCATGACTCTAGCAATGTGGCTTACGAGACGTGCTTGCTAATCCTCGTACCATGGTAGTTGCTTTTAGTTTCTTTTGAAGGAACTGAGTGAAATCTATTGAACACATGCGGTGAATCTTTTCTTTGTCTCGTTCAACTGATTTACATATACAATATTGCCAAAGAAAATTGAATGAATCTTTCTGTCAGTTGTTCTCTCCGTCACTTATGCAAGGCAGCGACGGCGGCAAAGGTGATTCCGAATTCATTATTATTGAGAACATGTGCAAATGTCATCTGGCCTGATTGGTTCATCTGTTCATACATGTACAGATAATGAAACAAACAGAAGTACATGAAAAATACACCAAATATCTGTTTATAATATATATATATATATATATATATATATATATATATATATTAATATATATATATATATATAATTTCGCAAAAGATAAAGTAAATTCATAAGCACGTACAGACATTTGGTATATTTTGCATGTGCTTTATTTTTTGCATATAACTTTCAAAGAAAGAAAAACTTAACATACCATCATTTGACTATAATAAATTTATTTCGACCAGAGTATTTTGTAAACTATCTGATGAGACAAGACTCATATTGAGTCTCTGGTCATGCCTATGAGATCTTCAATGAGATCAAAACTGGTCTGAAGATTGCATCGGCGTGAAACTGTCAGTAACCAGCTGTTGACTCCATGTCCACGCCAACTTAAGTTCAATATAAATGGTCTATCACTGATATTAAGCACTGTCACCTAGGAATATAGCACTTATTATCTAATATATATATATATATATATATTATTATTTCATAGGGAAATTTGAATTTGAAGATTTGGTTGTGTGTGGACACACACACACACATCAAATCTTCAAAGTCAAATTCCTCCGTGTTATATATATATATATATATATATATATATATATATATATATATATATATATATATGTGTGTGTGTGTAATGATTTTATCACAGTTTAGACGTCGGCATTTGAAGAGATTTATAAAAGACAGACTTTTCTGAATTGCTAAGAAATTTCATGCAAACAATCGTAGTCTTCATGCACTTTTAATTGAAAAAAGTTTATCATTATGAATAATTAATATGAATAACAAGACAAAACACACACACACACACACACACACACACACACAGTCACACACACTTATAATAGTAAATCCCAAATCTTTCCATATGCATATCTCTCTCTCTCATATATATATATTCAGAAAGAAATATTCTTACATTATATATATTTTCTTATTTTTAACATATAAAAAGAGAAAGTGCGATGATGTCACTTACTATTTTAATTATGCATATATGTGTGTTAATACTAATTATTCATGATTAAGTTTTCTTAATCAAAAAACATAATAATAGAATTTATAATTAATTATAATTACATTATGATAAGCCTAAATTAACGATGGGACAATTCTTAATTGGATTAACGTGTTTCATTATAAACTCATATATATATCTCATATATATGCGACATGCTATATATATATGTATATATATGCAACATATATTTCTTCCCCATTAACACTGGAAATTATAATTCTCCCAGCCTTTTTCCTGGTTGGCAATCGATTTCTGCTTCCTCTAAACAAAAGTATTCATCTCCTTTTGATTGTCAATTATTAATGTAACGAACTAATAGTAAGAGTGGAAAGTTTTTGAAATTGTTGAAATTAAATAGAAAGTGGTTATATTTTCCAAAACAGAAATATATGAGAATCACTTAATATATAGTCAATCGTTGGAATTCATTTCAAAGTGTAGAACTGTTCAGATTGTTGAAAACGATAATGAATAGCATTTGTGTATGTATGTGTATCTATGTATGTATGTGTGTCACATGCATACCTATCTTGCCACGTAACAATTTTTAACCTTAAAATATTGTTGTCTACCCATTGTTTTCTTCTTTCAGTTTAAAGATTTGGTGCTATACATGAAACTCCGAGTAACGGACTATGCTCAGTGGGAGCATTACTTATGATATATATTTTATATTTGGATTTAAACCCATTCTACTAATAGTAACATTGAGCACACTATATAGCTTTTCTTATATATATATATATATATATATATATATATATATATATATATTATTATTATTATTATTATTATTATTATTACTATTACTATTAATTCTCGTATTCCTTAATTGTACTGCCGTTATCATCTTGCAACAACCTCGAGTTAAAAACGAGACCATCTAAATCGTCTGATATGAAATGCAAAGAATGTAAATCCCGATTATCTTTTGTTGCTTATCCATCTAATTCTTATTTCTTCTGAGTATCGTCAGCTCAGTCAAATAATGGACAATTACCTATTTCTTATAAAGAAAGAGAATGAAAAGAACATGCTAAACAGAAAAATATAATAAGAAAAAAAGAGCGTAGGAGAAAGAGAGAGAAAAAAGGCGATAACGCTAATTTGTTTCAATCGAACGTAATGAAAAGAAGGAAAGAACGAAAAAAAGTGTGATAAAGAGTTAAATCAAGATTGTTCTACTTTTTACATATTGAACAATTTTGCAATAACTTTTGAATAAACATATCAAACGTTGTAATAATTATCATACTATGATATATCCACAGGATCTGCTAGTTAATGATTAATACATTTTATTTCTAATATATACTGTCCTTTTTTAAAGATTATCTGCAGGGTGTTCGGGAGAAATTTGACATATTTATATTTGGTTATTTTTCTCTGTAGGTTGGAGGTATTGACGCACACTATGCATCAATTAAAATATTGAACATTCATATACGTGATGACAGATAGAATGTATGACTGGAATCCACCTGAATCATGGAAGAGAATAACTTGTATCATGATGAATAACTTGTATCATTATGATCTGGACCGGCCATTAAAATAAGGAAATTATGGTTGCTGCCCACATGCTCCCTGAACACTGTAAAAACAATCAGGCATGATATGGAGAATTGCAATGAAGACTACTAGGCTGTGGCTAGAAGAAAGCAACTTAACAGACGATCTGATTGCGTTCGTACAGCAGAATTCCTCGAAAATCTGTAGAAAGGTTATCAGGTTGAATTCAGATGCCTACGTGGAGTTGCTGTAGTCAAGCCCTGGATAACAAGAGTAGCTAATGGTAGGTCATATGTATGGCAGTAGGATTCGGCCCCTGCCACACGAATTTTTACGACTACATCAGTCCCAATGTTTGGCTTCCGAACTCCACAGATCTTAACCCCATGGATTATGAAAGGGGCGCTGCTGAGAAAGACATCGATCGCCGTGCCAGTACTACAAAAGCCCAGTTAATCGACAGAATTAAGGTAGTTTTTGAGACCCTTCCAGGAAAACTGTAACATCAGTTTGCTCCAGGTTCCGGAGAAGGATTGAGGCTGTGATCGACGCTAATGGCGGTTATTTTGATTGAAACTTGTTAATAGTAGTGTAATTTCCGTACCTTGAATTTCTTTACAATCCATTAAATTGTTTAGTTATCCAGCACTTTTTCTTTTCTTTATGAAACTGTCAAATTTCTCCCGGACACCCTGTATGTTACATATGAAATATTCATGCATTTTTAAAATATAATGTCACTTTAACTGAGCCTGCGTATTTCGTTAATACTTCGATTTGCAGAGTTTTTGTATTTGAAATTCTTTACCAATCCCACAATTCTACAAGTCTGATTCCAATACGACACAAAGAATTCTCCTGCGTTAACATTCAGTGTTAAACCAACAGAATAATTAAAAACTCCTCCGATAAAAAAAAAAAAGCCGCTCAGACAAAACGTTTAGAAATTCGTTAAATAAGCCTAATTTAACTATGGGAAACTTCTTAATTGGATCAACGTGCTTCGATATGAAAATGATTTTTCCAAGCAGATCAATTAACTATTTATTCTCTCCAGCTTTGTTCTTGGTAGGCAATCGATTTCTTCTTCTTCCTCCTCTAATCGGAAGTATTCATCTGGTTTCGATTGACAATTATTAATGTACCGAACTAATAGTAGGAGTGAGAAGATATGTAACTTCTTGAAATTCAATGCAAAGTAGTTATGTTATTCAAAGAATACACATACACACACATATATATATATAAACACACACACACACATATATAAAAAACACACACATGTACTCACATATACATATATACTATATATACACACATGTACACATACACACACATATTATTAGCTTCTATCTTTTTGTCATATTGTTAACATGCTAAATCAGTCCATCCACCATAAACTTTATTATTAATAAAATAATATAATTACTCCTTTGTGTTTTATCCTGTCCATATTATTATTTAATTAGGTATTTAGCGAATGGTTCGTTTCAATTGGGCTTATGTACTTTGAGCATATGTGCTCGTTTTGATTGTCTCACTATAGATGTGTGTTGCATTCTATTGTGCCATTTTTTCTTGTCATTTACACGAGGTATTGATTGTATATGGAGTTTATCACGAAAGAAATATTGACATAGCTATTATTTTCTTTTTTTACGTAGGAGGTTTTTCGCTTGGTTCCATATTCTAGACGTCCGCATTTGACGAATTCATAAAAGGCAGGATTTTCTGGGTTATTACAACATTTGCTACATATAATCATATTCTTTTGCAGGTAATTATAGAATTTAATTAAAACTACAGTATTTACCATGAATAACGTTTAATATTGCAATAATAACACTCAGAAA
The DNA here is from genome assembly GCA_023376005.1 of Doryteuthis pealeii. Classification (NCBI taxonomy): domain Eukaryota; kingdom Metazoa; phylum Mollusca; class Cephalopoda; order Myopsida; family Loliginidae; genus Doryteuthis; species Doryteuthis pealeii. The sequence continues at coordinate 45,429,808 of CM042143.1, read as the reverse complement.
CACGCATGCACACATATATGCAAAAGTATGGAGGCGCGTGGTGTAATGACTAGAGTCTTAGGAAATAGACTTGTCGACTCAACTTCAAATACTGGACGAGACTGTTTGGATTTCAGCTAGTATTAATACCATTTGGAAAGGTATGTATCGAATTACTATTCCGCCAGCTATGGGTAAATAGTAGAACAGGCTGGACTATTTAACCTTGGTTAGGTAATCAGTCAAGGAGAAGGAAAACTGAATTCAAATCTGTTAAACTACTCTTAAAAGATTGAGTATAGGGACACATACATGTGGCGCTTAAAAACCGGTCTCTTCGTTTGATACCATTTTCGGCGGGAAAGCAGAACAAATCAAAGACAGCGCAAATTCGCATAAGAGTTAATTTTATATTCAAAATTTATATGCCATTAGTGATAACAAATTTTAGTGAAACTTTTGATTATATGAAGAAAAATTGACGTAAACTTTACAGAACCTGAGATATTTATGAAAATCGATATCGACAAAATTGCTTACGTGTAGTGCAAAAAATCGTCATAAATTGCATTAAAATATTTTAAGAGAAAAAAATAAAACAAAACTAGAAGATTCTACATAAAATAAAACTTTTAAAAAACTACCAAAGATCAAATAATTATTGAACTTTGATAAAAATTCACGTTCCGGATTTAATAAAGAAAATGATTTAAAAAGAAAAAAGAAGTTTTCATTCTAAATGTACTTTTCTGTACTTGTGCAATGATAAAAATCCCATTGTATTTTCTACCGTATTTCATTTATAAACAGAGGAATATCTTCGCCGATGTTAACAAGATAAATAAGACAACACAGTTTTATGGTATCAAGTATTCTTATTTAACACAAATAATTAGGAAATGATCTATTTAACCCTATTCCTCTCGGGCCAAAATTCAAGTTGGGAATAATGGCAATGAACGGGTGACTTTACAGTCTCCAGAACTTTTTTGAGGGGGACTTCTTCGGGGGATACAATAGCCCCACTGACAGAGCGGATTATTACTGGAGGCGCGTGGTGTAATGGTAGGAAATGGACTCGTCGACCCGATTTCAATTCTTGGACGAAGCGTTTGCATTTTACATACCGCTATCCTTGGGAAAGGTATTCATCCAAGTACTTTCCCTCCAGCTATGGGTAAATAGTAGGGCAGATTGGTCTCTTTAACCATGGCAAGTTAAGAGAAGGAAAACTCTGAATTCAAACCTGTTAAACTCCACTTAAAAACTAACCTTGTTTCACATCCTCCTTGTGCAGAGGGTTTGGTAAATTTATATATATTTTCTGATAAACTGCTTAAGAAATCTTCGTTCACAGAGCAAGTAAGCAAAACTTACTGAGTTCCATTTTGGAAATTGGCCAACTATTACAGCTATTATCAACGATCCCTTGTCCTAAGAAGGCTAAGTTGGCAAAGTTTCTACTTACTTCATCAGATCTCCAGACTTTGGGGAAAAACCGAATTACTTGCCCCTTAAGACATGTAATATATTAGCCCTTCTCTTATGGAATAAAAAAAACATTAACAGGAATTTACAAGTAAAATCCACTTTGTCCAACTCGGTCTGCATCAAAAGTTCAACCATCAAGCACCGAAATATCCGCCTTTTCGAATCTGGTCAGCTAATCATACTCGTCCAAATCCAAGAAACCCCGTGCCAGGCTAAGAACGATTGCCCCTGCTTGGCGGATTTTCTCGGGGATAAAGGAAGAAGAAAAAAATGAGAGAGAAAAAAAAAGAAATCAGATCTAATTAGTTGTGTGCACAGACAGTATAAAAAAGTCTTTGAAAGAAGAATCATCTAAATGCAACAGATTAGTTATTTTCGGACAAGTGATCTAACAAACCAGATTAGAGATGTTCAGTTGGCTTGAAACGGAGAATCCGAAATAGATCTAACTGGTCTTGTCGTTTTTGATGCGCACGCGTGTAATGATATTTTTTTTTTCTGCGCATGTTGATGGCTTATCAATATAAAAATGATTGGTGTAGAAGAACAGTCTTTCGTTACTTTCATTATTGTTTCTCCCACCTCAGATTTATCTGATCTTAGTCCTTGTTCACATTATTCCCTTTCTCACGACCTGTGGTTATCCTCTCTTTTTTGGAGAGAGAGAGAGAGAGAGAGAGAGAGAGAGAGAGAGAGAGAGAGAGATCTTTATTTACTTTAATTATTATTTTTCCAGCTTCTTAGCTACTTTCTCAGTTATGGAAATTTCTATCCTCCCTAAAAGAGAGGCTAAATTCTGAGAGAGAGAGAGAGAGAGAGAGAGAGAGAGAGAGAGAGAGAGAGAGAGAGAGAGAGAGAGAGTTATTACTTTAATTATTCTTTTCCCCAACTTCTTAGCTACTTTCTCAGTTATAGATATTTCTATCAACTCTATGAAATGAGAAGTTCAGATATAAATAGATAGATAGAGAGACAGACAGAGACAGAGAAACAGAAAAGCCGATAGAAAGGAGAGAGCTAGAGAGAGCTAGAGAGAAAGACAGAGAGCTAGAGAGAGAAAGAGAGAGAGAGACAGACAGACAGAGAAACTGAAAGAGGAGAGAGAGTTTTTTTAGTTAATTATTCTTTTTCCCAACTTCTTAGTTACTTTCTGTTATGCCTATTTCTTCTCTCTCTCTCTCTCTCTCTCTCTGAAAAAAGAAGTTAACTTTAGCGACAGAGACAGAGACAAAGAGTTAGATCATCTTTTATGATCGGCGTCATTTCTTTGGCACAAGTGCTTGCGATAAAGCCGATGACGTCATTGCTGCCGCAGGTTTCGCCTCCCACTGTTTGCTGCTTTTGCTGCATGTTCTATGACTTTTTTCCAGAACGTTTTTCAAGGTGCCCAACGATTGACTGACTTGGCTGCGGCAGACATTTGACCGGGGTGCCGTGCCGTTTCTTCACCGTTGTTCGCATGCCACCAGGTATTTCTGATCAATACCTGACGTCTCACAGCCTATCAATATATCTCTTTTTCCGGTTTTTGTGGTAAGAGGATTTACGAAAATCTGCTGGAGACCGGAGAGGCTTTGGCGCTAATCTGTTATCTGACTCTGGTCGATTTTTCATCGATCTTCGCTTGCTTTTCGGTTTTGATCGACTTGCCTTTCTACAAACACTATTTTTCTTTTTTCCTTTTTTTCAATTCAGCTTTTTATCATCAATCCACATTCTACGCAACGTTAAACGCACCATCGACACAATTCTTTTATAAGCCAAAGTAGAAATCTAACGTTTTTTTTCTTTCAAAGGAAAATCCAAATAGAAATAACGTAGATTTGTTTGTTTGGTTTTTTTTTTGATAAATCAAAAATAGGAAACGCGGGATTAATAATATTAACCTTACAAGCAAAAAAATCCCCCAAAAAACCTTCGGGAGGTATAAAAATAATTTTTTGAAATATATTACCTGAGAAGGGTGGGAAAATTAAATAAATAAGATAAAACATTTAATTTTTAAATTAAGTATTTACTTAAAAAGCATCATTCTTCACTCCACTATGATATTAGTTTTGTTTTACGACAGCAGGGACCTCTAAAACGTTTCTAAAAAATTGATTTAATTATTCAGGCTCTTATCATAAGAAAAACTTAAATATCGTACGAGAGAAATATATTTTGTTCAGATTTCATAAAATTAAATATGGGAGATCGACTTGGTAAAAAGAAATTTCCCCAAATGTACATCTAGGAAAAAACTATTTTAAATATAAATTCACCTAAAGGAGAATAAGTATCGACATTTTCGGGAAAATTCTACTATTAATTGATTTTCATAGTATTTTTATATTTTTATATAGTAATGATACTGACTATAAATCAAATACTCATTGATAAACTTAATGATTGAAATGACTTTGACGTAAGCAGTGACGTAGTTTCGGTTACAGAAAAATCGAGACGAATCTCTATCATTACTAAATTATAATCATGATTAGTATATTTATAAAACGAGTCTAGTAGCTGTTAATGGTGAGTGAGAGACAGGAAGCTTCATTAAATGTTCCAAACACCTTCAGTATTCTTATCGAACGCAGCAATACCAATGGTAAGTTTGTTGGTGTATCAATAATTAAGAAACGCGGGATTAATTATTATAACGGGACCAAATTCGAAAAGTGTTTTAATATTTTAAATATTTTTTACCGTCTGAAGATTGCATGATATGCATGAAACTGCAGTTACAGAATATTAAAACCATAATATTTAATCTCTGATTTTAAATCTGCCCCACTAGTTTTAGCATTGAACACTTTTATATGCTAATACTTTTCACATCATTCTCCATTGTATTATATACATGCAGGAATTTAAACGTACTAATAACATTGGTGGTTTTGAGGCAAATGCAACTCAGATTAACACTCATAGATAAAATTACGCCAATCCTAAGGGTATTGCGACGTAAGTAGTGACGTAGTGTCGGTTACATACCAACAGACACTGAATCTTCATTATAATAACATATATATATATATATATATACACACATACATATATATATATATATATATATATATATATATATATATATTCGAAATATAAAGGATAATTGATCAGGTTTCTCGATAATGAATACACTTTTCCTACTTTAGATCGTGAGACGTGACAAGTGCAAAGAACCAAATCTTCCCAACTATATACCCTCAAATGAGGGGCTAGAAAAGTAATGGATTAATTGTCTTTTTCCCATTTACTCCATCCCTGGCCGTTACCGAATGGTGGCCACTCTACTGGTATCTACTCTCTTTCAACTTAAATGGTAATGAACTGACTTTGGTAAAATCTTTAAATTAATATTATAACTCCAGACTCTGCAGCCCCTTCTCTAAACGACCAGACTTTCAAGTTTTTGTTTTTCAATAAAGCAATAAACAGACAATAGAAATACGTCATCAATTAGGCCTAATCGAAAGGAAGAACAAAATATTTTGCCTCGGTTTAATGATATGGCAAACTACAGAAATTATCACGTCTATCTATTATATATCACGCATCATTGACGCCAACTAACGAGATGCTGATTCTTTGATTTAAGGTTTCATTAACTTTTATATCGACGAGGTTTTTCTTCGTTCTGGGTACATATATAATTACTTACTTTAATCTATCTAGCTCAGTCTGCTAATGTATATCTTGCACTGATTCTTTGTCATACGCTATAACTATCAATCTTGGCCTGTTCATACCTATCTATATCTCTCTCTTCATATCTATCTATCTCAACCTCTTCATATCTATCTATCTATCTCAACCTCTTCATATCTATCTATCTCAACCTCTTCATATCTATCTATCTATCTTCATCTATCTATCTATCTCAACCTCTTCATATCTATCTATCTCTATCTATCTATCTATCTATCTATCTATCTATCTTCTTCATATCTATCTATCTCAACCTCTTCATATCTATCTATCTCATCTTCATCTATCTATCTATCTCATATCTATCTATCTATCTATCTATCTATCCCTATCTATCTATCTATCTATCTATCTATCTATCTCAACCTCTTCATATCTATCTATCTCGACCTGTTCGTATTTATTTGTGTAGATATTCTTACACACACACACACACACACACACATATATATATATATATATATATGTGTGTGTGTGTGTGTATACATATGTATATATTAGTTCGTTTCTATCTATTAATGAATAGAGTAAATAATCACATCCTATCAATGAATCAACATCTGATGCAAATTATTATATCATTACGCATTAATACATCCGCCGAATCGAAATGTTAATTTGTTGAAAATCAAGTACAAAAGAAATTTACAAAATATCCTCCATTGGTCATAGTTGCAAAATAACAAGGAAGAAAAATTGTTTTAATGCTAATTAAAGAAAAAGAAAATTTTCAACGTACTCCTCCTCCCTCCTCTTTCTCTTCTCGATGATTAAATATCTGGAGGTTTGTTATTATACATTAGTGAAAATGGGTATCTTGAGCCCATCCAGTATTTGGATACCGTTATGGGGGAGGTCGGAAGCAACGCCCTTCTCTTTAAAATGTCAGAGGTAGAATAATTTTCAATTAAAAATAATGACCAACAAGAAGAAGAAGAAAACAGCGTATACATTTCAGTGTTTAAAAAAATACAGACAGAATATCGTTACGAAAGGATCGAAGTTTAATTTTTAATTTCATATTTTCGCTGTTCTTCCAACAACGACTTTGTGTTAGCGAGAATCCGTTGGAAATAAGTCGGAAGCAATCAAAGGCATAAATTAACGAACGAGTAAAAAGCCTGTAATTTGACAAACAGCAACAAAAGAACGGCGCACAACAATAAGAAAAACAAAACAAACAAACAAAAAAGATAGGAAAGCAAACGCCTCGTTATTAATGATACAATGGCGAGTGAATAAAAATTGGAAGGAAGAAACAGAGGCCTTGATCATGGCAAGGAAAAAAATATCTGGAAAAAAAACAACAAAAAAACAAGATGGAACAATAATTTTTGAAAATGGAGATTTGAGCAATTAAGACAAAAATATTTGTGTGTGTGTTTGTGTGTGTGTGAGTGTGTGTGTGTGTGTACATGTGTGTGTTGTGTGTACATGTATTTTTTGTATATTTGTATACTTTTGAGCATAAGTGTGCTATGTGTGTATTTGCTTGTGCGTGGGGTGCTTGTATTTGTGTGTATACGTTTTTATATGTGTATATGGCAGTGTGGGTTTGTGTATGTGCGCGTATGTGTTTGAGCGTATGTAACAATGTCTGTGTAGTCTTTGTGTGTTTATATTTATGTGTGCGTCAGTACGTTTGTGAGTGTATGTGTGTGTGTGTGTGTGTGTGTGTGTGTATCTGGTATTAGGGATGCTTGTATTTGTATGTGTATGTTTTTATGTGTATATAGCTGTGTGTGTTTGTATATGTGCGTGTGTATATTCAGCGTATAATACAGTGTCTATGTAGTTTTTGTGTGTTTATATGTATGTCTGAGTGTGTGTGTGTGCTTGTATTTATGTGTATGTCTATGTGTGTTTGCATATGTGCGTCTGTATGTCTTTGTGTGTGTTTCAGCGTATGCAGCAGTGTCTGTAGTTTTTGTGTTTATATTTATTTGTGCGTGTGCGTATATATGGCTAGGTTTTTGTATGACTATAAATGAGTGTTTTTTGCCTGTATATTTTTTGTATGTATATGTGTGTTTGAGTGTCTATGCGCGAGAAAGAAATTAACGAAACGCATAGATGTTCAGTTGATGAAGGAACCATAAGGATCTAATGAAGCCGTGTAAGGGGGTCCGGATCTAGAAAGGATGATAAGCGAGAAAATCGCAAAAAGGTATTATTATGAAGTAAACCGAACGAAACAAGAGGAAGGAAATAAGCAAGGAAAACATCACTCATAATTTGTACATTCATTTTTCTTAATTTTCTTAATCTTTTTAATTTCCTTTTTATTCTTTAATTTCTCCATTTTTTTCGGGTCAGGGTTGTATGTATAAAATAACAAGCTTATTCTCTCCTTTTCTCGCAATATTCTTCATACTTCCATCCGAGAAAGGTAGAAACAGAAGTAGTCAAAAGATATAGTAAGAAATAAGATACATAAACCAAAGGTAATATTTCAATTTGGGTTTAAAAGTCTGATTTCAGAGTTTTCCTTCTCTTAGACCGGTTGCCCTAACAATGTTAAATAGCCCAATCTGCTCTTCTGTTTACACATAACTAGATGGAGAATAGTTAGATGTATACCTTTCCCAAAGCTAAGCGTATGCCAAAGCTAATGCGTATGCCAGTAAAAAAAACAAGAAACATTCACCCATGTTGTATAGCCATTCTTATATATATATATATATATATATATATATATATATATATATATTAGACAAAACGTGACCCGTTGGGTCACACATTCAGAGAGTTTGCAATGTGAATTGAATTTTTTAAAAATCACCAGGAGAATAAAATAAAAAACAACATTAAAATCATTGTCAGATTTCTAAGAAAGAGAACGTTTGACCTAATTCAAATTTATTAAAAGACAAGATGTTGGCCGGGTTGGCTGCTTAGGAAACTTAACATAAAATACGTTTCAAACTCTCCAATTACTCTCTCTATACTCACTGAGAAACTAATGTATATAACGAGGAGGTAATCAAGATATACATAGAGATGGGAAGTGACAGTAAGAGACTGATCAGTTTTGACTTAATTGCAAATTACGACTTATCAGAACCAATTAAAATGGATTTGTTTTCAAACATAACTATATATATATTAGTAGTATTCTACAGAATATAGTGTATACCTGCTTACCCGTGGTTGTACACTGGTATACTTATTTGGAATACATAACTTCTTAGCTTCTGAGTAGATCTAGGTTGCTATAAACTCATCTTTGTTTCCTTCTTCAACTTTCCTCTTCCTTTATTCATTTATATATTTCCTTCTTCCTATTTTACTTTTTCCCATTTACATCTTTGGGCAGGTCCTCGTGGTGTAGTAGCTAATGTGCTGGACTGCGACATCGTAATATGCGAGTTCGAGCTTCAGTCGCACTATTACGTTCACTTTCGGACTAATGCCCACACGAAAGGTAGGGACCCCTTCGTCCCCCTACCAGCTTTGTGTTAAATAGTATACCTACTCTTCGTCTACAAGAATGTCTCTGGCATTATTTGGTTCGTTGGATTTTTTATTTTACGGCATATCAACTGTCTTTCGAGCCATTTAATACCGAATCAAGTCATTTAGATAAAAAGAGTACAAGTTACTAACGGTAACTTTTGTTGCCTATGTCACTCAATTCATTATTAAACAGACTCATCGCTGCTTAACTCCGGTGATCTAGTGGGAACCGGTGCTTTCAGCGTGACTTGACCGCAATGCCATGGCATTAAATAACTTACGTGAATTGATAGGCCATCAACCAAAGAAGCCAAACCATCTGTATTCGTCGGGAGGCCTAAAGTCGATATCAGCTAATCGGCGAGGAAGTCTTTCCCCTTTTCATTAGCGCTAGACCAAGGAGATTGTTTTTGCGTCTGAGGTGGGCTGCTCCATCTACCATCAGCCCCTTACTTTACCGCACAGATCCCTGTGCTACTCATACGCTGAGTTGGCGGGGCCAGTATCGAACTAGCAACCTTGTAGTTTCTAGTCGAACGCTCTACCAACTGAACTAAACCGGCCATTTATATTAGGAATAGTTCATTGTAGCTATATCTTTTTTATAATGATTATTATTAGTTACTGAAAACCATATGAGGGAGTGTAAAATAATAGGTATTATTAGATATAAATGATTACTTGAAACCATATAATTATTGGTATTATATAGCTATATGGGTTCAAGTATTTCTGTGTGCAAGATATTTTTATAGGATAAGAATAAGTTATATCCTTAACTATGCAAAAAACTCTTAAGAAGCAGCAACACAAAAATGTAAATATAAATGTACAATGAACACAATTCCCTAACCTTTAGGCATAGAATAACCCTACATGGGTTGACATTTCGCTAAAAAAGCTAACAAATTCTAACTCATAAAATTCTTTGAAATAATTTGATAGCTTTTTATATTTAAAGTAGACCTATACTAGAACATTTCTAAAGCGGGTTGTGATCTATATGGAGGTGTTCATGGCGTAACGGTTATCATTGTAGAAATTGAACTCTTTGAGCCTGGTTCAAACCTTGGAAAGGCTGGTTGCATTTTATTTGCATTAATGCTTTGAGAAAGGTATAAATCCATCTGAAATCTCCAGATATAGGTAGACTGTTTTTTTTTAGCCCACGTTGGGCAACCAATGTAAAAGAAGGAAAACTAAATTCAAAACAGTTGAACTTAGGTTTATGACAAAAAAATGTTTGTCCCATCCTGCTCATGTCAGAGCGGTTGGCTGGATTTTACGACATTTCAACCCTTGTTGGTTACTTTATGCCGAATACATTGTTTTATTCATTCTTGTTGGGTATTGTGTGACACAAGGCCATTTCTCTATCCGGAGCCTCACGTTAATTGAAATTATATTGTATATAAATTATTTTGATGGGATAGGAATACTTGAAACCATATTTACCTAAACTGGCCACTACGGAGAGGTTAGGTATATACATACAATACATACAATGTATTTGTACTTTTTTCTTCATTCGCCATTTCTATTTTAAACAGCAGTCATCTAATTATATCCGGATCAAAAACATTTACGTCCAAAAATGGACCTAATTATCATTACGCTCTGATTATGATTTTTAATAAATCGTAATATTGTCATATCATCAATGAAAAAGATATAAAATATTTTCATTTAAACAACATATTGTGTTTTTCATGAAAAAGCCAAGACTACCCTACTATTTACCCAGAGCTGGAGGAGAGTAGTTGGATCTGTGCCTTTCCCAATGGTATTAGCGTGAGAAATGTAAACGGTCTCGTCCAGGATTTGGACTTGGATCGACGAGTACATTTCCAACGACTCTAACCATTACATCACGTGCCTTGATATATATATATATACATATATATATATATATATATATATATATATATATACGCATGTACACTGAATTAATAATTCTTTTCTTACCCTCACATTGACTGGGTATTTAATGTTTTGTTTTTAAGTAATTGATAACATTTTTTTCGACTCCTTTCTGTCAGTTTTCAAGATATTTTGTTCTAAAACAAAGAAATTGTCGAACAACGAAAAAGAAACCTTATTGTTTCGCCTCTCCTACCGATGATTCTCTTACCGTTCTTGTCTTAAACAAAAGCAAAGCTTTTTTAGCAAAAATCCAGTATTGAATCGCTACACCCGTCTGAGTAGAATAGAAATATAAAAAATGTATTTATCTTATTAGCCAAAAGGCTGAAACACACGAAAAGTATGTCAACAAAGGATGAACCATCTCACAGAATTTGGATGAAATAAAAAGCTTATTTACGTAACCACAGCCGCCGTGCTGTAGGGCTTTCAGCTACCCCCGGGTTATGATATCATCTTCTGCCCAAACGAAAGATAATATGGGGTGGCTATCTTTCACGTTTTCACTGTAAATCATGAAAAGTTGTTCGTCTGCCGAAGGCATTTAGTCCCTTCAGGATTATTATAAATCCAAACAAAATTGGTACGCCAGAGGCAACAGTTCTAAAAAGCTTTATTGCACAACAATGTTCAAATTTAAGAATACCGAGAAAGATATCCTCCCCCTAAATAATTTTCTATAAGAAAACCTTTCACTTTAAAAAAAATAAATGACGTCATTACATTTCTGCTGTAAGAAAATAAATATTTGGCTGCCTAGCGAAATATGTTTCCCCCCTTGGGTTAGAAACATCAATGAACAAGATAATGATCCAATAAACAAGACCCAGAGCTGTATGTATGGAAGACCAAATTAGCAGTAAAGGAGGAGAATAAGAACTATAAAAAGTAAAAATATCATATATATATTTATGTGTAGGTGTATGTGTGAGTGTGTGAGGAAAGAGGAAGACTTGAAGATGAATTCAATGTGTAAAAAAGAGACGGACATTCAAAATATATTTGAAACAAACCAGTGAATAAGGACAAGCAGAGGAAAATGAACAATTTAAGACAATAGATAAAATAGCATGATTATGCGCCCTCCGTACGTAAGTATGTAAGTTTTTATACTATGAAAGAAATTAAATTAGAAAAGCTAACGAAATTCAATAAGAATGTATATAAAAATTACATTGTATTTAATTATATTTTAATTGTTTTCCATATAAAATCATTCATAGAATTGATTTATTACGTTGAAGAATAAAACAATTTTATTAGAGATCAATAACAACAAGTAATCATTTATTAAACCCAGTTTTGTTAAAACCAGTATGCAAATTAACCACACTGTGTATAAAATACTGTGTATAAAATATTTGAATTAGATAGGAATACGTGAAACCATAAGTGTGTGGAAATATTTAGCATTAATTAAATGCACTGGGTTAAACACTTAACTGCATTTGGTGGTGGGGCTATTGCTCTGGAGAGTACCCTTTTATTACCAGTACTCTCAGATCCACTGACTAGTTAGGATTATTATAGAATCTACTTAAAATGATTTGCATTTGGTAGAAATAATTGATATCATATAACAGTGTACAAAAACTTAAGCACAATGTACACGATTTACTAATCTGGTGATATGATAACCCTGACCGGGTATCATGCAGTTAAAATTAATCAATCAATCATTGTGTTAGTTTAGAACTAGCAGGATATAGTACAGTATGATAATTATTACAACGTTTGATATGTTTACTTAAGAGCTATTGCTAAATAGTTCAATATGTAAAAAGTATAATAATCTTCAGTTAACTCTCACTCTTTTTTCTTCTTTCCTTCTTTTCATTATGTTCAATTGAAACAGATTATCTTTATCGCTTCCGAGTACCCCCTCTTTATGTTTCCCCTATTCTTTTATATTTTTACTGTGTAGCATGTCCTTTTTCCCTTTTCTTTATGATAAAAACCGAATGGTCCATTATTTAGCTGAGGTGACGACACTCATAAGGAATAAGAATTTGGTGGATAAGCAACACCAGATAATCAAGATTTACATTTTTGCATTTCATCTTGGATGATTAAGACGGTCTCATTTTTATCCAGAATGTCTTGCAAGATGATAACGGTCGTACTATTAAGGAACACAAGTATCGATATATAGATTAATGACACCATATAAATGTATGCACACAAATGATTATGAAATCGGAATAGTTATTTGAAAACATATTGTGTATAATTATTCTGCAGTTAGAAAATACAGACAGGTAAAAAAAAGTTATCATATCTGTATATAAAAAAACGCTAGAGATTCAACTTATATCTTGTTCTAGCCAGGCTTTAAAAATGACTAGTCGTACAAGAGAATGAAAAGTTTCAAAATGTATATAACAGTTGTGATGACTTAGTTTTATGTAAAAATAAATGAAAAGCAACTTTGTAATTTAGTTACATAAATAATATTAGATTAAACTTTCTAATATCTATGATTATAATCTTTTTATCTTGCTGGAGACTTAAATGTAATTTTGCTGATGGTCGTTACTTCGACATAGACATCTTAAAATCGACATTTCTAAATCTTTAATATACTAATACAGTGCTTATCTTCATGTCTATCTAAATTTCGATTTTTAAAATACGTCTTATTAACAGTTAATATGGAGCGATTCAGAAATGTTAACTATGGGAGCACCTTTATGATATCATGATTTCATCATCTCTATCAGCATATTCTTGGAATCGTCGCCTGGTGACTAACACAGTCTTGATCCCTGTAGAAGGGATAATACCATTCCTCTTAAAAAGGGGTGACTCGGGTATGACACTAATGCATCTGATGGTGAGTACCCCTTCATTGCCATTACTTCCTGGTCCATACAAGCTTGGGGTGGTAGTTAAATGTTAGGGTCCCACCTTTGGGTTAATTAAAAGTAAATATTTACTAAGGATTATTATTAGTTACTTGAAACCGAACTGTGCACAAACAAATGAATATTAGTATATAGAAACGGTTACCTGGGTCATATAATTATTAACAATAGATATGAGTACTTGATATATAAAAAAGGTAAAATCGTCAGGCGGACTAATGTCGGTATAAGCCAATCAGCGAGGGAGTCTATCCGCTTTTTACTATCGCTAGACCAAGGAGATTGTTTTTGCATCGGAGATGGAGCGCCAGACCTACTACCAGCTCCTTACTTTACCGCACAGATCCCTGTGCTACTCATAACACTGAGTTGGCGCGGGCCGGAATCGAAGTAGGAACCTTGTGGTTTCTAGCCGAACGCTCTACCGACTGAGCTAACCCGGCCCATTGATTTATAACATTGTGAAAAAATCTCTTAAGAAAAATCTACACAAAAAATCCAAATGTGAATATAACATAAATATGTAATGAATGCTATTCCCAAACCTCTAAGCATAAAATAACCTTAGACGGGATGACATGTCGTTAAAAATCAATCTATTGATTCAAAAGAATGTTACGATTTCCCTAAGAGTACCTTTATTAGAAAAGCTGATATTATAGTGCGATCAAACAGTTTTCAGACTTACCCTTTACAAACAAAGTAAACAAGGGACAGTCTTCTTAAGGCAACAGGAAATGAGCGGCATTCGTCACAAGTCAGCATGCCAAATGGCGTTGTGCTGTTATACGGGTTCTTCTGATTATATTCCCATGCTCATTTGCGATTTACGAAAGACCCTCACACTTTACATAAAACAAGCATAAAATTATGTAGCAAGTATATGTATGCGAACTGGTCTACAATTACATGGTATATCTTATTATAATGGGGATTCGACGTGTCTGCAATTGTCACTGCTTACGTCACAATATCCTCAGCAACTGCATGAATTTATCAATGAGTATTTAATTTATAGTAAAAACCATTATTATATAGAATAAATCTTATTAACAATGTCTCAATGAGAATCCGAGTCAGATTTGCCTCAAATCAATCCATGTTGACATAATATATGATGTGGTTGATTTGCATACTGGTTTTAACAAAACAGGTTTTAATAAATAATTACCTGGTGTTATTGATCTTTAATATTATTGTTTTATTCTTCAACGTATTAAAATCAATCCAATGAATGATTTTATATAGAGATCAATTAAAATATAATTAAGATAAGTGTAATCTTTTATATACGTTCTTATTCAATTTATTAGTCTTTCTAATTTGATATATTTAATTACATTAAAACTTAAATACTTACGCCCGGAGGGTACATATTCTGGCTAGTTATAATTTACGAATGTTGTCATAATTTCATTTAATCTATGCACAGCTATAAAAAGAGATCAGTGTTCAAGTCTTGAATAGCAGATTTTTACATGGCCACATTTATATTACGAATTTCAAAATTCTCATTTATTAATTAAGTTAATATTTGCTTAAGTGACTTTTGCCCTGAGGTATTCCCAATCCAAGAATAGGTCTTCATTTAATTGGTGAGAGGCTGTCTTCCGATTCTGTGAGAGAGCAATTCGGAAGCGACATGACTTTATACTTTTAACACTGCAGAAGGATATGCCGTCTCTGAATTGTTATTGTCGCAGAAAATGGAACTGGAGAACAGTGTTCAAACTACAATTGGAACGGTTCATATTCCCTTCGCTTTAGCTTTTGGTTGGTCGGGTGGGTTTTACGGCATGTTAACCCATTGGGTCATTTTATACCGAATACCTTTTTGTTTTATTCATTGTTGATGGGTGCTCAATTTTAAACTCATATTTCTATTTAAACCATAGGTGGTACGCTAACAGGTACTACCGCTCCGAGACAGAGTGGAATGATGATGAAGGGGTACTCCACATTCCCTAGAGCTCCAGAGTTGGAACCCATCATCAGAGTTTAACGTCATACCAAAGACATTAAGACCCCTTCTACATATCATAAAAAGGATTAGAGGTTTGTACTAAGGGCAATAGGGTTAGGAACCTTTAGCTAAAAAGCAGACCTCCTTAGACGTTCTGTGAAGGCAGATGCAAAGGTTAGTTGGTTAATCTCGCAAATCAGTGATTACTGTGAAGTGAATTCGATTCTAACTAGGTGCCTTATACTGGTAGCTTTCTGTCAAATCTAAGCTATGTTTAGTTTTGAAAAGGGATATAATTTATTGTATTATCCCAACCAGTTTAACATGTGTAAGATGTGACGCAAGGTTGCAAGTATGATGGTATCCGGAGATAATTGAATAGACTATTTAGTAGTAATGAATCTGCAAGACTAGCTTGTTAACCATTACACCTCAAACGCATTAACGTAGTATGATGATTAACAAGCCAGGCTAGAAAATACTTAATATGTATATATACGAATAACTGTGCATATAGGTATATATATTGGTTATTCCTTCATTCTCACTTCATACACGCTGATGTAAAAATGAGGATAGAGTGGAGTCAAACAGTGGCACATTGTAAAGATTAATTGATATTGGACTTGTAGCAGCCTCACTTGCTGGTTGAGGGTTCGATCCAAAGAGTCTGTAGTAATGATAAACACCAAAAACAATTATTTATGAAACAATATATCAATTTTAAAGCGTGGGGTGTGTTTTTACCCGACCCATTCGCCATGAACAGGACGAGACACAAGGACAGTTTTTAAGTGGAGTACAACTGGTTAGATTCCTGTTTTCCTTATCCTAGATTAGTTGTCTAATCAAAGCAAAAAGTAACTAATCTGTCCTATTATTAACTCATTGCTGGAGATATAGAGAGAATAGAAAAATCTCGTAATTCCTGCAAACTGAAATGCAAACAGCCTTTCCAGGATTCGAACTCTAATCAGTATTGTATTGAAATCTTTTGAGTTCATCTGATGGCACCTGTCAAGATTCCTCTATACAATTTTGGGTTTCAGTTATTAACTCTTTAGGTAGGGCTATTTGCTACTGATACATTATAACTTGCCACCTGTTAATTGGAGGTAAAATAGCCGCATTTATCACTTATTACTCTGAGACATACCATAAAGGGTATTACTCGACATGTCACCCTGACGACAATCACTACATCGACTAGTACATAGTTCACACAAACATTATTTTCACTGGGGGGGGGTGAGAGAGCCTGATCAGGTTCAAGTGGTAGTGATGGAGTGAATTGAAATGTCCCCGGTCAAGGCTCAACGATCCTTTGGTATCAAATGTAATAAGGCAAGTGCCTACTAACTGTAACAAGTAACCCACAACATATATTGATATCTTTTGAGTTCATTTGATGACACATTCGGGTTTTTAGTTATTAACTTTTTAACAGAATACATTTTATAAATTAACATTTGCTATTGGCAGTACATAACATTAAAACCTGCAACTTGGAGATAAAATACCTACAGCCCATTGCTTTGAGACATACCATAAAGAGGCATTACTCAGCATCACACCCCAACGACAATCTCTACATTTACTAGTACATAGCTAAATATAGTTATTGATAGATCATTGAAATGTCCTCGGTCAAGTCTCAACGATCCTTTCGTATCAAATGTGATAAAGCAAATATCTACGAAGTGAAACGAGTATCCCACAACTTGTATTGAGATCTTTTAAGTTCATCTGATGGCGCCTGTCAAGTCCTCTACACAATTTTGGGTTTCAGTTATTAACTTTTTAGATAGAGCTATTCGCTGCTGATATAACTAATTAAAACCTGTCGCCAGTTATTTGGAGATGAAATAGCCATATTTATCACTCATTGATCTGAGACGTGCCATAAAGGGGCATTACTCGGCATGTCCCCCCGACGACAATCCCTAAATCAACTAGTACATAGCTAGCAGTAAAGTTATTGATAGATCATTGAAATGTCCCCGGTCAAGGCTCAACGATCCTTTGGTATCAAATGCAATAAGGCAAATGCCTACGAACTGTAACGAGTATCCCACAACTTGTATTGAGTTCATTTGATGACGCCTGTCAAGATTCCTCAACACAGCTTAGTGTGTTTCAATCATTTGCCCTCTAATGAGAGATTATCACGTTGCTTCGAAGCGATGATAAGTCATTACGACAGGATGAACTCGGAGATTATTGAAAGCGAGAGGAAATAGATTTCCATCTTCCATTTCCTCTAAGTTGGTCGATTATAGCATTTTTCAATAAACCAGCCATGAAACGTCTAGATATTGCCTAGAAGGGTAGAGCAGTAGCAGCAGCTGCCGTATGATTAGGACTCAGTTAATTTTTAGACACTCAACAAGAGAGTGTGGGGGGGGGGAGTGAGAGAGAGAGAGAGAGACTGATCAGTTTTCAAGTGGTAGTGATGGAGTGAAATTTTATTTTTATGATGGATTAATTGAAATCATATATCCTAGCGTCGTCACGTGATTTCCTGTCATTGCATAACTCTTACTTTTCAGACCAATCAGTTTTAAACGATTTATATCGTTCTACTTACAGGGCCTCTTACGCTACGATTAGATGTAACAAGAGAACACTCGTATATCATTTCATTAATAGAAAAATTACGGAGTTCTATCTCTTTCTTTTTATTTTATATTTTTTCTGAATTTAAGACTATCCTTACATCCGTTCATTAAGTGTACTACTAGCTACACAGTTATTAATTTGTAGGGAAAATCTTACTTCAAGACGAGGCTAAAAAACAGTTTCCCGCCATAATGAAATGTTCTTATTTAAATAATTCTCTAAATTCGCTCTTTCCAGAATTTATTAATTTCGGAATTTTTACTAGTTTTAAAGGTAATTTAAATTCAACTACAGAGTACAGCAAATACTTGCTACATTCTAAACCTTACAACTGTGGAAATTGTAGTTTCATCTTGCTAAAGTGTTACCATTCATTTTTTCCACTTTGGCCCTTACTTAGGCCAGATGGGTGATCGGAGATTTTGATCACTCGGCTGGCCATGTCAAGCCCTAGCATCTATATGATTGTCCCAAACCTAATGCACATATGGCTAATCCCCAACCCTTTGTATCATATGTGCTAGAAGGCGGTGGCTGAGATCTAATTGTCCTGGGTTTGGTTTGGTTTCCTTTACGGCATATCAACCTAGTTGGGTCATTTAATGCTGGCAAAGTTCTGAAATAAGTTAATTTTTTATGGGTACTCATTTTTTAAACACATTTTTCTATTTAACCCATAGGTGAGACGCTATGTTCTACCACTAGTTTTAGTGGATCTGGGAGTAATGGTGATGAAGTGGTACTTAACATTCCCCGAGCTGTATAACTTCACCATCAGATAGAGTTTAATGTCATACCCAAAAGATAAGACCGTCAGCCACCGCCTTCGAGCAGATATATAATAAAAAGGGATGGGGTTTTGCCATAGGGCCAATAGGGTT
This sequence comes from Doryteuthis pealeii, assembly GCA_023376005.1. Taxonomy (NCBI): domain Eukaryota; kingdom Metazoa; phylum Mollusca; class Cephalopoda; order Myopsida; family Loliginidae; genus Doryteuthis; species Doryteuthis pealeii. The sequence continues at coordinate 45,410,939 of CM042143.1, read as the reverse complement.
GGGACAATTATATAGGTACTAGGGCTTGACGTGACCAGCCAATTGATCGGAGGGGTCCTCGCCGATCGCCCGTGGGTCAAGTGGAAATGGTAGCTCCAACTTAATAATGTCTTACCATTTATTTATCTATATATTTTCTTAATCTTCAATTATATAATGACAAACCAGAAACATGTTTACGGGCTGAACTTAGAGGAGATGGCACAACGGCCTGTCTGTCAGTCTGCGCATTTTCTGGAGTTCCAAGCCTTCCAGGTTCCATTCTTTTTAATCCATGATCTTGTTGTTCTGAAATCTTCAATCTATAGTGATAATATTTTTAAAATCCAAAACAGCATCATTCCGAAATAACATGAAATGATCGTCAGAAAAACTGCCTTCACCAGTCTTTAAAGCACCGGTCTAAGCAATGATCATAACTGATTTTATCTATAAATTATATATATAAACGTTAGGCATTAGCTAAATGGGGCGACCATTACCACTTGCCTATATTCATTTGAACCGCAAAAGTTACAGTTTAAATTTCATTTCATTAAGCCATTTTCTTACGGTGAAGCCGTCGTGGTGTAGTGACTAACGTGCTGAACTGCAATATCGTTGTAAGCGAGTTCAAACTCCAGTATTTCTACTACGTTCTCTTTTGCACTAATACCCCTGGTAAAGGCATGAATTCACTCAGCCCTTAGCTAAGGATTTATTACTACCACTATTGTTCTTCTATAAGGATGGATTTGGCATTAAATAACCCACGAATGTTGATATGCCATTAAACAAAGAAACTAAACGAATTTCTTACAGTTCTACTCTTAGAGATAATTTCCTCTCTCTCTCTCTCTCTCTCTCTCTCTCTCCAGCTATGAATAGGACAGACTGGGCTCTTTAGCCTTGGTATGGCAACCGGTTGTGGAGAAGGACAATTAGGAATTCAAACTAGCTGTACTCCTCTGAAACATGGACCATTGTTACATCCTGTCTTTCGCAGAGGGAATGTGTAAATATATACAAGATAATAATCGCTCATAATCATCATTTGTCTTTCTTTTTTTATTTGATTAATTCGATAAATGACTTCGACTAAATTTGAAAAAAAGAATAGGTGGTGACAGATCTCACACATCTCCGAAATAGTATGTACTGGGTATGGCATTAAGCTGCATCTAGTGGTGAGGTTCCAATTCTGGAGTGTGGAGTACCCCTTAATTGCTATAATACCCAGGTCCACTCTGACCATTAGATTTTATTTTCTATTTTTACCATCACTTAGTTACAGGCGAGCTTTGGCAGACAATAAGCTTAATGCTAATATTGTATTATAGAGTGTTCTGGGGATGACGTTAAACTGTAAAAGTAGAGTACCCCTTCATTGCCATTACTCCCAAGTCCACTGAGCCGGAGTTGTAGTACCTATTAGCGTCTCATCTATGGGTTAAATAGATTTTTAAAATAGTATTTTTAAAAAGTGAGTTAAAAAAATTATGACCCAAATAGAATGACTAATTTTGATATTTCGGACTCTTGTCCTCATCTTTATTGTGGTATGTATAAACACAATGTTCAGATCTCTGTAACATCGGGCCTTGTTTATGTCTTTCTTAATAACCTTATAATAAAATAATCAGACGATAACTTTCAGTTCAAGCGTGGTTTCGGAGCCTGAACATTGTGTTTATACATACCATAATAAAGATGAGGCCAACAGTCCGAAATATCAAAATTATTCAAATCAAGCGTCTTCTCATAAATACAGACAAATACAAGTATATGAATTTAAAAAAAACGTCTTCGGCATAAAATAACCCAAGGGTTGTCATGCCGTAAAATCCAACCAATCAACTAATCAAAGTAATCTTACAGTACTAATTGTATGAATCGCTGGTCTAAGTTGAGGCCAACAGAAAATTATGCAGATGTATGCATTTATCATATTCTCTTAGTTTAATATCGGATATCAATATGGGTCATGTCGTGCCATTTAGACTTTCTCAGTTCTTTGCCGCCGGCTGATTACCGTAATTATTACTAATACCGAGTTGATTTTAATGACTATGAAATTGATTTAACTGACCAGTGGCGTCTTGCAATAGACTGTCGTAGCCATTGGAAATGCAAAACCCACAATTCGTGAAATTATTTAGGCAGTTGACGAGAAGATATATTAATGAGTGATAAAGACTAAGGAATTATTATTCAACGTGGCAGAAAGGTAAATTCTAAAGAAAGATGATATTACTCATTTATTGCCGGCCGTAGAAGTAATTTGGCACAAGGTCTGAAAAACACCCAGTGAGAATCGAAGTCACCAACAATGGTCTACTAACCTAGCTAGCTAATCATTACACCACGCGAAGCGTTCGTTTGTTTACACGAAGACATTTGCTAAATCTAGCTTCATTTGGTACAAGGCCAGTAGAAAACCCGGTGAGAACCGAACTCACTAGCCTAGTTGTCGATAAATTGTCTAGTGGGTGAGGGAAACCCCCAAAACATAACTCACCAGAACCTTCGGTTGTTTATTCTATTCGTTTAATTACTGGGGCCGTAAACATACATAGAAACGAATCTAGTAGAAATCAAACCTTTTTCAGGTATTAGGGTGTTTTTTTTATTATCTTAGTCCATGCTATTGCTCTCGTTCCCAGCTACAAAAAGAGCGACTCGATAGATCCGTGTTTCTTTTATTGTAGGGGAGGGGGCTGCCTACAACTTTACGCTTACTTCCGTCTGTGTGGGTGGTACGCTGGACACGCTCTCGTGACCACTTAGGTGACTGATGATTTCAACATCTTCTAGTAATTGCTGTTTTCACGCTGGGGTGCAAGATAAAGCATACTTTATTTGGCGTTTGATAAACTGGGCGTTTTCTATTGGCTTTTGAAGCCTGAACATTATCTTCAAAATTATCTAGAAATTGATACTCATGTTTCATAATCTTCCGACCGTTATCCTCTTGCAACACACTCTGGTTAAAAATAAGACCGTTCAAATCGTCCAAGATGAAATGCGAAAATGTAAATCCTGATTTCCGGTGTTGCTTATCCGCCGAATTCTTATTTCATATGAGTGTTGCCACCTCGGCTAAATAATAGACAATTCCGTTTTTATTATAAAGAGAGGGAGAAAAAGGACATGTTACACAAAAAATATAAGAAAGCAAAAGGAGATATATAGAAAGAGGAGGAGGCGCGTGGAAGCTATAACACTAATCTGTTTTAATCGAATATAATAGATGAAAAGAAGGAAAGAAAGAAAAGAAAAGAGTGAGAGAGAGAAAGAGAGAGAGTAAATGAAGATTATTATATTTTTTACATATTGAACTATTTAGCAATAGCTCTTAAGTAAACATATCAAACGTTATAATTATATTATCAAAGTGTATATATCCACAGATCCAGCAAGTTGCAAAAGACACTGATAAAAATCTGTTCTTAATGAATTAAATCTTTACGGTTTAATTCTGTGTAGGGCAACATTATATTTCTCTCTGTAATAGTTATTCAGGTGAAGGACTAGTTTCTAGCAAACCATTGTTTAACGGTAATGCCCCATTTGCTGGTACGTTTTACTTTTATCAAATCGATTATTATATGAATTAATTTGCATAGGTGACCTACAGCGCATCGCTTAGTGAAATACTACAAGCGGCTAATCAGCGTTACCTGGGTAGAGATGGGAGGGGGTTATTGAATCACGAGTTGGATCCTCGCAAGATGCCCCATTAAAATCCTTACACAAAAAGACGTTGTGTTGATCCAGCTACATGAAGAAAAAAAAACAACAAATCCATGCTGTTATCATTTAATTTTTATTAAAGCAATATCTGGTGATAGTGAATATGCATATACATTTAATTTGTTGTTAACTGTTTTAGTTTCATAGTTTCCTACGTACATACACCCATACATCCTGCAAATAAGACCATCCAAGTCGTATATATATATATATATATATATATATATATATATATATATATATGACTAACAGGCTATAATTAGTGATTTCCATTCTTAGCAAGTACTCCATGCGTTTTGCCTTGTGCCAAATTAAGCTAGGTTAGCAGACAATTGTTAGTAAGTGTGATTCTCACCGGGTGTTCTACTGATCTTGTACCAAATGAAGGTAAACTTAGTAATTGAATTAATGTAAACAAACTTGAGCGTCTAGTGTGGTGTAATGATTAGCTAGCTGACAGCTTTATCAATACGCCTCCCCTCTTTCATTTCACTTGAAATATTTTTTATTCTTTGTTTTATTTTTATTTGTAAAGCATCGTATTATCCAGGCGTATATATATATATATATATATATATATATATATATATATATATATATATATATGAGCAGGATGCGACACAAGGTTGATATCTTAAGCGGAGTTTTCCTTCTCCTAGACTGGTTACTTAACCAAGGTTAAAGAAGCCAGTCTGCCCTACTATTTCCCCCATAGTTAGAGAGAGAATAGTTGGATGCATACTTTTCCCAATGGTATGTGAAAGGCAAACAGCTCTAACAATTACATCACTCGCCTCCATCATCCAGGAGTGTAAGATCTTCCATAGCCAAAACTTATTTCACTGCGACTCAAAAAATGCCATTGAAATAGAAAAAAATCAAATCATGATGAGAATAAGGGGATCGCAACGATGTAACCTGTGGCGACCCCAAAAAGAGGATTTTTTTGTTGAAAAAGAGCTAAGAGCATGGGGTCCTGGGAGGGTTCATTTGAAGAGGAGAATAAATATAAATGAATGGATAAGATGAAAAAACAAGATAACATCTCAACACCAAGAGTTTCACGTTGTCGAGCTCTAGGTGAGCTAGTATTCCACACATCTACTAGTTCACCTGAGAATTGCAAGTTTGTTTTTATCCTGTTTTACTATTATTTTATACTTGAAATATATTGCGATATTTATTTGAATTTTACAGTATTAAAAACGCATTTAGCGTTAAGTCTTATTCTCTCTCTCTCTCTCTCTCTCTCTCATATATATATATATACCCACACACTATCAGATAGGGTGTCTATAAAGTTTAGCAGCAAATCTTAAAAAGTTACAAGAAAGATGTCATACACAGACACGCATTTCGATTTATTAAGTCTCTTCAGCGTGGCTAGACATTTGTAAACTATCTACAGCCGGGATTGAAATCCGATCGATTCAGTGTCAGTCAGACACCATAACCGCCAGGCTGTCATCACCTACGGAATGCGAAGGGGATTTTAACTGTTTTAATACAGACATCGCTTTGTATGTAAAAGCTACCATAGAGTGATCCATCCTTATATGGGAGAGCGTTGCGTTTACGCTTTAGTTGGCGGTCATCAGCGAAATTCCCCCATATATATATATAACACAGAGAGAGAGAGAGAGAGAGAGAGAGAGAGAAATTCGATATCATGGATATATCAAATATAGGTTATATATTAATCGCAATATGTGGTTTTAATTTCAGTCTACTGCTATATATATATATATACGAAAGTACTCGGAATACGAACTTCGGTGAACTAATCCACGGATTCCATCCAAATATAAAAAAAGTTGGCCAGAAAGATTGAAAAGATCATCAATAAAATTGTTAAACAGTAGACGTGCCATTTGTTTAATTCTACATGTATATATATACACGTATACATGACTGTGCATACCTTGGAATTAATAAACGAATGTGTAATTCTCTAAACTTGTGTGTATGTGTGGCTTAGTGCGTGTGTGTGTGGTTGTTCCTGCAAATGAGTACGTCTGCGAGTGATCACCATTGTTTCTGTCGACACGTAGGCGCTCAAATCAGCATACGCAAATCATACATTCGTGTAGAAACGCCGGGGTCCTTGAATGTTACGAGTGTTAATCACGTGAACCAATCACACCATAGAATATGTAGAGGGACGTGGTCGGAATACACTGACAAAGTCGCCGCTTGTTCTAGCAATATGCGCCTGTGTGTGGCAGTTCATCTTATTAACACCAATTTGGTGTTATTGGTAATTAGTGTTCGTTTACGCATGGCCTGCCAGTAGGGAGATGATGCTGGCCCATCACTACTACACTGTCCGCTAGCATCTAATGACGTAGCACAGCTAATCTGGCTAACTCAACTAATTATTAGTTACACCTAATCGTTTAGTGCACTTTTTCATTCTTTTCCTTTTTTCTTTCACACTTTCTTTTTTCCTTTCTCTCTACATATTCTTTGCTTACGTTCTTTCTTCTTTCCTTCTTTTCATTTCACTTTTTTCTTTCTTTTCGCCATCCCTTTCTCTCTGCATCTTCTTCGCTTACCTTCCTTTTCATTTTCCCTTTGTTAAACCTAATCGTTTAGAACACTTTTTCCTTTCCTTCAATTTCCTTTTATTCTTTCTTTCTTTTTTTTTTAACACTTTTCTTTTCGTCATCCCTTTCTATCCACTGCTTCACTTTTGTTCTTTTTATCACTTTTTCCTTTCCTTCTTTCGCTTTTTTCTTTTTTACACTTTTCTCTTCTCTTTTCTTTTTCGTTATCCCTTTCTCTCATTACCTACTTCGCTTACTTTCTTTCTTTTCAGTTTATCTTACTTACCCCTAATCGTTTGGGACACTTTTCATTCTCTTTCCTTGTTTTCATTCCTTACCTTCTTTTAAAAAAAATGTTTCCTCCCCTCGTTATACCTCATTGTTTATTGCAACTTTTTCTTCATTCTCTACTTTCTTCATTTTTACTTTCTTCTTTCCGTTCTTACCTTCTCCCCATCGCTTTCATTTGTTTCCTTTTTATTTCGTTTTTCTTTCCTCCTTCAGTTACACCAACAATTGGTATTTCACCTTTTTTTTTTTTTTTTTTTAACTTTTCATATTTGTCTTCATTGTCTTTTTCTTTAAGTTTTTTTTCTTTCCATCCTTGATTTCTTTCTATTTTGACTTTTCTTCTTTCCTTTCTTTCTCATTCCTTTTTTTACATACTTCTATTCCCGTAGTTTTATCTTTTGCTTCCAACATTTATTTACTTCTTTGGTTTCTTTCATTTCGTCTTTTCATCCATCTTCTACATTTCCTTTCATTCATTCTTCCTGTCCTTCATTTCCTTCTATTTTCTTTCGTTCTTTGTTTTCCTTTATTTCCCTTCCATTATTCTTTATCTTCTTCATTCGTTCCCCTTTTTGTTTCTACCTTTTCTTTGTTTACTTCCTTCGTATATTTCCTTTTTTTCTTCCAGTCTTTAATCCTTTTTAATTGTATATCCTTCCTTTTCCCCATTCTTTGAGTTTCTGTTACCTACTTTTAGATCTTATTTTTTCTTTGTCTCTTTACCATGACTTTCCCCTTATTCTCCCCACCCCTGACACTGGTATTAATGGTAAATACACAGCTATCTCACGAATAAGGATCAAACGAATTGCTGGTTTAAAATTTACTGAACTTAACACAACGAGGTCAAAATTGTACCATATTCATTACAACTCTAAGGTAATTTAATTAGTGATCAACAGCGAAGCGACGAATTGATATATATCACGAATATTACTTATATTCTCAATATGTATGTATCTAGCCATAACTCAGAAAAAAGAAAATCATAGCGAGATTTTTATCAGAGCAATATACTTACAAATGCTCGAGAATAGATATTTAAAGTAAGTCCCAGTTTAATTCGTAATTGAATAGTCTTTTTTTTTTAATCTGTTCGCTCCGAAAATATTTTCGTTTTTAAAAACACAAAAATTCTTGATACCAACCCTTCCGTACGAGCAGGATGTAGCATAAGTTCAATTATATTTCTTCTAGACTGGATGCCATACTAAGGTTAAAGAACCCAGTCTATCCTATATTCATATCTGAAGGCAGAATAGTCGCATGCATACCTTTACCAAGGAGATTAGCGCTGCGTGTAATGCAAACAACCTCGTCCAGGATTTGAACTCGGATCACCGTATCAGAATCTTGTGATGATAACCATTACATCACGAGAATTCTCGATAAAAAGGGGATAATCATGAAAAACCTGATTAAAACATTCACTATCGTGCTCAGTGGTTTTCACGAATTCCAGGATCGTCTAGTTGGTTGCTTGGATTTTATGACATGTCAACCCATGTTGGGTTATTTTATGCCGAAGACATTTATTTTATTCATTCTTGATGGTACTCAATTTTTTGACAACTTTTTAAAATCCATTTTTTTCTATTTAACCCATAGATGGGACTAACAGGTACTACCACTCCGGGTCATGGCGATGAAGGGGTACTCCACATTCACCAGAGCTCCAGAATTGGAAATTTAGCATCAGATAGAGTCTGACGTCATACCCAGGACATTAAGCCCCTCAGCCACCGCCTTCTAATAAACAATGATATGATATAAAGAGTGAGAGCTGTTATGAGAGCAATAGGATTGGGATAGGATAGTCTAGTATTTAATCCGCTACAAAAATTGAATTGCAGACCATTCTTTCTATATTTTATGTTATTTTTTATAATTTAGTTTTTCAAACTCACTTTTCATCGGCTTCTTTCCTTCCACTCGCTTTGACGGTCATTAATGCCAGAGTCTAGGCACAATTATGTATTAGTAATTCTAAAATAGGGATAATTAAAGAGTGATAAAAGTTATTGGCTATTGTCAAAGAAGAGACTAGCGAGACGAAGTAAATTGAATACATGTTTAGGTTTTTTTTATTATTCGATTCAGCTGTTGTATAACAGTTTAAAAATACAGTAATGATCTTCAGCACACCTTATACAAGAAAATAAACCAACAGACAAAAATTTATTCATTTTGGTTTCCCCGTTTATTAAGTCAAGCTGGCCACCTGAGTTTCCAAAACGTCCCTCATAGGATGAAGGGAACTACCTTCATATTCTAAAGAAACTAAAGAATCCTCTCCTACACTTTTTAGGCGTTACTAAAACGTTGAACACAAAAATACGTTCGTAATCCAACTATCAAAACTTCAAACGCAATCTTTCTTCATAGCTTTCTTCAATAAAAAAAAAACAATAACATCTAACCCAACATGCTTATAAACATCCCTAGTCTACCACTTGGAGATGATAGTGCGTGTGTGGAGGAGTAGGACATTAAATAGCTATATATTTTAGCGTTTAATAGTTATACCCCGTGAGAAAGTATAATGATTGAGGCGAGACCAAAACCGACACTTATTTTTTATTATTATACCACGACAACCTCGCAACGTGTTGTTATCATGATATGGTAACATGCTTACAAAAATTGGATCATAATATAAATTATAACAACTTTTATGCTTTTGTTGTAGGTGAGAGTGTTGATTACTTTTCGAGGTTATGGTATACCGATTTTCAAGGCAGGCATGTCGATATTATTCGTAGATCAGTCGTATTATCTTTATTTTCCCCATTTGGTCTTGGATAACTTCCTTGTAAACTAGTACTACCTGTTCCGTGGTTGGGTTTTCGGCTACTAAGCTGGCACCCCAACCAGGCACATCTCGGTTTGTCTGGTGAGGTTGCTATGTGGCACCGAGCATCACTAAAAACAAAATAATTTATCTATGTATTTAATTACTTCCCCGCCTTTTTCATAGTTTCGTTTTCCATTCCTTTCTTTCGTTTTCACATTTTCCTTCTATTTAATGTGATATTTATATATATATAGATAGATAGATTAGATTAGTCGTCGGGGTGGCCTAAAATCGATATCAACCATACAGCGGGAGGGTCTATCCCTTTTCACTAGCACTAGACTCAGGAGATATTTTTGACGTCTGAGGTGGAGCGCCACACCTACCATCAACTCATCACTTTATCGCAAAGATCCCTGTGCTACTCATACGCTGAGTTGGTGAGAGCTGGTATCGAACCCGGAAACTTGTGGTCCCTAGTCGGCCTGAGCTAAACCGGCCCTATATATATATATATATATATATACTTCACCATCTTTTTCATTTTCCTTCCTTCCTTTTTAATGCTGTTTTTTGGTACACTCGTTTTTCCTTCCCTTTTCAGGCATCTTTCTTTCGCTTTTTTCCTGTCTCATATTTGAATTAGTTCCCTTTCTTTTATGTCTATCTTTTCTTTTCCCACCTTTCTTTCTCCTTTTAATTCAAATTTATGCATTTTCTAGTACATGCGTTTGTAATTCACTTCCACAAATACATTTCTCTCTTTATGGCTGAATTATTCGCAATTCTATGAAATGCTGTCAAAATAGGCTGTTTACTATTTTATCTTCATTAACACGTCTCCATTTAGAACATTCTACGACGCTATTCAGCATCGCCGCCAACACCGCCATCCGATTTTCAGCCAATCGTGAAAAATCCGTGATTATCATCATCACGACCATTTCATTATCATCAACAATTCTTCATCGTTATTATTAATATAACCTCAGCACTTAAACAATCATTATATTTTCTTTATCATTAGATACAAATCTAAACTCAACTGAAAGAAATTAACTCGCCTTTTGTCAGTAGGCGCTTGGATCTGTGTGGTAAAATGTGGAACGGATGGTAGGTGTGGTGCTCCATCTCAAACACAAAAGCAATCTCCCTGGTTAAGTGCTAATGAAAAGAGGATAGACTCCCTCGCAGTGCGGCTGATACCAACAATAGGCCAGTCCACTAATTTCAATTTTTTAATTACGAATCGAATGAAGATGCTAATGCCAGGATCACCTTTTTTTTCAAAGCTGGGTTGAGTACAAAAAAATAACCGAAAATTTTTTATATTTCGGACTGTTGTCCTCATCTTTATTGTATATAAACACAACGATTAGGCCACTGTAACATTAGGCTCTGATTAGGTGTTATTTTGATTAACTTAAAATAAGTTAAAAGGGGCTTCAAGCAGCATAAATATCACCAGCATTATAGACAGAAATGCGAATACATATATTAAACAAGTGGTGACGATTTCAGACCCGAAACCACGTTTGAGTTCATGATGTAATCCTCTAAAGATGAGTTATTTCAAGGTAAGTAAAATAATACCTAAATAGAGCCCGATGTTACAGGGTCCTGAACGTTGTGTTTATCTATACATATATAAATAACAGTTGGTGTGTATGTCTAGATGAAACTACAAAAATAAAACAATTAACGACAAAGTAAATATATATATATATATATATATATATATAAAAAACATTAAATACCAACGGTTCTTGCTTTTTATGCAAAAATTATGAAGATTTGACTTGTATTTGAAGATATTTAAAAATTAAAATATACATAGAAATTCTACTTTAAAATGTCCAGCATTTGTAAATCTCAAAAGTAAACAAATCAGCTTTTGCCCCCCCCCCTCTACCCAGCGATATTTGATAGCCACTTCTAGTCCAATATATTTCATTAATCTTTCTTGACCACAATTAACATGGTAACTTACAGTCAATTTTCAATATATCATTTTTGGATCTGAAATGTAACTGTTTACTAAAAAAAAGGTGTATTCAACACATGGTTGCTTCTTGGATACAATTAAGATGAAGACAACTGCCCGAAAAATTATTCATATTAAGCCTCATTTAATAATACAGACAAATATAAATGAGTGAAGACGATGAGCAGATGTTATAATCCCAATCCTAAGGCAAAGAAAGTATTGGATATTTTATCATCTCTCATGGGCAGTTTTGAAACAATCGGTTTAACTGAGCCCCGAGCGTAAACGCGCGGATAAGGCTATTAATAATCCCGATTCTAGCAACTAGGTTCAAGTTCATCGTTATTTACGCCCCCCTCTCCAAGAAGAAAATAATATATTTTAATCACCGCCAAAACAACTGCAAATTTTTGTCTGGTTTTCTCAGATGATGAATTATTGCTAGCAATACGTATACGCCTTAAATAAGATCTGACGTAATGGTTATCGTATGAATTGTAATGGACGTCAGAGATCCAATCCTGGACGACGTGAAAGGCAAGAATCCAGATTTCTTTCCTAACTATGGGTAAACAGTAGATCCTTGGTTAGGCAACCAGTCTAGAAGAAAAACTCACTTAAAACCAGGTTTACTCCTCTTAAAAATGATACCTGTGCCCTATCCTGCCCGTGGCGAAGGGATTGGGTAAGATGGTGATTAATGTTATATATATGCATTATATATATATACTAGATAAAAGGTGACCCGTCGTGTCACCCATTGAGCTCTAGGTAGATATTTAGGATTAGGGAAATGCGATTTGAACGTTTTTAAGATACGTCTGAGAATTTAAAAAAAAACTTCAATCATTTTGTAAGATTTCTAAGAAAAAGAGAACGTTTGACCTAATCTAAGTTTATTAAGAGCCAGGATGTTGGCCGGTTTGGCTGCTTATGAAACTTATCATACAAATCTGTTTCAAAACCTCCAATCTCTCTCTACGCTCACTGAAAAACTAATATATATAACGAGGATGTAATCAAGATATACAAAGAGAGGGGGAAAGTGGCATGCAGAATGTAGAGTAAGAGATGGGTGACTTTTTTTTTTACTTAATTGAAAATTACGGCTAATTAGAACCATTTGAAATGGAATTTTATCAAACATAACTCAATCCTAAAAAGAGGAATAATTTAGTATGACTTTCATGTCATTAAACTAAGCAGTAAAAAGCCTTTAGGAGACAAGCATTGATTCGTTCAGTACAAGATAGATCTCATCCTATGCATATTAAATACAACCACTGTCCAATATCACTACACCTTTTTGAAAAAAGGGGATGTATGTTCCTCCTTACGTTGAACTCCTCTCGCCCCTCTCTCGTGATCATTATCAAATTTAAGGCTTGTAAAATACTTCTGAAATTTTGTACTCCAGATATGTTTGGGTAACTATTACACACCATTTATTTTTACTAATAGTCATGATGTCCATTCTTAATCTGTTTAATAAACATTCTTTTAAAAATTAATTCAAAATCCTCAATGATTGCATCCAAACATATCCTTATGTTTTCTATGCGACCTCGCAGAATATTTTCTGTTGCAGATTGAAAGCTAGTACTTTTGTGTTTCCCCGAAAATAAAACCTACATGTATAATAACATCTAGCATGGTTTTCAGGATGATTTTAATATAAACCCTTCCCTTAGAATAAGCCCTAGTTGAGCGCGGTAGACAGACGAAAGAAACAAGCATTCTTTGCAATCACATCACGAGACGCAAACACTCGAAATTCCCCGAAAATACACCCTAGTGTTATTTTTCGGAGTGAAAATTAAATAAGCTCTGTCTTATTCTCGGGTAAACACGGTAGTTTTAACCCTGTTAGGCAAGCGAATGGAGGTGATACGGGGGTCTTTAAATTCATCATCAATTTGTATTTTGTGGTACGCGCTTTCCAGATCTATTTTCGTAAAAAAAAGAATTCCTGCTAACGAATGTAGTACAAATTTAATATTTGGAATAAGATACGAATACAACAAAATCTCATGGTTTATAAATACGTTTAAGTCACCAAAGATATGTAAATCAACATTGGATTTTCGCAATACAATTATTGGTTATGAGCATTTATTTCTGCCTGGGGCAACGTGTTGAAAATTGTTCAACCACTTTACATAGTTGAGCAACTACTAAGGTTAAAATAACAATTGATAGTTTTCGAGATTGGAAATATGAAGAGCTGCTATTTTCTTTAAATTCAATACTCAATTTATAAATATTTTAACATTAGTTTCAGGATTCCCTGAATTCTAATAAACTATTTATATTTATTATATCAGTTTCAATCAGACCATAAATTTTCTTGTAGGCCACAACTACCGGAGTAAATATTTCTAATCTGGGTTTTTTGTTTCTTGTTTTTTTTAATGTGCCTTTAAAGTAGCAAAAAGGTATTTATTAATTGGCCCGTCAAACAAACGTCACTTATGAGTTGGTCCTTGCTTCTCCAGCAGTGACTTGTTCGTCTTAGTCGAATGGTTTGAACCTTTGATTAAATGTCAGTTTTTTCAATTCTCTTAGAGAAGTCATCAAATAATTTTTCACAATTGCTTCCCAACCACCATTAGCCCAAAATAAATCGGTGATTTAATTCTTACCTTCATATTCTGTGTTGTCCTTGAGTTTCTTTGCTCCGGTATGGGCAGTAAAACATCTTAACATCCATATTTCTACGAAGTCTGGTTAATATAGGTGCAATAAATATCCTATCGCTGACGCTATATTATTTTGTTGAGAAGTAAGTCATTGTGTTTCCAGTCTGTAGGTCAAGATCTTATTTTTCTATATTTAACCCCACCCACACACGGTACAGAGATGAAAGTCAATGTTGGTTTTGCCTTGGTTTTCGATAGTTACTTACTAAGCTTGTTGGTGGTGGTTCTATAATGCTCTAGTAGCATGACCAGATATATATCCTACTCCTTCATATGCAAATTACATACACCCACTGTCCAATATCACTGCATAAATAAATAAATTGCCATTTTCTTATTATATTTATTAAATGGGCACCTTGCGTGCTGTAATGACAAGCAAATCATGACTAGTGAGTTCGAGTCTCATCGGTGCTCTTTATGACTTATTTAATGCCGAAATCTTATCATAATGGAGATTCGGTGTCTGTCTGCAATCGAAACTACGTTACTGCTTACGTTCTATAACTATTTCAGAATTTTGGGTTGCCTCTCAGGGCAAGTTATTTAGCGATGCCCATCTCCTCTCCAAAACATGTGACAGGTTGTAGTGGATTACATGGTACTAATCGCAAATAACGATACTTGACCTGACTTAACTCTTTACCAACCAAATGACCCCCCACCTGGTTGTTCTAAACTTTCAATACTTATATGTAGCTACCTATAATTTTTTTAGTTCTCCTGAGGAAGGTGTACCTTGAACACCGAAACCATGGTAGAGAGAAAAACTTTCTTTTACACACACACAACACACACACACACACACACACACACATATATATATATATATATATATATATATATATATATATATATATATATATCTACGCGCCGATAAAATTATCACGCACGAAAACATTGCAAAGCTTTTGACTCAGCCTAGTAATTATGAATGAGAATGTAATCAGAAGAAAGAAAAAAGAAGACAGAAAAAGATGTAGGAAATAGAAAACAGGTAAAGGATGTTTAATAATGGAGGAAAAAAAAACGGGCATGAGTAAATGCGCGGGAAATACAAAGACAAGCAAGAAAGGAAATTAAAACCGGAAGTGAATTGTTATCAACTAAACTGTTGTAGCAAATTATTCATAATAACCGCGCGGCTTTTGTTGTAGGCAAAAGTAACAATCAGTAAAACTATCTTTGTCCGTTCAGCTCCGGAAGAAATGTTCTTCAAGTGAAAACCATTGAATCCTGGGAAAGCCTAGGCAGTTGAATGGTTAATAATACTGAAAATGGAATCGGTGAGACGATGTAAAATATTTAATTTTCTCTTTTCACTAAAAGAAAAAAGGCATGAATCAATATACCCTGCACCCGTTCCATTTCAACTATGGTCAAAATGCTACTATATAGCTGCAGACCTGGACCCTAACGTAGAGCTTAGAGAATAAGTTAGATGGCAGTTGCACAAGAATGTTGCGTGTGGTCTTAAACAAATCACAAAAAAACATCTCATAAAAACAGTAAAACGAGTAAGACGAACAAGGAATGGTGGACACTGCTGGAGAAGCAAGGGCGAACAAGTGACGTTCTCCTGTGGAAATCTAGAAATGGGCATGCCAGTTTGGGCCGTCCTACATCGATTCGCTCTGTGTGGATTCTGGATGCTGCACAGAGGACCTGCCGGGGGCGATGGCAGATAGGGACGGTTGGCAAGAGATTGTCATTGATATCCATGCTGCCAATATGACCTGATGATTATGATGATGATGATGATTAAAGAAGATCAGACCTAGCTCTCTAGCCTTGGTTGGTGTCTGTTTTAGGACAATGACAATTTTAGATTCAAGCTGCCCTGTCAGCGAGGCTAAGTTTACGCTGATTGTATTCCTTTCAAAGCGTAAGATCCCACTGAAATAAGGGCGTGTCATAGCTATAGCACTAAACTGGATTAGTCAGGTCTAGCAAGTGTGGAGTACCCCTTCATGACCATTACTCCCAGGACCCTTCTAAATTGAAGTGGTAGTACCTATTAGGATCCCATATGTTGGTCAAATAGATATTTTAAAATGATTATTATTCAATAGTTATATTCTTTGTTCAATGGCATATCAACCTTAGTGAGTTAAAAATAAATAAAAGTAGTGGTACTATTAAACCCGTAGCTGGGGGTGAGCGGGTTTCATATCTTTTCCAAGGGTATTAATCCGTAAGTGAACGTGATAGTGCCATTGGAGTTCAAACTGGCTTACTACGATGTTGTAGTCCAGTACGTTAGCCACTATGTCGCGGGGACTCCCCCAGAATATAGTAAAGGAAGGAAAATAAACTAGGGATATGAAAGAGAAGAAGTTAGGAAAAGGAAAGGTTATAAGCAAATAGCGAGAAGCAGATTATTGCAAGAAGATATGAAGGGGAGGAAGGACATAAGGAGAGAAAGAGACAGAAGAACATATAGTAGAAGAAAGAAAATAACCTAGAGAGGAGGAAACATATACATTCTTTAATATGTAGAGGCGCCTAGTGTAATGGTTAGTCGTAGTAACTGCACTCATCGACCCGAGTTTAAATCCTGGACGAGGCTTTTTGCATTTAACATAGCGCCAAATACTCTTGAGAAAGGTATGCATCCAACTACTCCCCCGCCACATATGGGTAAATAACAGGACTGACTGAGCTCTTAGCCTTGTTTAGGGAACCAGTCTAGGAGAAGGAAAACTCTGAATTGAAACTGGTTAAACTCTGCTTAAGTAATTAACCTATCCTATTAGTGAGGAGGGGTTGGTATATATATATATATATATATATATATATATATATATATATATATATATACAGAATGTAAAAACCTTGAGAGAACTTTTTTAAAATATTTGAGGAAATATAGACTTAAGCAAAAGAAGCATTTAGATTTATTTAATCATGTAGATATAATGGATATTCAAACGGTGTAAACCATTGATTCGCAAGTTTACAATGTTACAAGATTTTTCTACTGCATTTCGGCACATATTAAAAAGATAAAATACAAAAAGGAAACACATAAAAAAAAGATATATGATCGGAGTACGATATACGCTGCACATTAGAATATCAATACATTCAAACATTAAAATCAATTGAAAAGAAAACTGATACGTTTGAATTTCGCCAGAAACAACATTTAAACCAAGCGTTTATTTTTGAGCACGATCAAACACTAAAAACAAATACAAAAATATTCTAGTTATTATCTCCACACTAACTCCAATGTCTTCTGAAAAAGGGATTTTAATACCGAAATATTAATCTTAATGTCCTATACCACGTCATTCCGCCTGGCCAGAAGTCACATACATTTTCCTAATCCACCCCAAACAATAGCCTTTGTTTAAATGTAATACTAAACATAATAATAAGTCTCTAATTCAAGGGAAATAACTCTGGTAACTTTAAATGAAAAGGCCATTTTTTAATTATTAATCCTTATAAAAATGGGGCTCTGGAATTCTCAACAGGATGTTAAGAGTTAAGGAAACATTAAAACAAATAATAATAAAAATAAAAAATACAGGTAAATGAACCTTCTTGTCGTTACCTTTTCTTCCTTCACATTGTGATAAGCGTTCAGAATAAATCTATAAACCAAATATACACACTTCATATGACATGATCTTAGTTTTGTTAAATATTGTTTCTAAGTAAGGAACAATTAATGTAATTCAGTGAATATTCCCAGATTTAAATTTCACAAAATATCTTTGTTTAAATTATCAAATTACTCAGCCGTAAAGTGGCCGCGCAATATAACAGGTCAAATCTTCTCCAAACTGATGTCGAATATATTCAGTTATTTGTTGACAAGCTTCATTGATTTGTCTCATTGGTTCTTTATTTCTATGATAATTTTAATTTATTGATTTGATCAAAGCTCTGACTTCAAGACAATAATCAAATGCTAGTCTGTAATTACATAAAAACATTCTCCTTTTTATTTTCATTATATATATATATATATATGTGTGTGGGGGTATGTGTGTATGCGGTGCGGTGCGGTCCTCTTGTTTGAGGATTGTGTACGGCCGATGTAGATTGGTTTGCGGATTGTGTATTTAATTGCATATGCTACATTTTTTGGAACTGCATTTAGGAACTCTATTCTGAAAAATAGAAAGAAAGTCAAACCGTTTTTTAATAACATGTTTGCTTTTCTCTCGAAGCGAATTAATTTTTTAAATAATAAATATGATCTGAGAATTAAAAACAAAACATTAAAATCCTTTTTTAAGATTTCTAAGAAAGGGAACGTTTGACCTAATTTAAATTTAGTAAGATCCAAGATGTTGGCCGGGTTGGCAGCTTATGAAACTTAACATACAAATCCATTTAAACTCTCAAATAAACACAGACAGAAATGAACAATGAATGAAACGTTCATTTTCTTAAAAAAAAAGAGTGGTATAAAAAAAAGGTACCCAGATAGAATTAGTATTTACAAAGAAAGAAATTTACTAGATTTGGTTTGGTTTGGTTCAGTTTCTTTGTTTAATATATATAAAACTCATTGTGTTGCTCTATGTGAAAGCCATCCTTGTAGAAGAATAGTAGTGTTAACCTATGGATAATGGTTTTTATACATTTCCCAATAGTATTAGTCCAAAAGTGAACGTAATGGAGTGACTGGAGTTCGAACTGGCTTATCTTACAACCCAGCACGTTAGTCACTGCGCAAAAGAAATTAACAATGGGGAAAGGTTAAGTATCTTCCAAGTACGAGCTGTGTTCAAAAAGTATCGAGGCGAAAGCTGTATTTACTAAGACAGAAACTAAGGGGAATTAAAATAATATCTCACTAAAAAAGCTTACTACTGCAAGTTTCATCAATAATTCTCCTTCAACAGTGTGGCTACAACTGACCCTTATTTAACATCACCCCCCCCTGGGACCAGAAAAAATACGTCATTGCTTGATTATGTCCCATACAATTCCCATATCATGACAAACATAGATTTATTTTATCAGGATTTTATACTTTGTTTTAAGCATTGTGAGTATATTGGTTTGGTGGTTGGTTTTGAAGGCTATCACAATGCAAGTGTAAAGAAACACGACGTAAATGTGATGTTCATTTGCTATTGATTTACTAACTTAATATTTCGGATAAATCCTTCGTCAGAAGACCTCTGAAAGCCGGAGCCCTGGATGGGAACAGTTACTAGAATCTGCTCATTCCATAGTATGCTTGCTCAGTGATGTCTATTCTTCCGAATTCTTCGTGTGTGTATGTGTGTGTGTGTGTGCGCGCGCGCGCGCGTGTGTGTGTTTTGCTTAATAATGGCTTAATACCATTCCAGATTTTCTATTTATTTATCTTTGTCAATGAGTTTCATAGGACACTAAAAGGAAATTGTTAATCAATAGATACAAAAAGGATTAACAGAAAAGGCTTAATGAGATATAGCTGAAAAGATAAAGGGATTTATTACGAAATCCCTAAGAGATTAATATCCCACTAATTAATCTCTAAAATAACCTAAGAAAATCCCATTAACGCTTTCCAAACTAACACCGTGTCCTGGGTAGGACATTAAACTGCATCCAGTGGGGATGTTCCAATTCTGGAACTCTGGGGAATGTAATGAATCCATTTATCACCATTAATCACAGGTCCACCCTGACCAGATGTGGTAGTACCTGTTAGGGCCTCATCTATGGGTTAAATAGATTTTTAAAAATGAGTATTAAAATGTATTCAAAAATGAGTTTGAAAAAATAGAATATCCAACAAAAATAAATAAAACAAAATAGCTTTGGTATAAAATAAACCACCAAGGGTTGATAGGCAGTAAACTCCAACCACCCAAACAATCACCAAATACTTTCCGTTAATTGCTAAACAGAAAAGTAGCTGAAGAAATAGTCCGTTTTGAAAGCACTCCCAGACATCCAACTCCATTACATTGACATTATGTAATAACAAATCACGAAAAGTCTCACTCAAAGTGTCTGAATTCACACGTACCTAGCTACATCTATGTTGTTATTTACTATGCTATCCCTACCGTGGCCTACAAATCTTAGGTTGTGCAACGAAGGTACAGTAAAGAGCAAACAAGTCATTAACAAAGAACTCATCACAAATTAGGATATCAAATCAAGGAAAAGAAAATTCTTAGAAATTTCTTATTTTTTGCTATTTCTTAGAAAATTATGAATTTTCGCTACTAAGAGAATTTTGACAACCATAATCAAGAAATTAATCACTTCGTATGAGTGTCTTGGAGGCATCCGTTGTGTAATGGTTATTGTCGTAGGAAATGGACACAGTGACAAGTGTTTAAATTCTGGAAGAGGTTGGTAGTTTTCACATAGCACTAATACACTTGTGAAAAGTATGCATCGGCCTGTTCTCCCTCTAGCTATGGTAAGCACTAGACATAATGAGCTCTTTAATCTGGTATGGCAGTCAGTCTAGGGAAGGAAAACTCTAAATTCAAACCTGTTAACACCGCGTAAAAATAAACGTGTCATATCCTGCTTGTACAGAAGGTTTGGTAAGTACATGTGCATCTAAGCTATTGGAATTACATTAAAATTGTTCAGTTTTCACTGTCTCTCCCCTTCCCTACCGTTCTGTAAGCTTAGCTTAGTTTGACACTAGGCTAGAAATATGGGGTCTCCAGCGGTGGCTGAGGGTCATTATCATGGGTATGACGTTAAACTCTATCTTATTGGTGAAGTTCCTATTCTGGAACTCTGTGGAATGTGGGGTACCTCTTCACCACCATTGCTCCAAGGTTCACTCGGACCCGTAGTGGTAGAACCCGTTAGAGTCCCATCTATGAAAGAAAGAAATGAGTTTAAAGAGAACGTGTTGAAAAATGAGTTAAAACTATTGAGTACTCATCAAGAATGAATAAAACAAAATGTTTTCGGCATAAAATAACCCAACAAGGATTAACATGCCGAAAAATACAACCAACCATCAAATACCACTTGAAGTGCGATAAATTTTCCTGTAATTAAGGCAAACTTTTCTAACTTAGAGCAAAATGTAATTATTTTTATATCTTAGAAAATCCACAAACTGTACAGGATACAAACATCAATTTTAGAAAATGATCTCGCTTAATCCCGTCAACGTGGGAAATGTTTTGTCTTTATTGTCGCCGATAACGGAAGATGATAAAGACCGACCTTCACATTGGAAAGATATGAACACTGAAATACAATGCAATATACAGGCAAACAACAGATAACTCATTGTTATAGTTTGCAAAAAATATATTCCAACGACATATGGACAACAACAAAAGAAAAAAAAGGTTGAAATACTTGGTGGTAAGCAAGTTATGTGAAAGAAATTCTATCCACCAGTCATGCCCTACCCCAACTACAAAAATAAAAATGGCCTCTTTTTCATCTGGGAACCCAAAACCAGTAATCTGCTCAGATAAGTCCTTTTATGTTTACATCAATATCAACCAGCGTCCAGTACACAATAACACACGTCGTTAATAACTAGTTGATTGGTACACGACACTGGCAAGACAATATAGCGCAGTAAATCAGGAAAATCCTGAGACACAAATGAATCAGGTCTCGTCAATGCAATACCGGGTTCCCGCCAAATATTCTTTTCTTATTTTTCCTTGGTATTTCCTCTTTTTCTTTTTCTTTTTCTTTTCTCTTGTGTGTTGAAATCAATTTATGAGAGCTTTGACACGTTTATAATACATTTGAATGTCAGAGTCTTTGCTCGTGTCATGGTGTGGGGGTGTCAAAGATTTATGGACACTGAACATTAATGGGTGTGAATGGTGGGATAATGGGTGTCGTCCAATAAATGACGAGGTAAGAATTATAAATTAAAAAGGCAGACAAAAAAAAAGAACGAAAAGTGTTTTTTTTTTTGTAGCATTTCATGTTTCCTTTTAGAAAACAAAACAAAACAAAACAAAAAAGAACGTGTAAAATTTTAGACGATCTCAGTTGGTGGGCTGGCATTTCGATTTGATTTTTGCACAGGTATTTAGTAACTGTCTTCCCAACCACTCAACCGGAAAGAGATATCAAGATATCTGTGACGTTACTGATATTCTTATTACGTTTAAAATTGTGATGAATGCCATTTTTGCTTGTTTACGATTTAGAAAACACACGCGCATACACGTACACACCACACGCGCATAAACGTACACACACACACACACACACACACACCACACACACATAAAAAAAAATCTGCTTAACTGTTTTGGAATGAAATATTTAATAATAATAGTTGGTACAACATCATCTTAAATATTTTATTAGATGAACCATTGCCATTCATTATCGATTTTCGATGGGATTTTCTCTAATTTCAGGTGCTTTTCTCTTGTGGAAGGGTTCCTGTTTATTTCTGACACTCATTGAATACTCATTGTCATATACTTGGCGCTCTTAATAGATACAATGATAAACAATATGAATTAAGATACACATTGAGTTAAATTCTTTACAAGACCAAATATAGGAGGCATAAAGGGAAAAGCAAACATAAATAATGGTTTGGCCTGCTAAATATTGCACCACTCGAAGTCTAAGGCTTTGTTAAATAGCTCTTCACTGATTGACGGATAGAACTTTTCCATATCAAAGTTAATGAAAACACATTTATCTTTATTTGGTATCTCCCGGAACTATTTTATGGCAGGATTTGTGTCTTTTCATTGGATCAAATATAGAGTATTCTTGCCATCTATTATATTAAATTTTTGTGGGGTTAAGGAATCTTAATTCTGGGTCTGTTTGGAAATTCTGATGGTCTTCGATGAAAGCCATCTTTTTTAGTATAAGGTTAGTGCAAGTTATTGCAGCTTTTGTCTACAAATTTTATACAGCAAAAACAATTCAGATACGTTCGGTTTTGTTGATATGGGAGAGTTTGTAAGGGACTCACAAGCCAATTTTCATACTTTTCCGAGCTTTTCGAGGCGAACGATGGTCGAATGATCCACATTGAAGTCTGTGGCCAACATTCTTGTTATCAAGCTTTCGTCTTCTTCCACGTCTGCCAAAAATGCCTGGTCGTTGAAATTTGGTGGTCTTCTCCCTTATTCATCTGCGAGGTTTGTATCGCCCGATTTGAACTTCTTAAACCATGTTTCGACTTGTATTTTGCTGATTGTTCCTTCACCATAAAGTTCGTTGAGATCGCAAAATGACTACGTTGCATTCCAGATTTTCCGAAGTGTCAGACCATAATATCACGAATGTATATATGATTTTCGATACGCATTCTGCGAACAGACGATTATTTCTATGAAACAATTTAAAAAACGCCAATTGTTATTGTTTTGTTGAATGAAATTTGTGAAAAAAAGCCGTAATAATCATGCCCGAGCCCAATAATTTTTAACGTGGTTGTCTATATTAAATCTGGCCGCGATCTGATCAACTTCTGTGTCTAATTCGTTTTCCTAACTATTCCATACGTTTTTATTAGTTTCGTTATCGATTTGTTTATTAATTTTTCGTACTTCGTAAAAATTATCACATTTATCAGATTTCACGCATATATTTGAGATTTTCTGATATTTTTGGCGTCATATAATTCTTTTTTAAATTTCATTTTTGTTGTTTCGTTTAACACATTTGAACTTCTTCATTATTAAGAATATACATTTTACAAGTGGCGCCAAATCCTCATGTTGGGGAGAACATTTGTTTTGTTTTCAAACCATAGGAGTTAACAATTTTATTACCATCGCATGTCAAATTGTGAATTTTCTATCTCATGCATTTAATTAGACTTTCTATTTTGTCTATAAGCAATATCTTGTATTGGTGATGACCAGGTACAGGCATGATTTTATTGAATAGTTGAAACGAATAAGTAGTACACACCCTGGAGTTTAGCATACGTTTCTAAAAAAAAGTGCGTGATTAAGTAAATGGTAAAAATATGTAAAAAAGCAGGACCTCTTAATGCACCACAGTATGATAATTTAATTATTACAACATTTTATATGTTTACTTAAGAGCTATTGCAAAATTGTTTAATATGTAAAAAGTATAATAATCTTGATTTAACTCTCTCACAATCTTTTTTCCTTTCGTTCCTTTTTTTCAGGTTTTCATTATGTTCGATTGAAAAAGATAAGTGCCATCGCTTCCGCTCTCTCATGCTTATCTCTATCTTTCCCCTACTCTTTTTCTTTCTTATTAATTTTTGCTATGTAGCATGTACTTTTTCCTCCCTTCTTTCTTTATAATAGAAACGAATGGTCCATTATTTAGCTGGATGGACGACACTCATAAGAAATAAGATTTTGGCAGATAGGCAAGGTCAGATAATTAGGATTTCAATTTTTGCATGTCATCTTGGACGATTTGGGCGGTCTCCTTTTTTACCAAAGGGTGTTGCAAAATGATAACTGTCGCACAATTAAGAAATACGAGTATTGATATATAGATAATAATAATAATAATAATAATAATAATAATAATAAAAGAATAAAATGCAAAGGGCATTAAAAAGTTTTTGATAGTGCTATGGTAGATCAGATTTAAAACAAAAAATATCCCTGATTGACTGACTGATTGATTTTAACGTATCTGCTTATTTTCTGTCTAGAGGTCAGGGAATAGTGTGCATTGTACGTTTATATTTACACTTTTTGTGTAGCTTCTTAAAAGTTATTTTACACAGTTATATCAGATATTCTTATATAATAAAGATAGTTTGCAAACATATTTGACCCATAGATGAGACTAACAGGTCCTAAAACTTTGGGTCAAAGTGAACACATTATATTATGATGGCATCCATCCGTCTACTAAAGACGATGGAGTAGTGTCCATCTTTTTTATCTGCAACTGCGTGAGTGGCTAAACAGACCAATTTTTGAATGGCAATCTCTGGTGCAGTGACTGCAAAAAAAAACAGTGATGCTTGCTGGAGTTGCTGTTGTCCCTCCTTCGAATCTTGCAAACGTCCTTCTCACCCGCACGAACCATAGTGCAGACTACACATTATATATATATATATATATATATATATATATATATATATATATATATATATATATATATATATATATTGAAGTGTGCGTTCCACGCATGCAAACACACTTGTCATTATGTAAAATAATGAGATTGAAACCCCCTATATTGTAGATAAGCGTTAAAAGTTACAATAATTTTTGGGATAACGTATGAAAGGGTACCTGTCGATCTCTAATTGGTTGGTGGACTCTAGTAGGCGAAGAGTGATGAGAGTAATGAGACGGTTGCGAGTTATCGGAGGAGAGAGACGGAAGTGAGAGTCTGGGCCGAGTGTTTGAAAAGAACAGACGCAAGATGAGAGTCTGTTTTCCAAGGCATTTTTAGTTAGGGGTAGAATAAAAAATGAGCCCTGGAAAAAACAAGAACATCTGGTGTTAGTCATTAAAAACTAAGTAATGACACAAGACGTGATATTCTCAAGAGATCCCTAAGTTGTTCCAGACTAAAAGGACAGCGAGAATGCCATCCAGCCAACATCAGATCCACCAACGAACATACTAAGGCAGCTACTTTGATCCTGGATAGCAGAGCCGAACTCCGATCCACCCCAGTGATAAGTTGAAAAGTAAGAAGATAAGTATAGAATTATTACTATTACAAGCAATCCCTTTCAATGGAATCCCTCTATGGAACAATTGTCGAAGATTCGTAGGCTGATTGTGAATTCTGAGGCACAAACACGAACCGAATATTTTAGCTCGTCTTTAAAGTCAACGATGATCGGTTAAATTTAATTCAGAGTTGCCAACCTAAAAGAAATATAAAAGACGGTCTATCTTACTTGCTAGACTAGCCATCTAAAATGATTAATTTGGTTTAGTTTCTTGATTTAATGACATATCAACATTCGAGGGTTATTTAATGTCAATTCTATTCTTTGTAGAAGAAGAGCAGTGGTACTATTTAACCCATCGTTTGGGAATGAGGGGTTCATGCCTTTCTCAAGTGTATTAGTCTGAAAGTGAACGTGATAGCGCGATTGGAGTTTGAACTCTCTTACAACGATATCGCAGTCCATCACGTTAGCCACTATGTCTCGGGAGCCCCAACTATGGGGGAAATGATCGAGGTGCACGTTACCTCGACAGAGAAGTTGATTAACGTCATTAAATAACGTTGGGTTATTAAATGTTTAAGATTAAATTAAGTATCAAGTTTTGCTTTAAATGCAACTAATAATTGCGGCGCTGGTAATGTATTTGCAAACAATTACACGAATTGCAGATCGGACATTAAATTTTGATCAGGTCTAGTTTCTCGCCATATGAAGCATAAAGTAATAAACACCCAACCAATAATGAAATATAGTTTGATTTTTGTTGATTTTTTGTTGATTTTTTATTTGTTTATTTGTTTGTTTGTTTTATTTGATTTTAGTTCTATTAAAGCTTAATATTTTCATATTCAATGTAGCGTTCTTTTTTTTCTCGTTTTTCTTTGTAGCTATTTCTTTTTGTAATCGTCAACCCAACAATCCTCCATGTAAATTACAAACCTACACGACAAAATCATCTATTGTTATTGTTATAAGGATACAAACATCCAAACTAGTTTGCATATCAAATGAATTAAATTTGCTATTTCTTTTTTCGTTGTTGTTTTTTGTTGTTTGCATAGTGAATATAAATAAATATACGATACATGAAATAAGAGACTAATGGCAAAGCAAGAAACTATCAGTACAAAATTGATACAATCAAAATCAATTCGCCATTTGGATTTTTAATCTAATTACAAACAGTAGACGATTTGCAAATGCAAATTTCGCAGTAAAAGACGATTCATTTACAAGAAAAAATAAAAGACATTTTTAAATTTATTCCTCCTGTGCTAATCATTAAAAAAAACACACAGATACAAAAAGAAGAAAATAATTAAAAAAAGTTTAAAAATTTAGATTTGTATAAAAATACATAAAATATGATTAACACTGATAACTAAGAATGAATTCCTCACAGTAAATCATTTGAATTATCACTGATCAGTTTGGCCAAGCTGTGCAGAGACGTTTATTTACAAGTAATGTGTATGGTTGAACTCACAAAAACATGTAAATTTCAAGATTATCTGGCGATTCGTTCGATTTAATTTTATCTTCTGGGTTTCATGACAGCATTCTGGGATCTGAATAAAATTAAAAGACAAAAAGAAAGAAATAATCACCAATCTATATATCAAAACTTGTGTTCCTTAATTGTACGACCGTTATCATCTTGCAACACTCTCTGGTTAAAAATGAGGTCGTTCAATTCGTCCAAGATGAAATGCAAAAAATGTAAATCCTGATTATTTAGTTTTGCTTATCATCCGAAATCTTATTTCTTGTGGGTGTCGTCACAGCTAAATAATTGACGGTTTTTATTATAAAAAAGAAAGGGGAAAATATGACATACTACACAGAAAAATATGATAAGAAAGAAAGAAATATAAAAATAGAAATAGAGTAGGGGGAATATATAGAGAGGAGTTGAGCACGCGGAAGCAATAGCACTAATCTATTTCAAACGAACATAATGAAAAGATAAAAAGGAATAAAAGAAGAGAGAGAGAGAGAGTTAAATCAAGATTATTATACTTTTTACATATTGAATTATTTAGAAATAGCTCTTAAGTAAACATATCAAAGGTTATAATAATTGAACCATACTAGGGTATAAACACAGGTCCTGCTAGTCCACAAAAATTTCATGTATTTGAATAGTAACGTATCTTTTTTTTCTGTCTGACAGTACCAAGTATTGGGAACCCTAGTGGCTGAGCTGTCCATGACATGCAACACTTCACTTTGGTTCTTACTTAGGCTGGACGAGCGGTCGGAGAGGCCTCCTCGGATAAAGTGGCTGGTCACGTCAATCCCTAGCACCTACATAATTGTCCCAATCCTATTGCCCTTATGGCAAGCCCCAACTCTTTTTATCATATATATGCTAAAAGACGGCGGCTGAGGGTTTTAATGTCCTGGGTATGACGTTACATTCTCTCATATGGTGAAGTTCTCATTCAATGTATACCTCTTCATCACCATTACTCCCAGGTCCATTCTCACCCGGAGTGGTAGTGCCTGTTAGGGTCCCATAAATGGTTTTAATAGAAAGAAATGAGTTTTAAAAATGTGTTTAAAAATTGAGTTTAAAAAATTGAGTACCCATGAAGAATGAATAAAACAAAATGTCTTCCGCATAAAATAACCCAACAGGGCTTGAACCACCGTAAAATCTAACCGACTGACCAACCAACCAACCAACCAACCAGCCCAGTGTTGTACAGCCTGGGTGTAAGGCGACTTGACGAACAAATGTCGTTCGTGATTGTTGTGAAAAAATTTCAAAGCAAGTTCTTCCTTTTGATGCTTATTAAATTTTAAATTGAAATTCTCTTGTTTATGTCAAATATGGCGGAAATAACTTAAAGGAAAGACATGCAGAACTTTCAGTTGATATGAATTAAACAACAAACGACTGACAACTTTATTTCATCTTATTTTCGGCTGAAAACCCAATTCTGAATCAGTGAGCACAATTAT
The DNA here is from genome assembly GCA_023376005.1 of Doryteuthis pealeii. Lineage (NCBI taxonomy): Eukaryota > Metazoa > Mollusca > Cephalopoda > Myopsida > Loliginidae > Doryteuthis > Doryteuthis pealeii. The sequence goes on along the minus strand of CM042143.1, from coordinate 45,382,351 downwards.
AATTCCTTAACCCCATCCCCAAGGACAAAACCTACTTTATTACATGTTTATAGATAATACTTTATATGCAACGACTTTGGCTTATTTTATTTATGCAAAACTCAACCATTTTATTAGAATTAACAAACATTGTTTTTAAATAAAATTGTTTACAATTTAAAGGAATTGCTCAAGAGCTTAATTCAAAGTTAGAATTAATTTCCGTCTCTTGTTGAAAGACTAACATTATATATATATTCTACTCTGATTATTTCGCCCAAAAGCTTAAATCCGAAAGTTATCTTAATTTTGGGTTAGAAAAAAATCCAACTCCTTGTCTTGCTGTAATATTAAACTTGTTTGATTATATAAGGTTTAGTTATGAATGTAATTTAGAGTTCTGATCTATCCAGATTTATTTCAGGAATATTTCATGTCAATTAGAATAATTTTTGAATATTTTGAATATGTATAGATAAGACCCATTCAAGACACTGAATTCTTTAAGAGTTCAAAAGGGTTCATCAGTTTCAGAGGCAGCGCTTAGATGTTTACATTCTTTATAAAAAATCACCCCTGTTGATGAGGCGTAGTATAAGCTGACTGTATCCCTTGCAGAGGATTAAGACCCTCAAAAAAGGTGTTCTAAGTATGATGCTAAACTATATCTGATGGTAAAACTCTGGAGAATGTGGAGTAACCTTTCATTGCTATTACTTTCGGATTCATTCTGACCCGGTGTGATGTGATAGTATATGAAAGGGTCTCATCTATGGATCAAATAGATTTGTTTAAAAATTCTTCATATTCCATAGAACCATGTACAAACAATCAAACACTTATGAAACAACAACATAAAAAATGTAAATTTCAATTTACAATGAAAACAATACCCTAACTTCTAGGCATAAAATAACCCCAGATGGGTTGATATGCCAATAAAACCAATCCCTCAATCATTATAGAAAGTCTCAAGTATCAGGAAATACTACCAATGGTGTGCTCAATATCGGTAGGTTTGCTTAGTTCATTTGTTTAATGGCATATCATGTCCTTATGGGTTATGCAATACCGAAATTTATGTCTAAATGTTTGACAGTAATCATAATTATATTTTCCCAGTCCCATGTCATTTTTAACTGCATTTTTTGTTTATAATTATTTGTATGCACACAATAATATGATAGTAAGTATTTCCATCTAATACAAATAATTTTTACACATTTAAATGATTTCAAGTTGACCCCCAAATGTTTCTCTCCATGAAAAAAGCACAACAGTTCAATACAACCAATGTTCAATCATAATCTAACTCTTTAGTAAAGTGGTCAATATATATATTTCGGTTCTTATTTTTTCAAAGGCGCATCATGCAGTTCAATGACTACCGATGTAACCCATAAAAGGAGTGTAGTGACAGGTAAGATGGGACACAAAGTCGCAAGTATGAGTCATCCAGCAAAGATCGAACTCGTTTCAGTAATAATGGATTTGCAAGACTGGCTTGCTAACCATTACACCACGAGAGAATTTCCCTTTTTTTTGTTTAAATTTACATACCTCAAGAGTATTAGTAGTAGCGCAACGGCAGTCCAAACTCGCTTATTACGATGTCGCAGCACAGCACGTTAGCCATTATGTCACGGGGACTTTAACCCCTACCCCGATATTTGGATACGTATGAACGAACGGTGACAGACAGATACATAGATAAATGGGCGAACTAGGATAGGGAAATATCTCATTATAATGGAGATTATGTGTATGCCTTTATGTAACCCAAATTGACATCAACACCAACGTCACAATTCCCTTATTTACGTTATATTCTAAATAGTTATTAAATAATCATTATTTAATCTTAATTGGCATCTTATTTATTAACAATGTCTCTCTAAAGATCTAGCTGAGATAGATTTGCTTCAAAACTGTCCATATTATTAATCTATTTAAAATCCTGCAATATGTGTTATATATCATTAAGACATTAATGGATACATTGTATATGGTATGAATAATTTACATACCGGTTTTAACAAAACCATGTTTAATAAACAATTACTTAGTGTTATTGATTTCTGATATTATTGATTTATTCTCAAACGTATTAAAAGCAATCCTATGTATATTTCTATTTTGAAATCAATTAGAATAAGTTAACAATAAGTGTAACCTTTTTCGTGTTTTTATTTAATTTCACTACTCTTTTTAATTTAATAATATTTAATCATATAAAAAGTTAAATATGTTTACCCTGAGGGCACATATTTTTGCTAGTAAATAGAAAGGGATACATGGGTGATTTATATTTCTGGGCAGTGCTTATTTTCTCAAGATTTCCCTCTCTTTCTTCATAACAACTACGCTAAGCTTTGAAAATAACCATAACGATAAAAACTATGAATAATAATGTAAAAGACAAACATGGCGGATAGACGTCTTTTGGTTTATTTTTTTACCGGTTTGTTCCGTCACAGTATATTTCCTATAAATAATCGAGCTACATAGTCATGTGCAAACAAGCGTATCAATGAGATCGTGTTTCTTAATTGAATATAATATTTTCTTGTGTTGAAACGATGGTTGAAAGAGACGCACGGGCAAATAGCATATTCACTTCCGGTTAAGCTTTGACTCATTTCTGTCCTGGTGCGATAAAGCTCTGTGTTTGTGAAGGCGAGGTTTGCGATGCAGTTAGAATGAAAGATAACCTTTCGTCTAATTCATTCAGGCGAAAAAAAAAAAAAAACAAGAAAAACAAAAACAAGAAAAAGATGAAAAAAAAGAAAAAGGCGATTTAAATGTCAATTTTAATCGACTTCCGATAAAAAAGTAGAATTGTAAGGCATGCGTCTCTATATGTACAAAATGGGCAATACTAAATGTACCGATTCTATATCACACACAGGCAAATACACACACACGCACACATATATATGTATATATGTATATATATGCATATATGAATGTACACACACACACACACACACACACACACACATATATATATATATATATATATATATATATATATATATATAGAGAGAGAGAGAGAGAGAGAGAGAGACACACGCACATTCATGTATAAGTATTTATATGTATATATATGCATATATATGTATATTTATGTATATACTTATGCATATATATGTGTATATGTATATGTAAGTATATATAGATATATATAGTATATTTGTATGTATATATCTATATCTATGTATATATCTATATCTATATATATATACATATATATGTATGTGAGTGTGTATGTCTGTGAGTATAATATATGTATAATGTATATGCAAATATATATGTCTAATTGTGAGGATTCTATATTAGTTGGTCAAGAATATATAAGAACATTTTTTAAGAATTTTTTTTTACTGAAAATTTACGAAGCATTGGACAAATAAATGTAAAACATATTAAAAGGATATATATATATATATATATATATATATATATAAACGATATTAAAAATAGCCTCAGACGGGTAGACATATCATTAAACTTAACCAACCAATCAAGCAACCAAACCATTTTTCGCGGTGTAATTATGCCATGTTCATATTTCTCTCACTATCCGCCCTTATTAGCCATCTTTTATTAGAAAGTCCTTTAGACGGTATTTAGTGTTTGCTCAGAGCTGATCAATGTAAGTTTTTGCTGGTCAGCCAACAATGTTATGTTCATGTGGGGGAGTCCATAGGAAAACGTCACTTATTAGTTTCGTCCTTCATTTATTAGTCAGTACCGCAGTAAAGTGATTCTGCGGTAAATCGGTTCGTGGTGGAATAATTCAGGTCCATAATTGTTTTTAGTTACTTATAATACTTAGGTAATTTACAAAATGTTTGGTGTTGGTTTAGGGTATATGCTTTAGCTATTCCTTTCAGGATTTGTGTCTATCAGAAGCACGCTACCATAGCATTCAACATACTATATTAAATTCGGATTTTTCAAAACATGGAAATAGTAATATTGAATTGAAATACGATAGCACAATATCACTTAGTCTTGTCGCCTACGGTTTGTCTTTCTACTTTCTTGTGCGTGGTTCTCTCTCCTCGTCTCTTGCCTGTGTTTTTTCCCTTATACACTTGCCTGTCTCTACACTCCCTCACTTTAACTCTATCACGCTCTTGTGGTCTCGGGCTGCTACTCCAGTCCTTAGCTCAGATATACAATGGTTTTATAGTGGTGAAACAATTAGTGGAGGTTGACCTAAAATTAAACTTAAACTTAGTATCTTAAAACGTGAACACAATTCTCATGTTAATAATAAAGAGTAGCAGTATTATATATGTGACGGAAGTGGAGTAATAATTTGATATAAGAGAGACATTGTGTAGAGCTAATCAAACTTGGAAAAGGAGTGGTGCTAGGTCATAAACAATTGCTCGTGTCAGTGTGGTTGCAAATATAGCAGGCTACTGCGTCTTTGTCGCATATATTACGTGATTCTGATACGATTTAATATGGGTGATCAACTCGACTTTTCTATGTATTACTCATTGGGATGACGCTTAATTTAATTTTATCGTTTTAACATTATTATTATCTTGCTATGATTACAAATTTCATGAAAATAACTGTTTTAGACTACGACTATTCGATCAATCTTTTTATAATTTTATTACTTTTAATAATAGTTTACTAATTTTATTATATCCAATATGCTTCGTATAATTTATTCACGTTATATAAAATAAATATCTTTTTAAAGTGAGTGAGAGAGAGTATGTAGATATTAGAGAGGAGAGACGTTGACGGAGAATCATAGAATATGTGATGTATCTTCTCATACGATATAGAATTATTAATAATTTTATTCATGATATGTGCATTATATATACATCTATTTAGAATAATGCTTATTTATCTCTTACTATAAATGGTAATTTAATTTAATATACAACTACTACTATCACTCAGACTATTAATAATGTCTAATTAGTTATATTAATTAATTAAGAATTATACATAATTTATAATTAATGATTACATTATTAAAGTTATTATTAAATTGGGAAAACTTAGTATTTAAAACATATAGCCTGTTGTTGGGGATTCGAATACGCTGACTGTGATACGCTCTGCAAATAGTTCTAATACTATCTCCTCATAATACTCTAAACGTAGGATTGACTCACTGGAATATTTACCTCGTAAACTATTAGCTCAGTGGTCATATTACACTTTGTGGTAGAAGGATTATCAGATTCTGATGAACTTTTGGGGACGCATATTACTTAACCTTAACCATATATTATCATATTTCAATACTTTCTATGTCTCGATAGAATTAGGTGTCGAGTGGTTGTTTCTCTTGGGCTTTACCATCTCTACTTCGATTATACTCTTATAGGTATTATTAATTAGTACCCCTACTAAAAATGAAGTATCCTGAGAATTAATGACACTAAATCTCTTAGCTTAAAATCTGACACTGAGCATTACCAGTTTCTTTGAGATAGTATTGGATACCTTGGTTGTGGTGTTGGTGTTGGTGTGTGGTGGTGGGTGTTCCATTCCAATATGCATTTATCTGATCATATTCGCTTTATATTATCATCACCCAGTATACCAATTCGTGTGACTCGGATGTGATTGGATTTGCTATCCGTGTGTTCATTATTTAGAGAATGTCTCTTACTTTGGTTTCCTAGTAGTTCTTTGTATTATATATTAAATTATCTCGACTCATATTCGTATTAGTAAATTCTACTTTCTGTAAATTACGAGTGAGTTGAATTTGTATATATATGTATTCTAATTTTATGTTAGCTTCTTTAGTTATTATTGTCTAATTTTTACTTGTCTATTTATGTGTTTCTTTCGCGTTGTTATATTTTATTTTTTTTCATTCACTAGTTAACTATAGAATGTGTATAAATTTAAAAGCTACGAAAGGTTATTTTTTCAGGCTATGTGCATGGTAGAGTCTACGCTCTGCGGTTTGGCGCTCTTCTATACCGACATGTTCATGCAGTGCTTGTTTGGGTATACTCTTAGACAGAATTTATGCGAGTAACGAAAGGCACTTAACTCGGATATACTGTTTAGTTACACCTTCTATGTAGATAGTGAGTTTATTGCCCGTGGCAGTTTTCTCAATCTAATTATTCTTATACAAAACAGTGTTTAAATATCAGATCCATATTATACTAAATATTTTATACGCAAAGATGTTATCAACTAAAGAACACACGATCTCAGTGTGTGGAACTCATGTAGGTGGGTGGACGAATGGGTAGATGATGGTTGTTATTTGGCCGATCTGGGGTCGTAGAAAACTCCGTGTCCAAAAGAATGCTCACGAAGGCTAAAGTCTGGAATTCCTCCATACATTTTGATCATTGTGTGTCATAGAAATGATATTTATATTAAAACAGAAATCAATTGACCAACGGTTATATTAGTGGTCTCTCATTTTGCTAAAGAGTGCTGTAGCCGTGTTATGTAAGATTAATAAAGTATAATATCGTAGATATCAAAGATACGATCCCGTGGAGAAAAAAGATAAGCATTGTGGTCAGAATGATAAATACTTACTAATCAACGGCTAATGGTAAATTTTGGACATGTACACATTTGATCCGCTAATTTTTTACTTCCTATGTAAGTCACTAACATAAATCGATAGTGGCCTACTCAACGTAGGTAACGTCAAAATACCGTTATAGGCCTTGTTGTAGCTATCTTTGAACTTGTTTCTTACTTTTGTTTATCATACTTGAAAATAGAGGGTATTCAGATTTACCATTATACGATAATATGATATCTACGAATATTAGAGATGGTTGAAGCGTATTATTCTTGAGGTAAAATAAGACTCATTAGTATCTTTATGATAAGTAATTACATCATTCCAAGAAATATAAATAAGATACATATATAGAAACTATCAATAGTATTGAACTTCATGCCTGGTTATGGGAATTATATGCGTGCTAGTATAGGAGAGAAGTCTAATTATAAATGCAATCTCAATCAACTAGCTCAAATTGATTTTTTAATACGATGCGGTCTTATTGATTAAATAACGGGTAGAGATGATAAATTATTGCCAGTGCTCATGCGTAATATTGTATATTTTACTCATGTGTAATGCATATTTGAGATGTGACTTAATGAAGAGTATTCAGTAACACATTCTATTGGAAATGCTGATTCTGATAATACTTATAATCTTCCCATCTCTCGCAGCCTGATTTGTTAAGAATCACCTATGTGTTAGAGAGATTGCTTCTGAGTTTTGATATTTGTTTGATAGATTGGCATTTCGTGATTTAAATATAATATAAGATGCCAGATATAATAACAAAGCAATAAATAATTTATGATTCATATAAATAACTTTAGGAAATACTAACGTCATAAGGAACAATTTAAGTATTGACGTTGGTGATTTCTGATGCTCTACATTGTTATGCGATTACTTCATAAGTGACATTGCATTCAATAAGATTGCATACTCATATATTACAGTCGGGGATGATGATAGTTTTCCCGTGATCTTGATGTATTGGTGACCCATTTTTCTACTAGTACTGTGTGTCCACTGCTGTAATCGTATACTTCCTTGAGTTTACACGTTTCCAAAGTTTTATGAACCGGCGGTAGCCCTCGGTTTAAATAGTCCTCAGCTAGGTGTCGTTAATATAGGTGCTAACGATTGCTTAGTAAGCATAAAACGATACATGTCATCAAGTGAGCAGTTTTGGTACCTAGGCGGGGGGTGGTGTTGTGCTCTAACTTAATCTATATTTCTGACTCACTCTCGAGTGATTATGTCACTTATCAGTGAAAACACTAAAAGCAGATGGGGACATACTCTTTCTCGCTTTGTGCTCGGTGCTAGTTTGAGGTGGAGTTAGCTTAAGATATAGATAAGCTAAAGATGCTCTTGCAATACCATTATTCATTCTATGCATCACGAGTTCAAATCCGCATCCTTTCTGGCTCGTGTGGATGACTACATAAACTATGACAGAACTATAAAGGGTAAGGCATCCAGTTATGTAACGAGTATGTCACTCTAGAAACACTGACTTATTTTCTCGGGATTTACATGCGTATAGTCATGACTTGCATGAAATACGCGACGGTGTGATGTGGTAATATATTATATGTTTGTTATATCGCTGATAGAGATGTAAGTATGATTTGATCGCATCTGTTTGATAACTTATAGAGTGAATTTAAAGAGTTGAGTGTTGTGGTGCATGATGATGGGGTGACTTAGTTGGTGTTGTTGTTTGTGGTGTGTCCGCTGAGATGATGTGAGAGAGAGAGAGTAGATGCTCGATTGAGGTAGGGAACGACCGAGTGTGTTAGGGGTACAGTGCTGTGCGCTTGATGCTGAGTTAAATACAGTTGTGAGTGGTAGATATGTCGTGAGTGTTGTGTTGAGAAGTGTAATAGTCGCGAAAGTAATTGTTAGTTGAGTGTTGTGCTCTTTTTATTGGTGATTTTGTTGAATGTGTAAAGTAGTGATCCTTATGTGTCTTGACTGTGATTCGACGTTTGATTTTGCATTTCAACTAACATCTTCCGACTGTAGGGTTTGGATATTAACTCTATGATTTAAACTCAGTCAAAGAAACTATCATATAGAACTCTAAATCTACCTTATCCTAGTGGATATGAATCGATATCGGAGGATCGCACTAATTAGCGATGGATCATACCTCATTGATAATCATATCTATCGACTGCTACTTTGGAAGGTCTGGCTGGATGATCCACGCTCTCCTCACTTTACGACGGTTGAGCTCATTGTACCGGCATATTGCTCGCGAATCGCCCATCACTGATGTCACTGGCTTCACAGCTTATGACACTTCTTATATCTTTATGGGAGTGTCGTCAGGTATTGTCTTGGGAGTCATTATTCAGCTTATGGCGTTATTTCGTTGTTCGACTTTTGGATTGGCTCTGTTTGTGATGAAGATTTGCAAGTGTCGTAACCAACTTGCTTTTGTGTTGGTTGTTTGTTTCACGATTTTGTTAATTGAATCGCACTTTGCTGCATTTTGTGTAGTTCCCTTCTTGTTTCTATTGATTTGCGCCTTGTAGTTCGCTTCGTTAAGGTCGCACGTTCCAGCCGTGATTAGTACGTTATTTCATTTCATAATCACATGAAGTATACGTTTACGCGGTATGTGATCGTTTAGCGATTGTCTCTTCAAACTTCCAACTATGAAGCTCTTTAGTATGGAAGTATGGGCCATAAGTGTTAGACCGTAGATATTCCCTATTTTTTGATTCACTGTTGAACTGGGCTCCTCAGGACGCCACTCTATATATATACCGTCCGGGGTCCAGAATTGATAGTGCGTGTGATCATAGTATAACTAGGTGCATAGGGTCGACTACGCGTTATGTGCAACTTAAGTCGCGCGTATACCATCTGAAGATGGGATCCTTCTAACTCTCTAGAGATAAGTAGAGATGATTATATATAGACCAACCGACAGGGGCTAAGACATAGAATTAAGGCTATTTATATATAGATATATATATATTACTATGCCTGGGATAACAGGATATCAGTTTCCAATTCCCGCGTCTATTACTTGATGAAGTAGATAGATGTCTTTGCTTCGTGTCGTATTCTTGCAGGATTCCCGCCATGAGATAGGAACATTCATGGTCAGGTAGTAGGTTTATTATAACACGATTACAAGTCAGTAAATATTAAAGTAATAATACGCACATAGTTCATTGACTATTAGTGCCTAGGAATGCAAACGGACCAGAAAAGAAACAAAATAGATTGTATATTTTATATCACCTTTTCCTCTGTTGGGAAGATTGTGGTCTTTTTAACTCTCTCTTCTGAGGATGGTTAGTAAACCGTTAAGAACAATAACTAAGATAAACTTTAATAACGTACCACAAAAAAAATATAATATGTCTGGGAACATCCGAGTCTGTGGAAGATGAAATATAGTATATTGATACTTAGAAAAAATGGTAAAACCTATATATTAGATTTTGGGAAGCAGTCGTTATGTGGCTATTTATAATGGACTAGACCAGGAGTCTCGTAATATGCTATTTTTAGGACGACTTAAGAATCCGGGCGTATGTTCGGGACATGTCGTAGTTATTAGAGTGGAATTAAGAAAACAACGCACTGTTTGTTCTTCACTTCGGACCTTCATTTGGGATAGGGAGGACAGAGTGTTCTGGAGGAAACTTGAAAGCATTTATCTCGCTCTATGAAAGGAATAAAAGGAAGAGATAAGACATACAAAACTTTAATATAAATGTATGGATAAATAAATCAATTATTTATCATAAATGACTAGAGATAGATTGAATTATGGAGGAGTCATTTTTATTCTTGTAAAGAATAATACAATGAAATAATATATTGATAGACGTGCTTCTCTTTTCAGTAAATTGGTCACACATCGGGTGTATCGAAATAATATTTAAATGTATTGGTTACGTGGATGATGACATTTGTAGAATCACTCTTGAGAGAGAAGTCGTTAATATGTATTGTATGATTTAATAATGACAAATTATGCACGCGCTTTACACATAATAAGAAGAACGACATAATAATTGTCCATGATATGGTATTGGGGTGTTGATACTACGGATTAGGAGAGAGTGACTGATAGGGCTTCTGTATGTGTGATATTTTTGGAGATGAGTCTCTAGATCGTCTGCACTTTTAATAAACATAGGACATATTTTAATTAATATCCTAACGCTACTATTTTCGCTCGACTGTAAATTGTTAAAGCTCATTTTAATTGTGTGTGCTGATATTTTTTAGTATAGGATAGAAGACAAAATTTCTATATCTATAATATATAAGGTGAATGCGTCGCTTACTAAGTCCTCAATTTCCCTCAGAAACTCTCAAGGAGAGGAGCACGAGGCTTAGGTGATAAAATCGGTATCATCGTAGGTGACATAGAATCAGACTGATTTTGTAGTTCAAGTGAATTTCCTCAATTAAGTCTCCACTTCTTAGATGTGCTTTGCGCAAAGTCATGGATCCTGGCTATATCTATCTCACGATCCTATCGTAGTTAATGGGGCTTCATTAATATAAATCCGAACAGACACCTCTCGTTTAATGTGAATTCTCTTACATCCTTCTAAGTATAAGATACATTGGAGTGGGCGACTGGCTATTCGGACCTGGCACATTTAGGCTTCTTGGAGGGACGATTTATATCGAGATAGACGCCTTTCTCGATCATCATAGCTTGACATATCAAACCCTATACCTATATGATTGTCCCAACCATATTGCTCTTATGGCAAGTTCCAACCCTTTTTATCATATATCCTGACGTTAAAAGCAACGATCTAGAGATGAATTCTATCTGATGGTGAAGTTCCAATTCTAGAGCTCTGGGGAGAGTGGAGAATTATTGGGAGAAGCTGGACTCTTTGACCTTGGCTAAGTAACCATTCTAGGAGAAGGAAAACTCTGAATTCAAACCTGTTAAACTCGGCTTAAGAAATTGATCTTGTGTCACATCCGGCTCGTGTGGTGGGGTTGGTAAGTATATATATATACATAATAGCTAGTATTCCTCTCTAATACAAAATTTTGCACGTGGTGATAAAAAGTAAAGTCTGCGGAGTGGCATATTGTCGTTTCAGTCCAACAACGAGGTAGTCTATGTCAGATTAGATAAAAATTTACTTAATATATGTATTTACCCAACCCCTCCGTGCACGCATGATTCGACAGATCATCATTTTAAGCGTCATTTTAAGCGGAATTTAACAGATGTAAATTCAGAGTTTTCCTTCTTCAAAGCCAGTTAGTTATCAGGGTCCCCAACCTTTACAGCTCAAGGACACAAATCTTAACTCAGAAGGGTCAAGATCTTAAAAGGACAAAATATACCCAGCTAAATTTACTAGGTAATAATCATCATCTATATATCAATACTCGTGTTCGTACGACCGTTATCATCTTGTGACACACTCTGGTTAAAAATGAGACTATAGAAATGCATTGGAAAGGGTTTTACTATAGAAATGCATTGAAAAGGGTTTTACAAGAGAAATGCATTGGAAAGGGTTTTACTAGAGAAATGCATTGGAAAGGGTTTCACTTTGAGTTTGTTTTCTTTGTTTAATGGCATATAACTTTTCATGATTTACTTAATTCCAAAGCCACCTTCGTAGTAGAACAGTATTCTCTACTAGTTATCCATATCTGGAGGGGGATAGTTGGCTGGATATCTTTCCTAAGTGTATTAACGCAATGTGAAATGCAAACAGCCTCGTCTAGGATTTTAATTCGGCTCGGCGTGTCCATTTCATACGACTATATTCGTTAGGTGATAATCACTTCCGTTTTGTTTGTTAAATATATTCATCTGGTGCCTCAAACCCATATCCCTTTGTCAGACTAGGGAGAACTTAGTAAATAAAGCCAGCGGATGTTCCACGTTTGTAGCCTTGGACATTTTTATTGAGAATGTCATATGATCAGATATTTTCCACCTGAGTGGAATCAAGTAACAGATGTAAAGGAGGAACAAATACTTAATAAGATTTATTGTTAAAAAGAATAGTTACATAGGGTAAGAGACAATGGATGATGGATGACAAAGCGGAAATGTGGAGTATATTTAACACTGAAAAACAAAATAATGAAAAACACATTGGAATGCAGCAAGTATGGATGACACAAAGTACACATAACAGGGGAGAAATGTTAAAATCATCAACCTTCTAAAAAAAGCATCGAGATATTTTGTTCAAAAGAGATTCGTAATTCATTGATCTGGTTTTATAGAGTAAGCAAATATGCTTTTGATGTGCGTTTGGCGTAACGGTTATGACCTCGGGAAATAGGTTCGTCGTCTTATAAGGTGTTTATATACCGTTAAATAAACAAAACAAAAGAATTCATTTTGAAGATTATTCCAGAAATTAAAATGACGAATACGGTTGATTTTTATAGAAAATAAACGACACACACACACACACACACACACACACACATATATATATATATATATAGTCATCATCAGAAACCGTATTTCGACGTATTATGTCTCCTCTGTGCAGCTAGACATAGCAGGCTAGCTCCAGCCAGGATCGAAACTCGACTGATTTTACGTCAGTCAGAGTTCCTAAACCTGGGCCATCAGTACACCTCCAAGCAGGGAGAGAGTTTAACAGATAAATACATACATAAGTATATATGTCAAGGTTGCCAGAGAGCTCACATCCATTTCATAGGAGAGCCTTGCCATTTAAGCATAAACAGTGGCCTTCAGCTAATTACCTATCAGAGAGCTCTACCAGGGTATGTACGGCCACTTACCTCCTATCACAAAATCCATAAAAGTAAGACAAATAAGACATGCTGGACTCTGTTGGAGAAGTATCTAATGAGGTAAACACCAATACATGGACACACCAGATTAGGCAGACAAGCAAAAATGTACCTTGATCAGCTCAGGGCTGATACTGCATGCCGTAAGGAAGACCTTCCGGAAGTGATGAATGATAGGGACGTGTGTGGAGAGAGAGAGAGAGAGAGAGGAGAGAGAGAGGAGAGAGAGAGAGAGGAGGGAGGGAGAGAGAGAGGGGTGGTGGTGGTGGGAGGGAATCGTGGAAATCTGTGCTGATAGCACGACCTGATGATGTAATATTGAATTTCATGTTTACATTGACATCGAAGTAAAGTCCTTGAGGATGCATTCACTTTAGATAGTTCCCATGATGCTTCACTCTTTTGGGGAGACAAAGACAATCTGCTCACAGAAGGCAAATCTATTCACCAACAAAACGAATAATTGAAACGAAAACTTATTCATATGTTTTCAATTAAAATGTTAATTTTAACATCAGTGATACATTTTTGAATACATTGATTATCAATATATATATTTACCAACCCTCCTCACGAGTAGGATAGGACACAAGGTTGATTTCTTAAGTGGAGTTTAACAGGTCTGAATTCAGAGTTTTCCTTCTCCTAGACTTGTTACCTAGCCATGGTTAAAGAGCCCACTCTGCCCTACTATTTATCCATAGCTAGAGGAAAAGTAGCTGGATGCACACCTTTCCCAAGAGTATTAGTGCTCTGTAAAATGCAAAAAGCTTCGTCCAGGATGTGAACTCGGGTCGACGAATCCATTTCCTAAGACTCTAACAATTACAGAACGCGGCTCCATATTTATTATTAATATATATATAAAATAAAGATTTTGCATGTCTGTATGTTTGTTTGTAGAACGACCCAGTGCACGACCTTTTATAAAGGAAAATTGCTGGAGACAAGCAAAGACCAGAATTCAATAAAATGTAAACCTTAGTTTGTCTGAGATGGTATTAAAAACTTCTTAATCCTCATTTTCCACAAGAAAAGTTAAATAAAAATATAATAGGTTTATAAATCAATGATATATCAAATTATCAATCTATATATAAATATATATATAAAAGATTTGATTTGTAACTTTTTAAATCCCGAGTAACACCCAGTAGCTCCGCTAGTAGTAAATAAATTACGACTCACGTCGCTATCCATGCAAATTCGTTTCTCATTTTTTTTACTATTATTTATAGATTTGCTTCTTAATCAAATGACAAATTACATGTTTCAAATTAATATGCAGGTCAAATACGTTCTTTTTTCTTTTCTTTTTTTTTTAAAGAAATTATCCAATTACAAATATGGGAATTAAACTCTGAAAAAAAAATTCCTCTGAATTGTTTTAATCAGTTGTATGCTAATTAAACATTATGCTAATAATAAAAACTGTTTAAGCGACATGCAGAATACATCCGTATACAAGGTTTTAAGCAGATATACATTTGGATTTTCAAAATGCGTCCCATCATGATGTATTGGTTAGCAAGCTTTTCATCTCAGTCTGGTTGCCTAACCACGATTAAATAAGCAAGTATGCCCTATTAATTACCCATTACTGGGTGAAGGAACTGGTAGTTTCATGCCTTTCACAAATAAATCAGTGCGAATTGAAATGCAAATAACTTCATCTAGGATTTGCACTCAGGTCTCTGATTCCATTTCGTACGACGATAACCGTTACGCTAAGCTGAAGTTGCATTTAAGTCACTAGAACTGCACATATTTATCTAACGAGAGAATTTCATACTTTAAAAGTACATCTTCATACTGACTATTGATAAATGAAAAACATGAGTATCAGCATCCCTACAACTACTGCTACTAACATTGACAATAACCTTAAAACAAGATTTAATAACTAGTGCTATTTATCTTCATATTGATAGCAATAATCCGGAAGATGATAATAATGTAAACATTTTAAGAGTCTCTTCCTGAATTTGAATATGCTTAGTCACATTGCTTCCTCGTTCATTTCTAGTGACAATCAAATTACTTATAATTTAGCATTTAAAAAACGATAAAAGCCTTTTTGAAATTTTGACATGAGTGCATCAATCAATTTGTGTGACATTAAAAATGCAGTAAAAGTTGAACAATTATTAGCAATTAGCGAAAAAAAAGAAGAAAAAATGTCTGCTATCAAGAGACGTAAACGTCTTTTGTTAAGCAGCAAATTATGGAAGGGGGGGGGGCTGACGAACTGCAATTTAGAACTTTGTTGTTTTACTGCAATGATGCACAGAGAGCATCTATGCTGGAGAATATCAACTGACTGTTTAGCACTTTACATCCAACACATGTTGAATCTGGTAAAAGATGGTTTAAAACTAGTACGACCTGTGGATATACAACTGTAGGATAATTTAATTATTACGTTTGATATGTTTACTTAAGAAATATTGCCAAACAATTCAATATGTAAAAAGTATAATAATCTTCATTTAACTCTCTCCAACTCTTTTTTTTTCTTTCATTCCTTCTTTTCATCTTTTCATTATGTTCTATTGAAAAAGATTAGCGTTATCACTTCCGCGCGCTCACCCTTTATTCATCTTCCCATACTCTTTCGTTCTTTCTTTTTCTTTCTTTCTGTCTTTCTCATTATTTTTTCTGTGTAGCATGTCCTTTTTTTGCCTATCTTTCTTTGTAATAAAAACGTAGTGGTCCATTATTTAGGTGAAATGACGACACTCATAAGAAATGAGAATTTGGCAGCAATGCAACATCATCTAATCAGGATTTAAATTTTTGCATTTCATCTTGGACGATTTGGACGGTCTCATTTTTAACCAGGTATTGTTAGGTTATAACGGTCGTACCTTTAATGAACACGAGTATTGATATATAGATAATCGGCACGCTCACATGTTTACTAATGTTATCTTACTATTGAATCACCTGAATGTTTATCCTTGTTATTATGTCACTGTCTCTGGTTCGGAATCTCTAGAATTGGTTAATTCTTTTTTGTTGTCTTTTTTTTTTTTTTTTTTTTTTTTTTTTTACAAAACCTTGCCCGAAGGTAAAAAATATAGGAACATAACTCGGTGTGGCGAACGGAAACTACACACTAATACCATTTGTGACCAAAAACATATTAGAACTAGCAGGACCTGTGGATATATCACAATATGTTAACTAAATCATTACAAGTTTTGATGTTTATTTAAGAGCTTTTGCCAAATAGTTCAATATGTAAAAAGTATAATAATCTTCATTTAACTCTCTCCACTCTTTTTCTTTTTTCCTTCTTTTCATTATGTTCGATGGAAACAGATTAGCGTTTTCGCTTTAACACGCTCTCCCCTCTTTTCCTACTCTCTTTCTTTCTTATCGTATTTTCATGCATAGCATGTCCTTTTCCTTTCCTTTCTTTCCTTATGATAAAAACAGAATTGTCCATTATTTAGCTGAGTGACAACACACATAACAAATAAGAATTCGGCGGATAAGCAAACTTTTTACATTTACATTTTTGTATTTCATCTAGGACGATTTGACACGGTCTGATCTTTTACCAGAGGGTGTTGCAAGATGATAACGGTCGAGCAATTAATTATCACGAGTATTAATATAGAGATAAGATGACAATTCCAAGTATATCAGCTGAAACCACGATAGCGAACACACACACACGTGTGTGTGTGTGTGTGTGTGTGTGTGTGATATAAACTAATCGTAATAGAGATTAATGAGAAATTCCATGGTTACATGGGATTTACTTAATGAATCTTAAAGCAAAAGAGAATAATTAGGTAGACTACACTACTTAACGTCTCTTTTGATATTCTCTTTTCCTTTTTTCTTTCGTTATAACTTTTTATTTTTCAGTTTTCTCCTTTCGTGTTCTTTCTTTCAATCTCTATTTTCTCCTTCCTCTCCCCCTCTCTCTCTCTCTCTCTCTCTCTCTTCTCTCTCTCTCATTGATTTTTGCTTATTTTTATCTCTCTTGCTTTTTGTTTCTCTTTCTCTGTCTCTGTCGCTGTCTGTCTATCTGTCTATCTATCTATCTTTGTTTCTTCCACATCTCTCTCTTTCTCTTCCCTTGAGATTCTCTCTCTCTCCTCTCTCTTTCTCACTCTCTCTCTCTCTCTATATATATATATATATATATATCTTTCTCTTTTTTGATGTTTTCTCTCTCTTTATTGATCTTTGTCTCTATCTCTGTCTCCGTCTCCCCACCACTCGTGAAATTGTGATAGCGAACATCTCTAAACTAGATACTGAAATAGTGTATCACATACTTCATATCTCACTGGCTTTACGAGATAACCAATTCTTGGACTACTTAAAACGTTACAGTTAATCCTTTGTTTAGCTTAAATTTTGTAATTCGGATTAAATTTATATTCCTTGTACATTTTTATTATATTGATCGATAATCCGGACGGATGGATTATTGAACCTGATACCCGGATGACTGCATCGTTTAATATTAAGACTAATTTGTCTCGCGGCAACCCCTTCCCTCCCAACCTCATCCCGATGTCCGAAACCATAAGCTCCACATTGCTTGGCTATAACCCACATTAAGCCTGCCACCCTGAGTGATGCATATTTTAACTCTGAAAATTGAATACATTCGCATGGCGTTATTCGTGTCTGAAATCGAAGATCTGGCGCCGATAGCTTCTCGGATCAAACCCAATATTTTTATCTCAATCTGAGTGAGCTGCTTGTGGATATATTGCCACCAGGATTTGATGCGAATAATTCACGAGTAAATTATGATGATAAGTAATCGAGGCTTGCAATGATGGGGTTAATGAGTTAGCCAAAGTGAAAGCTGTAATGTCATACCGAGACTCAGGGTTGCAATCAAGAGCAAAAGGTTAAGGTTTGAGTTAAAGGTGACCAAGTAATTTGGCTTCAGGGGAAGATGATACGAAAGATGTCGGCCTCTGTTTAGTTGACCTTTCATTTACTGATTACAATTAAGCATTGTTTTAACGGACAACAGAATTGCTTTTCTTTTTCTCTTAAAAGGACTTGCACTTAAAGCATAGAGGTATTTTACTAGTATGAGAAAAGCAGTGAAAGGAGAAAAATATTTTTTGATTAATGACATGTTATTTTCAAAGATGATGATTATGTATAGACCTAGTAGAGAGGGTACTGAGTTCTGGTAAAGTAACCCTCATTTCAAAATGATTGTCAATGTAAATTTCGTAAATTTTATTTTCATTAAAAAATATTTTTTCCTATTTATCTGTTTTGATATTTCGGACTGTTGTCCTCATCTTTATTGTGGTATGTATAAAGACAACGTTCAGGCCGCTGTACCCTCCAGCCTGCCTCAGACGTTCCTACTAAAGTATTGACCAGACCATAACCCTGAGTTCAAGCGTGGTTTCGGAGCTTATAATCGTTACCACTAATTCAGGGCGTTCCTAGCAGCATGCA
>CM042143.1:45356082-45358582 GCA_023376005.1 Doryteuthis pealeii | reverse complement strand
GTATTGATTTGTTCTTACGCCAGAAAATCTTTTGTTGTTTGTAATTGCTTGATTTGTTGTTGTTGTTGTTGTTGTGTTGTTGTTTTCCTCCTTTATTTTGATGGTAGAATTACATTATCGGGATGCCCTATTGTCTGTGGTATTTAAAACTCTATTTTCTAAATCTTCGTTTTGAATCCGAAAGGAAATGTCATAACACGGGTCAGTTGGCTTTGTTTCTTGTTTCTAAGGTATTCAAATTCAGTTGTTATCATTAGTTATGACAGGAAAATTATAATCAGTATCCTTTGGGTTAAAATGACACCTATCAATCCAGAATGATAGAATGAGAGGGATAGAGAAGACAGAGATAGATATAAAGCAACAGCGAGGAGAGAGAGAGAGAGAGAGAGAGAGAGAGAGAGAGAGAGAGGGGAGGGAAGAGAGCGAGACAGAATAAGAGTTGGCGAGAGATAAAGAAGGAAAAACAAAGAGGGAAAGAGAGCGAAAAATGAGAGGGAAGAAAGAAAAAGCGAGGGAGGTAGAGATAGATAGATAGATAGATAGAGAGAGAGAGAGAGAGAGAGAGAGAGAGAGAGAGAGAGAGAGTAAAAGAGAAATGAACCAGAGAAATGTTGGGAGGCCAAACGAGAAGAGAAATGAAAAGAAAGAGACAGGGAGAGAAAGAAAGATAGAGCCTGTACAAAAGACAAAGAAAGAAAGACAAAGAGGAACAGAGAGAGAGAGAGAGAGAGAGAGAGAGAGAGAGAGAGAGAGAGAGAGAGAGAGAGAGAGAGAGAGGGGAGGTGGTGATGGAACGAATTAAAGTAATCTTAAGTATGACTTCAAAATCCTCATTTTGGGAGAACGAACGAACTATCGACAATATTATTTGGGTGAGAGACTCCCATCTACCCACACATAAACAGAGAAGAGAAAATAGAGTGACTTAAAGGAGAACAGAGCACGAACGTTGTCTTCTCAGCCATTAACTGTTTCAACTGTTGTATATCAGCTGTCTTCTCTCTTTATAATGAGTGTGAAACGTCAGCTGTGAGTTGACCTGGTACCAATCTGGAAAAGTGTAATTATGGAAAGTACCCAGAATAAGGATGACGTGTGAATAACAGACATGTGTTTCAGATTGGACAAAGCAAAACGAGATCGAGCGTGTAACTGAAAGAGAGATAGTGCGAAAATTATGAGGCTGTCCGAGGTGTTCGAAGGAAACACACATAAGATGAAGGCGTGTCCCCCGAGGCCTTTTATTTAGGTTAAAGAAAAATAAATGAGCTCTAAAAAAACAGCATCAAGTCTTGAATTCATTAATTAAAAACTAAGCAACGACACAAGACTTAGGTAACCCAAGAAGATCCCAAGTACTTCTAGAACCGACGAACTGAGAGAATGCCAGCCCAAGAACAGACCCAGCTTCTTCGATCCAGAATAGCAGCTCAGATCCAGATAAGTATACATACTAATGAATATATATCCTTCTTTAAATTGGTACTGCTACGTCACATCTTGATACTTGAGAGGACTCTAAAGCCGTTAATCATCAATTTTTAAGCAACAAGCTGACAGACGTGTGTATTGATTTATGAATAACCACTTTATTTCTGTATTTCCATTTTTCCGTTCAGCCCTTTCATCGTGGATGTCACTTGAAGAATTTCCATGCTTAAATTTTAAATAATACACCTAAATATGGTATGCATTAGCATTAACTAAGGGGAAAATTTAAGGAGAAAAGAATTATTCCTCGTGGGAAATGGGGAGTTCTCAGTAAGCAATAATCAACAGGAAACCATACTGCTGCAAGTTGAAACAACTAAAACGGAATTTAAATTTTCTAACTTCAGGAAAAGGATTAATTTTTTAATAAAAATAATTGTTTACACATAATAAAACAATATTAATCAAGTTTATAAGGAGTTAGAATATAATTAGTTATAATATAATTAGTTGCATTATCATCATCATCATCATAATCATCATCATGTCGTGCTGAGAGCAAGGATTCTCATGACTCTCTCTCTTTCTCGTTACCCGTCCCTATCGGTCATGGCTCCTGACAGGTCTTCCGCAAAACATCCCGTATACACACATAGCTAACTGATGTATGCTTTTGATAGTCAGTCTACACTGGTGTGTCCATGTGTAGGTTTCCACGAGAGAACGTCACTTATGCGTTCGTCTTTGCTTTTCTAGTAATATCCAGCTTGTCTAGCTAATCTCACTTAGATAGTTTGGGTGATAGAAAGTAAGTGGCCGTACAGCTGGGTTTTTTTTGTGGATTGCTGATTCCAAAACAGCAAGCAGCATCCTTATGTAGTTCGCATCTAAATTTTCTCAAAGAGATTGTAAAATTTAGCAATTAAGACGCAAAAGCTAAAATCAATACATCTTTTAGATGATACTTAAATCTATATATTAATACACTTGTTTCTTAATCATCAGACCGTTATCATTTTGCAATGGTAAAAATGAGACCATCCAAATCGCCCTAGATTAAATGCAA
>CM042143.1:45286082-45351082 GCA_023376005.1 Doryteuthis pealeii | reverse complement strand
TGTTCGAAAAGAAATTGTCTTTTTTTTTCACTCCATCTAAACGACTATTACTAAAAGACGAGGCACTCAGTGCATGCTTGTATTCACCGTTCATTATTAATGATTCTCTAGTCGTTGTCGACAAGACTTCTTCTAGTGGATTCGGCAAGGATTATGGAGTCCTTAGAAAAGCAACGCTCTTATAGCGCATCATTCGTGCAAATGGCTTTAATCAACCAAACAAATCAAAAGATTTCACTATGTATCACAACTACTTCACAATTTTCTATCATAAATACTTTGCTATATGGTCAAGTTGAGGTGCATGGTGTAATAGTTATAGTCATAAGTAATGGACTCGTCGATCCGAGTTGAAATTTTGGATGAAGCTGTTTGCAATTCACATGTCGCTAATACCATTGGGAAAGGTATGCATCAACTACTCTCCTTCCAGCTATGGGCAAATATTAGGGTATACTGAGTTCTTTAACCTTGGCTTGGTAACCAGTCTAGAAGAAAGAAAACTCAGCAATGTGTCTTGAACAAAACACACACTATGTATAGCCTGTTTAAAGTACATTCGTAATTGGATATAAGACAATACAAACTTGATTTAATAACTCTATATAAAATAGATAGATGTGCTCAAATTAAAAAAATACTGATGCATTTAAATATATTGAAATTATACAACCCCTAACTGAAATTATAGAGTTAAAAGACTTAGCTTCTTAAAGTCTATTTTCGACGGCGATAACCGTTACGCCAAAGTTTTGAATTGTTAATCTTATTAACCAAAAGTTTCTGGTAGTTTAAATGTTTTTTTAAAGCATTTGAAATGAAGGCGAAATCTTTCTAATTGCGTCGTTAATCTCAGTTTTAGGCATTGTGTGTGAGAGAGAAGAGAGAGAGAGAGAGAGAGAGAGAAAAGAGAGAGAGCGCACGAGTGAGTGAGTGAGTGAGAGAAGAGAGAGAGAGAGAGAGAGAGAGAGAGAGAGAGAGAGAGAGAGAGAGAGAGAGAGAGATTTTGTTCTTTTTAAATAATTGAAGAGTAAATAGAATCGAATTGTGCCTTTCGGTTGTTGGATCAAAGGTTCCCAATTAAAATTTCGAAATTGAATTGAAATCGGATATACAAGTATATATTGATATAGATATGATTAATACCACTCGTTCTTTTATGTAGTGTCTTTATATGTATATGATTTTACGCATGGTTGTTAATATCCGGATAGAAAAATGTGTCTAGTTTCTAATACAGTTACTCACATACAAATATATATATATATATATATAATATATATATATATATATATATATATATATTCATATCCGTACGAGATTGATGTGATACAGTCAATTTCTTAAGCGGAGTTTAACATATTTGAATTCAGAGTTTTCCTTCTCCTAGACTGTTTACCTAGCCAAGCTTAAAAATCCCAGTCTACCATACTATTTACTGGTAGCTGGAGGGAGATTTGAACTTGTCTCGTGTATTTTGGCTGCATTTCTTCTTTTAAACATGTTGTGTTAAACTGTACTGACGATTCTTGTCGGAATTTTTATTCGACCTTTCTAATTTTCTGGCCATCTTTTTGGTGTCAGGGTGGAACTGGTATTGAAGTCCACCAAAGGTGTCTCTACGAGCGCTTTCGGCAAGTCGATTTTTCCTCTTCAGGTAGGAAACTGATAGTATGTTTCGTGGTGTCTCGTTTTTAAAGAAAACGAGCAGTAGCGTAGGAATTGGCAGTGGGGGTAGTAATAATTGGTTGGGGGAGATTGTAGGAATTAGTAGTAGTTCGAACGAACGATGTAGTAGAGATTTTGTGGGAGGGGTTACGAGTTGTGAGAAGGGGAGGGGAATAGTGGAAGGAGGATAGGCATTTGAGAATATGTTGACTTGATTCAAAGTTTATTTTGTTTAAGGTAGGTTTTTTTTTGTTTGATATATAGAGCTTCGATTATTTGAAGTTTTTGTTTGTTTTTTCTTTATCTAGTGTGCGTGTATTTTCTGTTAGAATTTTGCGGTAGGTAGAGGGGGGCATGAATGTGTTTTAAGGTGTCGATTAATGGAACTAGAATCGGATAAGTGTAGTGTTAATCTGCGCAATAATGCGGTCGTCGTATGGCCAATATATGTGTTATTAATTTTGGAGAGACAGTCTCCTAGGGCACATTTGAATTCATACACAATATTGGTCTCATTAAGACGAGTATTTTTTTTTGGGGGGGGAGTTTTTGTATGTGACGAGATTGGTAGTTTTAAACTTTTTGTAATAGATAATTAGTTGACTTTTCTGCTGGTGTCGGTGGAAGAAACATTGTTACGTATTAATTTTTTAACGCAGTTTCGTCCAGTTTATAATTTTGGTGCATCTGATTACAGTAATATATGTTTTGGTTTGGGCTATTAAGTGTGCTATTGTTTTCATTGTGGTAAATATTATGGAGGGTTTTTTGGATTTGTTCATGAACAAAATAGATGGGGAATTCATTATTGATGAGACTTTGCTTAATGTTTATATATATATATATATATATATATATATATATATGTGGGTGTGGGTGTGTGTGTGTGTGTGTGGAGAGAAAGAGAGAGAGAGAGAGAGAGAGAGAGATATGAATTTTGCTCTATCTAAGACAGAGCGAAGGAGAGAGACGGGCAGACAGACAGGCAGACAGACAGGCAGACCTAGAATAATGACATAGACAAATCATGTTTGTTGGCTTTATTTAAAATAAAATAAGAATTTAAAACTTAATGAGAAATTCTATTTTATAAATTCTAACTTTGAAGAGTCTATTGAAGAACAACACATTTTTAAATTTAGTTTTAATTAAATATCTATACATGAACCCTATATTTACTTACGTATATATGAATGTACGTCAATACATATATATATATATATATATATATATATGTGTGTGTGTGTGTGTGTGTGTGTGTGTGTGTGTTTGCGTGGCAGTCGTATTGCGTACTATATAATACTACTTCGTTAATTCCATTATTTTGAAAGGAAAGTAATGAGAGTCAGTTAAACAAGACATCATTGTATTATGAAACTTTTAATGAACTGACGTAAAACAAGAACAGAAATTGAAGAAAAAAAGTCTAAAAAGATGAATAGGACATGAAAGACAAAGAAATGACAGCAAGGTAGCAATAAAACTTATTAATGAAAAACGAAAAAATAAAATGACAATTTTCGGAAATCTACAGGCAATGTTGAATAATGATTGAAAATAGAAAAAGAAAAAACGACAAAAATTAAAAAGAAAAAAAAAGAAAGATTCTAATCCTAGTTTATAATTAATTCAATCCGTAGGGTTGAATTTTCTTTTAATTGATAGTTGCATCAATTTTACAGTAACTTGTTGGTGGCTAACTTGAATGAATAATGGATTGAAGAATCTAAGGTTTACGGTTGGATGACATAAATGCACCTAAAAGGCGTTTCGCTGAATTGTTATAGATGAGGGTTGATAATTTGTATTATTTGTATTATTCGGACTATTGTCCTCATCTTTATATATATATATATATATATATATATATATGTGTGTGTATATGTGTGTGTGTGTGTGTGTGTGTGTGTGTGGCCATCGTATTGCGTACTGTATATGGCCATTCTATTAATTCCATTATTTTGAAAGGAAAGTAATGAGAGTTACAAAAGGTTCCTGAATTCGACAAGAAACACCTTAAAGAGGCCCGGAGGAATATCGGCCGAAACGCTGTTTAGATAGCAATAAAGACGAGGACAATAGTCCGAATAATCCGAATAATATAAAAGCAATACTCCCATTTGACCCTTTTTAGATAAATCGACTGATCACGTCAAACCCTAACCCGAATAAAATTGTCCCAACCCTATTGCCCTTATGGCAAGCCCTCAACCCTTTTTATCAAATACGTGGTGGAAAGCGATGGTTGAGGGTCTTAGTGTCCTAGTTATGAAGTTAAATTCTATCATTTCTAGAGCTCTGGGGAATGTAATTTGTTCCTTCATCCCAATTACTCCCAGGTCCACTCAGATCCGGGCTAGTAGTACCGGTTAGGGTACTCTATGGGTTAAATTGAACAAAAGTGTTTAAAAAATTGAGTTAAAAAGGTAACCATTGAGAATGTGTAAAATATCGAGAATGTGTAAAACAAAACGTCTTCGGCATAAAATAACCCAATGGGTTGATATGCCGTAAAATTAACCAACAAACCAATCAACCTATCCATTCAAGTATTCCTGTCTAATACTAATGATTTACTCGCAATTATGTGGTTTCAAGTTTTCCGAATATTTATAATTATGTCTGCTGTTTTATATTTATTACTAATTTGATGTCTTCTTTGAATAGTCTTATATTCTTTCTTATTATGTCCGTTTTTCTTTTATTTCATCCTTTTCCAACCAACAATCAATCGTCCCTGTTCAATCCAGTGTTCTCCTTATTTACCATCAGCCATTTTAGTCAGTAAATACACGCCGATTAATGCGCATGCTTTTGCTCTATCGAAAATTCCAATTTACGTTTTTTTTTAAATTCATATCTTCTCATTATTGTAAAGACAAATAAAGATCTTCTACAATGTTTTCATCTTTTAAATCCATAGAAGTTCTAACCAGATTAGTCGATTTGTTCAGTATTTCTTCTGTTATTGAAGGATAGAAATCTTTTATATCAAACTATATGATAGCATTTTCTCTGTTATTTATTTAAAGAAAAATTTGCAATGGTGGGGCGAGTCGTTACCTTGGCTTAGTGGTTCACGTGCTGGTTTCTGGCATCGTAGTTAGCAAGTTCAAACTCCAGTTGCGCAGTAATGTTCGCATGTGGATTTATACCTTTATGAACACCCACCACCCCCCAGCCTTATGCCTCTAGTTATATTACCACTTCTGTTCTAAAATGGCTTTGGCATTAAATAACATACGAAGATTGATATACCATTCAACAAAGAATCAAAACTAAATCAGTCAATGCTTAATTTTTTGCGTTTACTTTTGTTAACCTGCTTAATTTCATTTAATTTGGTGTGTATATACCAAATAAATGTCCAATATTTCATATATATTCCAGATAATTTATGCATATATAATTCCATATAACGTGTTCATAAATTGTGCATATGTTCCATATCATTTTCCAGAATTATTTTAGGCGGATTTAATAGACGGCATTCCTTTTTTTGTGGGCTTAAATGTTGATTCTTCTTCGTAAAATTTCGCCAACTCTTTTTATTTATTAATTTCCCACCCTTTTATATAGTATTCGGCTTCATTTATGTATGCTCTTTTTAAATCTCATATTGCTCACCATTGGATTGCAGAACCTAATGTATTTACCCCAGAAAAGTTTTTTTTATCTTGGTATAAGGTTTTGTTTTCAATTGCATCTCCGGAAAGACAGACAGAGACATGATAAATATTGTATAAGTTTAGCAAAGTGTTGCATATTTTTCTAAGTCTAGTTTTTCAGCAAATGGAAAAATATTCCCCACACCTTTTTTGTTCTAACAGATTATATATATATATATATATATATATATATATATATATATATATATATGTGTGTGTGTGTGTGTGTGTGTGTGTGTGTATTGTGTGTGCGCGTATTTTTATATATCTGTGTATATATATATACATGTATATATATGTGTGTGTATATATATATGTGCATGTGAGTATATATATGTATATATATATGTATATATACGTATGTATATATATATATGTGTGTGTGTGTGTGTGTGTGTGTGTGTGTCTAGATATATCGAAAATGATGAGTAATTGTTCTCACTGTTCTAGCGATTGCCGTGACAAGTTGGGATAATCTCCTGGGGCATCAGCTAGTTTTCTATTCTCAGCTTTAAACAATATGTCAAATAATCGCCGTTTGAGAAGTCGGGGAATTTAGATAAGCAGGGTAGCCCTGATCCACAGGGCCTGCCAAAATTTTCATTGTACCAAATAGTTATTTTCATTTCATTCATTAGTTTTTCCAACCCCCGTCTCATCCCTAACGTGAGCACCCGTCCCCCTATATATTCCGCGCTTGTACAGAACCCCCATCCCCCAATCGCTGTACTGGGATCAACACAACAATTGCGATTGTCGTGAATATTTTCTAAAATCTTGCTCATTTTTGGCTCCGTCAATCCCCGTCTATTTCTGGGTTTATTTGTGATTGCTTCGAATCCCTATTGTCCAATCCAAAATCTCGATGCAATTTACCCCAGATGGATCTCTTTCTCTATTTAGGAACATAAATAATTTCATTGAAAGAAGAAGAATAAGATAATCTCGCACACTTATCAATAAGAAATTTAGTGAAAAGAAAAAATCTACATAGAGAGTCATTTCATTGTCTAATGCGACAAAATAAAAATAAAAATTAAAAAAATAAAATAAAATAAATAGGGGATTAAAATAACACACCTTTTATGAATTTATATATTTATGTTTTTAGGGTATTGAAAGTTTTTGCTAGCATAGAAATAACTTTCTTTTTGCTATTTAAGTCATCCAATAAACTTATCCAAGTATGATACAAGGACATTGTAAAAACGGTTTTTATAAGACTTAAACTTATTCTTTAATTAATCCATTTTGTGTCAAAGTGCGTCT
The DNA here is from genome assembly GCA_023376005.1 of Doryteuthis pealeii. Taxonomy (NCBI): domain Eukaryota; kingdom Metazoa; phylum Mollusca; class Cephalopoda; order Myopsida; family Loliginidae; genus Doryteuthis; species Doryteuthis pealeii. Next base: position 45,344,477 of record CM042143.1, on the reverse strand, counting down.
CCAGTCTTTCAATTTCGCGAGATGAGGAGGAAACCATTTTCTTGTATTCCTCCTTTCTTATGGGAGAGTCATGATCCGTATTCTCATATTGGTAGTACCTTGGCACTTCTCAGTATAAAGCGCCTCAAAGTTCGCCATATGGTTTATTTGCTTCTGAGATCCCTTTTTCTGACCACAAGCTGGTCCCCTTGGCGAAGGTGTAGGATGTTGAAAGACCCGAAACGCCCAATGATCTTGGGATTACATCACTGATGATGTGGTCAGAGGCACCTTTAGCGTGTATTCCTTGATATAATCTTATCCAAGTATGACACAAGTACAGACATCTGGAGCAAGAGTTTAAAATTAGACAAAACAGATATGAGGGCAAAAAATTCAAATGATGTAACAGTTTAAAATTTTAATTTCTAATGATTTTTATGCACTGATTTTTATGCACTTGAGGAAGATGAATCCTCTATTATATATTTATACAATTTCCATTTCTGGGCATTACATCAAGATCATCCTGTATATATCTATGTCTGCACGGGTTAGTCATAGAAATGTCAAAGAGAGTCGCAGAAAATAAAGAAATAGAAATAAAAATTTAGTTGGTCCGGGAGGCTGACCAACCGTTCGGCAAAGAAACACACATTGATTCCATTGCAGTCTTTTTTTGTTGGACAGCAAAGAATTTTAAAAAATAAAAAAATAAAAATAAATGAAATGACCCGTGAGAAGCGAGTCGGACTTGGGCAGGATCTCTTCTCTCCCTCTCCCCACCCCGAAACAAAGTTAAGTCGAAAAGAGGGGCATGGTGTGTCCGAGGATTTGCCAATTACGACGCTTCAAAGCCAGCTGCCGGCAACGATACCTTCGACACCATCATCATCAAGACCGGCAAGTGGCCGAAGACGGACAAAATGAACGATCTCTTATCTGTTGCCAGCTGCAATTCAATTACCTCCCCTTTCATTTGGAAAGGCCTAAGCGGTCTCATTTCGGAGATAAAAACATTATGCTCGTGTACAGAAGTGGCCACTGTCTGAATAGAAGATATAATGAAAAAAGGCGAAGAGAAGCGAGAAATATTTAAAAAGGTAAAATAAAAGAAAAGAAAGAAAGATTATAATCAAGATGGGGAAAAGAAAAAGTAAATAAAAACAAAGGAATTATCTAAATTATTCAGTCTTATTGACCGAAATAGCATTAGCCTCTAATGGTCAAGCGAAGCTAATCCAAACAGTAATATATATTTATTTAGGCATTATTCTTGCCTTATAAGACAATTGACTATTTGTCAACGAATCTAAGCAATGCATGTATTTACCCAACCCCTCCATCACAGGTAGGATGCGAGACAAGGTCAATTTTTAAACAGACTAAATCTGGTTTGGAATTCAGATTTTTTTCATCTAAACTTGTTGATTTACCTAGGTTAAAGAGTCCAGTCTACCCTACTACCGTGTTTCACAATAACAGGTTCATTTTAAATGCCTTAGAAAAACTGTTTATTTTTATAATATAAATTTCTAATAGCATATATGATTGTTACATATATTGTAACATTGAAGTTGGCACCTCACGTGGTGTAATGGTTAACAAGCTAGATTCACAGACCATTATTACAGAGTTCGATTCCTTTTTGGGTGTCCCATACTTCTAGCCTTGTGCCACATCTAAGCTAAGGTTAGTAAATAATTATATTGATTTTCACTCTGAAATATAACACTAGGGCTTATTTTCGGGGGATGTCGAGTGTTTGCGTCGCATGATGTGATTGTGAAGAATGCTTAGTTCTTCCGTCTGTTTGCCGCTCTCAACTATATCTTATTTTAATGGGAATGCTTATATTAGAATCATCCTGAAAATTACGCTCTGTCTTATTTGCAGGTAGATCTTATTTTTGAGGAAACAATGTATTTACCCATAATTGGGAGAACATATAGATTCATACCATCTCAAGGGCGCAAAGTGAAACGCCTCGTTCGTACATATGTGTGAAGTTAATGAAATGTATTAAATTTTATAAACGACTTAAATATTTTATAAGAGTTCCTTTAGTTGTTGGTCGTGTGGAATCACAAGATTTGCCTTCATCGTTTAAAGTAGTCATATTATTGAATACGGTGCACAAGAGTGATAGACAAACAGAATAAAAACACACACACAACACACACATACATATATATATATATATATATATATATATATATACATGTTGATTACGACGAATGCTACTCCATCATTTATTGACCGTAAACACACTGATGGATTTTCAGTCCTGCCAAGCGACTCGCATATCTTACAGCAGATTTGGCACTTATGACGACCGGCGCTAATTGAGACGACTGGCACGGTGTACGCATCACTGAACTTGCATGAGACGTTTGAGACCCCTGATCGGCAGAAGTTAGAGCAGTAAGAGCACTAAAAGTTTCCATGCTGGGAATCAGAGTGTGGCATGGGGAGACAGCAATTGTAGTTGGATTGATTTCATGCGATTTCATGTGATTAACTAGGTCTGCCTTTGACAACAGGCACCGGACACACACTTCACAGATTTACACATCTCCAAATTTGACCGTCAGAGTTTCCCGTTTTTAATATGCTCTCTTAAGTTTTGCCCCTTACCCTGGCTGCTTCAAAAAGTTCAGCACCCTTATATATCACAGCCCTCCACTGTTCACTATCGGATGTAAGGGACTCCCAATTATCAATAGAAATACTAAAATACGCAAATACATACATACACACATTCATAAAGGCTGGACATCTTGCTAGGATGGAAGAGGGCGGACTCCCGAAGCAACTGTTTTAGAGGAGCTACAGCAAAGGAAACGTCTGAGATATAAACCCCCAATTTTTTCCAGGACGTGGTCACAAACAACCTTAAGACCCTTGGCATACATTCTGAGGACTGGGAGAAGATGGCTACAAATCGATCGATTTGCAGGAGACTTATCTTTGGTAGCTGTAAGAGATTAGAAGCTAGGTGGTTCAACCACTCCATCTTGAAGCGGGCTCTGTGTAAGCAACACTTGCAGGACGTCCTGGGCCCATTCCCTACATTTAAGAAAAAAATGATCTTGTGTCACATTCTGCTTATGGCGGACGAGTAGGACAACTACATGCATTCCAGGCCAACTTCTCTCGGCACCAGTCGTGGTGGAATTGTTAGCACTTAGGCCACAGTTAGTGAGTTTCATTATTACAGGGTGCGCCATACTTCTGGCTTTGTGTTACAATTTAAGCTAAGCTTAATAAATACATATATATTACGTCAAAGAAAAAAAAAATTACTTTATCGCAAGAAAGCAATGGGTGTTCGGTTGTAATTGTTTTTTTCAACAAGGTTGGGGATTTAGAATACAACGACTGCACCTCTGAAAAGGGATAGGACTCCTAGTCGAACGACCTGTTGGCTGGAGGGACGACCCGTGAGGCTTAAGGATGGAAACCTCATGGCATGACATGCAACACTCCAATTTGGCCCTTACTTAGTCAAGGCTTAGAAACTATACGATTTTCCTGACCCTATTATTCTTCCTATCATATATGAGCTAGAAGACGTTGGCTGAGGGTCTTCATCTCCTGGGGATACACTCTATTTGATGGTAAAGTTCCAGTTCTTGAGCTCTGGAGAATGTGGAATACCTCTTCATCACCAATTCTCCTAGATACAATCTAACCCGGATCGATAGACTCTCGTCTATGAGTTAAATAGAAAAAAATGGGTTTTAAAACAATGAGTTTAAAAAAATGTTTTAAAAATTGAGTTTAAGAAATCAAGAACGAATAAAACACATCTTCGGCATAAAATAACCCAACAAGGGTTCATGTGCCGTAAAATCCAGCTAACCAACTAACCAACTATATAAGTGCGTATCTAATGGCTTAAAGGCTACGGTCTCTCCACTCCTGGTCTAAAAACTACTCGCAAACACCCATTTTCTGCAATGAAGGGTTCCAAATCGTTACAAATGTCGCCATTATGTAGAGAACGATTACGAAAGACGTAACATTCTGTGATTCATTACCGGGAACATTACGTGACACAAGAAGACCATGTTAAATAAAATAAATTGTTATAATCTGAAAAGATGTTAAATCGATTTACAAATAGGGCTCATTATGTGGACAAAAAATGAGAAAATTGCGTTCATTTAAATCAGTTTTGTTTTTACAGCTGTTAGACAAAGAATGAAAATCCACAAGGAACAAAAAATAAAGATAAAAGGAAAAAAAAAAATAAGAATAAGAAAACTGCACGCATTAGTTAATCCAAAATTAGATACATAAAAAGAACAGAGTAAATTTCAACACCATATGGCAATCAGTGTTTACAGATAACAATTTACTCACACACACACACACACACACACACACACACACACATACACACACACACACAATATATATATATATATTATATATATATATACATATATAGTATATGGTTATCACTAGCTCACCTACTCAGAAGTGGACCAAGTTTTTTTGTGGTATTATTAGTGCTCAATATCAGTAATAGAATTGATATATAGCAAAACAATGAGTGGTTTGTTGTGTATGTAGGTTGATAGGGTTAAAGATACCTAGAAGAAGAATACAAATACATTGAAAACACCCTCCCAAATTTAAAATACCCTAGACATTTCACTTTAAACGCCAAGAAAACTGCCTTTAAAACATACACAACTACGAAACCAAAAAATACCACCAGTACCACCACACCCTCCCTTTCATCCACAGACCCTTAACCCTACCACCCAACATACACAGCAACCACTTTATGACAAACTAACAGTCTAGGAATAGGAGTCATACAAACTACCTCCCAAACAATTAGGGACCTCACCAGCTCCTCCACATGCACAAACAATTTTAACACCTCTAATGCAGGAATTTACACCATTCCACGCAACGATTGCAACAAAAGCTACATCGAGGAAACCCCCAAAAGCCTTGATAAACGTATCTATGAGCATAACAGATCGATAAAGACAAACGACACCCAAAATGCCTTATTCACACACACAGCAGACTTCGATCACACATTCAACTTCAATCCGCGTCGCTGCACAAACTCATACATAATAAGAACCTGAGCCGTCTATGCGAATCGGCACTCATTGAAAACTATAGAGTGGTGAAGCAAAGGCAAGATTTCTTTAACCTTGACATAGCTATTGCAAAAATCGTAGCTCACGAGAACAAAATCAAAATCGAAAACGGATAAGAACACCAAACAAAATCCAATCAGAAATATTCCACTCCTAATGGTTCACAAAACTCTGCGGACAACCATCATCGTACACTGAACAACACTGATCTACACTCTGACTATCAAATTTCTTCAAAGACAACACACTGACCTCCACACCCCACATACAAAATCCCACAATTCCCCTCTCACTTCTCCTCTGTTCTTCCCTTATCCAATTACATTTTAAATATAAGAGCAGAATGTAAATGCATTTATCTCAACCAATTCTTTCAGGAATTCTCTAAAATATATTCAAACAAAATGTTCCAGACACCTCGGTACCTAAACCTTAGCTGACACCGGACACCCCATACTGACCTAAACTATCAAATTTTCTTCAAAGTCAACGAACTGATCCCGTAAAAATACCATTAACCACATATTAAGCCCACCCCTACTTTTCTCATTCCTCTATAACCTCACACCAAAACCCTCCCCTCTTGTCTCCCTTACCCAATTACTTTTCAGTATAAAAGCAGAACGTAAAAGCATTTATCTCAATAGAATTTTGAAAAAGCAAAACAATGAGGTAAAATATCAATTGAATTTAGTTGCTGTGTTGCTATATCAACTTTTTCCTGTATTTTCAACCATATATATATATATATATATATATATATATATATATATATATATATATATATATAGAATAGTATGTAAAAAATAGAAAAACAAAGTCTTCCAAAAAAAGATGAATTGATACTTTATGGAAAAGTTAATGTTATAACGTTTCGGTTCTAGAAACCTTCATCAGTCTTCATAATTTAATTCATAAAGAACGTTGTTAAAACCGAAACGTTATAACGTCGACTTCTCCAGTAATAAGAAATTATATATATATATATATATATATATATATATATATATATATATTCAGGCAGTAAAATATTTTGTATACATTGGCTTACTCATCAAGTTAGTTTTAGCCATACACTGTGGTAATATATATATATGTGGTATATATATATATATATATATGTGTGTGTGTGTGTGTATATATATATATATATATATATATATATATATTTATATAAAGAGAAAGGGAGAGAGTAGAGAGAGAGAGAGAGAGAGAGAGAGAGAGAGAGAGAGAGAGAGAGAGAGAGAGATTTACAATATGAATTCATCAGAGAAAGAGTGAAAGAATGAGTTTTTCGGTGCTAAGGAATAAATGTAGGTGTTGCTGAATCTACTACATATCTAGTGATATTTCTCTTCCAGTCGCTGATGGAAAGGATATTCTTATTTTTAAAATGACCAATATAAACGAGGCACCCTCTCTTTGACATACATATATAGATATATACTTACGTACATACATTTTGTGTGCGTGAATGCACATTCGCACGTGTGTGTGTGTGTGTGTAAGAGATAGTGTCGCTTCGAGCTATTTTTGTTTGCCCAAGGTACATAAGAGAGAGGGCCAATTTCAGCAGAAACATGACATTGACTAAACTGATATTGGCTCTCTCTCATTGTAAATATGTGATTTGGGAATAAGACGCACAATCAGAATGAAATCACGTGATGAGGTCGCCTCACTTGTTTTGAGGTTCATTAAGGAAGCCCGCCTTTTTTTTTCTTTTTGCTCAAGTGAAAAAGGCATCGAATTAAGAAAGAAAGATACTGGCGCCTATTTTCAACTCTCAAAAAAAAAAAAAAAGAACTTTGTTCTTTTCTTTCTTTTTCTTTTCTTTCTTTTTCTTTTTTTTTTTTTTTTTTTACTACTGGTGATTAATTCTAGATAACATCAATCTGATGTCGCTTCACTGAGAAGACAGTGATACAAAGGCGGATTTAATGCAAAAAAACAAACAGAAATAAACAATTATATACTGGACGTCAAAAGGCCCCAACAATAGCAGAAGTGAAAATCAATGATAATTATACCGTGATTCTTTTAATCTTATTCATTTGTGCGGCTCTTTAGTTTTGTGCGTATTCTTTTGATTTATATATACGTATTTTCTATCCCTGTCGACCAGGGCTTAAAATACGCCGACTGTACCTCTGCAGAGGGCAAAATCCTTCCGTTAGCCGTGAGTGGTGACTCGTGGTGCTAACGGATAGAACTCTGGTGGCTGAGCAGTCAATGGTAGCAATAAACCTATTCCTATCAAGCTGCTGGTCATATCAAGCCCTAGCACCTATATGATTGTCCCAACCCTATTGCCTTTATGGCAACCCCAACCCTTTTTATCATATATGTACTAGAAGGGTGTGGTTGAGAGTCTTAGTGTCCTGGGTGTGAGGTTAAACTCTATTTGATGGTGAAGTTCCAATTTTGGAGCTCTGGGAACTGTGTAGTACCTCTTTATCGCCATTACTCCCAGGTCTACTCAAACCCTGAATTGTAGTACCTGTTAGGATCCCATCCTTGGGTTTAATAGAAAAAAATTGTTTAAAAAATGTTTTGAAAAATTGAGTTTTAAAAAAATTGAGTATCGTACAAGAATGAATATGACAAAACGTCCCAGGTCCATTCTGACCCGGAGTGGTAGTACTTGTTAGGGTCCCATCTATGCGTCAAATTAAAAAAATGAGTTTAAAAAATGTTTTAAAAACTGAGTACCAATCAAAAATGAATTAAACATAATCTCTTCGACATAGAATAACCCAATAAGGGTTGACTTGCCGTAAAATCCAACCAACCAACCAACGAAAATATACGTATTTTCTGAAGACAAATTCGACGTCATCCTTAGAAATAACGTGTTCAAGTCTTGATAAGTGTTTGCGAAAAAAAAAAAACAGCCTTTTAGGACACGACCGAGTTTGCACCAGCTTTTGAGGGTGGGGTAATGAAGACTTTGCGTGATAGAGGATGTAAAAATGATTGAGTGGAACAAACACCCTGTGACATGCTTTATAGAATCTATATACATTTACCTGGCGAAAGTATCGCTGATTTAACCAGTGGAATAATCTGTATCATTGTTAGAAATAAGAATTTTCTACACCGTGCAATTGTTAACGATTATTCACAAGAAAATAAAGATGGCGGATTGCATCTTCAATCTCTTTAACACGAATTGAGGCAAAGCTGCTTTTTTGTCTCCGCTTCATAATCCATGTTAATGATTGGAACGATTGTGTTTGTCTTTTCTCCATGGATGGCTAAACAGTTTGATATAGAGCTGTCAATTTTGAGATACATACTTATTGAGTTTCAAAGGGAAGGTTTCAAAGTAAACAATTTCTCTCACGAAGAACAGTAGAGGGGCTTTAACATAAGACAGTAATCAGATGAAATCTATCTTGCTGCAAGACATAATTAATCGTACTAGTACAAAATAAAAAAACACACTCCGGGCGATGTAAAATAGATTTTTGAAACATATTGCCTGAGGAGTGGGAGTAAAAAATTCAATGTCACTGAGTTTGTACCCTAAGTAAGTAAAATCATCAGATTCATTAAAGGATTAAAGAATAAAACAATTTGAAATGTAAACTTTAAATATGTATTAGAATAAAACAAACTGTATATAGATATATAATACCAGTCATGTATTTATTAAAACTTGTTTTAAAAAACAATGAGGACTGTCTAATGTTGCATGTTCAAATTTTGAGTGTATTTATTCTGTTATGACGATTTTGGGAAATGTGACGTAAGCAGTGACGTATTTTTTGTTACAGACAAAAACCGGAAGCGAATCTCCATTATTAATAGATAACATGTTCATTTGTAAACTTTAAAAGAAAACAACTAAAATATTCTCTACAGTGTCTGATACAGCAAATCATGGTGGCCATTGTATGTAGTAATCATCATTATTATTATTATTATTATTATTATTATTATTAAGTTTTTATACCTGCCGTAGCCGGTGGTTAACTGAAGACTGAGTGAAACAAGTCTCGACGGTCTCCAGGACTTTTCTGAGTATTCTAGCCGATCTTAACAGTGCTGTAGTTTGGATGGTCTCGATTCTTTCTCTGATTTCCAATTCACCCAAATTATTTTCCACAGCTTTGGGGACCGTTCCAAGTGCACCAATTACAATTAGTACGACCTTCAACTTCATGTTCCACAGTTTTCTCAGTTCTCTGGCAAGGGCCAAGTACTTATCTATCTTTTGATTGTCTTTCATTTTCACTCGTTGGTCGGCCGGGGCGGCAAAATCTATGATATGACAGGTTCTCTTCTTGTCTATTAATACTAGGTCTGGTCTCCTGGCTGGGATTAGGTGATACATCTGTACCTCGAAGTCCCAGATAATTTTATGCGTCTCATTCTCCGGAACAGGTTCAGGCTTGTGCATATATCATTTAGTTGTATGTTGAAACTGAATTTCTTGCACAATTCCAAGTGCATTACCTTTCCCGCCGAGTCCTGTCTAGTCTTGTACTTTTTTGTGCTAGTTTTACGTATTCGCTTATTATACGATTAACCGTTTCGTCTCTGTCTCCACACATTCTGCACTTGCTATTCTGCAGCATCTTATCTATTTTTGCCCTTTTTAGTTTGTTCTTATAGCATCGTCTTGTGCTGCGGTTATAAGCAATTCGGTTTTTCTCTTGGGATACCGTTTCTTAGCCATGTCCATGTCTTCTGATGTAATATCTCTTGAGTTTAACGCTTGTAGTACCCATATACTTCAAGCGTCAAACTCAAGAGATATCACATCAGAAGACATAGACAGGGCTAAGAAAAGGATACCTCGAGAGAAACCGAATCGCTTATATTATTATTATTATTATTATTATTATTATTTACACCTTTTGAGTTTTCACATTAGCTTTAACTGATGGTCTTTCACTGAGTCTGAGTGACAGCAAGTCACCTCAGGTCTCCAGGACTCTTCTGAGTATTCTGGCAGATTGCAGTAGTGCAGTGTTCTGAATGGTTTCAATCCTTCCTCTGATTTCCAAACTTTCCAAACCCCTTTCCAATCCTTTTGGGGCTGTTCCAAGTGCACCAACTATAATTGGTATCACTTTGACTTTCATATTCCATAACTTTTTCAGTTCTCTGTCAAAGTCCAGATATTTGTCCATTTTTTCATTTTCCTTTGATCTGCTGGAACTGCAAAAATCCACCAATTGACAAGTTCTTTCTTATTTGTTTATCAACACTAGGTCTAGTCTTCTTGCTGGGATAAGGTGATCCGTTTTTCTTTCAAAGTCCCAGCGAATTTTATGCGTTTCGTTCTCAAGAACAGATTCTGGTTTATGCATATACCATTTTTTGGCATGGTCAAAATTAAATTTTTTGCATATTTCCCAGTGGATCACCTTCCCAACCCAGTCGTGTCTAGTTTTGTATTCTCGTTGCGCTAGTTTGCTACATTCGCAGAGTATATGGTTTACAGTCTCATCTCTATTCCCGCAAAGTCTACATTTACTATTTTGTTGGGTCTTATCAATTTTCGATTATTATTATTATTATTATTATTATTATTATTATTATTATTATTATTATTCCATTTCATACGCTTCCTCCTAATCCGTGAAAAGGAGACGCATAAAATTAATTGGCCATAACATCAGACACGGTGGGAATTAACAAATTTGTCATTTAGTGAATTTTATTTTTCAAGCAGACTTTAGATTGAAAATATAAAAAAAAGTTCGGAAAACAGGACATATATGTTTATATAATTTGCAGTTGGAGTTTTTTGAACTGGGAATGAAATTCGGTAAAGTGAAGATCAGCGGAAGAATCGAAACCATCCAGACCACAGCACGACTAAAATCAACTAGGATCATTAGAATTTTAAAAAAGTATTTACATGAAATTAATTTGTTTAAAAAGTTTTTCATCGTCTGGGATAAATATCGAATTGACAACAAAGATTATGAAATTGTAATTGACTAAGCTTAGCTTAGTCTTAGTACAAGGCCTAACTAATGGGGCACCCCGTGAGAAACGCACTCACTAACTATGATCTGCTAATTTAGCCTGCTAACCATTTGAGATGCACAGAGAAATAATAATTATTTACTAAGCTTATCTTAGTTGCAAAAGACCAGAAGTATGGGTCACTCAGTGAGAAATGAACTCACTAACCATTAAATCACGTAAGGTGTCAGAGATTATGAAATAGACATTGTTGAGAAAAATGAAATAAGTTCAAGAGGTGTTTGAGATTTGTTTGTCAGTCTTAATTTGCGCTCCAAGTCTTGCCCGGTATGGGACCGGTACTTCAACTAGTATATAAATAAACTCTTCTTTGTCTCTTTTGCCCTGCGCATTAAACCCTAAAAATATGGCGCATCAAATATCTATTACCCTTGAATGCTTGCCCGGGAATTGTAAACGACACTTATCATTTTAGGATATTTCTTCTTATGTAACTTCTTATTGCTGGATTCATTTTTTAATTTTTTCAATTTTTAAATCAGTTTAAACAGTGGGAAATTTGATTCGCAAATAATGATAAGAAGTCTTGCAGCAACCTTCACTTTTTTGACTCCATATTGGATTCTTTTTTTTTCTTCTTTTTTTTTTAATGTATAATCTAAATGGAATTTTTTTCAAATAACTATATTTGAGTTCTCACCAGAAGAGGACAACCGTTGAACTAACCGGAGGGTTTAACTCTAAACGGCAGCTAATGACTGCGAAATTTCAGTTTAAAATTGTTCTCGTCTTTAGACACACTGTGAGATGCGCTGCGTGAGGCAGGAAGGCCCGGGGCTCTGGCTCAAAGCAACGAGGGTGGGGACAGGCATTTTAATTCACTTGTGTTTCATTTGTTAGAATTCTGAATCTTGCTTCTTTTCTTCAATATTATAATTGTGTTTCCGAAATTCCCAAGAATATGAACGCTTCAACAAAGTTTAAAAAACAGATTAATATCTTGCTGAGGATTACCGCCCTTCGAAGGCTAAGGGTAGAGGCCATAGCTCATAGGATAAAACCTATGATTTTATTTTACAGGAATATTAATTTGCTTATAAATCTAATTATAATGGAGGTTCGGGGTCTGTCTGTAATCGAAATACGTCACTGCTTACGTCACAATACCCTAGGAATTGCGTAAGTTTATCAATGCGTATTCAATTTATAGTCAAAATCATTAATATATAGAATAAATCTTATTTATTATTATGTCTCAATGAAAATCTGAGTTTGGTTTATTAGTGCGCTATCCTGTAATGTGTGTTACATATCAATAAGAAATAGGGATTTACATAATATATATATTGTGGTTAATTTGCATATTGATTTTGACAAAACCGGGTTTAATAAATAATTACTTGCTGTTATTGATCTCTAATATTATTATTTTAATACCAATGTATTAAAATCAACCCTATGAATGATTTAAGCCAATTAAAATATAGTTAAAATAAGTATTTCTAATTTAATAGATTTCATTACTTTAAAAATTAGATACTTACGCCTGGAGGGCACATATTTTTACTATTTGTATTAACTGTGTGTTATTACAATACTTGTCTTTCGTTTTGTTCACCAGGGATACTACGACATTTTTCTTCCTCATAGAACGTCGCTTATTAAGAAATTAAGGTTTGGATTACAGCTGACTATTATGGTAGAAAAACAATTCATTAGTACTAACTAGCAAGAATATGCGTATTCCGCCGGGCGTAAGTATCAAAGTTATAATGTAATGAAATATATTAAATTAGAAAAAGTAAAGAAAGAAGTATATAAAAAGATTACACTTATTTTGATTATATTTTAATTCGTTTCTATATAAAATCATTAATAAGATTGATTTTAATATGTTGGAGAATAAAACAATAATATTAGAGATCAATAACACCAAGTAATTATTTACACAAATGGACTTCGTTCAAAAACAGAATAGTCGAGGTGTTTATTTGCTTGAAGAGATTTCTGTTGCAGAGCTTAGCTTTCAGAAGTTTTCGTGTTCTTCTAAGATACTCTTTTTTCCCTTTTCATTTATCTCTGTTTGACGCTGTCCACTTCCAATATTCACAAGTATTTGCAATTTCCTTTATTAGTTCTATTCCTTCAGTTGTTTCTCCTTTTCCCTTCTTTTATCATGAGCATGGCAAATGGTTCGATCCCAAATTTCATTCTTATATCGAGGCTTATATTCTTATGATTAGTTTGGTCTTCATTTCTTTTTCACTTTCAGCAAAAATTTTGATATCATCCATGTACATAAGGCTATTTATTTTTCTGTGATTTTGTAAATTTGTAAATTTGTAGCTCTCCTGCACATTCCTAAGTATGTATTAACCAATCCTTCCGCACTAGCCACAAGGTCAATTTTTAAGTGGAGTTTTTATTCTCCCAGAACGGTTGTGCCATAACAAGTCTGCCCTACTATTTACCCATATCTTGAGGGAAAATATTTGGATTTATGCCATTCTTAAGAGTATTAGCTCTATGTAAAATACAACTAATCTCATCCAGGATTTGAACTCGTGTTGCCGTGTTCGTTTCCTACAACGATGACCATTACACGTCCGACGCCGCATTTCTTAAGTATGTAATTTAGTGGCATTATTGATAAAAAAGTAGCGAGTGTTATTCTTCCAAGAAGATTTGAATTTTCACCTCAGTTAGGTTTTGTCATCTTGCTGTTAATTCCCCTTTCCTGTTTTCCATGGCTTTTGCGATGAAATTTATGACTTTGTCAAATATCTTGTACATTTTAGGCAGCCAATTATCCAAGTTTGAGGAACCATATAATCGGCTTTTTTGTAGTCTATTTATGCTATGGCTACATTTTTTTCTGTCTTGTTCTAACGTTCTTGATAAGGTACTGATCAATGTACTATGTAACATAATAGAGGGGGGAGATTCAGTAATGTAACAGTGATGTGTGAATTAGCATGGAAATATTTTTAGGAGGAATATAAGAATTACATGTAAATTAGAATGGAAAAGTTTAAGGATGAATCATCATATTGCTACATGGCATTTTTTCTATTGGTCGAGAAGTGCCAGGTGGTGAAGTGGAGGAGAGAAAGAGTGAGAGGTGAGAACGTTCAGAGAGTCTGGTATGATGCGTTGACAGAGTGCGACATGGGTTCTTGCTCTTGGCAGTTGTGACTTGGGGGGGGGGAATAAAAATCTCATGAGAAAAGTGGCCTTGTGTTATTACTAAAAACTATAAATGGCACAAAGCAAGTTGTCCCCCCAGCACATCAAGTTGGTTCCCAGACTCCAAACACCAAGGAAGTGTCAGCATCAACCCAGAAACCGGATTCAAGCCTCTCCACGTAGCACAGAATATGAGATAAGTATATATCTATAATTTTTACTATCAACACATCATCACTCAATTCCGATATGAGAGCATAATGCCGCAATTGTAGGTCATATGTTTCGCTTGATCTTTCGTGTCATCATTTCGCTACTTTCTGAAATAGTCCACAGCCTTTAATAAATTGCTTCATTTATCTGTGCAGTTAGAAAGGTCCACATCATAATTAGACATGTTATCCGTCTATAGTTATCCCTGTTGGCTGGGGCTTTAGAAAACACCAACTGTACATCTGAAGAGGGGTACCCCCCTAATGGGGCCACCTGTTGACCGTGGGTGGTGATCCGTGATGCTTAAGAGATTGAACTGAGTAGTCCATAATAGTCCACATTCGTCCTTACTTTAGCTAGACTGGCGGTCTGAGAAGCCCCCCTCCGATCAATCGACAGATCATATCAAGCCATAGCACATATACAATTGTCCCATCCCTATTGCCCTTATTGCAAGCCCAACCCTTTTTTATCATATATGTGCTAGAAGGCGGTGCCTGTGGGTCTGGGTATGACGTTAAACTCTATCTGATTGAGAGGTTCTAATTCTGGAGGTATGGGGAATGTGAAATACCCCTTCACCCCCATTACTCACAGATCAACTTTGAATCACAGTGGTAGTGCCTGTTAGTCAGCAGCTATGGGTTAAGTAGAACAAAATCATTTTAATAAATGTGTTTAAAAAATTGAACTAAAAAACATTGAGTGCCCATCAAGAATGAATAAAATAAAACGTCTTCGGCATAAAATAACCTAATAAGGGTTGACATGCCGTAAAATCCAACTATTAAGGATTTAATAACACACAGAGAAGATTTTCGGGATTTTGAAATTTAAAAGCTGAGAGACTAAATCTTTGTGTCTCTTTTTATAAGAAGAATCGCTCTGTCGATGAATTACTGGGAGGATTATTTACCTCGCAACAAGACAAATGAAATATAAATGCGATTGGTTATCTGAAATAAAGGCTTTGCAACACAGAGTAGATCAGAGAATTTATATATATTTACTTTTTAGACTGGCGAGAAATTGATGTAGCCTTTTGGAAATAGAATCTACACGCAATCACGAGAATCGGATAATGTCTACGAATTTTCGTCCGATATCGTATTATCTAGCAGATGACGTCAGTCGAATTCGATATAGCAGTGATCGAAGATCGATCAGCAAATCTAAAGCAATCATCCGGCAAGACTTTCACTTCCATTCATTCCCCTCGTTCATTCTTTCTTCGTTTATTCCATTCCATTAAAGCAGATGATAAGCGTCCGCTGTCTAGCGTCTTTTCATTCCTTCTTATATTTGCTTTCATTTTCTGGCTGACGGGCACCGTGATCTGTCTTCCCTTTTTTACTTCACAATTCAACCTCCAACACTTGTTGAAATAGATTCGGTCGTATGCATACAAGTAATACCCTAACTGTGAGAGTCCGCCCTGTTGGCTGAGGTGGTTCAATAAGCCGACTGCAGAGGGTAAGACCCCTAATGAAGCCACCTGCTGGCCGTGAATGGCGACCCGTTATGCCCAAAGATAGGATCGTGGTGTTAAATTTGTTCTTTGATATGCAACACCCTACAGCGAACCATACTTGGACTAGATGAGCTTTCGGAAAGGACAAAACCGTTCAATCGGATGGTCATATCAAGCCCTTCCACCTATATGGTAGCCACGTCTACAAACAATAGTGTCACTGACAGTTTCTTGTTTATGCGATTTTAAAACCAAGCATCATATGTGTGTGTGTGTATGTGTATGTATTTATATATTATATATATATGTATATATATATATATATATATATATATATATATATATATATATATATATATGGTAAGAAAAGGGCTTAAAATCGGTAATATTAACAGTTAGAGATCTATTTCTATCCATATTTATGTGCATATAAGTTTAATCAGAGCTAAATCTTATTGAAATTTCATGAATCCATTTCAATAAAATTTAGCGGTCTGATGAATCTCATACATATATACTTAGACATATGGGTAGTAATAGATCTATAGCTGTTAATATGACCGTTTATTAAGCCTTTTTCATTACCAAATATATTAAACATTAGGTCTCAACTTGGATCAGAAAAAATGTTACATTCCGTTAATAAAAAGGCTCATCATGGAATCTTATATATATATATATATATAGTCATCCACAGACACGGTGAATCATGTCTCTTCGGTGTGGTTTGACATTAACAGTCCGGATGGAAACCCGATCGATTTATCATCAGCCAGACTTCTTAACAACTCGGCCATCAGCACCTATAGAATGGAACGAGGATTTTAACTGATAAATACATACATATGTATATATCTAAATGCCGCCAGAGGGCGGTGCATCCGTTTTATAGGAGAGCATTGCCTTTAATCATAGTTGGCGTTCATCAGCGAAATCTCCTCTAAAGTGCTCAACCCACCAGGAGTGGGGAGCATATATATATATATATATATATATATATATATATATATTTATATAGTGCTAGTATATGTACCCTGTATACTTATAGCAGCCTTCGAATTGTTGTACCACTTCTAATAACGAACGAGTTCATAACTGGACATACTCTCGCTTATCTAAGCAATATCTCATATCACAGCTCGTTCAATTTGGCATCAGAAATTGAATATTTACCTTAAATTGAATGAAGAGTTTGCTAGCTAAATATTTAAAATAAAAGTCTTAAATCGGTAAGGCGACCATCATCGATGAAAATAGCTTTTAAAAAAAGGCTATAGAATCGCTCATTATTTTTCCAAGAAAGGTAAAAAGAGAAAAGAGAAAAGAGATGAGTAAGTTACAGGTCGTCTAAGTAATGATCAAACTCGGAATATTAATCAAAATGATTAATGTACAAAGGAAAATACTGGCGAATTGATGAGTCTTAAGTCATATTTGGAACGTTCCCATGACCAGTAATAGGATGGGAACTTTACCAAAAACAACACTCCAAAATCAATTCTTCTTTTCCTGCCAAAGATCGGTGTAGCCAAAAGATCAATCCGAAAATTCATTCATACTTTTCATGTACAAATAATTAGTGGCGAAATTTTACACAATTAACCCGGGTGTTAGACGTAGATAAATCTAATAATCATATTTAACGACACTTATCTTTATAGCAAGATTTTTTAACATATAATCTCTGTATTGATATATATATATATATATATATATATATATATATATATATATATATAGAGAGAGAGAGAGAGAGAGAGAGAGAGATTTTTAAAAACTTTTTGTCACACCTTGTATTCTGAAAAAAATAACATTCCAATCATTGTTCATTTTTAACTTGGTAAATACAGCTTCCAAATCGGCACATTTATGACACACCTTGTATTTTTTTTTTTAAATTTCATTCATTGTTCATTTCTATCTTGTAAATACAGCTGCAATCTAGATACTATTATGACATATCTTGTATATGTATATAAATATATATAAAGATATACCTAAAATCTTGCTATAAAGATAGGTTTTATTATATGTATATATATATGTGTGTGTGTGTGTGTGTGTGTGTGTGTGAGTAAATAACAGAGTCGGTAAAATCCTACAAAATGTAATTATAAGTTGAGGAATAAAAGCGGATAAAACAAACAACTTCATTCAATTTATATTACGCCTCGGTGTAGTGACGAGGCTTCAATAGAATTTTATTTGCGTATATTTCTTATGTATACGGAGTATTATGATTAAATTCTGATGAAGCCTCGATAATACATTCAGGCGCAATATTAATTGATTGAAGTTGTTCTTGTTTTAATCCTCAACATTTAATTACATATATATATATATATATATATATATATATATATATCAATATTTTGTAGATAATATTAGTGGTATATTTCCAACCACCCTAACATATATATATATATATATATATATATATATATATATATATATATATATATATAATATATATTATATTATTAACCCTAGGTTGAAACAGGGTTAGAAGTGTCTCCCAATAAATAGAGGGAGTGCTTATATTTTGTTTATATTTATTTTTTCGACCTACTCTGTACAAACAAACTCCAAAGCACCCTCTCTCTCTCTCTCTCTCTCTCTCTCTCTCTCTCTCTCTCTCTCTATATATATATATATATATATATATATTATATATATATATATATATATATATATACTCGAATAACAGCATTTCATTGCCTCGACGAAGTTCAGCAACGATTACAAGTTCAATAATCAAATGGCTGACCATTTAAGCAATAGCTGGTACTGTAAGCAACCTGTTATCAAAATTCGGTATTAAATAATCTGAAAAGGGTTGATATGCCGTAAAATCAAACAACCAATAACAACCAACATTTTATTTCAGTCAACAAGAAAAGAAAGCAGGAATTCATTGACCTTTTTTATTGAATAGAATTGAATTGCAAAAGCAAAAGTTTTTTAATATTTTCTATTGTTTTAAATCTTGCACAAATCTATCAAGACATAGAAAAGGTGAATTCATATTTTTTTATTGAACACTCGCCAAACTTATAAGTTAATTTCGATATCCCTCCTAAAAACAAACAGAACTTAATGGGTACAGCAATCTTAGGAAATAAAAACATTTCATACTCTTTAAAAGGACTTAAGTAGTGGTAATGATCATATATATATATATATATTATATATATATATATATATATATATATATATATATATATATATATATATATATATATATATCAACTGAAAGCGGAAGGTCGTCAGCACTACACTTCCCCTACTGACGACCTCCGCTTTCAGCATTTGAGAATTTCCATCATTGGAGTAAGAACTATATTCAAGTCCTGAATGGTCTAATAAGAGACCGAAACGTTGCACCGTCGACAATAAACATCAAGTTTCCACAACATCCCGTGTTTGTCTACTTTTCTCCACATATATTCAACTGTATATATATATATATTTATTGAGTTACTGGTCGAAATAAATTTATAATACTCAAATGACGTTTGTTAAGTTTTTCTTTCTTATTGAAAGTATATATATATATATATATATATATATATATATATATATATATATATATATATACTTTCAATAAGAAAGAAAAATTTAACAAAACGTCATTTGAGTATTATAAATTTATTTCGACCAGTAACTCAATAAATGAGGCCAGTTTCCCCAGCTACATTACACAATAACCAGGAAAGCAACCCAGAATGTATTCTAGCTTGTTTTCTTATTTTACTTGGTTATTATGTAATGGCTGTCTGAAGAAATTGGGCTCATTTATTGAGTTATCGGTCGAAATAAATTCCTAACAGCCAAATGATGTTTTTTTAAGTTATTTCTTTCTTACTGAAAATATGAATATTGCTCTATATGTAATTAATGTATCAATTATCTTATATTGAGATATCTTAGGAATATTTTGCATAAATCTACTAGTGTACATTGTGGATATACGGTGGATATAGATGTTCCCAAATAGAATCATTCACAACTTGCCAGTCAATTGGATATTTTACTTACGATTTCCAAACCAAGTGAATTTTTGTGTTCATGTTTTCTTTATATGCTGTTGACTGGTGCATCATGAGAAATGTCAAACACTTGATTCTAGTTTAGTTTGTTGGGCATGGAGGGGAGGCTGAATTTCTTTGAACGGTATTTAAGGGAGGGCATTGTTGGTTGGCTGGTTGGCTGGTTGGCTGGTTGATCAAATATTACGGCTTATCAACCGATTGGGTCATTTTATATCGAAGAAGTTTGTTTATTCATTCTAAATGGCTACTCAATTTTTTTAAACTCAATTTTTTAAACATATTTTTAGAACTCATTTTGTTCTATTTAACCCATAGGTGGGACCCTAACAGGTACTACCAGTGGATCTGGGAGAAATGGTGATGAAGAAGTACCCCACATTCCCCAGAACTCCAGAATTAGAAATTCACCAGGAATGTCATTTAAGACTTCAGGCACTGCCTTTTAGCACATATGTGATAAAAAGGTGGAGGTTTGATATAAGAACAATAGGGTTGGACAATCATATAGGTGCTTGAGCTTGACATCACTAGCCAATTTATTGGAGGGGACCTCTCCGACCTTCCGTCTAGCCTAAGTATGTGGAATGTTGTATGTCATAGACTGCTCAGCCACCAGTGTTCCATCCTTAAGCAGCAGGTGACCCCATTGAGGCGGGTCTTAGCCCTCTGCAGAGGTGCAGTCGGAATATTCTAAAATCTCAGCACACAGGGCTTTGTAATCTACTATTTATTTCATGGTTTCTTACTTTACTTTTCCTTTATTGCCTGCAGTTTATTTTGGTGTGTTTTTTGTTTAAAGGGAATAGCGCTTTGTGAAATGTAAACATCCGAGTCACCGTGTCCATTTCTTGCGATAATAACCATTACAAAACGAGCGCCTCCACCATCAGGCCACATAGGATGAAACTGGGAGTCATCAAGTGCCATTGACTCTATTACGCTATCCAACCACACACACACACACACACACACCACACACACACACACACACACACACACATATATGTTATATTGCTGTCTTATCATTGTGAAACTTGCATCAACTAACCATTCTGACCATTTTCACCGGTAAGTCACGTTTTCCACAAATACCATATATATATATATATATATAAAGAAAAATAAAGGAAATAAAGTACAGAATTGATAAAATAGGATAGTTTAATCAAACTTTATCAATGTTATCCATTCTATACTTTCTTTCCTTTATTTCTCTTTTCAACATACCGTCGGATTCACTTCCATTTTCATTTTACACACACACACACACACACACACATACATAATATATATATATATATATATATATATATATATATATATATACCAGAGAGTATGGTTAACACTATTCCATTTGATGAGACAGTAGTAAGCCAATATATACAGTAGTATTAAAAGAGTGCTTAACATCTGTGATAGAGCAATATCATGCCAGCATAGGCTATGCCCGGATCAGGCGCACCCACACTTATACATCACATACGAAATAACCAAATGTCCCGTGCATATAGTTACACAATTTCAAATGACAAATTCACAATCCCTTTTGTCCATCCTTTTTTATCTTTTTCAAAATCTTTCAATGCCTGAAGATTGCGCTGTTTAAACAAAGTTTAAAAGAGCATGGAACCAATGTGGTAACAGATTAGTTACCATGCAATTAAATATATAAAAGAATAACATATTCATTATTATTCTTGTTATTTATATATATATATATATATATATATATATATATATAATATATATATATATATATATCAATAGTTAATTATAGATAAATGAGAATGAGATGCTTAATTTACACTATATGTATTTTATTTTTCGAAATGTATCAATACTGAAGCTCTATTTACTAAGATACAATTGAAAAGTGTAGCATTAACTTTCTTTAAATAGTCCCCTTGGCATCGATTGGTTGAAGCGCCAATGGACCTCTTCTTTTGATTTAGTGTTAAACATGCTGTCATATAACTTTTAACGTCCTCCGCCTTCTCAAATCTTAACTTTGGATTCAACTATCAGTTTAATAAAAGACAATTAAATCACATAGCGCTATATCTAGTCAGATGAATGTATTTCACAATATATATATATATATATATATATATATATATATATATATATATATATATATATATGTATAATAGATATATTATATATATATATATATGCTATGTGGTTGTGTGTGTGTGTGTGTGTGTGTGTGTATTTGAGTGAGTTGAGGTAGCGTGGATATGGAGTCAACACCTGGTTACTGAAGATAACAAGATTAAAACAGACTGTTAGCATCCCATATTGTGTGTATGTGTGTATGTGTGTTGATAAGACAAATAGAAATAATCCTTATGTGTTATATGTTTATGTTTTTTTTTTTTTTTTTAGTTCCCTACTAGTTTCGATTCCAGGTCATTGTCAGAAAAAATGTTTTCTGACGAACATTTTTTAGAAAGTGTTTTAAAAATTTGTTGATCTGATCTAAGAGAAACGATGAAAAATGAATTGGTGACATATCATATCCGTTTATTGAATGAACATTATTTTCTGGTATCCAAGTATCTTCTACTGACTTTTGAAATTGATGTCTGTTATCGTAATAACCTGGCACTGAGCACTCCATGTGGTATATTGAAAGTTCGATGTGCATATTTCAAACTAGCGGTGACTGCTTTGCTAGGCATGTATTTATTTTGGTGTTTATGTGTCACCTTAAATCTGTCCGTCTTATTTCAAAGCAGGCTTGTGGGATCGTTCAGTTTGATGTTAAAACCATTTGGGATAAGTGTTTGGAGACGATTTATCCATTTATCCTCGTATGTTTCAGTTCTAGTCTTGATATTGTCCAATACGTTTTATTTCAATTATTTCTATGATGCTGAACTTTATGTCTGTTACAAACGTGACTGTTTGATCGGATATTTTGTTCTAAAAGGATTAGCATGTTTTAATTCATAGATTTGATTGTGTCTGTAGTTCTTTAGTTTAAAATAAAATATCCATTCTAGCTTTCAGATTTATTGTTTTTGGCAGCGTATGCAGTCTACTAAATAGATTATATTTTTGCGTCTGCAATTAAATTCGTAGTCAATTTTTAAAAGTTTTTAGTTGTAAATCTAATGAATGAGTTAATTGACTTGAGCATAGTTTCTTTTTAATATTACATGGTTGGAAATATCTAGAGGATTTTTTTATGAATTACTTTGTTATTTAGTAAGATGCTGCTTATCAGGTTATTTGGTTGACGAATTTGCCTGGTTCTTGGAAAAACTATCTCTTGTTTGTTTGTTAATTGATTTTAACGGCATATCAACCCATCTGGGGTTATGTCAAGCTTAACGGTTAGGAATTAATACATATCGTGTATTTATATTTATACTTTTTAGTAATTGGTTTTAACAATGTGTTAGCATTATTGTGGATTATGTTGTATGGTATTGATTAGTTTCATGTCTATATTCTATGGTATAATTTATTTCCCTAAAAAAGGAGAGAATATCCTCTATGTTGACATTTTCAAACATATCTTTCATATTGTTTGTTTTAAAATAACGGTTTCTGATGTGAGCAAAAAACCTGCATTCCATGAATAAGTAACTGTCAAACGTGTTTGACATGTTCCACATTGTGGTTGTTATTCTTGTTTGAGTATACTGAAGTGCATTAGTCTTGTATGACCAGTGCGTAATCAGGACGCAATGACTTGTTTCTTTCCAGACTTCCTTAAAGTTGGTCTCCAGCCTCCCAAAGTGGGTTTGATTAGGAAGAGTTTATTGTGGATGTTGTTATTTCAGTGTTGTTGTCATTTTGTTTGAAGGAATCTATTAATTTTATGTTTCAAGTCAGTATATGATATCTTGAAATTGTCAGGGATCAAATCTAGAGCCGATTTAGCTGCAGAGTCAGCTCTTTCATTCCCCCTCACTATATGGCTTGGGATCCAGCATAGCATAATCTCCTTAGAGTTAGACATCGAGTCTAATCTATTCAGGAGCTTAATGATAAGAGGGTCTTCCAGGTTTTTTTTTATTTCTTAATGATAATAGGACAGAGAGGAAGATGATATATTTTTTGTGGTTATTTCCAAAGATGATGTCAAGTGCTAGATCTGTTGCACGGGTTTCAGCTGAAAAAATGGAACTTTCAGTTGGGAGAGTTTTTCTTACAATTTTTTTTATTTGAAATAGCTTCACATGCTATCTCTATCTCCGTGTGCTTAAGTTATACGAGTATCTATGGACACTGCAATCTTTCTATTAAGGAATATTAAAGATTGTCTGAGAAGGGGTATCCACGAACGCTACACTCTTTCCCCCTTTTAACTATTTCAAGGAATACATCGAACTTTATGCCACAAGGAATATATACTGAAACTAAATACAATAGTGATAAAAATTGTAATACTATGTAATTTGTTGATTGATAGATTTTAACGGAAGGCCAATTCATCCAGGGTTATTTTATGCCAAGAGGTTAGAGAATCGCGTTCATATTTAGATTTTTGTGTCGTTATTTCTTACGAGGCTCTTTTTTGCTCAGAGTCCCAGCAAATACGAATATTTCTTTACAGATCCATTTGACCTATAGATGGGACCTTAACATGAACTTCCACAGAGTCATAGTTGGCCTGAGAGTATGCATGTACTCAAACCTCCCCTCAATGGTCCATTTTAAATCGGAGTTTGAATTCAGAATGTTCTTTCTCCGAGACCGGTTGCCGTACCAAGATTAAAGAGCCCAGTTTATCATACTATTTATCCATAACTCCAGAGAGAATAGTTGGAGTCATATATTTCATAAGGGTATTAGTGCTATGTGAAAAGAAAACGGCCTCGTCCAGGATTTTCGAACCTGAGAATAATGACAATGAAGGTGTACTCCACATTATCTAGATTTCCAGAAAAACTGCTGTAGACAGATTATCAAACATATGGAAATTTGATCTCTCTGATAAGATAAAGCGAAAATTCTTTTAAACTGGAGTTATGTCAGTGTTATTATAGGGTGGCACCACTTGGACTCCGAGAAAACGACGAGAAAAAAGACATAGAAACTATACAAAGATGATATGTACAGTCTTTAAAAAATCCTGGAAGCAGCACCCCACATATAGCAGCTATATAGACACTTGCCTCAACCCACACAAACTATTTGGGTAAGATGAACAAGACATTCGGAACATCATCATAGATGCTTAGTTTAGTGTTGTACCCAGGGCACTCCTATTTTAAGGGGTCTTACCCGTTAGCAGAAGACATACAGAATATCATAAGCCTCACCGACAGGGTATGTGAGTGTGTGTGTATGTGTGTCTGTGTGTATATGTGTGTGAGTGCATCTGAAGTTGAATCTAGGCAATAGTCTCGCTCTCTTTCAAAATTAAGAACACAGTCATTTGAGGAAATAATTACGAGCTATGGATTTTAAATAAGTATGTTTTTCCACATTTCGTTTAATTTCTGTCGTCAAGATAAATAAAAGCTCGGCTAATTGAATCTAATTACATACAACAACTTCACTCTAAAAGCTTCTTAAAAGTTGCAAAGTTTTCGATGACTGATTAAAGTAACTTTATCAAATAGCATCTTCACTGGATAATCCTATTTGTAATAAAAACCCATTTAAGTTTAAAATTAGAGAACCCAACAAAGAACAACATTTTCATTTGTGTTTATGGCTTCAATCAATTAGACAGTAAAATGTTTCCACTTACGTCGATTCTTAATTTTTAAATCTTGCAAATACACGGACTGCTCTAATGATACTTATCTGAATAAAGGAGATTTTCTTTATTCAAATGACAACTCAGTGTAACTGTGAACAATAGTATGTTCAAAGTGTTTAATAAACTAATTAATTATCAAAATACCATCGATGTTATTGATAACGCAATAACTTACCTCTGGCTTCTCCAAGTTCTGAATTCAGTATTGTCAATCTCCTAGACAGGTTATTCCTCCTACTAACCTACGTTTATACTGGGTTATTATCACATAAAAAACATAATGAGAATTTTAGTGATAGGTAGGGATATATGAACAAAATAGGGGCGATATATATATATATATATATATATATATATATATATATATATATATATATATAGTTTAGTTTATATCTATTTGCATTGGAACAATTCTGCCACCATTGGTTTCTTGCTGTGTAGCAGTCATCAGGTAACGAAAGTATTTTGAAAATGATGCAAATTATATAAATATGGTCAAATGTGTGCGTTTGGTTATATATAATATACATAGGATATACACACATATAATATATATATATATATATATATATATATATATATATACTACTCTGTTCATATTTATATATATCAATATATAATATATAATATATAGATATATAAATTAGAACAGAGTAGCATATATACATACATACATACATATATATATATATATATACACACACACACAGTCACACAGACACAGACACAGACTCACAGTCACACACACACACACACACACACACATATATATATATATATATATATATATATAATATATATATATATATATATATGCAGACTTTGAGAGAAATAGCTAGCTAGCTAGATGTATATGAATAGACTGGTTTAAAAAGATGAATAGAATAATTATAATCATCATGGTTATCATCTCCATCACTGTCTGAATCTATCAATATTAAAAAGGGAAAAGGTATATACTCAAACTATAGCAGAGCATTTTCGGTGTTTCCGCGTCTTGTATTGAGGGGAGCGAGGATTAAATATACATTGGACACAACTCAAGAACTACAGTCCAAATGACACAGGACCTTATCGCAAAGGTCCCGGTCAGAGATCGACGTCACTCCCGATTCAGATAATGCAAAACTCTGTCTGACCATAAATTGTCTTTCTTTTTCTGCCTTTGTTATGTTCCTCAAGTCGCTTATTTGGTCTAGTTATTTTCCGTAATTAATAAGGGTGAGACCCAATCAGGGATCGGTGCCAAGTTGCACTCTATAGTGGCAGACTTGGCAGCCAAAAGCGGCTTTGAGTTACAAGCCAATTATTGTTTTTCCCCGGTGAGTGGTCGGTTGATCGAATGGCTGGGGAAAAGTAGTCTTTAATGATAACAAGCCATTTGCGTTATTCATTGTACTCTGTTGATTGTGATGCGAAAAATCTTTTCTTCTTCTCTTCTCACTATACTAGCCCCTACCACTCACTCCAGTCCTGATATTGAGAAAGAAAGGTGACTTGGCACTAAGGCAGCTTCTTCTGATATGATAATATAAGCTTAGAATTAGAAGTACACTGCTTTCGTCAAGGAAATATACATGCAAGATTCACGTTTCTCTGTTGACATTAAACACCTTGTTTCTATTATTGTATAACATCTTTTGTAACAATAGTTTTGTAGTAATAGTTAACTGCCTATGCACAAAACATTGTGGGACGTATGTTTGGAATAAGAGGACAGGCAGAAATCTCTGATTGGTAGGCAACTAGTTTAGGAGAAAGACAACTGAAGCCAAAACCAGTCGCTGTACTCCCTCGCGAAGTTCTACATTTTTCTTCAACTTTCTTCAGAGCCCTGTCAACTGGGGCTTTACAATGCACCGACTGTGCCTCTGCAGAGGGATAAGATCCTCTCAATGAGGTCACCCTTTAGACGTGGTTGGCGACAAGTGATGCTTAAGGATGGATCCTGGTGTCTGAGCAGTCCTTGACATGCAACACTCTATATTTAGAATAAGAGAGCAGGTAGAAATCTCTGTGTTAGACAACACATTTGGAGAAAGATAAATCCGATTCCAAAACCAGTTGCTGTAGTCCCTAAGGGTGTTCTTAGCCAAGTACGTTCACCATAGAGGTATATGCATTTGATGCATATCAACTACTTTGAATTGTTTTAAAATTTTCTAAGAATATTTCTTTCACAAACCTTTTTCTCTTGACGATTCTACATGAGAAAAATTAAAGACACTTAAGTAACGGACATATTGTGTCCATAATCTTACTATTATAGGTTTTGTATCGGATCTGCTATAATGCCATCGAACAATTTTTATTTGCAGTTATTCGATCATCATCATCATTATATATATATATATATATATATATATATATATATATATGACAGAGGAAATGGAATCGGAGATTCGGTTTCAAATCTTGGACGTATCTACATTTCAGTTTGCACAAATGTCTTTGTGAAAGGCATCAATCCATCTGTTAACTTTCTCAGCTATGGGTAAATAGGACACACTGAGCCTTTCAGTCTTTGTTAGGCAACCAGTCAAAGAGAATGAAAACTCCTACTTCCAACCAGCTTTTTAAAGAATTGACAGTGTCATATTCTGCCCGTGTTGGAGGCAGGGCCGGCGTTACCCTTTAGGCGTATTTTGTATCACACACACACACACGCACACACACACACACACACACACACACACACATATATATATATATATATATATATAGGCTTATCCACCGAATTCTTATTTCTTATGAGTGTCGTCACCTCAGTTAAATAAGGGACAATTACGTCTTTATTACAAAGAAAGAAATGGGAGAATAAGTAAAGGCCATACAGAAAAATAAAATAAAGAAAGAAAAAACAAAAGTAGGGGAAAGATAGAGAGAGGGTGTGAGTACGCGGAAGCGGTAACGCAAATCTGTTTCAATCGAACATGATTAAAAGATGAAAAGTAGTAAAGCAAAAAAAAAAGTGAAAGTTAAATGAAGATTATTATACTTTTTACATATTGAAATATTTGCAAAATCACTTGAGTACATATACCCAGCTATGGGTTAAATACTACCACTGCGGTTTTTTCTACATGGGTGGCTTGGGTATTAGATAATCCATTAAAAGTTGATATGCCATTAAACAAAGAAACCAAACCAAACCAAACTTAAGTAGACATGTCGAATGGTGAAATAATTTAATTAACATACTGTGTTATATCTACAGGTCCTGCTAGTAACAATAATTGTTTATTTTCACGGATGAAGTAATAAAGCAACAAGATAAAAATTATGTTATCAATGGTGTTTCGAGAGTAAGAAACAACTAGCAAGAATATACACCCTCCCTGCGTAAGTATTTAAGTTTTGATGTAATGAAATATATTGAATTAGAAAGACTAACAAAATTAAATGATAACACATATAAAAAGATAGCACTTGTTTTAATTAAATTTAAATTGGTTTCTGTGTAATATCATTCATATAATTGATTTTAATACATTGGAGAATAAAATGATAATATTAGAGATCAATAACACCAAGAAACCTGGTTGTATTAGCACCAGTATGCAAATTAACCACACCATATATTATATAAACCTTTATTTCTTAGTAATATATAAGACACATTCCGGCATTAATACCATGGGCTGATTTGAATCAAATCTAACTTTTCATAGAGGCATCATTAATGAATAAGATGAATTAACGATTTTGACTAAAAATTGGATTCTCATTGATAAACACGCAATTCCTGAAAATATGATGATGTAGTTTTGGTTACTGACAGATTCTCCATTATAATAAGATTTGAAGATATTAAAAACGTAATTGTGGGTTACGGTCCCTGCAATAGCAGATCAAACTTTCAAGGTGGTACTCATCCAAAGAGCACAAAACCATCTTGCACCGGCCCTGGTTGAAGGGGTTAAATAGGTACGAGAGAATGAATATATCGCTCACATTTTTATACATTACAGCTGTGTCTCTAACACTTGAGCCAAAAACTGGCAAGTGGCAGGCCAGCAGCCTAAAGGGCGCAATCATATGAAAAGAATTAAAGTTCATCCTTTTAGAAATTGCACGCACCATGAAGAAGATGAAGAGTGAGTTTCTCTTCGACTCTCAACTCTCGACTTCTCTTGTTCTTCTGGGACGACGACAGGGAGAGAGAATTCTTCATTAAGTATTTTTAGACGCTTATCTTTGTATGGAAAGTTCAATGTGTTCCTGCAATAAATCTAGTCTACAATTTATGGGATTAGCTGGGGAGGCACGGCATGGATTCTCTGCGAGTCAATTATACAAATATAGATTCTTTCTGGCTCTTTCTTGAAAATCACGAGAACTTAAAGGTATCTCTCTCCCCTCTTTCTCTCTCACTCACTCACTGTCTCTCTCTCCCTCTCTCACTCACTGTCTTTCTCCCTATCTCTCTCTCTCTCACTCACTGTCTTTCTCTCTCCCTCTCTCTCTGCCTCTCTCTCTCTCACTCACTGTCTTTCTCCCTATCTCCCCTCTCTCTCACTCACTCACTCTCTTTCTCTCTCCACAATGTACACACTTACTTGGAATATAAATCTTTGTGGATTATCCAAGCAATCACTGCTTGTTTCTACCAGAAATTCATAATCAATAAGTCTATGACATGCTAGATTATCTATGAGACCACGGCATCCACTACAATCAACGACACGCGTACACACACATACAGAGAGAGAGAGAGAGAGAGAGAAGAGAGAGAGAGAGAGAGAGAGGAGACATGTAGGTGAAAATAACAAACGTGGTAATTTAGTCATAAGTCGTCACTTTCAGCATACCAAGCACGTATATAGATCACGACTCTATATAGTTATTCAGTGGATTTAGTTAAGCAAAACACTGTATAAAGAAGCGGGACGATCATAGCGTAATGGTTATCATCATATAAAGTGGATTCGGCTACCCTAGTTCAAATCCTGAACGAGGCTGTTTGCATTTCTCATAGCGCTAATAACCATTGGGAAAGTTATTGAATTCAATTATTCTCCTTTCAACTATGGGTAAACAGAAGGGGAGACTGATATCTTTAATATTGGTGTGCCGATATAACGTCTTAGGGAAATTTGTTTATTTCACTATATATATATATATATATATATATAATATATATATATTATAGAGAGAGAGAGAGAGAGGGGGGGAGAGAGAGAAATAGAGAGAAATACGAGGGTGGACAGAAAAGTTCATATGATGACGTCATATCAGCTCTTGATAACTTGTTTACCAATGGGAGCCAACCACTGAAACACCGCTGAAAGATGTGTGTGGACCGCAAGGAGATATCTTGGACAGCATATAAACTTTTAAGCCGACCACCGTATATATATATATATATATATATATATATATATATATATGAGTGTGTGTGTGTGTGTGTGTGTATGTATGTGTGTGTGTATGTGTGTCACGTTGTTAGGCTGGGTAAACACTAATATATGTAAAATTAATTGGTACTTTCACTATTCTTACAAAACTGACAATCTACCATACAAATATGAATAATTTCATTCTTTCTTTCTTTCTTTTTTACTCAATTGTTATATTTTTTCTTTCAATCATTCTTTCTCTCTTTTCATCTGAATATATTCATCTTTCTTTCTTTCTTTCCCTTTCTTTTTTTGATTTTCTCTCAGTGTTCACCGTTCTTTCTTTCTTTCTTTCTTTCTTTCTTTCTTCTTTCATCACAATGTTCCTTTTGCTCCCTTTCTAACTTTTTTCCTCTCAATGTTCTTCATTTTTTCTCTCTTTCTTTCATATGTTTTATCTCAGTTTTTCTTTCTTTCTTCCTTTCTTCTCTTCTCTTCTCTTTCTGTCTAAGAGCGGATGTTCCAGTCAATTCTGTCACTGCAGCATTGTAAACATTCCAACATATGGAACGAGGAGCGGTTGTCAGAGGGGGAATCCTATGAACCCCCTTAGTTTTCTTTTAACACTGCACTAGAATATTCTGCTGTCATTACGCTTGTTACATCATATTTTTCTTTTTATAGCAAATCACACAAAGAGCCTATCCTCACGAGAATGTTTTTTCTTGGTTTTTCGGTCCCTTGTCATCGTAGTCAACTGTTTACTTTTTCTTTTACCAGACGAATGTTTACTGTATGAATTATGTTGAGCTAACTAGAAATTTGTCTACCCAGTACTCTTCATACTTACCTTGTTCTTCGGAACTTGTATCCAGTGGCTTCGGCCAAAAATGAGACCGTCCAAATTGTTCGGGATAAAATGCAAAACATGTAAAAACGTGATTATATGGCTTTGCTTATAAATAAGATGAATTACCGATTTTTGCTGTAAATTGAATACTCATTGAAATACATGCAATTCCTGAAGGTATTGTGACGTAAGCAGTGACGTATAGAGTGGTAAGAAATAAAATATTAGCGTGAATCTCAGGGGGCCATCCCTCCCAACAACACCTGTCCCTATCTATCTATCTATCTATCTATCGATCTGTCAATATATATATATATTATTATATATATATACATATATGTGTGAGTGCGTATGTGTATTTGTGTGTTTGTGCATACGTTTATGTTTGTGTGTTTGTGTTTGTATGTGTCCATATATATATTTACTAACCCTCGAGCAGGATGCGACACAAGGTCAATTTCTAAAGCGGGGTTTAATAGATTTGAATTCAGAGTTTTCCTTCACCTAGACTGGTGATCTACCCAAGGTTAAAGTGCCAAGTCTACTATTTTACCCATAGATGTAGGGAGAGTAGTTTGATACATACCATTTCCAAGGGTATTAGCACTGTGGTAAATGCAAACAGCCTCGCCTAGAATTTGAACTCGGATCGACGAGTCCATTTCCAACGACTCTAATTATTACATCACGCGACTCACAAGTTGTAATAAATTTGCTCTACTAAAGTATAGAGCACTTTGTATTTGTTATATCGCCGACTTACCTTCCTGAATTCTGCACCATTTAACCATCGTGACCATATTCACCGGTAAGTCACCTTTTCCATTATATATATATATATGTATATATATTATCTCCTATCTGTCTGTCTGTTTGTCTATCTGTCTGCCTGTCTGTATCTCTCTCTCTCTCTCTTTCTCTCTCTCTCTCTCTCTCTCTCTCTCTCTCTCTCTCTCTATATATATATATATATATATATAATTAGCGAATATGTGAGTTTATCTATATGTGCGCGTGTAGGTATGTGTACGTTCACTACTATAAGTATTCTTTTTTAACAAAAAACAATTCAGTAATGATATACCATTTACTTAGTGAAGTTTATTATTTTTGTTATTGATCATTCATAGAAACGTATCTTTTCTTTTCCTTTTGTCATAAGAACGATTTTTATCTATACGTGTGTGAAAACCACGCACACATATATATCTGCAGACATAATTAACCGATATTTATCATTCTGAATTAAAAACATCAGAGTGGCTACTTTGTAAATGGACCCCAGTCTCCATTACCAGATTAATTTACCCGCAAAGTGGTGAAAAAAATAGCTTATCAATTATAAGGCATTAACGATAAAGTGATTCTATTTCCTCGTAACTTGTGAGTCTTTTCAACGTATGGAAGCTTTCCAATATTACTTGTCTAATTGAGTTTTCGAATTAGGACATTGTTTTCATTTCCTTAAAAACTTTACGTCTACAATACGAAAACGTTCCTGACTGTATTGCTATCTCTGTTGTTAAAGACGTCATCACCAAAAGTACGAAAATCGATAAATACATTAGCTGCATTATACACTGAAATGTTCATTGTATACTGTTCGAGCTACATATATATATATATATATATATATATATATATATATATATATATATATATATACCCCTCCAAACGAGCAGGATGCGACACAAAGGCAATTTCTTATCCGGCGTTTTCCTTCTCCTAGACTGGTTACCTAGCCAAAGTTAAAGAGTCCAGTCTGCCCTGCTATTTGTCCATAGTTGGAGGAAGAGTATTCGGATTTATACCTTTCTCAATGGTCTTAGCTCTATGGGAAATGCAAACAGCCTCATCCAGAATTTGAAGTCGAGGCGACGGGTCCATTTCCTACAATTCTAACCATTTCACCACGCACCTCCGAATACATAGATATTTACTTCTCTCTGTGTATATGTGTATATGAGTTGACTTGCCGACTGTATTTTTTTAAATACATGAAACTTAATAATAAAACCGCCATGAGAAAAATTTCCTCTTAGGTTCTATGGTGCTCTACTGGCCAGTATTTGATCACTTTCCTGATTTGATGAAAACCGTTTAAAATCTTTTGTTCGTCATCTATGGAGGTTAACTGCATTGATAAAACTATGTAAAATGATTTTTAATTTTATTTGTTCCTTGACAGTACGCATTATTTCCTTATTAAATATTCCTATAGTAAATGTAAAATATATATTTCTTTTTTCAAACTTTGCTTTTATCACGTCGCTAATGAAATATAAAGAAAATACCCAGTTTCCAAAATAGTCCAGGTAAATCCAGTTCCGAGTAACTGATAGAAAATCTTAAACAAGTGTTGACATGCAAGTGATAAAACAACTGTAAATGATTCGAGTCTTTTGTATTATTTGGATTATTCGGACTAATATGCTCATCTTTATGGTTATCTACACATTTCGGCCGATGTGCCGAATAATACAAATAATACAAATTACCTATCCTAATCAAAAAAATTCAGAGAAATTCGAGTCTTTGTTTAAGAAAATAATGTCAGACTAATTTTTAGAAGCTATCGAGTGTATCTGAGATCACCAAACGAAGCCCAAACTGTCTTCTATCCACCCTGTCGACTAGGGCTGTAGAATATACCGACTGCACCTTTGCAGAGGAGTAGGATCCAGCCCCTAATAGGGCCACCTGTTGGCCTGGGTGGCGACCTGTGATGCTTGAGGATGGAACTCTGGTGGCTGAACAGTCCATGACATGCAACACTCCATTATCGCTCTTACTTAGGCTAGATGAGCGGTCGCAGAGGCACCGATCAATCAGCTGGTCACGTCCAGCTATAGCACCTATATGATTCTCCCAACCCTATTGCCCTTATGGCAATTTCCAACCCTTTTTTATCATATATGTGCTAGAAAGCGAAGTTCTTATTGTCCTGAGTATTACATTAAACTCCGATGGTGAAGTTCCAATTCTTGATCTCTGGGGCATGTGGAGTACTCCTTCATAAACCTTAATCCCAGGTCCTCTAACCCGTAGTGGTAGTACCTTTTAGGGTCCCATCTATGTTTTAAATAGAAAACAATGAGTTTAAAAGATATGTTTACAAAATTGAGTTTATAAAGAAATTGGATATCCATGAAGAATGAATAAAACAAAACGTCTTTACCCATTGTCAAGTATCGATGAAGTGTAGGTGAAATTGCAAGATATCATGTATTCAGCATCCTGGACCTTTGAAGTGCTTATCACCAGATGACGATCAAACCATAAGATCGGCCCTACACAGATTTTTAAGGCAAATGATAGCCTCTACCAGTTTCTGTGGGTACCTCTCGGGGCAACAAATACCGTCGCAAGTTTACAACGAATTATCGACAAAATTATTAGTGAAGAAAAACTGAACGAAATTTTTGCCTCCATGGATAATGTAAATGAGTGCGGATAAAACTGAACTCAACATGATTAAAATCCTAAAAGACTCATGGTGGCCAACAAAAAATATAGCCTAACATTAGGAATGACAAATGATCCTTTGGTGAGAACAGTGTTAATCTGCTTGGATATACTGTTAGCAAGGGTTCTATAGCACCAGACGCTGAGTGATTAAAAAACCTTTGTTGTAACGCGTTCTGCACGGTACATGAAAGAAAAAAAATTAGTAAATCACAGTACACACTTTATAGTTCTACCAAGCTGGCTTTTTGCAACGAATGTGTTAATTTCCACTTTATATTAAGGGTGGACGAGTCCACCACAACAACCTTGATAAAGTTTCATTTCCTGCTAATATGCGTGCCCTTCGATCAACTATAAGCATGTTTGCTTATTATTCGCAGCGGATCGTGTGTTTTTTTTTTTTCGGAAAAGATACGCCCATTGGTACAAACGGATAGTTTTCCTCTTTCATCTACGACAATTGAAACTTTTACAAATCTTAAAAAAGGATTGCTTCCATTTACGCTGATGTCCTCATGGTGGGTGGGACAGATACAACCGATTGTGCCATTGCTACCCCAATAGGGCAGTCTAGTTTCATGTGTGTCCTGGGCATGACCCGTAGTGGTAGTACCTGTTAGGGTTCCATCTATGGGTTAAACAGAAAAAAAAGTTATAGGAGGAGGGTCCGGCATCCCATGTTTCTACTCTGTCACTGGAGGACCAGCCTGGCAACATTGTGCTATGTGATTCCTATATGTACTCTCTCGGGAATACTCATCCCTACCGTCGCAGAAAGATCAGTCTGTGGGGGTCCTGTGTGACTTAAATAGATAATTGATCGGTAGTTCAGAAAAGGACAGGTTTAGCTCAGTCTGTAGAGCATCCGCCTATGAATCGCAAGGTCCGAGGTTCGATACCGCCCCCCGCAGACTCAGCGCATGAGCTGCACAGTTTGGGTAATCTGAGCTGTGCTGTAAAGTGGAGAGCTGGCGGTATTTCTGGTGCTCCACCTCGGCAAAAAATCCCCCTGTTCTAGCGCCAGCGAAAAGGGGAGATACTCCCTCACTGTCCAGCTGATATCGACAAAGACTACCCGCTGAATTTAGTTATTTTAGCTCAGAAATGCACCCATTCACGCTCCGATTCGTACATGTTGTCTTCAGAATCAGAGCAACCAGCACGCAAGAGATGACGGATGTATACTAACTCAAGACGAGGCAGGCAAATCCAGAATTGTACGTTTCCAAACCCGGAAGATCCTAGGCCTGGGACGACCCAAAACACCGAATTACTTAAACGCTCTATAGAACCACAGAACGCTTGACCCTTGGAATCGAATTCATCTGTTATGTTTAAAATAAAATGTGGGAGATAATGTGGTATCTACTCCGAGTAATTTAAAAACAATTCTTCTGGTCATATGCCATGGACAACCGGTTCTTCCATCTAAGAACAGCAATGTACACTAAACTCCCACCAGGTCAGGATGCTACACAGTCTTTTTTAAAGTGGGAAGCCACACACAAAGCGAAGCTCATGCGATGGCTAGTCATATAATGCGTGGATCCCATTGATATTCCCCTTTTGGGGAATCTCAGGTACTGGGTAATAAATCCAGCCCTGTCCCTTTAAATCGAGCGGGTATGTGTTGCCTGGGGGAACAGTCCCCTGGGATCACGAGGTTAATTCGGCCGAGGCTGGCTGAATTCTGCTAAGAGCAATAATTCCTGCACCTAGAGAGAATGTTTCGGCTTTTATTTCTTCTCAATCGCCGAACCACTCCTGGCAACAGGTGGTGACAGGTGGCTTACATAACTCACAACCTGGAGGTTGTGTGTTCAATCTGTATCCTCGCGAGGAAATTTACTTTACCTCCCTCTACACTAATGACAAGCGATATTTCACTTGGTGATTATCTCCCTTCAGTAAGAACTCTCTGTCCATAGACATTATAGATACCCATCTATCTGTAGCACACTATTCTAAGCTGAATAAAGCTTTCCTAAATATCGCTCTCACCGAATTGTTATCACAAGTAATATGTGAGTACGGCTTTAAATACAAATAATTATCCTAAACTTTATTCAAAGTGACCCTAGGTCTTTCATGTTTAAGAAAGACCATGTTACAACCTGTAATATTCTGATCTAGCGCTCGAGAAAAGGGGATAGACTCTCGCTGTCCGGCTGATACCGACAGAAAGCTATTCCACTGACTTTACTTAATAAAAATGACACTACATACTTTATTTTTAATAATAATTATCTTAGAACCATAATATGGATAAGTACTGCTAGTTTGTTTCCTTTAAAATGGCTAATTATCCTAAGAATTAATAAAAGTGAGCCTACGTCTTTCATTTTTTAAAGAATGACCATCTTATAAACTGTATGCAATATGGGTATTTTCTGCTAGTTTGTCACCTTTAAAAATATCTAATTATCAAAAAGTTAATTAAAATGATCATATGTCTTTTATCTTTAACAATGACTATCCTAAACATTAATAAAAGTACCCTAAATCTTTTATTCTTGATAATGACTATCTTACATGTATGCAGGTTTGTCTCCTTTAAAAACATCTAATGATCGTAAAGTTTAATAAAAGTGACTTTCAGACCTTTGTATTCAATAATGATCGTTTTACAACCTGTATATAATATGGGTAAGTACTGATAGATGATTTAATTTGTTGATTTTCCTCTTTCCTTATCACAATATATTTGATTCATTTTAAAATTTTATTTAATGCCTTCTTATTCTCATCTTTCACATCATTTGAACGATGCGTGTTTTTTTGTTTTGTTTTTTTTATTCTTTTTAAATTTTAAAAGTTTCATTTACAATTGTTTTATTTTCTTCTTAACCTAATGTAAACAATCGGGAATCAGAGGTTTTGCGTCTCTTATTTTCGCAATAAAAGGAAACAACAACAGTAGCAACAAAGAAAACCAAAAGGTCTTGAGTATGGTTGAGAACAGCTCGAAGCCGCCTTCAATCCAAACACGAAGAATTAAGTTCAAAATGTATTAGGAAAATTGGTTTCATTATTATTTCTTTATTTATTCCCCCAATAGAAGCGGCTTTTGAAAATTTCAACCTCTTTTTCCCTCTTTCGACCATTCCCCTTCAGCCACTTGCAACACAAGACCAAAACCGACAATAAAAATGTCAAAAATACGATAAAAAAACAATGTTCTTTTCTGAAACAATTTTAATTTAATGCGTATTTTTCCTTACATAATTGCAATAGTTGAGGTGTCTAGTTGGATTAGTGTTATGGCTTGAGGCGGACAGCGAAACCTCTTACACCTTCCTTTTTAAATGTAGTGCGCATGTCGACATGCCCGGAATTGGATTGCATATGCTTCGTTTGTTAGCCTTTAGTCACAGTTTACAGATTAACCTTTTTCTAGTTATTTATTTATTTATTTATTCCACGTTACAACTCGGCAAATGTTGCTGTGAATAAAACAGTCACGACCCTTGAAGGCTTCTCGACAATATCATGAATTAAACGATGGGGAAAACTAGGAGGAGGGAAGGGGTTTTTAAAAAGTGATTCGACAGACACTTAAATTTTTTTTCCTTCAAATTTTATCTGTCTTCCTGAAGTCATTTTAACTTTCTCCTCCCTAACCACACCGCCCGCCATTTTTCCTTTCTCTGCGCATGCGTACTCTGTTTCTATCCTTCTCTCAGTTTCTTCCATTCGTTTTCATTTTAGTGTCTGTTTTTATCTGTCTATCGTTTCGCACTTCCTCTTCGTCACCCCTTCCGGTTGAAGGGGAGGAGAGGGATAAAGAGAGGGGTGAAGAGAGTGAGGGAGAGTGGGATGAAGAGAAGGTGGAAGGAGAGATGTTGTTTCGCTACAAATATCACAAACAGCTGACATAACGGGTAAGACTCGGCGCTACATTTGACAAGTTGGATGCAAATCTACTCAACACATCCGTCAAGTCAACACCGTAGAGAGAGAGAGAGAGAGAGAGAGAGAGAGAGAGAGAGAGAGAAGAGAGAGAGAGAGAGAGAGAGAGAGAGAGTATGGGATATTGAAGAACCGCTCAAAGAAGAAGAAGGAAGAAGAGAAAAAGAAGAGAAGGAGGAAAATAAAAAGAAAGACAACAAAAAAAGACGAGGAAGAAAGAAGAGAAAGACTAAGGTAAAGATGAAAAAAGATTACGGCGACGATGAAAAAGAAGAGGAGAATGAGGATGTGGATGAAAAAGAAAAGAAGACAAAAATAAAGACAAGTAACGACAAAGAAGAAGAAGAAGAAGAAGAAGAAGAAGAAGAAGAAGAAGAAGAAGAAGAAGAATAGATACAATATGAAGAAGAAAGCAGAAAAATACCACAGAAGAAGAAAAAGAAGGAAAATTCAAAGAAAGATACCGAAGAAGAAAAAGAAAAAAGCTAAAGATATAAACGAGAACCGATGCGGAAGAAGAAGAAGAAGAAGAAGAAGGGGACCACAAAATAAGAAAAAGTAGGAAAATTACAGTGAAAGATAACGAAGAAGAAGAAAAGAAAAAAAATATCTAAACGAGAAACGACACCGGCGAAGAAGAAGAAGAAGAAGAAGAAGAAGAAGAAGAAGAAGAAGAAGAAGAAGAAATTCTAAAATTAGGTGTGAGATTTAACGGTGATTTGAATGTGGAGAAAAGTTTACAAAGGAAACGACAATAAGAGGATGATGTGCGGGCACTGAGGTGTCAGATGGAAAGAGAAGTGATTTTTTTAAATAAAAAGTAAGAATTTTTATTTCTTTTTTTAAAATTAAATTTTTATTTTAGTTTATTTTCAACAAGAAACGAAAACAATAAAATGTTTATTCAGTTACAAAGTGGGGAACAAAATGGAGAAGAAAAAAGAACAAAACCCTAAAACAACTGACATGAGGAGAGAGAGAGAGAGAGAGAGAGAGAGAGAGAGAGAGAGAGAGAGAGAGAGAGAGAGTAGGGGGATGGGATGGGGTGTTTAAAGTTAGAAAAGAAGTAAAAGGGGAAAAGCCAACCATCAAATAGACACTGGAATAGGGCCAATTAAAAAGATAACAGAGTGGATCAATCAAAATAGAGACTGCTGTTTATAGTTTAAAAAAAAGAAGAAAAAGACCAAATCGGCGGATAATGAAATTAATGGGGCCTATAAACGCTAGAATAAGATCTCTGTGAATAGATCTACGTGGTACAAGGCCAACATAATCGAGCACTCAGAGAAAAGATAGTATGCTATTAATGGTCTATTAAACTAGCTTACTCGACATCGTTCTAAGGCTGGTACTCGAGCGTTGTCTGACACATGGTCATAATAATTAAGCACAATGAGAATCAAGGCTGCAAGTCATTGCACTATAGTAGATAACTAATAAACAGCTTAATTTAATATATATATATATATATATATATATATATATATATATATATATACCAACCCTTTTGCACGAGCAGGATGTGACACAAAATCGATTTCTTAAGAGGAGTTTAACAGGTTTGAATTCAGAGTTTACCGGTCGTCTAACCAAGGTTAAAGAGCCCTACCTGCCTAATTAATTACCCATAGCTGGACGGAGAATAGTTGGATTCATACTTTTCCCAAGGATATTTTACCATGTAAAAATTAAACAGTCTCGTCTAGGATTTGAACTCGTCTCATGGAGTCCATTTCCTATGACGGTTATCATTACACCACGTGTCTCCATGGCTTAGTCTATTAAATAGGGCTTCTAGTGAGAATCGAACTCGTTATATTGTCGAATGGGTCTTAGAAACGTGTTTGCTAAACCTTACTCTAAGGTGGGTGCTTATATAGTAATTTGTTAACTATATCGTGTGGTATAAGACTACTAGATTTGGGCAACTAGTAAGGATCGTATTCGGTATACTTTTGAATAGGTTAAAGGATAC
Organism: Doryteuthis pealeii; assembly: GCA_023376005.1. NCBI lineage: Eukaryota > Metazoa > Mollusca > Cephalopoda > Myopsida > Loliginidae > Doryteuthis > Doryteuthis pealeii. The sequence continues at coordinate 45,303,235 of CM042143.1, read as the reverse complement.
GAGTTTCTTAAGACAGCTGTACAATATGCGTATAACATGGTTATTTATTAAACTTAGTATAGTCTGGCACAAGGCCCTGATAGTGGGCACTTAGTAAGACTCAGACTCATTACACTAATAATGCTATTATAGTCCAGCGTGTAAAAAGAGATTTAAGTAATATATATAACGCTAAGTTAAGTTTGGGTAAAGGCTAAGATATAGGGTCACCCAGTGAGAATCAAATTCGTCCAGGTGTTTGGATTGTTACCTATAACTTGATTACAGCTTCTGGCTGTGCCTGTATATTTATTTGAATGTGTATAGGTATCCGCGCGTGTGTATGTGCACGCGCGTGTGTGTGTTTAGCTACAACCCTCGATATCGAATGTCAAATAAGATTAGTTGAAAAAGCCGTGTGCATGAACATACGCAAAGACAGCGTCACAAACAGCCTTGGGCCACGCAACCAGTATCACACAAACGTCGGGTTACTCTAACTTAACAGAGTTGGTTGAACACCCGCCTAGGAATCGCAAGGTTCCTGGTATACCACTCCCCGCCAACTCGTTCCATGAGTAGCACAGATTGGGTAATCGGATCTGAGCGATTAAGTGGAGAGCTGACGATAGGTGTGGTGCTTCTCCTCAGAAAAACAATCTCTTTGATCTAGTGCTTGTGAAAAGGGGATAGACTCCCTTGTCTGGCTGATACCGACAATAGGTCACTCTGTCAAATTTACTTACTTACACTCTTTTTTAGAAATGGGGATATACTGCAACAGGATTGGAATCTCCGGGGTCAAGCCCCTTTTTTTTATTGCGTCCTGTTCAAACACACTACACAACCGAGGGATATGAGCATATACTACACTCTAATCCGAACTCAAAGGCCAACAAATGTGTGCGTGTGTGTGTGTTAATATCTGCGCATGCGTAGAACTGTATTTGTATATATGCATAAAAGTACACGCACACACATACGCATGTACGTACATGTATTTACTAACGTAAAGGTGTGTTTATATCAAAGCCGGGTTAATGGCGGAATAAGTGTGAAGATTGTATAGCGCCATTCTTCCAGCTCGTAGAGACTTCGCACTTTGAAAATCAGCATTTTCTGGTACCGATGGGAACTATATAAACACTGCCGGCACAAGTGCGCTTATAAAACTGCGTGTGTGCCTCTATTCCAATGTGTACGTGTGTGTGGCTTGGAGTTCTTTACACGTCCGACCAACACATTATTAACATATCTTTGTATATGAAAAATTCAATAACGTGTATACGTATGTAGATAGTTACACAACTTAGCTTAACATGTTACACAACTAAAATAAGAGTAAATTGCGGTGATAAGACTGTGTGCGCCAGTTTCCAAAGTAGCAGATCAACCTGCCTGCCTTGAAAATCCACATTCAATATTATAGGTTTCTAGCTGGGCAGGAAGTATAATTATTTTTTTCTAAGCTTTGACGTGTCTGACACACAGGCCTCTGGTTGTTTATAGTACCTACTCTTCCTAAATAGTCACCCATCTAAGTTAGGAACATGCTAATCGCTGCTTAACTTCGGTGTCATGTTTTTAGTAATAAGGATTTACTTATTATTTACTAAGTTTGCTTCGTCTCGTACGCAGGCTTCAGGCCGCTAAAAATACCTGTTGTTTCTAAATAGTCACCCAACTAAGTTCTGACCTGGCTAACCGTTGCTTAACTTCGGGTTATGTTTCTAGCAATAAAAATTTACTTATTGTTTACTAACCTTTGCTTAATGTGGAAAACAGCCTTCAGGTTGCTTACAATACCTCCTGTTCCTAAATAGTCACTAGCAGGAAATAGCAACTCTCTCAGCCACTAGGTTAGGGTTTTGGTTTGATTGTTTTACGGCATATCAACCCTTTGCGAGTCATTTAATACCGAACCAAGTCATTTTGATATTCAGTTGCTTACAATACCTGATGGTTGCTTAAATGGTCACTCTTCTAAATATTGAACACGCTCATCGCTGCTTAACTTCGGTGTTCTAACCGGAATCGGTGCTATCACTAGTCACGTTTATATATAGGATAGAGCAGCTAGGGTTGGTTAGTCACATTACAGCATATTATTGTTGACTGCCCTATTAATATTGCCACCAGTTTTTATATATTTCGATATGCTACTCTATTTATTTTTAAAAATGTGTTTATATAAACTCCGGGATATACGTCTCTGACGGGTTTGAGACTGACCGCACGGGATATAGATCTTTTGATTTCATTTTAAAAAAGCACTGAAATATGACAGCAGGAAATATGCAACTCTCTCAGCCACTAGGCACGTTTATATACTGGATGGAGTACATACAGTTGACTAGTCATATTACAATATACTATTATTGACTGCCCTATTACTATTGCCACCATGTTTTATATGTTTAGATATGATTTTTTAAATTTTTATTTTTTTATATATACTTCAGGATATGCGCATCTGATGGGTTTGAGACTGACCGCATGAGCCATAGGTCTTGTGATTTAAATTTAAACAAGCACTGAAATATGACAGCAGGTGTGAAGTGTGTATAAATATGTGCATCTGCAGGCTCCGTTTTGCATCCGTGTTTGTGTGTCTGCGTGTTTGCACACACATGCTGATTGAAGACATCGCGGAGAGGCAGTCTGAAAAATAAAAATAAGATGAAATAAAAAATTAAATTAAATAAAATTTTAAAAGAGAAAAAGTAAAAGCAGACGCAAACGATACAACTAAGTGTATTCGTGGCTTTAAAAAGAGAAGGGCGATCCTCGAGACAAGGCGCGGGAGTGTCGGCTTATATTCAACGTTCTATAAATAGAAATTGAAATTTTAAAATAGAATCAACATTTTAAAGTGTTTCAACGTTTAGCTGCGAGGCGGGAAAATTGGCTGACAGAAAAGAGGAGAGGGAAGAGGGGGAAAAAGGCGGGCTTGTTGGGAAGGCCTGGGTGAAGGGTGAAAATGAAGTGCTTTCGTGCTTTTCCTCTCTCTCTCTTTCTCTCTCTCTCTCTCTCTCTCTCTCTCTCTCTTTCTCGCTTAACAACTGGTTACAGGCGACAAGATATGCGAGGAGGAAAATGACTCGGTTACAGTTTAAATATGCTGTCATCAAGTAGGGAAATCAAAAGGCTGTCGTCCTTTTCAAGTTAGCCGACATTTTAAGTTGAATTTTTAAACATTTACACCGTTTTGGGGGGGAGTTTTGTTTTGGAGAAAGGGTTCCAAGTGTTGTATAGAACTACTTGTCAATTTCTAGAATGTTTTTAACGTCTAGTATATACTAATACATTTATTATTAGCACTCATTTGTCAAGTTTTTCTCAAAGTTAATTATTTAATACGCTTTGATTTGTCTGTTGCACATACCTTATGTTACTCACAGTGCCTGATGTTCGTACATCCTCACCTAAGTTCTGAGTAGGTTATTCACTGCTTAACTTTAGTGTCATGGTACAAAAATTAACAATTCACTGATATATATATATATAATATATATATATATATATATATATGGGACGAAAATGAGTAAAATATCTTCACACAACACACACACAAACACACACACACACACACACACACACATATATATATATATATATATTCAAATGATAAACTCGACTTAAAGAATTGACCTAATGTCACTTTTTTGTTCGTGTTGAGTGGTTGGTATATATATATATATATATATATATATATATATATATATATATATATATATATATATATAATATACCAACCCTCCACACGAACAAAATGCGACATTAGGTCAATTCCTTAAGCAGAGTTTAGAAGGTTTGGATTCAGAGTTTTCCTTCTCCTATACTACTTACCAAGCCAAGGTTAAAGAGACCAGCCTTCCCTATTATTTACGCACAGCTGGAAGGAGAGAAGTTGGAAGCATACCTTACCCATGGGTATTAGCGTTATACGAAATGTAAAGTGCATCATCCAGGATTTGAACTCGGTTCAACGAGACTATTTCCTACGACTCTAACCATTACACATAATTCACGTATAAAAGTTTTGCTAAATCTGGCACACAAGCCTTAGGTTGCTTACAGTAAAAGGAAGTAGGCAGAGCGGCCTACTGTCGGTATCAGTCAGGCAACGAGCGAATGTATCTCCTTTTCATTAGCGATAGACCAGCGATATTGTTTTTATAAACTTTCTAGACCAACTACATATGTGACGAAGTATTTCAGATTGAACTTCAATTTAAAAGGAAATCAAACCTATTCTTAATTCAGTCATCGTAGCAACAAATGGTAAATAAAAAAAGCATCAAAACCGATTTTTATATTTGTAGTCTTGTTTTTAGTAATACGTTAATTGTATTTTTTTTGCATTTAAGAGCCTAGAATTAGTTTTATAATAGAGAATGTAAAATGACTTCTCTTTGTAAGAAATATATCCATTTAGCCTTTTGCAAATGTGATCAGATCAAGCGTTTAATGTATGATATTCATTTAGAGAAATATTAATCATAAACTTTAGTAACATTATTGTTGAATAAAAAAAATGTTAAAGCTATGATGTACCTTATCTTTATTATCAATTGAAAAAATGATCAGAAAATACTAAATAATTTTTGTAGTTAAAAGAGAGTTCAATTACAAACTTGAGAAAATTGAGAAGACACCATAAATTGAAATAACTATTCCATTAAATAATTTATTTCAACACTCGAGGAAGAAAAATATATATATATATAATATATATATATATATATATATATATATATATATATATATATACTTGCCTTTCATTAGTTAAGATTCAAGGGGAGCAAATCCAGTTATTATTAGAATTTGATTAAATTAAAAAGTAAACAAATATCGTAAAATACTTTCTTTTCTTTCACTTTTTAAATTTGTTTTCAAACTGTTTTTCTCTTTTTTTAAAAACAAGTTATGACACGATGTAATATAAATGCATAGATATATACACAGTATAAACTCTTTGAAGCTGAGTGGCCGCCACTTGTACCACTAACGAGAAGTACATAAACCAGGGCGCCAGAAATTGAGCCGTGAATTCTCTACTTTTACAGTTTTATTTCCTATAAAATGTTGCAATTTTATAAAAGATTTTATCATTTTTAATATATTCCAAAGAATACGAGATTGATGTATAGATACATATGAACATACTGAGATAGTCGAATAGATTCGGACACGCTGATAGCGTATGAGTAACACAGGGATCTGTGCGGTAAAATAAGGAGCTGACGGTAGGTGTGGCGCTCCACCTCAGACACTGAAATAATCTCCTTGGTCTAGCGCAAGTGAAAAGGGGATAGGCTCCCTCGCTGATTGGCTGATACCGACTTTAAGCCGCCCCGACGACTTTACTTTTTTTACTTATATATATATATATATATATATATATATATATATATATAATTTGTTGAGTTTTTTTAAAAAAGTAAATGCTTATTATAGACAGCTACCCAAGTTGTCTTGCTAAGTCGCAATCATCAGGCTGTCAAATTAGATCTTATGGTGTTTAAACTGTTCAGCTGTCTATAATAAGCATTTACTTTTTTAAAAAACTCAACAAATTAAATAAATATTAGCTCTCACAATTTGTGATTGAGCACTGTATTTTCTTTGTTTCATCACAAAAAAATTGTTTTATATATACCTATATATATATATATATATATATATATTGTCATTCACATACAGTCCTGTTTCGACGTTTCACGACTCATCAGTGGGACTAGACAAGGTAGGCTGTTCAGCTGGGTTCAAAACCCGACCGAATTGTGTTCAGTCAGACATCTTACCACCGCAACATCTACACACCCATTTTTTAGAAATGAATTTCTACTGTTATAAACATACTAGGCCACTAGGGAGTGGTCTATCCGTTATATATATCCAGAGAGAGAGAGAGAGAGAGAGAGAGAGAGAGAGAGAGAGAGAGAGAGAGAGAGAGAGAGAGAGAGATTAGATAAAAAATTAAACTCGCTTATCAGTAGTAATTGATCTTCGAGACCAGCTTGCCTGCCATTACAGCGTGTGTCATTGGAAGAGTGCATTTATGTTTAATTCAATAATGTTTTCTTCTTGAATTTCTTAGTGAATTTCTTTGTCAATATAAGAAAAATAGAATAAAAAAGCGGATCTCCAACGAGTAGATATTTACCAGAACCGTTCGCCAAAAAAGGTCGCGACTAAGTAGCATCCAACGAGGATCGAACTCGCTATCACAATTGAAATGGATGTTCGAGACTAACTTTCTAACAATTACACTACGATGGGACGTCCGAATAGAATTTCCAAGAGTACTGACCATAAAAATAATTCAACTCCCGGATTGGTAGTAGTAGTAAACATTAGGGTAGTACACATTAGGGTACCATCAATGGGTCAAGTAGATCTGTTTAAAATATTACATAGCAGCTACTGTATGCAAACTTTAAGAGTCATTTGGTCATCAAAATAATTTGGTTCGGCATTAAACGGCCCGAAAAGGGTTTATATGTTATAAAACTTAGCAACCAACCAGCCGTTAGAAATATTACAACCGTGTTAAAAAATGGAGGGGGTGTATTGCCTTTATTTTCATTTTTTATGGTTTTAAAATAGTTTAAACAGTTTTGATTGTTCTCTGTAGAAGCAAAAACTGAAAAAAAGCAACAAATGTTTGATTGATTTATTTTAACAGCATGTCAACCCGGCTAGAGTTATTTTATGCCTTAGTTAGTTTTAGAGTTATAAAATGTAAATATAAACGGACAATAAATCCAATTCCCTAACCTCTAGGCATACAATAACCCTAGACGGGTTGGCATGCCTTCCAAATCAATCAATCAATCACACGACAATTGTTTCGTGTATTTACTTACTAAAAACGGCCCCAAGTTTACAAGTTTCTTTATTTTTTTGCTCAAGAGAAATAAGTCATGATAAGAAAAAAAAATTGATGCACACAACGCAGACACACACACACTCTCTCTCTCTCTCTCTCTCTCTCTCTCTCTCTCTCTCTCTCTCTCTCACACACACACACACACACACAACACACACATTTTATTCTCTCATGCAAATCTTTCATGACTCATCATTAGATAAAATAATTACATAAATCACGCGAATAAAAGTAAATGTAATTGTTTGTCATGCCTCCGGGTAATAGTGTTAGTCCTATACTCGCTACCCCAGGGGAGGAAAAGAAGAAAAAAAGAATTATCTATTAAAGCTAGGCCTACAACCAAGAATTCGTTTTGCAAATGATCGTATAGTGGTTTTAGTAAGTGCTCAAGAATGAGTGACTGATTGGCTGACAACAATGGCATTTCAATCCTTCAATGGTTATTTTATGCCTAGAGGTTACGGAATCACTTTCATTGAACATTCATATTCATATTTTTTGCGTATTTGATTCTTAAAGCTTTTTTTTTGCATACGGTCCAATCGAATACAAATAATTCTAAACAGATCTATTTGATACGTAGATGGGACCCTAACAGGTACAACCACTCCGGTCAGAGTTGGCCTGGATGTGACAGGAATGAAGGATGCTTCCCACTCACTTGATCCCAGAACTAGGAAATAGCTGGTTGACTGTTGATGCTCAGGTTCTAGAACTGGAGCCTTAACATCAGATGCAGTTTAGTGTCATACACAAGACAACCCTCTTTTTGGAGGGTATTATTCCCATGTAGTGGCTACAATTAGCGTATTCTAAGCTTCGCCAAGTGGATCGAGTGTTCAAGATAAGGATTTAAAATCCAGGCCTTGACTGGGATTTGAACACTCACTTTCTAAGTGATATTGAACGAAATGTGTTAATTTGTATTATTTGGATTTTTCAGACAACGGCCTTCTTCAGGTTTTTTTTTCATCGAAATCGGGAACCTTCACTTCGAAATTGGGAACCTTCTTGTCAAACGCGGGAGCCTTCACGAAACTTCAAACTAAACCCTTCATTCAATCCAATGGGGTAGACTGTTCTCATCTCGTTAATAAATATTATCAAGCCTCATCTCAAAATTTCAAAAAAATATAGATGTGTTAAATCTTTAATAGCGTTTTTTATTTTATTCTGAAAACGTAATTCCCTGAAGTAAATTTGCTGAGAATTGAGAATTATTATAAACAGTATGATAATATAATAATTACAATGTTTACTTAAGAGCTATTGCAAAATAATTCATCGTTTAAAAAGTATAATAATCTTGATTTAACTCTCTCTTACTCTTTTTTTTCTTTCCTTCTTCTCATTATGTTCGATTGAAACAGATTAGCGTTATCACCTCCTCTCTTTATCTTTCTCCTACTTTCTTTCTTTCTTTCTTTTTTTTTCTTTCTTTCTTTTTTTTTTGTTCTCTTTCTTATTATATATTTCTGTGTAGCATGTCCCTTGTCTTCTCTTTTTTACTTTATAATAAAAACGAATAGTTCATTATTTAAATATGACGACACTCATAATAAATAAGAATTCGGCGGATAAGGGACAGCAGATAATAAGGATTTACAATTTTCATTTCATCTTGGACGCTTTAGATGGTCTGATTTTTAACCAGACGATGTTGCAAGATGATAACGGTTGGAAGATTACAGAACAAGCGTATTAATATATAGATTTTATTTTATTCTATTTTGAAAACGTAATTCTTTGAAATAAATGTGTTCATTTGCCGAGAATTGTGAATTATTATAAATTGTATAGTTAAGCTTTCTTTTTTCTTTTTCTTTTTATTTGATTGTTGCTGAAAATAACTCAAATGAATTTTCATCGTTTATGTAAAGGAAATGAAGATAATCCAACTTCCGGGTGAACGGAAGATGCTGCTTAAGAAATAGATGAGCAATTATTTAATGACTCATTTATTCACCAAAGCGGGAAATAAGTTATTTGTTTTGTCTTGCTGATCGTGTGTTTATTAGCGGCAAAAAAAGAAGAATCCATTGGCAAGGGAAATAACTCCTTCGGGCGCTTTTCAGTAAAACACTCCCTCCACACGAAAAAATCCCCAAAACAAAACATCTATTCATCAACATTCTGAAAAAAACACGACTGTATCTTTGTTACTAACGAAGATATTAACGCTGATATTTTGCATAATGAAATATTCTAATTGTCACCGACAAAAGAGCTTCCGTTTCAAACACTGAAATTTTTTAAAAAGTGCATGGATTCAAATTTGAACAGAAAGAAAGAGAGGTGACAATGGCGTGTTTGAAAAACAAAACGGAAAATATTTCAAATTTGAAAGAATTAATCCAACATGATTTATATGTTCATTAAATGAAAGACAATTTACTTGATTTTTCAGAAATATTTACAACTTGAGGCGTTTTTGGTTGCTTTTGTGTTTATTTTTGCAATCCCCCCTCCTCTACCGATTTCTTCAAACTTTGCGTGACTGGCTTTTGTTTGAGAGACAGGAAAACTCGTTTGCTGATGGAAGATGTTTCTGCAATGTTTTTCTAATTGTTCTTTGAATCAAGCACTTCAGACTTTTTCGTCGCCTCTAGCGCCATATTCGTATGTCGATGAGAGGAGAATTCCACCGAATCTTTAACGACTTTGCTAGTAGAGTCTTCACGAAAAAGATTTTACCACACAAAGTTGGAGATCTCTTTTTATAAGGAGTTACAATTCGATGGCCTGTGTCTATAGCTGCTGGCTCTTTCACCGCTTGCAATCCGCCAACAACCGACATTAATCTATTTGTCTATGGTCTTTTTTTTCATTTGAGGATTTTCAACAAGGTCAATACGAAGTATTTTTAGATAGCATTGGTCATGCTTCTATATTTTGAGTCACCATCATAAATGCTTGATAACATTTATTTTGTCATCAGCCTCTACGACGTATCTATCAAGTAGCGTTCAAAATACAAATATGTTGGTAAGGACACATTTTCGGCACGACAGCACTTCTCCCTTTCTTCAAACTTTTATTAAAAAATAAATCTATAATTGTAAATTGCACTTATTTTTTTGTAACTTAAAACCACAGTCTAAACATGTATATTAAAAGATTTTCTATTAATTTCTTAATCATAACTATGAAATAAATCACACTAAAAAGAACACATCTTCAAGAGAGAAAAGAACGGCAAAAATACACCATTTTGACATATACAGATTTAGGTCGCCGATTCCATTTCGACTACAATAACCGTTACGCTAAGCATGCATCCAGATTTGTAGATCAGAGGAGTTTCTCACAAATATTCATGAAACTTCCATTTAAAAAAATTTAAAACAAATAATTTTAACCTTTTTCAAAAAATCTTTCCTCTTCATAATACAGAAAAAATAGATTAATGTTCTTTAATCTAATCCGAGTTTTGTTGAATTTTACTTCATGGGGTGGAGGTTAAAATCATGGGAAATTTTAGTCATAGCTGCTAATATGTAAAGCGCAATGCCTTGGATAAAACGCTTTCTTTATTTCTCCATGCTTGATGCCGTATGGGTTTTATTCAGTCAGGCTCCGTCTGATGTATTTTATGATTGATTGATTTTAACGGCATGTCAACCCATCTGGGGTGTATTCAATTGCGTTCATTCTACGTTCATATTTACTTTTTTGTCGATGTTTCTTTATTATTTTCTTTGCATACAGTTCTATTGAGTACGAATATTTTTAGCAGATTTATTTGACCCATAGATTTTACCCTTTCACCCCGGGCCAGAGTTAACCTGGGAGTAATGACAATGAAGGGGTACTCTCCACTCGCTAGATCTCCAGAACTGGAGCCTCACAATCAGATGCAAAGCCATAATTATTTTCAATTGGCATGTCCAAATGCATGTTGAGATTTACAAGAACTGTATGTTAACTGTAGGCCGATTTACCTATTTAGGCTTCTGGGATTTGTTTTATGAATGCAATTACAAGATCATTCCATGATTATTCCTCAATATTCTGTTATTCCATAATTATATTTGTTGGTGGTGGAAAAAAATACGAAATAATTTGTTAAAATTTTAGTTTCCATTTTAGAGGTTTAGTTCTACTGTTGGTAAATCCAAGTTGATTTATTGAGTTTGGGTTCATTGTAGTATTTCTTGAAATCCTTGATAGAAAAGAGTAAAATTTAAGTAGATACTCCTTGTAACAGAAAGTATGTAGTATTCTTAATAATCATCCTCTGTAGGTCTTGATCGCAGAAAATTCAATTTCAGGACAATTACCAACGACTTTAAATGCGTACTATTTTGTTTCTCATTGGCCAATTTCTACCCAAAATGCCTGTTGCTGATGTTGGGAAAGTTCATAAGTACGAGTGGGAATTAACATACATCTTATACCCATAAATAATCCAATATAATTTAAATAATTCAATCTATGTTAAGGAATATTTTATGAAGCCAGAATATTCAGCTATTAAATAAAATTGTTTGTGTCTAATCTGTTATTAGTTTATCTACTGCTAAAAAGTGAATATCATCTAAGTGTGCTAATTCCGTAATTTTTGTTAATAAACAATCAATTGTCTAACTGTAACCCAGCATATACCACCTGATGGATTGGAGTTGCATGGTGTAATGGTTAGAGTCATAGGAAATGGACACGACGAGACGAGTTCAAATCCTGGACGAGGCTGTTTGCATTTCATATAGCCCTAATACACTTGGAAAAGGTATGCATCCAACTACTATTCCTTCGGCTATGGGTAAATAGTCGGGCAGACTGAACTCTCTTTAACCTTGGATAGGTAACCAGTCTAGGAGACGGGAAACTGAATTCAAACCTGTTAAACTCTGTTTAAGAAATTGACATTGTGTCACATCCTGCTCGTGCACAGACTAGGTAAATATGTATATATAACTATAAGTAAATACTAGGATAGATTGAGTTCTTTAGCCCTGGTTGAACAATCAATGTAGGAGAATTAAAATTCTGAATTCAAAGTAGCTATACTCCGCTTAAAAATTGACCTTGTATCACATCCTGCTCGTGGCAGAGATCAACAACTAATAGTCGGTGTTCGAGCCTGTGATCAAGCCGGAAAATTCTAGGTCCCGATTTGGCCGTAATCCTCAGACAAACGAACAAATGATTAGAATGAATCACAGTTCATTGTATATAATAAACTAACGATCCCTTCACTGTCCCCCAGCGTATACCACCTGAGAAATATCACCCTGTGAAACGTTAGGGTAACACTTATCAGAAATTAAGTATATTCCCGTATTTCTGAGAAACTCCACTGACCTAGACCGACCTCTGAGGTCAAACTTGCATAGTATGTGTTTGAACCTAAGATCAAGATGCAACACTTCACTTAGCCTTACTTAAGCTAGACGAGCGGTTATGGATCAATCGGCTGGTCACGTAAATCCCTAGCACCTATATCATTACCCCAACCCTATTGCCATTATGGTAAGCCCCAACCATTTTTATCATATATGTGCTGGAAGGCGGTAGCCGAGGGTCTTAATACTCTGAGTATAACGTTAAACTTTATCTGATGAAGTGTCCTTTACTCTCTGGTCCTCCGTGACCCGGAGAAGTATTACCTGTTAGCTATGGGTTAAACAGAAAAATGAGTTCAAAAATGTGTTAAATATTGAGTTGAAAAAACATTGAGCACCCATCAAGAATAAATAAAAAAAAACGTCTTTGGCATAAATTAACCCCACAAGGTTTGACATGCTGAAAATCCAACCAACCAACCAACCAACCAACCAAGATCCAGCAAAGAACCATCCCGTTCTCGTTTTGGCCGTGATCCTCAGATACACAGACAGACTATCAAAATAGTACAGATAGCTTGATCCTTCTCGCGTACACCTCGCTTTGAATCAGTAGAGAATTTAAAAGTGAATTTTCCATCGTTAAACAAAAATTAATTTAATAGGTATTTCGTGAAATCATATAAGTTTTAAACGGCGTATTCCTTTAGGAGTTTAGATCATTTTAAAAGCGTTTCGACAGGCCGATAGTTTCCGCTGCTAAAAGATTGTTAAATTGAATTAATCGAATGATATAATTTTAATATGTCCGCTCCAAGAAAAATCCGGGTGATAAAAACTATTATTATATCGATATTGAGAAAATTTAAACTAATATAGCTTCATGAATTTATTTTTATTTTTTGTCGTAGGAAATGGACACGGCGAACCGAGTTCAAATCCTGAAATAGACTGTTTGCATTTCAGATGGCATTAATACCGTCGGGAAAGACGTGAATCCAATAATTCTCCCTCCAGCTATGGGTAAATAGTAAACCAAACTTGGCCCTTTAACCTTGCTCACGCAGTTATTCGGTTTTAGAACATCAAACGACGGGCTTCAACGCTTCCTTTACGACGTAGCGGCAAACTGATATGACATAGGCATACACAAACTATCACATCACCTACAAAAATGTATCACCAAAATTGGGATTATGTATGATAATAGATGCATATTCAAACTTTGAAATGGTGTAAATATCATTGCCAATAAATAATAATAATTTCTGTGATTTCTAAATATTCTTAAGACCTTACCTTTGGGATTGCACACACACACACACACACACACACACACACACACACACATTTAATTATGTGGAAATGTATGTTTACTACTCATCATCGCGTTATTCGATAATGTCACATTTCATAACATAACTTTAAATACCTCGTTGATTTTTGTTTTTGTTTTATTTTTCATTTTTTTAAGATCTATTTTTTAAATTTTTTAAAGAGTTTTACTTTGTTTTATTAAATTGTATTTATTTATTATTTATTTAAGTTTCTGTAATTTTATATATATTGGGGAATATCTGGAATATATATATATATATATATATATATAATATATATATATATATATATATATAATATCAAAAAATAAATATCTTAGAAACTCTGTACATAAAACTTAAGCCTCTGTTAATAGTATTAACTTTGAAACTAGCGACAATATACTAAAAGGAGTTTGCCTAGCTCGTTCGAAATATTTAAAAAATAAACTGCCACCGTTATTTAGCGTCACCTTAACGACAATGAAAAGCAATAGTTTCGTTGAATAATAAACATTATATATTGATAATAATACTCTAGAAGATATAAACAGCCTTCATAATGTTTCCCGAAAGAACCCAAAGTACTTGGTTTCCCAGTAATATCTCTTTCAGACAACTTATTAACTTCTTTCAAAAGGATAACATCAAGAAAATTGTTAGAAAAGTTGAAAGAAAAAGAAAAACTTGAAAACAATAAGGATTCCATTATGTTTACCCAAATTTGTTTGAATATATATATATATATATATATATATATATATATATATATATATATATATATATATATAATTTATGACATCGTCATAATAATACCTGGTTAATTACCTACATATTTGTACGAACTTTGTATGAATCGCTTAATGAGAATCGAACCCATAATCAGATATTTGCAATTGGGAAACACAGTTCTATAATTACTTTTATATCTTCACCCCCCCCCTCACCTTTCGTCTTGTTAGACATCTTTCCTGCCTTCCTAGTTTTTCCTTTCTCTGCTGTTTGCTCTCATCGAACAATCGTACCCATTTCTTCTCTCACCTTCCACACCTAACCCCTGCCCACTTATACCATCCACAGCAAAGGCACACGCAACACGGCCAGTTTTCCTTTATATATCTATCTTTCTATTGAGAGAACACATAAAAGTACTCAGCCGCGCACCTGAACTCGTAAGGCTACAATTATTTAAAAACAGATTAATACAAACGTAAAAATCACAAAAGACTGAATAAAATTAGCCATAAAACCAGGTTTTAAAACCTTATTCATTTTATTTCTTAATTAAGTTAACCCCCTTCTCTAATAGCCAACTTTTCTCTCGCATGTTACAAATGAAAAGAACCCTTATGTCTTCGCCACCTCAAATTAATATCCAAACTTCTTCAGTCAATTAATGAGGAAACTGACCTATGGCTGTTGCGCAAAGGTTAGGATGTTGCTCGCATTTCATTAACAGAGAAATTCTGTTAATTTTAAAAAGAACACTCTTAGAAGATTTCTCTTGCAAGATTTCTGAGGGGTTATATAAAACTATGGAGCGCGTTATGAACAAGTTAAGCTTGATGAAAACTTGCGGAAAAATCGCCGGTAGGACTGGATTTTAAACATGTAACACAGAATAATGTTTCTGCAATATCTTATACTAGCAGGACCTGTGTATATACCATGGTATGATAATTCAATTATTACAACGTTTAATATGTTTACTTAAGAGCTATTACTAAATTGTTCAATATGTAAAAAGTATAATAATCTTGATTTAACTTTCTCTCTCTTTCTTTTCTTTCTTTCCTTCTTTTCATCTTTTCATTATGTTCGATTGAAACATATATCATTTCAGCGCGCTCACCTCTCCAGCTATCTTTCCCTTACTTTCTTTCTTTCTTTCTTTCTTTCTTTCTTTCTTTTTTCTTATCATATTTTTGTGTAGCATGTCTTTTTCTTCCGCCCTTCTTTATAATAAAAACGGATTTGTCCATTATTTACCTGAGGTGACGACACTCATAAGAAATAAGTATTCGGCAGATATGCAACACCAGATTATTAGGATTTACATATTTGGATCTTATCTTAGATGATTTGGACGGTCTCATTTTTAACAAGAGGGTGTTGCAAGATGATAACGGTGGTAAGATTAAGTAAACACGTGTATTGATATTTTACAAATTGCTATTATCAAATAGGAATAGTTATTTGAAACCATATAATTGTTTGAAAAAAAAAACAACAAACAATATTTACTTCGGCATAAGATAAGCTAACAAAGATTGACGTGCCGTAAAACCAACACCAACTCACCAACGAGCAACCAACCAACGACATAAATAAGCAAACAAACAAACAAACAAACAAATCATCATTTGTCAATTTGAAATTTTGAAAGGTTTGAAGTTAGCAGGTGGTTCTTTCAATGATATGAAATATAAGTAACTAATAAATCTTTTAAACCATAGAACGTGTGTACATCTGACGACGGATAAAGTGAAATACAATATAACAGGAATGATTACTCGTAGGAATATGATCTTCTCATCATTATGCTTGCTTTTGATATTATGGTAGATACGAAGAAGATCAAACTCAAGTCTCAAGTCTTACAATAAAGAGTTTCATGGGAAAGACGATACGAAAAGATGTTACATAGATCTAGTTTTTCTTTACATGGTTAGAGCGTTGTTTACAGTTGTTTCAATCTGCTTTGTCCTTTGCTGTCCAGCTGGACAATAGGAAGGCGGAAACGACAAGGTGTTTTTATTATGACCTAACAATGATACGCCTTGTTCACAGCTGAGCGCACTTCGATGTAAGCAGACAATGGGTTTAGTCTTATACAAAGTGTTCAACGGAGATTTATTCTCTGGTTGAAATTATCGACGTGGCTTTAATGAATAAGAGAGGGAAAATTAAACATACTTAGTTGAAGAAATGATAATAGATCGAAAGAAAGAAAGAGATGAAGCTCAGATTTTAAAGGTGATGGGATATATTGGAGCCTAACAGGTACTATCACTCTGATTTGGAGTGGACATAGGATAGATTTTAAAGAAGTATGAAGGGATAAATTGGAACCTAACAGGTACTATCACTCAGGCTTAGAGTGAACCTGTAATAGATTTTTTGAAGTGTGAAAGGATATATTGAACCCTAGCACGTACTATTACCCGGGGTAAGAGTGGACCTGGGGTAGATTTTAAAGAAGTATGAAGGGATAAATTGGAACCTAACAGGTACTATCACTCAGGATTAGAGTGAACCTGTAATAGATTTGAAGTGTGAAAGGATATATTGAACCCTAGCACGTACTATTACCCGGGTAAGAGTGGACCTGGGGTAGATTTTAAAGAAGTATGAAGGGATAAATTGGAACTTAACAGGTACTATCACTCGGGCTTAGAGTGAACCTGTAATAGATTTTTTGAAGTGTGAAAGGATATATTGAACCCTAGCAAGTACTATTACCCTGGGTAAGAGTGGACCTGGGGTAGATTTTAAAGAAGTATGAAGGAATAGACTAGAGTTTAAGAGTAGACCCGGGATAGATCTTAAAGAAATGTGAAGGGATAGATTGGACTCTAACAGGTACTCTCACTCCGGCTAACAGTTGACCCGGCAGTAATATCAATGAAAGGATTTTTCATACTTTAAATAAATTTCAGACATTTTATTCACACA
>CM042143.1:45243582-45281082 GCA_023376005.1 Doryteuthis pealeii | reverse complement strand
TATATATATATATATATATATATAAAAGCCGTTAACTATGTCTAAAAGAACTTAAATATATAAGCTCTATCCCCGATGCTTAGCATTTTATTTATTTATCAATATATCTCTTCTTTTTCTCTTCCCCTCTCTGTCTCTCTGACTATATATAGCTTGCTATATTTATAAATAAAAAGTGCTTAGTATAGGTGGTAGAGCATATGTACGTCTAAGGGTAGCGTAGACACAGATTCAACGGCACTTAGTATCTGTCAGTTTCTCACCTATGCGATCCCCCGACCAAGAAGTTTCATCGTAGTGGGAATCTCTAATGCACGGACATTATTTTATTCCTTTATCCTTTTAAAATTATATTAAATGCACAATGCAAAATGTTACAGAATACAATATTTCAAAGAACTTTTGATAATTGAAATATTTTCAAAAATATTTAAAATGATAAATTAATATCAATTTTCGGCTTGTAAACTTTGGCCAGCATTTAGTTAGGAATGATTTTATTAATAAATATGGTATAAGTAAAAACTAAGTTCAGTTTGGCGTTAAAAAGATGAATTAGGAAAACTTACAAAAGAGATGAAATAATGATCAACTTTGATACAATGCTTGATCCGTGCATTAAAATCCCATTAATGACATTTTGTTAAGCATCAAGTTTTTGATATCAACACATTTGAATTCAAACTGAGTGGTGGTGGGGAGGGTGGGAGTTGCATTTAGACACATTAACGAGATATATTTTAGTGTCAGTGAATACCTACTTCAATGACCGTCATTTCAATTATATATAGAGAGACCGGCACGCAAAGCTACCCTTACACACACATACATTCATACATGCATACATAAACGCACACATACGCGCACACAAACAGGAACATGCACCTGCTGATACACACACGAGCACATAAACACGCGTGTGTGAATCTGTTGACATACGAATAATAATACTAAGTAAATTCTCGGAGTGGCCTGTAGTCGCTATCAGCCAAACAGCTAGGGAGTATATCCACTTTTCGCTAGCGCTAGATCAGAGACATTGTTTTGTTGAGGTAGAACACCACATCTAACGTCAGCTTTCAGATTATTTACCACACAGATCGGATTACTCATGCTGTGCTACTCATGTATTGACTTGGCAGGAACCAGTATCGAAACCGGAACCTTAAGATTTCTAGACGAACGCTCTCCGACTGCGCTAAACCGGTCAATAATAATAATAATAATAATAATAATAATAATAATAATAATAATAATAAACGGTTTATCACACAATGAGAATGCAGTACACTGGCAAAAAAGGGATACAATACTAGACACGACTGTTAGGTGAAGGGTGATTCACTGGAAATAGTGCAAGAGATTAAAATTTGATCATGTTCACAGCTAGTATATATATTTACCTATCCCCGCCGACATAATCCGAAACAAGGTCAATTTTTCAATGGGGTTTAACGCGTTTGAATTCAGACTTTTCCTTCTCCTCAACCGGTTGTCATATCAAGGCTAACGCAAATATGAACATGTGTATATGCATATGTATGTATGCATCTATGTATGTATATATATATATATATATATACTTATATATGGGTATAACTGTATGTACTTATATATTTATATCTTGAACTCTTTTGTAATATCACATATATTGTTGAATTATAATATTATTTCTTGTTAATTTCAATACAGTTAAAATGTTTCTTTGGACTTCAAGGGAGCACCTTTCTGGTTAGATAAACAGAAATGTATCCCCTTGTAAGAGATTAGGAAATTGTGTGTTTAAATGTTGAAAAAATTGCTGGTTGAAGGGGGATAGGATTTCCCGAATGATAACCAACCATTTATTTTTCTGCTGTGTTTTATATAATAATATATATAACATGTAATGTAAGAGTGTAAATATAAAAAAATCTCTGAATTTCGTATTTATAGTAAAATCATTTCTAATTTACTTCTATAATAAAATCATATATAATATTCACCCAGGGAGGGAAGAGCTTATGGTATCACAATCAACCAGCCTGCTTTTATTCTGTTCATTTTAAGTCTTTAAAAATAAGGAAAAATAAAGCTAGTTAAACAGTCTAAAAAGCGATTTTTGAGTTTTAAAATATGAAATCATTGTCACATTTGTGTCCGCCTGTTGGTTGGGGCAGAAGAATACACTGACTGCACCTCTCCAGAGGGGTAAAATCCTTCCACTGGGGCCATGCCATGCAACACTACACTTTGACCTTAGGCTAGATTACGGAAGTCGGATCAATAAGTTGGCCACATCAAGCCCTAGAAACTATTTGATTTTTCTAACCCTAATGCCTTTTGGCAACCCCAACCCTGTTGATCATAAATGTGTTATAGGTGGTGGCTGGCGGTCTTAGTATCATGGGTATGACATTAAACTGCTGATGTTCTAATTCTGGAATTCTGGTGAGTGTAGAGTACTCCTTCATCGTCATTACTCCCAGGTCCACTAACCCAAAGTAGTAGTATCTATTAGGGTATCATCTATGGGTTACATAGAAAAAAGAGAGTAAAATGAGTTTTAAAAAATTGAATACCCATCAAGAATGAATAAAACAAAATGTCTTCGGCATTAAATAACCCAACACGTGTTGAAAAGCCGTAAAATCCAACCAACCAACCAACCAGCCATCCAGATTTTTTTATAATAGAAAATCACAGGCTTATGTAAAAGATTGTCTTTAATTTTTTTGTCAGGTTTAAAAACTGGCCTTCAGCCAGAATTTGATGACGGAATCCATAGCGTGATATATTTGAGCAAAGAGAATGCCGGTAACATTGTCATCATACGATGAAACACTGTACCACCATGTTCATTTTGTTTGTCAAGAGCAAATAAAAAAATGGGTGTAATGGGGTTGAGGCAATTAATTAAATAAAAGGCGTGAAAGAATTACTTTAAAGCTTCGGTGATTGTATTTGGTTGGAAAAGACTATAGCCGACAGCGAAACAAAAACATTTGTTGATGAACAAGGCAGACAGACAACAAGAGAGACAATAACTTTACATAATAAAAGAACAACAAACAACAAACAAATATTGTCATTCAAAAGAAAAAAAAAATATTGACGAGGCTCAATGAATTTTCTACCTTTTTTCCATTTTATTTAATGCCTTTTCTTTATTTAATGCCTTTTCTTTAAAACTACATGAAGAGCCCCGAATTCCTTGAGGAAAGACGGAATAAGTCGAAATAGAAAAGATGACAGATGAAATAGAATCAAAATACAATAATTGGCAGATTTTCTTGAGGTCTTTCATAGATTTTTCTAAGGGAAATTGCGTTTACATGTCTGTGCCTGATATTTGATAACATTACAACTAAATTTACTTTTTGATTGAATAAGGCATTCTTATGAAAGAAAGAAAGAAAAAAAAGAATTTAAAAAACCCTGATCAGATTCAAAATATTAAAAATTATTAACAGTCTATATTTGGAAAATAAAATAAAAACGTCTTCTTAAATATCGTCTCAAATTTTCCAGAGACACATTTTTTTTAAAGATGAACTTACAAATATAAATTGTCTCCTTGGTATGACGTTAAACTGCATCTAGTGGTTAAGTTTCAGTCCTGGAAATCTGGGGAATGTGGTGTACCCCTTTATCACCATTACTCCCAGGTCCACCCTGATCTGAGGTGTTAGTACCTGTTAGTGTCCCATCTATGGGTTAAAAAGATAAAAAATGAGTATTACAAAGATATTTAGAAAATAAATTAAAAAGGTCTTCTTAAACATCGTCTCAAAATTTCCAGAGACACAGCTTTTTTTAAAGATGAACTTACAAATATAAATTAAGATGCACGCTTGGTATAACGGTTATCGTTGTACGAAACGGAATAATCTCTGTCGGTTGGGGTTTAAAATACACCAACTGCATTTCTACAGAGGTGAATTCAATTGGGCTACCTGTTGGCTATGGGCTATCCGTGATGGAACCCAAGTGGCTGAGAAGTCCATGACATGCAACACTCCTCATTGGCCCTTACTTAGGCTAGACGGACGAGCGGAGAGGCTCCCTCTGATAAATCGGATGGTCTATTCAAGCCCTAGCACTTATATGATTGTCCCAACTCTTTTTATCATGTATATGCCAGAAAGTGGTGGCTGAGGTTCTTCTTCTTCTTCTTCTTCTTCTTCTTATTATTATTATTATTATTATTATTATTATTATTATTATTATTATTATTATTATTATTATTCCTTTTGAGTTTTCACATCAGTGTTAGCTGATGGTCTTTCACTGGAGTCTGAGTGACAGCAAGTCTCCTCAGGTCTCCAGGACTCTTCTGAGTATTCTGGCAGATTGCAGCAGTGCAGTGTTCTGAATGGTTTCAATCCTTCCTCTGATATCCAAACTTTCCAAACCTTTTTCTAATCCTTTTGGGACTGTTCCAAGTGCACCAACTACAATTGGTATAACTTTCACTTTCATATTCCATAACTTTTTCAGTTCTCTGGCAAGGTCCAGATATTTGTCAATTTTTTCATTTTCCTTTAACTTCACCCTGTGATCCGCTGGCACTGCAAAATCCACCAGTTGACAAGTTCTTTCTTTTTTGTTAATCAACACTAGGTCTGGTCTTCTTGCTGGGATAAGGTGATCCGTTTTAATTTCAAAGTCCCAGAATTTTGTGCGTTTCGTTCTCAAGAACAGATTCTGGTTTATGCATATACCATTTTGTTGTGTGGTCAAAATTTAATTTCTTGCATAATTCCCAGTGGATCACCTTCCCAACCCAGTCGTGTCTAGTTTTGTATTCTCGTTGTGCTAGTTTGCTACATTCGCAGAGTATATGGTTAACAGTCTTATCTCTATTACCGCAAAGTCTACATTTACTATTTTGTTGGTCTTATCAATTTTCGCTTTGATGTAGTTTGTCCTTATGGCATTATTTTGTGCAGCAATTATAAGTGATTCTGTTTCTCTTTTGAGGTTTCCCTTTCTTAACCATGTCCAAGTCTTTCCATGTGCAACCTCATCTATTTGTCGTTTGAAGCGTCCATATAATTGTTTTTCTTCCCATTTTTGTTTTCTAGTCTTTGTCGTTTTTTCTGTTTGTCCATCTGCCGTTTCTACTATTGTTGGCCGCCATAAGTAATTTGTCTTTGCTCTTCCTTGTGTAATCTTCAAGTTGCTGGATTGTGGTTTCTACGCATTCCTCTATGTTGGCAAGACCTCTTCCCCCTTCCTTTCTTGACACATACAATCTATCTCTATCATCTCTAGGGTGGAGAGCCTTGTGCATGGTCATTAATTTTCTCGTCCTTTGGTCTATCTGTCTGAGTTCTTCTTTTGTCCATTTTAAGAATGGTCCTGAGTATCTTAAAATGGGGACAGCCCAGGTATTAATTCCTTTGATCAGATTTCTGCTGTTAAGTTTCGTTTCTAGAAGTTTTCTAGTTCTCCTGAGATAATCTTTTTTAACTTTTCCTTTCATTTCTGCTTGCATGATATTGTCCGCTTCTAAAATTCCTAAGTATTTGTAGCTTTCATTTTCTTCAAGAGATTTTATAGTTACCTGATTTGGTAGTTGTATTCCATTCATTAGTTTTCTTTCACCTCTTTTTATTACAAGCATAGCACATTTTTCGATTCCAAATTCCATCCCTATATCCTGGCTATAAATTCTAATAGTTTGTACTAGGCTCTCCAATTCTTTTTAATTTTTTGCAAAAATTTTATTTTATTTTATTATTATTATTATTATTATTATTATTATTATTATTATTATTATAGCTTGTGTGGCATTTAGCTATACAAATGAATGTGTAAGGCGTGCGAACAAGAGATACTTAGATTGGTAGGTACGTAGTTACAAACGGGCCAATCAAGATTACGATAAACTACGATCATTTATTTATAATGGCAGATCGGAATGTGACAAAACATTAGATTATGGCCAACAGGGTGAAGCCATATATATATATATATATATATATATATATATATATTATATATATATATATATATATATATATGTTGAATGTAGTAAATACGACACAGAAACACTTTGATCGTTCCGAACTTCTTGGTGAAGATTATTGAAAAATAAAACTCGTCCGAATGACCGAAGGCCACTGGCGTCAGCTGGATTATGATTTTCGTCGCCAAGTACGTCCCCGAAGCGATAGTCAAAGGTTAGCACAAGTATGACCGTAATCTTAGAAAAATCAGCATCTCAAGAATTTCTCCTCAGTCCGTTGAAGAATGCAAACACTCGAATACATCTTAATGATGAATTGAAAAAAAAATTGAATCTACAAAGTACGTTTAGAAGAAAAAGAAAAAAAAAAAAAAGAAAAATATTCTAAAAGAGATCAAAATCAATAAAATTGATTGATCTGAATATACTTATGATTAACTGGTTACGTCTAATGGCTTGACGAAATCAGCCGTTATTGGTTACCAATAAGTCAGTCATTATGTTTTGTATATTTTCTTTTTTAGATATTTCTTTTTTCACTGCAGTAATTGAAGTTTTTCAGTTGCTTATATAGACACACACACACTCATACACACTCATACACACACACACACACACACACACACACTCACACACACATACTCATACACACACACACACACACACATACACACATATATATATATATATATATATATATATATATAATATAGGCAAGTAGGATGTGACACAAGGTCAATTTCATAAGCTGAGTTTTAACAGGGAAATCTATTTCTGTATCTCTGTGCCACTGTGTCTCTGTCTTTTTGTCTCTCATTCTCTCTCTATCTCTTTCTCTTTCTTTCTCTCTTTTTCTCTCATTCTTTCTCTTCGTTTCTTTCCCCCCTCTTTCTCTTTCTTTCCCTTTCTCACACACACACACTCTCTCCCCCCTCTCTCTCTCTCTCTCTCTCTCTATCTATCTCTCTGATCCCGTAACCGGCTTTTGGTCGGGGAGGCACTAATGTAGCGTGTCTTGGGCACGAACTCTCTTTTGTAAGCTATACTTTCCAGGTATACGCTAGTCTGAATTCAGAATTTTCCTTCTCCTAGACTAGTTACCTAACCATGTTTAAATAGTCTTATCTGTCCTACTATTAACATATAGCTGGAGAGTGCATAGTTGGGTGCATACATTTTCTAAGTGTATTAGTGCTATGTGAAATGCAAACATCCCGTCCAGAATTTAAAAAAGATAAAAATAAATAAATATAAATAATAGAATAAACGACCTGACCAATTCCAACGGCGATAACCATTACACCGAGCCCCTCTATATGTTTGGCATTGCCCAAGTTGTAATTATTTGAAGAGTCGTGAGTAGATTTCCCTTACTGCATGTCTTTGTTCCTTCGTTTTCCGTCTGGAATTTTCTCATAGGTTAAAGAAAGAAGAATATTAATATAACGTCTGATATTTTTGATGTGGAGATTCAAGTGGGCTACATTATTCTACAGACATACAAAAATGCGATCAGTATTCGATAAACTGCTAATTACCAGTGAAAAAATAATCACAGATATATAGTAATTTTTAAGTGATAAATCTTTGAAAAAAAAAAAAAAAATCTTTGACCCCCCCCCAAAAAAAAAAAAAAAAACTCAACGCCCAGTGAATATGTTGAGCCTCCTTTATTGTAGAATAGTTCGGAATACTAAGCTTTTGTTTTTATAGTAAAATAGCACTCTGAATTCAAACCCGTTGAACTTCGCTTAAAAATTGACCTTTTGTCACATCCTGTTCGTGCAGTGAGATCATTAAATAGGTGTAATAGAATGGCGGGCTTGTCGTCTATATTGGTAGAGAATCTCATCGGAAAAAGCGGGCTTGAGCTCTAGTGTAGATTAGAACTCCTTCCGAAATAGCGACCGTGTTGTCTATAGTAAAATGGTACCCTGTCCGAGTTAGTGAGTTTGGGATATAGAGTAGTTTAGCACTCCTTCCGAAATAGCGGGGTTGCTTGGTATAGTAGAATAGCCCGCATTCATAAATATAGGACTTACGATATATGGTAAAATAGCTCAAAATAATGAGCGTACTGTATATAGTAAAATAATTCTAAACCTCTCCAGAGGATTAAGCCCCCCAAAAGGCCACTTGTTGGCCGTGGATGGCGACCCGTGATGCTAAAAGATGGACATCTGGTGGCATGATATGTAACACTCCACTTTGACCCTTACTTAAGCTAGACGGACAGTCAGAGAGACACCCTCTTACTAATCGGCTGGTCATGTCAAGACCTAGCACCTATATTATTTTCCCATTCCTATTGCCTATATGGCAGGCCTCAACCCTTTTTATAATATGTGCTAGAAGGCGGTGGTTGAGGGTTTTGAGCTCTGGGTATGATGTTAAACTCTATCTGATGGTGAGGTTCCACCTCTGGAACTCTTGGGAATGTGGAATACTCCTTGATCACCATTAGTCCCAAGTCCACTCTGACGCGGAGTGGTAGTACCTGTTAGGGTCCCATCGATTGGTTGAATAGAAAAAATGGGTTATAAAAAACTGTTTAAAAAGAATTGAATTTGATAACAAATTGAATACACAACAAAACAAATGTCTTGGGCATAAACTAACCAAACAAGGTTGACATGCCGTAAAATGCAACTAACCAACCAACCGTCCAACAACCAACCAACCAACCAACCGATTAACCAATAGACCCAAATACCAGACTTACAGGATCTAAATGTCAACTTTCAAATCTAAATGAAACTGTAGTTGATTTTAATCTATAAAGAAACCTTTTTTGATATTTTTACTCGATTGCAATTTAGAAATTGTTTTCTGAATAAATTGATCGCAGACATCATGAAGCACAAAACCATTGGTTGGCAAAATCCCAGATGAAGCCTAATTTTCAAATTCAAACTAAAAATAGCACAGAATAAATAGCAATGTATGAAAGAATAACATGAGGTGATTGTTGTCACATGATTAATTTCTATAAAAAAAAAACCAACTGAAATTTAAGCCGCACTGTATAATTTTAATCTGATAAGGCAAAAAGATATTTTCTTTAATATCAGCTTGACGGAAAGAAAATAAATTATGAGAGAATTTAACATATCGATGATAGATGAAAAATTATTACTCATTTTTTAATATATTTAGAAAAAAAGTTTTTTTTATTCTCTCTCTCTCTCTCTCTCTCTCTCTCTCTCTCTCTCTCTCTCTCTCTCTCTCTCTCTCTCTCTCTCTCTCTCTCTCTTTGTCTTTCACTTTCTCTTTTTCTGAAGAAATTTCGTAACATGGCTTCCTACATTGCTTACTCCAGGCATTAATTCATGAAACATTTTTTTTATTAAACACACTGAGCAAATATCCTGCAAAGTAAAAATTCGGGCGGTCAGCGATCGTTTTACATATCGCCTTTGTCGTGATTTACATTTTCTTTTTGTTTTCTTTTTTTAAGCGGTAAAACAACTCTAAATGGAGTTTCCATGTAAGAGATCTGGGGGAAAGCAACAAAAAAAAAAAAGAAAAAAAAAAATAAAGAAGAAATCAGACAATTTTTTGAGAGGAGTCTAAAGCAAATATGTGAAGAAATAAAAAAAAAAATGCTAAAGAAAGAGCAGAAGAAAAACAAAATTTCAGCCCAGAATGTGCCGTGTAGTAAAGCCGGAGGCAGAGAGAGAAGAAGAACTCAATTTGTTGGCAATAACGTGCCAGTTTCTGATTATAATATCATGCTCAATATAATGACATGCGTATTAATATGGTAATTCAGCACGGAAGCCATTTCTAGAAGTTTATCTGAAGAGAAAAACGAACATATTTGATAAAAAAAAAAAGAAAATCTGGTGTATATTTAAAAAAATAATATTAAAAAAATGTATAAAAACTCGGAATTAAAGTGTCATTTCACACAGGTGCTTATATCTTCCCTCTCCCCCTATATATTTATGCAGGGACACTTGCATGTATATATATATATATATATATATATATATACAAATGCACACATATATTCAAACACATAGACATACACACAATCATCATCCTCTATATATGTGTGTATGTATACATATATATATATATATACAAATGCTCACACATATGCATACATATACATACACACAGAATCGTAATCATATATATATATATATATATATATATATATATATATATATATATACGCACGCACACAAAATTCGCAATCAGAATCGCACACATACACAAACACACACATATACATGCAAATATTCATGTTCCTTTGTACCTATGCACACACACACAAATACACACTGCACACACACACACACAACATATATATATATATATATATATATATATATATATATATATGTATATATGTATGTATCATACGTTTAAATTTAGAGCGTGATCTATGCATTCATATAAATCAAATTATGCAATATATACACTTTTTTCTGTACATATATATGTTTTGTGTATTATGCGCGTGTGCACACATACACATTTACACACATAATATATATATATATATATATATATATATATATATATATATATATGTGTGTGGTGTGTGTGTGTATGTGTGTGTGTGTGTGTGTGTGTATGTGTGAATATGTTAACTAAACGCGTATGTTTTATATACAACCTGCAAAAAAATGAGCTATTCATGTCTTTATGATATAACCTATCTGTCATATATTTATTTACACATATTTATATACACATTATATACACATACATTTATATACATTATAGACACATACACATATTTATATACATTGGAATATATATATATATATATATATATATATATATATATATATTGTGTGTGTGTATGTACATACACAAATAACGTAATAATATTCCACAAACATATACATTGAATTACACATTCTTAATATCTGACACATATAAACAAACAGATACACATAAACACACACACACACTGACACTTACACACATGTCGATATAAAAAGAGATAAAAAAGAAGGAAATATGGATATATGCTCATATAGATACAAATATATTCATGCTCAGCTATATTTACATTCATAATTGTAAGTAAATATTCGTATGTATTGATATATTCATGGGACCATAATGGATTGATACATTGATCTGAAGATCGTATGAGTTAGAAATTGTCAGTAACTAGGTGTTGACTCCATATCCACGCTATCTTAACTCAAAAAATATATATGTATATGGCGGGAATTTGAAAATTCCTTGTCTTTAACTGGTTGTTGTATTAAGGTTAAAGTACCCAGTTTGCCCTGCTATTTACCCACTGCTCTTGCTGGTGGTGGTGGTTGGTGGGTAATTAACCGAAACAAAAGGAAAACAACTTCGACTAGGATTTGAATTCGACTCCTTTATTTCCTTAGGATGATAAACTTGACCCCACGCATGATTCCGTCTAATATACGATGTATTCTGTGATCCTTGAATGTTTTGAAAGACAGTGTTCATTAGGTGCATTTGACGTCGTACCCCCACCTCAGCAATGACCAACGAAGGTCAAAAGTACATGTATTCAGGATACGACATCAGAGATTTCGGACGATTATGATTCAGCCTTCTCCTTCAGCTGTCATATCTCGCTCGCGAACACGAAAAGGTTAATAAATAATCAACTTTCTAAAACCTTGTCTTTCCTATTTAATAAGACTAGTTTTACGTTTTAATGTAATGAAATATATCAAATTAGAAGATATATTAAATTAGAAATACTAATGAAATTAAATAAGAACGCATATAAAAATATTAAAATTATTCTGGTTATATTTTAATTGGTTTCTTTATTCATATGATTGAATTTAATATGTTGGAGAATAAAACAATAATATTAGAGATCAATAACACCAAATAATTATTTATTACACCCGGTTTTGTTAAAATCGGTATGCAAATTAGCCACACCATATATTGTGTAAACCTTTATTTCCTTGTAATATATAAGACACATTGGAAGATTTTAAACTCACTAATAATATGGACTGTTTTGAGACAAATCTCACGCAAATTTTAATAGTGTCATCGTTAATAAATAAGATTTATTCTAAGTATTAATAATTTTGATTAAAAATATGATACACATTGGTAAATTTACGCAACTGAGTCATTTAGTTGCGATTACAGACAAACAATCACAGAGTCTCCATTATAATAAGATATACCTACAATATATATATATATATATATATATATATATATATATATATATATATATATACAAATTGTGTGAAAAAGTATCGAGAATTTTTGAGCTTTTCGACACACCTTGTATTCTGAAAAAAAAATTTCCACTCATTAATTCTTTTTCAGAATACAAGGTGTGTCAGAAAAGTACCAAGTTTAAAGCTGTATTAACCAAGATAGAAATGATGAATGAATGGAACGTTATTTTTTTCTTCAGAATACTGGGTGTGTCAAAAAGTACAAACAATCTCGATACTTTTTTGACACACCTTGTATATATATATGTGTGTGTGTATACCCACAATATATATATATATATATACATATATATATATATTAACAAATGTGTGTGTATGTGTGTGTTTGTAGAATCATGCATATACAAAGACCTGTTCTTCTGTACGCATGGCATAAATCACTTAGTGGCTTATTTTAAAAGAGTAAGGCTTCGTTATGTTTGGTTTGCTCCTTTTGCTTTTCTTTTATGGCAGAATTAGGGATTTAAAGCGGCCATCTTTCACGTCAAAGGCGTATTTTGCATGAATCAATAATTATAGATCTACTAGCGATCAATATTTACAAAGCAAACATATATTGAAGAAGAACGATGCATCGGTTGTCGGATTTTTTATTTTCTTTATTCTCTTTTATTTTCTGCCTGTGACATTACTGTAATACGTTTTATCGCACGTACTGCCTATTAGATCGCTTTCTTCTTAGTTTTTTTAATGTCCGTTTTAAAGTAACAGCCTTTTATCAGTCAATTTAAGTAAGTCACATGTTGCTTTTCTTATAGACAATTTACATTGGAAGATGTCAAATTTGCAATTGTTATGGCTTGTTTTATTTGTTTCAGCCACCGTTTGAATGCTAAATTTTAAGTTGGTAAATCAGATATTTGAATATTTTACTTTGTCTTGGGATTATTTTCCTTATTTGTCCATTTGCTATACATTTCATCCTTTTGTAACCCTTTGCCTATAGTGACCAACTCGTCTTTCTTATGATAAATTTGAGTATTGGGTTCCTTATCGACAGATTTCATCTTGAAACACCCATTGCTTACAAACGAGATCATCCAAATCGTCGAAGGTGAAATGCAAAAGTGTAAATCCTGATTATCTGGTGTTGCTTCTCCTTATTCCTAAGTGTTTCGTCACCTCTGCTAAATAATGGACCATTCTGTTTTTTATAAAGAAAGAAAGGGAAGAAAAAGGACAGAAAAATATGATAAGAAAGAAAGAGATTAGGAGAAGATAGCGAGAGTGGGGGGAGTACAGCGAAAGCGATAACGCTAATATGTTTTAGTCGAATATAATAAAAAGAAGGAAAAAAGGATAGAAAGAAAAAGAGTGAGTGAGTGAGTGAGAGAGAGAGAGAGAGAGAGAGAGAGAGAGAGAGAGAGAGTTAAATGAAGATTATTATACTTTTTAAATATTTAACTATTTGATAATAGCCCTTAAATAAACATATCAAACGTTGTAATAATTATATCATCATACCGTGGTATATATATATATCCTGCTAGTTACAATTATACTATGATATAGTCTTATGAGCGCCCTCTTCTTGATATATCTTTCTTGGAGAATTTATTTTGATCATAATGGCTTGCTTTTTATTCTATATTTAAAAAAAAATTGAAACCGTTACATTTATTGTGGTATTTAACTGATTTGTGACGTTGTCTGTTTAAAAAAAACTTTTCCTGATAGTTTTCACTTGTATTTTGTTAATACTGCAAAATGTCATAGAAAGAATGCAAGTAAATGCACAATTAGATGAGCAAGGTGATTCACTGGGGACCAGGCAATTGATTAAAGGGTATATTCACAGATCAGAATTTGTCTTAGAAAAAAGAATAAATATTCTCTGGATCTTTAAAGTGAAATGGATCACCTAAAGAACTTGTCAACTAGTAGACTTTGAAAGAGATCTCAGAGTAAAAGTGAACGAAAGCTAAAATCTCGGGTAATTATGAACTTTTGTTTAGTAAATTAGGGTGTCCGACAAAAATAGAACCCACAAATTTTGTATAAAACTGTTAATTTTAACTAGGGGGTTTAGGGCTAGGGTTAGGGTTGGGGTTGAGGTTAGGGTTAGGGTTTGGGTTCTGTTTTTTCTGGATCTCCTGTACAGATTGACCCAGAAAAAACAAACCCAAATTATGTATTCATATTCCCATTAAATAACTCTAAACCCTAAATACCAACCCTAACCCTAAACCCCAAGCTTAACCCTAAACATCCCTAGTTGAAATTAACAGTTTTATTACAAAATTTATGGGTTCTGTTTTTCTGGTACACCCTAATTTACTAAACAAAATTTCATAATTACCAAATCTCGATAATTACCCAGATCTTGTTCGAGAGCTGCAAAAACTTACGGAACATGAAGGAACAATGATAACAATTATAGTCGACTTCACAAAGAACCTGGAAAAGATACATGGTAAAATAGATATCAGAGGATGAATTAATGTTTTCAGATCACAAATCTGCTGTGATCAGCTAGAATACTGAGAGGGTTCCTGAAGAAGTGAAGGGATTTCCTGTCACTCTGACTCATGGAAAAACACCCCACTAACACAAAAATGAAACAAGCGCAATTCTTCCTGGGGTGAAAAAGAATTGTCGGATACGATACATGAAATAAACAAACAAAGAAGAATATAACCAAATAATCGGTTATGATTGATTTTAATGGCATGTCATCCTGTCCGGGATTATTTTATGCCAAGGAGTTATGGAATAACATACGTTTATATTTATATTTTGTATAGTATCTTTTGCATACGTTATAGGATGTCAGATAGTCCTATGTAACACAAAAAAGTTCAATCATATCTATTTGACCCATAGATGTTAATCTAATGGGTACTACTATTCCAGATCAGATTGAACCTGGGATTCATGGCAATGAAGGGGTACTCCACTCTTCTTTGTGCTTTAGAATTTGTGCCACACCACCAGATGTATTTTAGTGTCACTACCGAGACACTTTTGAGGGTGGGCCTTTCCTCTCTGTAGGGAATACAGTCAGTTCATTCTTAGTTCCTATTTTGTGTCCCCCTACTTTGATACCCTTAATAAAAGCAGTCTTTGTTTAAATTAAAATACTTAATCACTTTCATCATTTGGATTCCTAGCTCGCAGTAGGTAAATATGTCTCTACAGGTTAGGATAGTTTTATTTTTTTTAACGCCATATCAGTTCTTTATTTAATGCCGAAATTCGATTCATTTGTAAATTTTATTTTTGCAATTATAAATATATTTTCAATTTTCATTGTATTATTTATTTATTTATAATAATTTATTTGCACACGCGTATATGATATTAAGTATTCATATAATACAAATAATTTGCATGCTGTATAGTTTTAAATGTTTCTATCAAATATTAATAACTATTCACAATTATATGCTTTACAGAAACTATTCCTACTTAATGATAATAATTTGTTCCCAAAGCTCTAGAAAATAATTTGGGAGAATTGGAAATCAGAGGAAGAGTCGAGACCATCCAAACTACAGCACTGTTGGGATCGGCTAGAATACTCAGAAGAGTCCTGAGGAGACTTTGCTGTCACTCAGCCTCCACTGAACCACCGGCTACGACAGGTGGGAAAAACTTAATAATAATAATAATAATAATAATGAATATTAAGAAGGCCCTGGAGACCAGAAAAGACTTGCTGTCACTTAATCTCCAATGAACCACCGGCTAAGGCGGGAGCGAAAAACTCTAATGAACCAAAATACTACTACTACTACTACTACTACTACTACTACTAATACTAATAATAATAATAATAATAATAATAATAATAAGAAGAAGAAGAAGAAGAAGAAGAATGGGAAGAAAACAATTATATGGATTCTTCGAATAAGAAACTGGAGAGATTGCACACGAAAAGACCTGGACATGGCTTCGAAAGTGAAAGCTAATAAAAATAACTGAATCTCTCATAATTGCACCACAAAATAATACCATAAGGACCAATTATATCAAAGCGAAAATACATAAGATGCAACATGACAGCAAGTGTATGATGTGTGGAGACAGAGACGAAACGGTTAATCACATAATAAGCGAATGCAGCAAACTAACACAAAAGCAGTTCAAGACAATTAGTGGGGAAAGGTGATCCACTGGGATTTGTGGAAGAATTTCATTTTCACCATACTACCAAATGGTATATGCACAAACCGAAATGAGATGTATAATTCTCGGGACTTTGAGATACAAACGGATCACCAAATCCCGGCCAAAAGAGTAGACCTAGAGCTAATTAACAAGGAAAAAATTGTCATCTAGAGAATTGTGACGTTCGGGTCAACCACGAAGCCAAAATCAAAGAAATCGAAAAGATAGAAAAGCTCTGAAACATATGGGCGACGGCGATACCAACTGTAATTGGTGAACTTGGAACGGTTCCCAAATATTTGAAAAAAAAAAAACTAGAAGAAATAGAAATCAGAGGAAAAATCGAGACTATGCAGACAACAGCATTGTTAAGATCGGCTAGAATACTCAGAAGTGTCAAGATCCCTGAGGAGAATAACCACCAATTAAAGCTGGTGTTTAAAACCCACAAGGAGTGATCTGCTGATTATAATTTGCAAGCGATATAGCTTCAAATAAAATAACAGCACCCATTAATTCAATTAATAATTTGCACACAGTTATATGATCTCAAACAGTGCTTTCTTTCCTTGCATATTAACCTTCATGGGTTATTTAATGCCAAATACACATTTTTAGAACAGTAGTGATACTATTTAACACATAGTTGGGGGGGGGAGGATTCATACCTTTCCCAAGGAAAGTGAAATGCTATAGCGCAACTGGAATTCAAACAAGCTTACTACAATGTCATAGTTTAGCATGTTAACCACTACGCTATGTGGACTTCCCCTTGAAATATTTCAAACAATTAAATGATTTTAATTAAATGATAATAACAATACATTCTAGATAATAATTGCTTCAGTAACTTATACTTAATACAAATAATTGCATTATTCTTAATATAAATAATTTTCACACAGTTAAATGGTTTCAAGCATTCATACTGAATACTAATAATTTTCAAACAGATGTGACCTTATTAGTTGACTACTACTCGGAGTCAGAGTATATCTGGAAGTAATGGTAATGAAAGAGAAAGTATTTACTGACATTCTACCATGTCAGTGGAACACAATAATCATTATTGTGGGGAACCACGCACAGACCGAAGCTCATGCATGGCTAGTATTTAAAAAGTGCATGAATCTCGTCGGCATTCCTCTTTTGAGGCGCTTCAGGCAATGGGCAATAAACCCAGCCCTGCGCCTTTAAATGGAAGGGACAGAAGGGATCACGCTGATAATAAATATATTACCGGTACAATAGCCGAAACCACTGGACACAGGGTCGATAATAAAGGATTACTCAAAACTGGAGGCACTTCACTAGATGCCGTTTAATGCCATTCACAGGACACCCCTTTTGAAGGGGGTTCTTACCCCTTTGCAGAGGATGCAGTCAGCCCTGTCGACAGACCAGTGTTCGTACAGAACTCAACAGCCAATATCTTTTAAAAGGCATGACATATATTCGATGTCAATATGTGGCCTAATTGGCGGGCGAGTTATGACTTGACTCTTAACACCATTGAACGGTGTAATAGCCGAGGTAAGTACCGCAGTCTCTCATGAATATTTTAAAAAATAGACGGGTATGTCTTTGCATTTAAGGAGTAGTGTAGGTAACACAGTCTTTTCAGCGTGGCCTGTATACCCGTGGCATCGGAAATCTAATATTCATGTGAAGTGACACATGGACCAATAGGTGTTAGAAACAAGTCAAGTATTTAAACACCGTTGACACGTACAATCAATATCGCGTTGACGTCGTTGAGATGTGTCTAGTGGTTAAGAGAGTTGCGTACATCGATGCTCAAGCTCGGATAATTGTCAGAATTTTAAATGCGTATTTCAAATACCTCGAGAATAATCTGGTAGCTGCACAAGAATGATGCACGTGATCTTAAACAAATCGTGGAAACAACACACCACAAGGAAGCAGATGCACGGCCACTTTCCCCCTATCACACAAACCACCCGAGCGAGACTATCAAGAAATGGTGGACATGCGACGTTCTCCTGTGGAAACCAGTATATGGGCACGCCAGTGCGGGCTGTCAAGCAAAGACCAACATTGACCAGTTCTGCGCGGATACTGTATGTTGCGCAGACGACCAGCCAAGGGTAATGAATGACGGGTATGATTGGCGAGAGATTTTCATCCCTGCGACTAGGGTGACATGATAATGATGATGAAGATGATGATGATGATGATGAAGGAATAATAATAAGATGATGATGATGATTTCAAACGCATTTCTAATGCGTAACGTTATCATCGTACGAAGTGGACACGGTGACCCGAGTTCAAATTCTGAATACGGTTGTTTGCGTTTCTATAGACATACTTGGGAAAGGTATGCATCCAACTATTCTTCCTACATCTATGGGTAAATAGTAGAGCAGACTGGTCATTAACCTTGGTATAACAATAACGCTAGTGTGTGATTTAACATCTAAAAGAAAATAATCTTTTGCTCTCTTACCTTGTATGGAAGCTGGTTTGTCCCACTGCACAAAAATACCTGCTGTATTGATTTGTTTACTTTTGAGATTTTCAAATGCTGGATATTTAAATTAGAAATCCAATGCTATTTCTATGTATACTTTAATTTTTAAATATCTTCAAATATAAATCAAATTTCGTAATCTTTACACAAAAAGCAAGAAACTGGTGATATTCAATGTGTATATATATCTACTTTGTCGTTAATTGTTTGAATTTAGCATTTTCATCCGGACATACATACATACATACATGCACACCAACTGCTCTCTTAAATACGAACTAAAAGCAGCTACCCGGCGTTGCCTGGGTAGTGTGTGTGTGTGTGTGTGGGGGGGGTAAAACCGAATATCCCTTGAGTTTTTTGGTCTCACATAATTGATTTGTTTATATTTTAATCACGAACAACACTAATGACTTTCCCTTCTCTTACTGTTCAAATCCTATCTTTTAAATATCTTCCCAGATATAAATAAAGAATCTTCATTATTTTTGCACAAAAAGCAAGCTCTGCTGCTGGTGA
Organism: Doryteuthis pealeii; assembly: GCA_023376005.1. Taxonomy (NCBI): domain Eukaryota; kingdom Metazoa; phylum Mollusca; class Cephalopoda; order Myopsida; family Loliginidae; genus Doryteuthis; species Doryteuthis pealeii. The sequence continues at coordinate 45,261,788 of CM042143.1, read as the reverse complement.
ATGTGTGTATATATATATATATATATACTTTGGCGTTAATTGTTTTATTTTCGTTGTTTCATCCGGTCATACATACATACACACCAACTACCCAACTATATATGTTCAGATAATAATAATAATAATAATAATAATAATAATAATAATAATAATAATAATGATGATGATGATGATGATGATGATGATGATGATGATGTAAATAATAACGCAAGTGCTAACTAAATACTGTTATTAGACTGGGACCAGATCTGGAAAGGTGTCACTGATTGCGTTGTCTGCCTCCGGGCGAGAAAGGGCCGGCTAAATAAATTAGGGAAAAAGTGATTAACTATCCAATATTGTGTCGTGCGCATGTTTCTCTAGCTTTTTATGACCATTTCGATGTTGTTTGTCACCCGGTGCTGGTGCTCGTCTCGATTGATAAGAAGAGATTTTGGCCCGAGGAGATAATCGTACGCTCCAATGGTTTCAATGTCTCTGCGATAACAGCCCCCCCCCCACTCTCTCTCTCTCTCCGGCTGGCTGGAAAGTGTTGGCTAGGCAGGCAGAAAGACAGGCAAAAGCTCGAAGCTTGTTTAGGCAATGCCCCCACCGCCTTATTTGGCACCACCCTCCGTCCTCATTCAGCGCCCCCCCCCCTTCTACATCGACCGGAAGATGGGGAAAATGTGGGGAGTGGATGCTGAGAAGGAGATGCCGGCGGCTACCATGACTACAAGACCTCAAGTAAAGTGAAATAAGGTAAAGATGCCCATCTCTACCACCTGTCTATACAACCACATAAGTCGACCTTTAACTTTCGCCTCTTGTGTGTTTAGAACTTTTTTTGCCTTTTTATTTTCTAATTTGCTTTTTTCTCTACTTTTTGTGAAGAAGATTTATTATTTCTTTTCTTTTCTTTTGAAAAAGAAGATTTCGTCTTTCTTAGTTCTTTCTTTTTCTTCATTCCTTCCTTCCTTCCTTTCTTTCTTTCTTTCTTTCTTTCTTTTTTCTTTCTTTCTTTCTTCCTCTTAAATTTTCCATTTTTTGTTCTTTCATTCTTTTCTTTCTCATTATTTTCACTTTTCTTCTTTATCCTTTTTCCTTCGTTCTTTCTTTCTTTCGCATTCAATCTTTCTCATTTATTCCTTTCTTTCTTTCTTTCTTTCTTTCTTTCTTTCGCATTCATTCTTCTTGTTCTTTTTTCGCCTTCAATCTTTCTCATTCATTCTTCTCATTCTTTCTTTCTTTCTCATTTTTCTTCCCTTTCGTTCTTTCATTCGTTCTTTATTTATTTATTTCGCATTCATCCTTCTCTTTCTCTCTATCTTTCTTTATTCCCTTTCTTTCTTTTATTCTTTATTTCGTCCTTTTTCATTAATTAATTCACTTTTTCTTTCATTTGTTTTAATATTGTTTCTTTTATTTTTTTCTACATCTTGCATTAATTTTTTTTTCTTTTCGTTCTTTCTTTTTGTTCACCAATCTTTTCATTTTTTCATTCTTATGTTCTTTTTATCTTTCTTTTTTCCTTATCATTATTAATTCATTTTTGCCTTTATCTTCGTTCTTTTTTCTTTGCTTTTTCCTTTTGTGTTTTTTCTTTCATTCTTTTGTTTTTCGAGACCCTTTCTTTTATTCATTGCATCATCCCTTTGTTCAATCTTTTGCTCGTTCGCTTTCTTTCTTTCATTATTTAATTCATTTTTGTATCATTCTTTAATTCATTTCTTCTTCTTCTTCTTCTTCTTCTTCTTCTTCTTCTCTTCTTCTTCTTCTTCTTCTTCTTCTTCTTCTTCTTCTTCACTTCCTGTTTATTAAACACATTTATATTTTTACCTTACTTTTTTCAAACACATTTTGCGACGCAAAATAATTGTTTAGTTTCTATATATTTACTAATCAGAGCCAATTTTGAAACGAGGCTAAATATAGGGGTAGATTATTTGCAGGGGTAGAAGGAGGCGAATATTTCAGGCAACGAGATCCTGCTTGTTTTAAAAATCAGCATTTTTTGTTACCTGCGCTTGAACACCGACCGCTAGTGCCGGGGGGAAATACGCAACTATGTCAGTCAAGTGGCCGTTCTAAATATTGTGCCAAATAAAGAAAGAGAGTGAAAGAAAGGGAAAAGATAGATAGATAGAGAGAGAGAGAGAGAGAGAGAAAGAGGAGGGGGTATCTTATTTCAACATACCAAACAGACCCCTACATTTATGCATTTTGCTGTTTTGCAATATTTTTAGAGTATTGTTTTTTGTTTAGCCTTTTCTTTGTTTGTTTCTGTTTCCCCCCTTTTCACTTTATTAACAAATTTAAATGTATAAATGCACCGCTACACGTGTTCCGCTTTTATGATGTGATTCTCCTGCAATTATTTAAACAGTGTGTCTTTTTTATTATTCTGATATTGAGTTTGTTTCTTGACGCTTATCTGTGTTTTCCTCGGGTTGTGGTTTGTATAGTTTACAACTGTCAATAAAAACAAAGAAGAAATCAAACAACAAAACAAACAAAAAACAAAATAAACAAATGTTGTGTTTGTAACTGCCACGTAGTTGTGATGTAATCGCTCCGAGAAATCATCAAAAGTTACTAAACACAAAAAATAATAAAACAATGAATGTATAGAAGAAATTAAAATAATTTGAAAAAAAAAATTAAGATAAAATAATAAAATAAATAAATAAATGAATAAATAAATGAATAAATAAAAAGAATAAAAAATAAGAATATTTTAAATATAGAATAATTACGGTTAGAATACTGAGGAAGAGTTTTTAAAAATAAACAAACTAAAAAAAAAAAAAAAGACTAAAACAAAGAAAAACAATGCTTCAAGATTTTTCATCGTAGAATTGGGAAGAAGAATTTCACTTTCAATATAATTGAACGAATTTTTGAGTAATTTACAATTCCGTTGGCGGCCGAACGTTGGAATAAAAAAGGTTAAATTGAAATTGATTGAAATAAAAGACAAAACAAAAAATACAATAAGAAATAAAAAAGAAAGAAAGATCCTGACAGCGATTTAAATTGAAATCTCGATATTTAATTTACTATTGTAATCCTGCAACCTTTATTTAATTAAGATAGGACATAAACCGAAGTTTAATTGAATTGGAATATAACACGACAATATTGTAGATAGCTTTATCATCGCCTGTATATCGAAACGAAAGACAATATGGCCATCAGGAACGGGCCCTACGCATGCGCAGATCTATGTGATAGTGTGTAATTCTCTGCGCACGCAAATATCGAACAGGCAATTCTTAATCAGAGGTCCGTAATACACAACGTTCAGATGGTTCATTTCCATGGCCTGTTTGCCTGAAGCAACATCATGGTAGATAGTAAATGATTCTCTCTTTTTCTACAAATTCATTAAACCATGTTCAATCTCTCATCGTGAGTTATAATGTCTAATACGAAAATTGAAACAACTATACGTTGCCCGTAGCCCATAGCGAATAAAATCCGAATTAGCGGACGGTAAGTGATAATCATTGATATATAAAATAAGTGACAAAATTATGCCTAGTCTTTTTCAAAATAATTCATTTGATTGATAATGACCGAAGTATCCTGACGCCATATTAACAGTCACGTGATACTTTTGAAAAATGGAAGAAAAACAGATTTTAGAAGCTCAATTTAAACTAGTGTTTTAAGTCATGTTTTTTAAAAAATTACCAGTGATTACAACAGTCAATAAAAGCAATTTTCTGCTATCCAGTGCTGTACGAGAAAATACATACGGCGCACGTAGTGTAATGGTTATTGGCGTAGAAAATGGACACGAGTTCAAATCCTGGACTAGGCTGTTTTCATTTCCATTGTACCTATATCCTTGGGAAAGATATGCATCCATATATTCTCCCTCAAATCTAAGGGTAAATAGTAAGGCAGACAAGGCTTTTTAACCATGGTATGACAACCGGTACAGGAGAAGGAAAACTCTGAATTCAAAGCTGTTAAACTCCTCTAAAAATACCTTGTCTCACATCCTGCTCTTGCTTAGGGGTTGGTAAATACATACGAGACAGTACATAATACACAACATCTTGGATTAGGCTGGTTGAATTTCAGATATCCCTAATACCATTGAGTTCTGAAATTCTGAAATACTGAAAGTTCTTCGGAAACTGTGTCCAGTGGTTTCGGCAATTGGACTGGTAAGATATTTAATAATTAGCATGATCCCAGGGGAGCATCCACGTCTAAAAAGAGCAGCGTTGGGTTGATCGCCTTAAAAGAGGAATGCCGACGGGATTCACGCAATATTTAAACACTAACGACACATGAGTTTCAGTTTGTGCCAGGTTACCCACTATAATGATCATAGTGTTCAACTGACATGGTGTAGAGCTGGTAAATTGTTACCCTTGGAAAAGGTATGCATCCAATTGTCTCTTCATCTATGGGTAAATAGTAGGGAAAACAAGGCTCTTTAAACATGGCATTACAACCGGCCTAGGAGAACGAAAACTCTGAGAAACTTCAATTAAAAATATACCTTGTGTCCCATCTTGCTGTCGCGGAGGGATTTGTAAATACATACGAGACAATCCGTTCTTCATTCATATACCTGATGACCCATGGAACCCATATATATATATATATATATATATATATATATATATATATATATATATATAAATTGATACCAATTGATTTATTTATGATACTCCGTATATGTAAGAAATATGTATGCAGATCTTTATACGTACGTTTGAGTTCTCAATTTTGACTGAACTTTATAAAGGAAACACATTATCATCCACCTATACATATGTACAGGGTGTTCGGGAGAAATTTTACAGTTTCATAAGGAAAAAGAAAATGTGCTTGGTAACTACAAAATTTAATGGATTGTAAAGAAATTCAACAGGCACGGAAATTACACTACTGTTAAAAGGTTCCACTTAAAATAACCACCATTAACGTCGATCACAGCCTCAATCCTGCTCCGTAACCTATATATATATATATATATATATATATATATATATAGAGAGAGAGAGAGAGAGAGAGAGAGAGAGAGAGAGAGAGAAATAGATAGATAGATATATAGAGAGACTAATTGGAGGAGCGGATATAAATAGAAAAGAAGCAAATGTAATACGGGAGTGCATGTGAGAGAAATAGAGAGAGACAAAAGAGAGAGAGAGAGAGAGAGAGAGAGCGAGAGAGCGAAAGGGAGAAAGAAAGAGTGAGAGATGCGAGAAGGGAGAGGGGATGCTGCTGATGATGATGGTCCGAAGGAGCAACGTACATAATATTAAATGCTATATCAGTTCAATTAATATATCGTCTCTGCTGATTTCAGAAACTTAATCAGAATCCTAAAATTAACAGAGACGAAATAATAACTGAACCTATTGTTTGTGTTCGCTACCTTTACAATATATTTCCTCATATTTTGTCGGATTTTTCTTAATCTGTTATTATATATATATATATATATATATATATATATATATATATATATGGAGAGAGAGAGAGAGAGAGAGAGAGAGAGAGAGAGAGAGAGAGAGAGAAAAGGAGAGACGGAGGCAGCGAGAAAGAGATGCTGCTACTGTTGTTGTTGTTGTTGTTGGTGGTGGTGGTGATGATGATGATGATGATGATGATGGGTAGAATTATATGTTATATATATATATATATATATATATATATATATATATACATAATGAAGACCGTCGAGAGATTTGGCCCCGAAACGGTTTGCACACTTCTCTCCTGATGAGCCTATTTCAGTTGTAAACATCTGTTGTTTTTCATTATATCTTATTCATACTGTCGGATTAATTTCCATTTTATTTTCACACACACACACACACACACACAATATATATATATATATATATATATATATATATATATATATAGAGAGAGAGAGAGAGAGAGAGAGAGTGAGAGAGAAAGAAAGGGAGATAAAGACTGAGGAAGAGAGAAAGAGATGCTGCTCATGCTGCTGTTGTTATTGTTGTTCATGATGATGATGATGATGATGATGATGGTAAGGAGAGACGTATAGAAAGCAATCTTAAAGCTTTTATAACCGGGAGCCACTGGGGTGGAATTTGGTCAGGTTATTTATTTGTTTTCTATGTGTCAGGGTTAGAGAACCAAATTTGATACGAATTTAGATATTGGCTGGAACTACTGAACGTCTGAAAGGCACTTGTTTTTAAATTCTTTTTTAATTTGACTTTTCTGCAATTTTGGCTAAAAACACGAAACCTGGGAACTCGAAGACAAGGTTAGAGTTTATCTCATTCCGCCAAAATCAGACGAAATTCACTCGCTTTTCTTCGATTGAAAAAAATTCCCACGAGTTTCACACATCTTATCTATTTTATTTTATTATATATTTTTTTGAAATACAATTATTAGCATACACGCAATATTCTTTACGAGCAGGACCTATGGATATACCACAGTATGATAATTTAATTATTACAACGTTTGATATGTTTACTTAAGAGCTATTGTGAATTGTTCAATATGCAAAAAGTATAATAATCTTGATTTAACTCTCTCTCATTCTTTTTCTGTCTTTCCTTTTTTACATCTTTTCATTAATTTCGATTGAGACCAATTAGCGCTATCGCTTCTGCGTGCCTACCCTTCTCTCTATCTTTCCCCTGCTCTATTTCTTATTTCTTATTATATATTTATGTGTAACATGTTCTTTTCTTCTCTTTCTTTCTTTATAATAAAAATGGAATGGTCCATTATCCATTTTAACCAGTGTATTGCAAGATGATAATGGACGCATAATTGAGGAACGAGAGCATTAATATATAGATTATTAAATAGAAATAGTTACTTGAAACCATATAATTTCTTGAATTATTAGTATTAAATAAGAATACTTGAAACCATATAAGACTAAAGACATATTGTTCCAGGGTACAAAATGGGAAAAATGGCTTACATGATGAGAGAAAGCAAAATAGCCATTGATATGTTTACTTAAGAGCTATTACGATTAGTTCAATGTGTAAAAAGTATAATAATCTTGAGTTAACTCTCTCTCACTCTTTTTTCTTTCCTTCTGTTCATCTTTTCATTATGTTTGATTGAAACATGAAGCTTTAACGAATCATTTTGACTTCTTGGGTTAAATCATCAGTTTTTCAATTAATAAAGTAATTCATCTGCACATCTATATAATAATACTCGTGTTCCTCCGTTATCATCTTGCAATACATTCTGGTTAAAAAAGTTGAGACTGTCCAAATCGTCCAAGATGAAATGCAAAAATGGAGATCCTGATTATCTGGTTTTGCTTATCCACCGAATTCTTGTTTCTTATGAGTGTCGTCACCTTAGCTAAATAATCGACCCTGCTGTTATTGTCAAAAAGAATGACAGGGAAGAAAAAGGACATGCTACAAAGAACAGATACAATAAGAAAGAAAAAGAGAAAAAGAAAGAAAGAGTGTAGGGGAAATATATAAAGAACGGGTGAGTACGCGGAAACGATAACACTAATATGTTTTAATCGAACACAATAAAAAGATGAAAAGAAGGAATGAAAGTAAAAATTATAATACTTTTTACATATAGCTCTTAAGTAAAAATATAAAACGTTGTAATAATTAGATTAATATACTGTGGTATATCCACGGGTCATGCTAGTATACAATAAGGTGTAAAGTTCGAATTTCAAAGACAGTTTTTCTCAATAAATCGACATCAAACTACACACGGCTACAAATTTGCAAAGCTGAAATTTAAACATAATTGGAAAGGCAAGATGAAACCCTTGGTTTAAGAAATGTTCACAATTTTTTCGTGAGCATAAATCAAGGATCGACTTATACACGAGTGTCAACGATCTGAGTGTAAATGTCGTCGTAGTTTACTTGGATGGGTGGAACGGAAATTGTAGCTTCGTCTTCAACAAAGAAAGGCGAAATATCTTGTCTTATTCCATTGAATGAAGATAATCATTTTACGTTTTTGTTGAACGAAGCATGAAGTTCATTTTGTGTAATTATCTTTAGCGGATTTCAAATGTTATTGAACACTAATGAACAATAAATATTGTTTTGCTACTTCTCAAGAAAATCTTGTAAAGTTAATATCATTTTTCGAAAGAAAATAGCGTACAGTATAGACAAGGTGATTGAAAATGGGACAGAGGTCTTTTTTGACATCTTCTATAGAGTGACTCAAATGTTCTGTGATACTGAAAACATTTGGCTGGTTATACTGAAAATGATATTGTTTTGGTGGCTCAGATTGCTGACAATGGGTCTACGGGGTTTATTTTGCTAAGGATGGTATAGTCTGTGTGGTTTGTGTTAATGAGAATGGTATAACACACGTGGCTTGTGCTGCTATGAAATGTATAGTTCGTATGGTTTGCTTAGTTGAGAAAGGTAAAGTCTTTGTGGTTTGCTTTGTTGAGAATGGTATACTCCGTATGGTTTGTTTTGTTGAGAATGGCATAGTTTATGTGGCTTGCTTTGTTGAGAATGGTATAATCCGAGTGGTTTGTTTTGTTGAGAATTTTATAGTTTATGTGGCTTGCTTTGTTGAGAATGGTTTAATCCGTATGGTTTGTTTTGTTGAGAATTGTATAGTTTATGTGGCTTGCTTTGTTGAGAATGGTATAATCCGTATGGTTTGTTTTGTTGAGAATTGTATAGTTTATGTGGTTTGCTTTGTTGAGAATGGTATACTCCGTATGGTTTGTTTTGTTGAGAATTTTATAGTTTATGTGGCTTGCTTTGTTGAGAATGGTATACTCCGTATGGTTTGTTTTGTTGAGAATTGTATAGTTTATATGGTTTGCTTTGTTGAGAATGGTATAATCCGTATGGTTTGTTTTGTTGAGAATTGTATAGTTTATATGGTTTGCTTTGTTGAGAATGGTATAATCCGTGTGGTTTGTTTTGATGAGAATGGTTTAGTTTGTGCGGTTTGCTTTGTTGAGAATGGTATAATTCGTGTGGTTTGCCTTGTTGAGAATAGTACTGGCTGTGTGGTTAATTTTACTGAGAAGGTATAACACGCGTGGCTCGTGCTGCTAAGAAATATAAAATTCGTATGGTTTGTTTTGTTGAGAATGTGTTGTCCTTGTGGCTTTGTTTTTTTTTTTAGAATGGTATAGTCTGCGTGGCTTTGCTGAAAATGATATAATCTGTCTGGTTCATCTTGCAGAGAATGGTATAATCTGTTTTTTCTATGCTGAGAATGATGTAGTCCCTGTGGTTTATTTTCCTGGGAATATTATAGCTTCTGTGGCCCACATAGCTGAGAATGGTATAATCTCCGTAGTTCACGTTGGTGAGAATGGTTTAGTCTGGTTTGCTCACGTTGTTGACAATAGTATAATCTATTTAGCTGAAAATAGTATAGTCTCCGTGTTTTGCATTGCTGATAATGGCATAGTCAGTGTGGCTCACGATGCTGGGATTGAACCAAGCCGGTCGTATAATAACCACTATTTTGTATTTTGTATTATTTTGATTTTTCGAACTATTGTCCTAAATATATTGTTATATATATAGAATTTTGACCGATATGCTCTCCGGCTTTCTTCGGGTGTTTCTTCTCGAAATCGGGAATCTTCTCGAACTCAGGAACATTCTCTTTGAACTCGGAAACCTTCATGTCGTAATCGGGAGCCTTCATTATGTATTCGCCAACGATTTAAAAATGGAATAGAAAACAAACACACAAAGAAAAAAAAGAAAAAAAATTTAAAAAAAACTGAAAAAAAACAACAAAACAGAAAACAAAAAAAACAAATAAATCAAAAACACCTTCTCTTTATTACGGATTGTACTTCTGCAGAAGCCGATACATGGGAATCAAGCTTATTTTATATGATTTGATATTAATCATGAAAAGAATTGAAATACGGGAATATATAATACTTAATTATAGGTAATAAAACTCGTGGAAATACATTTATAGGATTCTAAGTCAATTCCCACATGATATTCATTTGTTGTATTCAGAATAACACAATGTTATAAAAATGTTAATAGAATGATGATATACCATTGACAGAACGGAGACATTAATTTTAGGATAGCAACAAAACAAAATGAAATTACATCAACGAAAACAGAAGGAAAGATTCGTACAAATCTGAATGATAATGAACTATTCTCTCTCTCTCTCTCTCTCTCTCTCTCCTCTCTCTCTCTTTCTTCCTTCTTACTTAAATTGGGCCAAACGTTACTCTCTGTAAGATGTGAATTGTAATCACTTAGAATGACGAACTGGTCGAAACGTTAGTTTTACGAACTGGTTCAACGTAAATTCAATCGAACACAAACAAAATAGGATTTATATTGAGTTTTATATAACTCGCTGTTAGGAGGAAAACCGAAGGAAAAAGAAGTAAAAAAGAAGAGTTCAGACGTGTATATGTGAGGAAACTCAACTCTTATAAAATCCATTCCGTACCCTGAGTATGACACTAAACTGTATCCGGTGGTGAGGCTCCAGTTCGGGAGCTCTGGGAGTGTGGAGCCAGCTATTCACTCTCAGTTCTATCAGGAGCGTTAGTACTTGTTAAGGTCTCATCTTTGTGTCAAATAAATCTGTTTGAAAATCATGCAAGTTAATTGTATTAAGAATACTAGCAAGAATATTCACCTTCCGGGCGTAAGTATTTAAGATGTAATGCAATGAAATATATTGAATGAAAAAAACTAACGAAATTAAATAAGAACGCACATGAAAAGATTTTGCGTATTTAAATTATCTTTTTATTAATTTCTATATAAAATCATTGATAGGATTATTTTGAACACATTAGAGAATAAAACAATAATATTAGGATTTATATTGAGTTTTATATAACTCACTGTTAGGAGGAAAACTGAAGGAAAAAAGAAGTAAAAAAGAAGAGTTCAGACGGGTTTAATAAATAATTACTTCGAGTTATTACTCGAAGTAATTATTTATTAAACCCGGTTTTGTTAAAACTATTATGCAAATTAACCACCCCTACATTATATACACCTTTATTTCTTTGTGATATATTTTTCACTGCATGATTTTAAACACACAAATAACATGGGCTGTTTTGAGGCAAATTTTACTTAGATTTTCGTAGAAAAATCGTTAATAAATAAGTTATTCTATGTTCTAATGATTTGGACTATAAATCAAATACTCGTTGATAAGCTTACGCAATTCCTGAGGGTATTGTGACGTAAGCAATGACGTAATTTCGCTTACAGACACAGATACCGAATCACCATTATAATAAGATTTACTGAAATTGTTTAAAAATGATGATGATTATTATTATTATTATTATTATTATTATTATTATTATTATTATTATTATTATTATTATTATTATCATAAGTGTGTACATTTAATTAACGTTAAGACAAGTTATTTAAGCTATGAATATTTACAAATCATTATTTCACTTCATTAGAGTTTTTCACATCCGTCGTAGCTGGTGGTTCACTGGTTAACAGCAAGTCTCATCGGGTCTCCAGTTTTCTTCTGAGTATTCAAGTCGATCTTAACAATGCTGTTATTTGGATGGTCTTGATTATTCCTCTGATCTTTAATTCATCCAAATCCTTCGGGACCATTCCAAGGGCACCAATTACAATTGGTACGACTTTACAAATTACCCAAGCCTTTTCCCTTGTGTAGGGAGGTATTTCCTCTAGTTTATCTATATCAGCTGTACTATTATCATTGGTGTAGAGCTACCAAATGTTTTATGCAAACTTATTGAAACACTTACAGACGCGCGTCACGTAGCAGTTATCTAAGTTCAAATCCTGGATAAGGCTATTTACGTTTCACTTCTCGCGCTAATAACCTTGGGAAAGAACTGAATACCGCCCCCTCAAATATAGATGTAAAGTAGATTGGGCTCTTTAATGTTGGCACAACAACCAGTCTAGAAGAAGGAAAACTCTTAATTCAATACAGATCTACTCCGCATAAATATTAACCTGGTGTCATATCCTACCCGTGGCGGAGAAGTTGATTAAATATACACTTACTAAATCATCATTATCATCATCATGTTGTGCTGACAGCACGGATTCCCATAACTCTCTCTCTCTCTCTCTCTCTCTCTCTCTCTCTCTCTTCTCTCTCTCTCTCTGTCTCTGTCTCTGTCTCTGTCTCTCACCCGTTCCTATCCGTAATCGCTCCTGGCAGATCTTCCGCACGGCTTTCAGTATACGCGCAGAGCTGATTGATATAGTTTTTCTGGTCTGCCAACACTGGTGTATCCATGTGTAGTTGTCCATAGGAGAACGTCACTTATGAGTTTGACCTTGCTTCTCCAGTAGTGTCCAAGGTGTCTTGTTCGTCTCACTTACATGGCTAGTGTGATAGAAGGTTAAGTGGTCGTACAGCTACTTTTTGTGTGTTGCTGCTTTCAGAATTTCAGTACGGAGCATTCTTGTGTAGTTCCCATCTAACTTTTTACAGTAAGCGTTTCTATAAAATCTAAGTGGTGCAACCATACAAAGTCTCGCTTTATCTTATCAAAGATCAGAATTCCATTTGTTTTATAATCTGTCTATAGAAGATACACATTTAATCAATAAGCTGTTCGACTTTTCCACTTCATAAGCCCGTATCCAACTGCCCAGGTTTCGTATGTCTCGAATTCCACGTGACAGCCAATGAATGAACGCCCACTCAAATTTTACTCTTCCCAGTTCGGCCGTTAAGAACTTTGCCTATGCATAAAATTGATACATCCGATATCCACAGTGCTGAGAGTGGTGGTGATCATTACGGATCCAAGTCTTGAACTCTTACCCGGGCGTCGACGGGTATTTTTATTGAGTTTTCAATATGTTAGCAAATATTTATTATTACAAATAATGAAATGAAGTAAGGTGATTGTTTATGAAATAATTTTTTTCATCAAAAGAATTTCTTGGCTAGATTATGTCTGGACTGAATCTGAAATCCTCTAAGGATTAACGCTTTTGGATTTAACCTTCAGATTATCAGATTCCGATTGAATTAATGGCATCGGTTTAAGTAAAGTCGAAATACTAAACCTCTTTTAGCTTAATCTCTGCTCTCATAGGTAAATAATAATAATGTGTTTGATTCTTTGAAGTTCTCCATAAATAAGACCATGCGTCAGAATGAGCTAAGCTATATATATATATATATATATATATATATATATATATATATATATATATATATATATATATATATTATATTTGTTTAAACGGGTATTGTTAAAGATCACGGAATATTTCATCTTTATGATTTGTAGTTATTCATGTCTTCTTGCAATTTTCCGTAAATCGAAATGCAGATGCTGAAGAAATTTCCTCATATTTTCTAGCCAAGCGCTTTCGACCATTTCACCGGTCGTCATAAGGGGATTGTTTGTTTTAGTGTTGTTGTGTGTTCGGTTTTATTTATTTGAATTCATTCATTCATTTATTCAGGAAAGTCTGTTTTATCTTTTGACGGTTGTTGAGATTAGTGTGTTAGTTATTAAAGATGTTTAGTATATTATTGTCGGTGTTCAATGCTATTTTATTTATGCTAGATTCGTTGTTTTTTATGCAAATCACCCCGAGAATTCGTATGCGTTTTTTTTTGTTATTTTTATAAAGGATTTTGGTATTGTCGGTGAGAATCTTTTGTATATCGGTGGATGCGAATTTGTCATTGTTATTGGTATGTTTTATAATTAGATGTTTTATTACTCTAGTGTCAGAAAGGTGGCAGGTAAGACGAAGGGATAATGTCCTTGTATATATATATATATATATATTTATTTATTTATATATATATATATAGTGGTACTTGGCTTACGAGTTTCAGCTTGTAATTCAGTACCCTCGGATGTAAATCAATTTTCTCCATTGAAATAAACTGAAATGCCATTAATCCAATCCAGCCACATACCGCCAAAACACACCCTATTTTTGTTAGATTTTTTAATCAGAAAAATAGCACTGTAGTGTATAAAACATGATAAAAATAGAATGTAATGAATATGGTGTATTATGTTTTAATGCTTATTTTTTTCTCCGCACGTGCAGGATGTGACTCAGGGTCTCTTTTTAAGCGGAATTTAACAGGTTTGAATTCAGAGTTATATTTCTCCGAGACCGGTTGCCGTGGCAAGGCTGAAGAGCCAAGTCTGACCTAGTATTTACCCATACCTGGTGGGATACTAGATTAATACTTTTCCTAAAGGTGTTAGTGCAATGTGAAATGCAAATACTCTCATCCAGGATTTTGAACTCAAATGAGCACCACTTTATATATATATATATAATATTATATATATATATATATAAATATATATATATATATATATATATATATATATATATATATATATATATCGCTATCCAGCTTAGCACATGAGTGACACGTCATGCGATATGCGCAGTAAGATGTGGAGCTGATGGTAAGCGTGACACTCCACCTCAGACGCAAAAATAAATCACTATCGAAAAGTGGACTGACTCCCTCGCTGTCCGGCTGATACCGACAATATGCCACTCCGTCTACTACATTATATATATATATATATATATATATATATATATATATATATATATATATATATATTGCGGTAAAAAAACTAAAAGAGGGATATAAAGAGGAAGAGAAATAGAATACATGTTGGTAGTTTTTGGTAGTTTTCCTCTTTTGACATGTTAAGAAATAGTAAAAAGGTGAATAATCCTACATAATACTGATATCGTATGATGTATGTAAAGCCAATTGTACGTAAAAAGTTAGAGACATAGGTAGTATTCGACATTATGATAACTAGCAAATATATGCACCCTCCGGGTGCAAGTATTTAAGTTTTGATATAATAAAATATCATATTAAATTAGAAAGGCTAATGAAACTGACTAAGAATGCAGATAAAAAGATCTGCAACAGAGGGGGTATAATCGAAAAATAGAACAACTTTGAAACTAACTATTCCATCATTTTCCATTACTCCCCTGTTTCATTGGTAAATTTTCCTAATTTAACTATTTAGTTAAAATAGGAAGTAAAGGATAATATTACAGTTATTTCTTCTTGTAAATAAATTTCTTTTAAGATTTATCCAAGAGATTTTTTTATTTATATTTCTTAAGATAAAACCAAACAATTAGAAATCAATAATACCAAGCACATATTTATTAAAATAAAATTTTAAGTATCAATATGCAAATTAGCTTTCTCGTTCAAACTGTAAACCACTATTTTGTCGTATATATAAATACAATTGCATGTTATTAGTACGTAAATAGGATCAACAGTATTAATAATGTAAAACAATTTTTATTAATAACTGAAGGTTTAAAAGAATTAAATCATGGAGAATTTGACGTAAATAATTAAGGGAATTGTGACTTGAGTAGTAATATACTTTCGGTTACAGACAGAAAAACACACAATCTCTATTATAATAAGATTCCTATTCATATATGACCCCCTCCCACTCTACTACACGTTTATTTTCATAAAATAGTATTAATAGAAAATATATAAAACACACCCTCCCTTCATTAAAAGATTTGCTGGATGAAAATCCACAAAAACTGAATCCCTGTAGTTATTTAATAAGCTTAGTATAATTGTGGCACAAGGCCAGAAATATGGGCGACCTAAAACTGAATCCCTGTAATATAGCGAAAAATCGCGTGACATTCATCTGATGGTAAGAGTTATCCCCCTTGCAAAAAAAAAACAACCACGTTACACTCTTGTGATATTTAATTAGTGGACAAAGCCAACTGAAAATAGAACTTGGGGACTGAAATTAAAGCACCTAAGGTTCCTTGTGGCCGGTTCCTAAGCAACAAGAACAATATAAGAAAATATAGACGTTTTTTTGTGTGTGTTTTTGTGTTTTTGGTGGGAAGTGAAGTAAGGACAATAAGCCAGTAAGAAAGGGAGAAAAATATGTGTTCATGAAGGCGAAGAAATAACGCATTATTGGAGTTAGTGAGCAAACTGTTTATTGAAGAGAAACTTCCGATAGGTGATGTGTGGCGCATTTAATATGAGCCAGCAAGTTCGGCGTTAACCCCAGATTATTGATAGAACTACAATATCACTTGGGCCATTGCCAAGAGAGGGAAAGGTAGAGATTTATAGTGGGTATGTGTGTGAGAGAGACATAAATAGATAGATAGAGATTGTGTAAGTGCCCGCGAAATATATATATATATATATATATATATATATATATTGTGTATGTGTGTGCTTGAGAAAGATAGATAGATAGAGAGAGAGAGAGAGAGAGAGAGAGAGAGAGAGAGAGAGGGAGAGAGAAGAAGGAAAAGAGTAGAGAGAGATTGTTGCCCTAGATTGTGCTTCGACAAGGCATAAAGACGAGCTAAACTTGCCTCATTCAAATCAAGAATTACCTTGCAAAACTCAAAGTGATTTACCGTCTAATGACCTATACATAAGAGTGATGCTCTAATATTCGTATTTGGATCTACATTGTTCGGTCCGATCTATCTATCTATCAATCTATCTATCTATATACACATACAGCCTATATTATCTAGTAATAAATACATTTATGTATGCATAATTTATATACGCTTGCTGTCCCTCTCTGTCTGTCTCTCTTTGAAGCGCTCCATAAATAAGAACATGTGTCAGAATGAGAAAGAGAGAGAGAGAGAGAGAGATTGATATGGGTGATATATCTATAAGTAAACAGTGCTCAATATCATGGATAGAGATTTATATCTAAGTTAAAATACCGTGCACAAAGAAACGGCACATGGTAACTGACAGCTTCTCGCCTATGCTATATTCAAACCAAGTCCGAGCATATATATATATATATATATATATATATATATATATATATAGTGTTAATTTTCCGTAATTATAGTTTCATGCGTATTATGCAATCTTTAGACGGTTTACTATTAAAATATTGTAAAAGTATCTTGTTCAGCGTTTATATAACGGGAGGCGTGCTTACACGATGGAATATTATCATTATTATTGATTTAAAAACATAAACATGATTTGGTCTTAATGTACGCAGTGTCCAAATGTAAAAAAAGGTATTGATAGAGGGGATAGACATGGGATTACTTGGGTCAGGTAGTAAATGACATAAGGGAAATTTGTTTAAATGTCTACATTCGAAAACTAGTTCACTTTTGGTTCAGTAAATTCGCATTCGTATTTTGGAGAATACACATTTTTCTCCGATGCATAGTCTACAGTTTTATTGGTAACGTTTATAAGCTTTGGCTTTTTGATAATTTCCCATTTTATTATAGGGATTTTATCCGTTATGTCTTTAATGTGCCATACATGTTTGGATAAGGTGGTACTTCAATATATAAAATGTATAACAATATTGACTAGCAGGACCTGTGGATATACCACAGTATGATAATTTAGTCATTACAATGTTTGGTATGTTTACTTAAGTGTTATTGCTATATAGTTCAATATGTAAAAGTATAATAATCTTGATTTAACTATCTCTCACTCTTTCTTAAAGGTGGGTTGTAAAAATATTTACATGATTTGCCGATAAAAATCTCGGGGAGACGTTTAAAATATCTACATTAATTTCCCGACAAAAAGTGGCAAAAACACGACTCGGAAAATATATAAGTTGGGCCGGAAATTTGTCTGACGCTGGCTCCTAAAACATTGCCTAAATTCGGGGGGACATTAGATAGAAATTACCGAAATATATTCCGTAATTCACAATTTCAATATTACAAATAAAACTTACATGTAACTTCTTCTTTTTCTCAATTCATTTCAATTTTACATTGAACATTTAAGCGACACAAGACCATTTGGAATGTTTCGTTTTTAAAATTGGGAAAAATAAAATGGGACAAATAAGAAATATGTGATTAAGCGACAAGAGATAATCTGGATTTACATTTTTGCATTGCATCTTGAACAATTTGGACGGTCTCATTTTTAACCAGGGGTTGTTGCAGGATTATAACGGACGGAAGATTTAGAAACAAGCGTAGTAATATATAAATAGAGTCAATTTTCCTGTTTTGTGAAGGTTGATTAGCCAAAAAATTAATAATTTAAACATATCCTCCCTCAATAAGCAGATTTCTCTTGGCCTGCATTCTCAAATATAGATAAGAGTAGAAGAACGTGTAGTTTGACTTCATTTGTTGATACATTTTAGTTTCTTGGTTGAGAAAGGAGCGACCAGCAAAGTTGTACAAAGTAAATGAAAGCTACCCATGAACTTGGGT
>CM042143.1:45211082-45241082 GCA_023376005.1 Doryteuthis pealeii | reverse complement strand
CTATCATGAAGCTTGCACTCAATGAAGACCTTCGCTACTATTCATACAAGCATCTCACAGGTCAACTGCTCCCAGAAAAATCCCGTGAAAATCGTCTGACAAGTGAAACACCCAGCTGAACCACAAACAATCTGGTTCTTTTCCGATAAGAAAAACTTTTGCCAAGATCAAAAGCACAACACACAGAATAACAGATGGCTTGCATTATGACTACAGCAGTTGTTAATATTTATCTATCTATCCATCTCAGTCTGTTAATATCTAGCTATCCATCTCAGTCTGTTGCTATCTATCAATCTATCTATCTATATATCTATCTTAGTCTGTTGATATCTATCTATCTAGCTCTCTATCTACATACGCTGAAACACATGAACACATTCACGCACACAGATACATTCATATCTCCCATGTTTGTTTATCATTTCATACACAATATTTCTTACTTTGCCAATATGTAGACTTTTATAGATATGCCACGCCTAATTGGTCAAAACAAACATCTATCTGACCATGTCCATTCCAATATTTATTACATACAAATAATTCTGTACTCGGCAATTGGAGCGAGGCGGTGTCCTCGTAGCGAAGTGGCTAATGTGCTTGACTGCTTCATCGTAGTTACTGAGTTCGAACTCCAGTCGCTTATTACATTCATTTTCGGACAAATACCCTTGAGAAAGGTATGAAACCCCTCATCGCCATCATAAATAGCACCACTACTCTTCTTCTCCAAGGATGGCTTTGGCATTAAACAATAGAGAAGGCATGGTCTGCTATGAACAGAATATCAGTCATGTTGAAATCCAAACTAACTGACAAGTTAAAGCGACAATTATTTCCCATCCATAGTTGTATCAGTACTACTGTATGGCTGGACCACTTGAACCCTCACGAAATGCCTCGAGAATAAACTAGATGGGAGCTGCACAAGAATTCTGCGTGCGATTTTAAATAAATCCTGGAAACAACACCATACAATGAAGCAACTGGATGGCTACTTGCTCTCTATCATACAAACCATCCGATTGAGACGCACAAAGAAATTCTTGACACAGTTGGAGAAGCGGGGAACGAACCAAGAAGCAAAGCCTACATTAACCAGCTCTGCGTGGATACTGGATGCTGCGCAGAGAACATACCGAGGGCAATGAATGATAGGGACGGTTAGAGAGAGATTTTCATGGATATTCATGCTACCAACGTGACTTGATGATGATGAAACAAAATTAAAAAAAAAAATTGACAATTCGGATTTGCTAGAAAGAAACCAGAAAAATAATTCCTTTAATTGAAAAAAGGTAAGTTCACGAATCATATGATGAACTTGATAATCAGTAAGTAAAGGTAAAGTTGTCGGAGTGATCTATTGTCAGTATCAGCTAGACAGCGAGGGAGTCTATCTCCTTTTCGCTAGCGATATACCAAGGAGTTATTTTTGCTAAGGTGGAGCACTACATCTACCGTTAGTTCACTACTTCACCGCACAGATCAGATTACACAATCTGTACTGCTCATACGCTGAGGTGACGTGGACTTAGGCGAGTGCTTTAACTTGCTAAACAGTAAGAACTAATAATCTATCAGTCACATATTTTTCCTTAAAGTACTAACCGACCCATGAACTAGTTGGGTTACCGCTGTAACAGCAGTTCATCATAATATTAATCATTCCATTTAGGAAGGAATGAAGGATTCTAATTAGCATTTCATAGTTGTATAGAATTTAGGTGATTAAAAAATTACGTTCAGCACGAATGCTAATCACTCAAAATTACTATGTAGTGGCGGATTATGAAAATTGTAGTATTAAAAAAAAAGTAAAGTTGGCGGAGTGGCCTATAGTCGGTATCAGTCGGACAGCGAGGGAGTCTTTCCCTAGTGCTAGATCAGGGCGATTATTTTACTGAGATGGAGAGCTACACTTAGTGTCAACTCCTCATTTTACTGCACATATTAGATTACCCAATCAGTGCTACTCATGTACTGAGTTGGCAGAGACCATTATCGAAACGGGAACCTTGTGATTCTTAGGCGGGTTCTCTACTGCCTGAGCTAAACTGACCCTTGCTGTATTAGAGAATCTTAACTGAATTAATCAATCGAAATCCCGCTACGGTGTGCTATTTTTTAGGGTTACTTCAATATATTGGTCATTTATAGCTTAATGTAACAAATTCAATGTAGGTTTTATTAATGTTAATCATTTTTGTTTGAAACATAATTCTCATGCTTCTTTCAACTTTTATATTCGCCCTGTCAGTGGGTCTTAGAGTATACTAACTGCATCCCCTGTAGAGGGGGTACAATACACCCCAAAAGGGGGTCCTCTGTATCGTACTACAAATTTTATCCGTTTGTGAGGCTCTAGTTCTACATTTCTGGTAAAATGGAGAAACCCCTTCATTGTCATTAATTCCAATATATTCCTCTAATACAAATCCCACTATTATATACCGTTTTTTATATAAATATATTAGTAATCTATCTTTATTTTATTAGTGGCATATCAAACTTCGTGGGTTATTCCTCCTGTCGACTTGGCTTAGAATATACTGACTATACCTCCGGTAGAGAGATAATATATATCCTAAAAAAAAGAGGTATATCACTTTGTATGGCACTAAACTACACCCGGTAGTGAGGCTCCAGTTTTGAAGCTCCAGGGAGTGCTGTGCGTACTCCTTCTTTACCGTTACTCCCAGGTCCACTCTGTAATTGTAGTACTTATTATAGTCCCATTTATTAGTCAGCTAGATATGTTTAAACATAAGTAGTAGACAGGAATGCTTGAAATCATATAGATGTACGCAAACACATGATTATCAAATAGAAATAATTAATTGAAAAGATGTGTAGATTAATTATTAGTATTATTGAACTTTTTGAAACAGAATGGATAGTTGTATTAGATAGGTGTACTTACATCATATAACTGATTATTAAAAGAGTATGCAAATAATAAAATGTTATTGAAGAAAGATGATGGCAACGATGAAATTATAAGAACCTTTTTTTGTTAATTCACACTACGTCTGGTCTTCTGGCCTTCTAGTCGGGATTAGATGATCCGCTTGTATCTCAAGATTAGAAAGAATTTTATGCGTTTCATTCTCTAGAACGGATTCAGGTTTGTACATAATACTATTCGGAAGTATGGTCACATTTTAATTTCTTGCACACTCTCCTGTGGATAAATTTCCACACCCAGTCGTGCCTAGTCTTGTAATACTTTTGTGTTAGGTTGCTGTATTCGCTTATTATGTGATTATCATTATTATCGTTATGATGGTCGTTGTTTTTACTGCTGTAGTTCGTGATAATGTTGCTATTGCAACACATTATTGAAAATCGCGCACATGCACATGGAATGCTATAATGCATACGCATGCAACTATAAAAATATATCTAGGTCTGTTTATATTAATCAATCAATCTATCTATCTATCTATCTATAGCAGTCTGTTAGTAACTATCTATCAATCTATCTCTGTGCATGTCTGTCTATCTATCTATCTATCTATCTATCAATCCCTCAATCTATCAACGTATCTAAGTCTTTTCATATCTATTTATCTATCAATCTCTTTACCTATCAATCTATCTATCAATCTATCTGTCTTTGCATATCTATCTATCTATCTATCCAACAATCGATCGATCTATCTCTGTCTGTTTTTTTCCTTCTATCTATCTATCCATCTATCTATCTATTTCCGTCTGTTTTTATCTATCTCTTTCTTTCTATTTATCTCTATCTGTATCTTTCTTTCTATCTATCTCAATATGTTCATATATATCTATGGCAGCCTGTTCATATTATCTATATATCTATCAATCTATCAATCTATCTATCAATATATATATATATATATATATATATATATATATATATATATATATATATAATATATCTCCGTCTATTCATATCTATGTATATTTATCTATCTACCTATCTATATATCTGGCTACCTATCACAGTCGATTCATCTCTCCCCTTTTTTCTCACTCTGTCTCACACATATATACCTACATATACATATATACGCACATATATACACATATATATACCTACATATATATATATATATATATATATATATATATATATATACATATATATATATATATATATATAGGTGGAATAAGCATGTGAATGAATGTATGAGAGTGTGTGCATGTGTGCACCTGTCTAAGTATATATATATATATATATATATATATATATATATATATATATATATATATATGTATATACACGCACGCATACTCATACATTCTTTCACACGCTATCAACGCATGTACTGAAAAAGTCAGTTAATATGTAAGAATAGAAAAATAATTGTGGAACATTTTAACTAATTTATTTTACTAACTTAAAAAAATAGTAAAAATACTTAATTAATATTTTGCATACACAGCAACATATTCCAGTGACGCCCCCCCCTTCTGCATTTGCATTTTATTACATATCTAATATTGCATCTCTTCTCATACGTGTACGCTGACACACGCACCA
Organism: Doryteuthis pealeii; assembly: GCA_023376005.1. Classification (NCBI taxonomy): domain Eukaryota; kingdom Metazoa; phylum Mollusca; class Cephalopoda; order Myopsida; family Loliginidae; genus Doryteuthis; species Doryteuthis pealeii. The sequence continues at coordinate 45,236,563 of CM042143.1, read as the reverse complement.
TAAATGCACATATGTATTCACGTGAGGCATGCGTGTGTACATGTAATGTGAACACCACAAAAGTTTTTTATTCACTTAAATCTCAGTGAATCAGTGCTCGATTGAAATTAGTCTACTTTATTTAAAGGTTGTGTCTTACAATGGATTTTTCGCAAATTAACCTTGTTATTACTGAACGCAGACTTTTCCAAAAGATCTTACATTAGCAACCTGATCGAAAAATGCCTTTCCCGACATAATTAGAGTTATATTATTCATAGTAATAGAAATTCTTTTCGAAATCCCGAGTCATACAGTAAACATTACACACACGCACACACACACACACACTCACATATATATATATATATATATATATATATATATATATATATATATATATATACAAAACCTTCCTCATTAGAAGGATGTGACACAGGGTCAATTTCATAAGCGGAATTTAACAGATTTGAGTTTTCCTTCTTCTAGACTGGTTACCTAGCTACGGTTAAAGAGCCCAGTCTGTCCTACTATTTAACCATAGCTAGAGAGAGATATAGAGAGATAGAGAGAGAGAGAGAGAGAGAGAGAGAGAGAGTAGTTGAATGCATCGACAAGTCCCATTTCTTACGACTTTAAGCATTACACCACGTGCCTCCTATATATATATATATATATATATATTTGGGGTGTTTGTGTGTGTGGAGGTGCGTGAGGTAATAGTTATCGTCGTACGAAATGGACAGAGCGAAACGAATTCAAATACTGGATGAGGATGATTGCATTTCATATAGCATTAATACACTTGGGAAATTCTCCCTGCATCTATGGATAAATAGTATGGCAGACAGGGCTCTGGAGAAAACTCGGAATTCAGACCTGTTAAATTCCGCTTAAGCAACTGACCTTATGTCACATCCTACTCATATATATATATATATATATATATATATATATATATATATATATTATCCCGGCTATTGGAGGGAGAAGGATTGGATATATACCTTTCCACGGGGTAATAGTATTTGGTAAAATGCAAATAGGCGCGACCAGGATTTGAAATCGTGTTGCTGAGTCCATTTCCTACGCCAATATCATACTATATTTAACCAGTTCATATACATAGGTAGGAATATCTCATCTACAGAAAGCGATCTCAATATACACATAAGAAAGGCATATTCTGTCATTGGCAGATAATCGATCTCTCTCTGATAAGATAAAGTGATAATTCGTCCAAGCTGTAGCTGTCAGTAATACGGTATGGCTGCACCACTTTGACTTTAAGGAGACGCTTAAAGAAAAGCTAGATGGGGGCTACGTAAGGATAATGCATGCTGTTTTGAACAAAACTTGGAAGCAGCACTCACAAAACGTAGCTGTATGGTCACTTACCTTCTCTCGCACAGGACATACTGGACACTATTAGCTGAGATGCCCATTATTTACTAGGCCATGGGGCACACAGTAAGAATCGAAGTCACTAACAATGTTTTTTTAATCTTACTTGCTAACCATTACACCACATGAGGTGTCCGTTATTTACCAAGCTTTAGCTTAGATGTGACACAATGCCGTATGTATGCGGCACCCAGTGAGTCTGAAACTCACTAATTATGGTCTACCCTGTACGCATAATATAAATCATTAATAATTTCCGGTCAGATATCTACAGCAATTTGACGTTGCAGCCCAGGAAAAAATAAATCCCCAATTACTATTAAATTTCAGATGATTGTCGGCCATTTGAAATTTGAAATTTTGACTACATCTTTTGACTGATATTTGTCTGATTTGTTTGATGTCTATAATTTTAATGTTTCGGACTGTTGTCCTCGTCTTTATTGTGGTATGCAATATCCTAGCGTTTCGGTCACAGCATCCTCCGGTCTTCCTCGGGTATTTTCTGTATATCCAATCAATGACCCAACTGAGAAATCAACAACCAAACTATCCAAAACGATTTCCAAGGTTGGGTCATGCTCAGACACACAGGAAACACCTGAGGAAGGTTGAGGATACAGCGACCGAAACGTTGTGAATTTACTTCCCACAATAAAGATGAGCACAACTGTCTAAAAAATCAAACTATCTTTTGACTGTCCGTGAGTAGAGCTTGTGCTGTAAAATACGCCGTCTGCGCCTCTGCAGAGGGGGATATCCCCCAAAGGGCCACCTATTGGCCATGGGTGGCAACCCGTGATGCTTAAGGATGGAATCCTCGTGGCTGAGCAGTCCATAACATGCAACACTCCACTTTGGCTTCTACTTCGATCAATCGGTTGGTCACGTCAAGCCCTAGCACCGATATGATTGTCCGACCCTATGCCCTTATGAAAATCCCACTGTTTATCATATATGTGCAAGAAGGGATGCATCGGGTAATGTGGAGTACTTCGTCATCACCATTGCTACCAGGTCCACACTGTTAGGTCCCTATCTATGGTTAAAAATGAATTTAAAAAATGTTTTTAAAAATTGAGTTAAAATATGTTGAATACCCATTAAGCATAAATATAACAAAATGTCTTCGGCATAAAATAACCCAGCAAGGGTTGTCATGCCGTAAAATCCAACAAACCAAACCAAACAAGAGTCAGCACCTGGTAAAGAGTGAACTGACTTTACGAGAAATTGTCTTCGAGTGATGTACGTTAAGCATTGATTTACGACAATAAGCTTTAAACACAAGGAATGAAATATATACAGCAAAACAGATTTCAACAACAAGCAACCTGATGCCCAAAGGAAGATTTCTCGCAAAGTTATTTTGGTTTAAAACGAAAATTAGAAGATTACACCCTTCCCCTGCTACAACCTCGTGAACAATGTCCAAAACAGGGATCCCTTAAGTGGTTGATATCGACCTACAGAGACCAATGAGACATTTTAGAAGGCTAAAAATCAATAGGGGGTCGACTGAGGTTTTCAAGTCGAAGGCAAGAGTAGCATAATGTTAGAATTAATTCAATCGTATATCTAAAAGTGTTTACTGAAGGAATTTGCATTTTCCAAATTCTGGTGAGTCTGGGGTTTGTTTTGATGATAAAGATACAAAGTCCGTAGAGAAAAGTGATGAGATTGAGTTTTCCATTTTTCAGGTTGGCAACTTTCATTTTAAATCAACAGGTTAATGCTATCATCGAACACGTTTAAAATAGTTCTGTTCACGTTTACTGCTTCAGCAATTCTTTTCGTCTCTTTGTCATCAGATAAAAGGAAGAGGATAGATCAATGATTATCAAAGATTTGTGCTATTCCTAATGGGGTGGATGAGCCGGATCTTAAATTACTTTTTGAAATTTTCAGATTTTATTTAACTTTTACAAAGAGGTTCGATTTACAATATAATTATAATTCTGAATTGAGCCTTACTTTCCGATCACCCAAATATTGCAATAAATAGGAGGCACTCTCTATGTTATGATTATCGTCGTAGGAAATGGATACTCTGACACCAGTTCACGTATTGGATGAAGCTGTTTTCTACCTCCAGCGATGGGTAAATATTAGATCAGATTGGGCTCTTTAACCTTAGAATGGTAACCAGTCTTGGGGAAGGAAGACTTTGAATTCAAATATGTTAAACTACGCTTAGAATTGACCTAGTGTCAAAACCAGTTTGTGCGGAGGTGTTGGTAATTAGATCTCATATTTTTAACTTAACAGAGCTTTTAGATCTTCTCTGGTGAAATGTAATTATTTTCCGAACTGCGTGATATTTAAATATATTTAACACACATTAGTTTTTATGCCATTTCGGATAAAATCCCATTACTTTTTGAACATGTATTATTAAAGAATATATGTTTTCTATGGCACTAACAAACTCAGCCACACATATCTACCTGTGTATCTATCTATCAACATATCTATATATCTCTTTCTTTGAGACACACATATATACATCTACACACCCATATATATATATATATATATATATATATATATATATATATATATATATATATGTGTGTGTGTGTGTGTGTGTGTGTGTACGTGTGACTGTTGTGCTTATGTGCCTGTATGTGCACGTGTGTTTTTTTTCTGGAGTTAAAATAATTTTTTTCTCGAAATCTTTCTCTGACATAATGATTATTGAACTTAAGCCCACGGGGTCGTTCTTTTCTCTATGACTCCCCTAACACCCCAGAACAGGATGTCATTATATACGTAGATCAAAGGTCCGTAAATATAAATGATGGGTCGTATGTATTATTTAACGCTAACTGCCCAATACGACGTGGCCGATCAGCGCAAAAGTCAGCATCAGCAATGTTTCAGTTTTTTTCTTGCCTTTCTTCTTTTCATGACGCTGAAATACACTTCTCATCTTCAGTGGCTTCATCGACTTAAGTTTTCTTTTCCTAAAAAACACAAAATAAAAAAACAAAAACAAAAACAAAAAAAAACAAAAACAAACAAACAAGGATTACTTTTTTTCTGATAAGAAAGTTTGAATCAGTGAACCAATTTCAAAATAATTGACGTCAACTTAATAAAGTAAATAATTTCCAGCATCGGCTCACATACCTATATATATATATATATATATATATATATATATATATATATATGTGTGTGTGTGTGTGTGCATGTGTGAATGCATATATGTAGTGTATATATGTAATATATATATATATATATATTATATACACATATATATATTTATATGTATTTATACAATATATAATAATGTGTATAGTGTGTTATTAAATATAAAAAATTTATGTAGATTATATATTTAACAAATTTAATATTAAAATAAAATTTATGAAAAAAATTAATTATTTAAATAGTAGAATATGAATTATTTGTATATTATAAAATATTCGAGTTGATCCTTTATATATATATATATATATATATATATATATATATATATAGTGTTAAAATTCAGATCAATTTTTAAAAAGAATTAAAAGAATTTGAAGAATGTATAAAATGATTAAAGCACGTACAGGTCTATCGCTTATGTTGACCATCTTACGTTTAGGAAGTGTTTATTAAATATGTGTGTATGTGTGTGTGCGTGTGCGAGAGAGAGGACAGAGAGACAGAGAGAGATGATCATATCCATTGATGAACTAACGAACAGTGAGGATATATAGATAACAACATGATTGAGATAGATTGATACATCGATACATAGTAACAAAATGAGATAGAGAGATAGGTAGGAACAGACTTAATAACCGACTCAGATTGATGGATATGTAGGTTGGTTGGATCTTATTTTACCGCGCATAAAACTTTTTTCGGATCTGTCGAATCAAATCATTTCGATATTCGGTTTCTTACAGTACCTGCTGTTGCTTAAATGGTTACTAATCTAAGTATTGAACAGGCTTATCGCTGCTTTACGTCGGTGATCTAGCGTGAACCAGTGCTTTCAACGGAACTTGACCGCAAGCAAGATAGATATATATAATAAGAGGATAGATAGTTAGGTGTAACTTTTTATACACATCTGAATACATTTAATTTTTACAAATCTATTAAACATTATAGTCAGATAATATAGATGATGGAGTGCAACACAATCTTTGTGTTGAATTTAAAAGTTAAAAAACAGAAGACACACATATATACACACACACACACCACACCACACATATATATATATATATATGTGTGTGTGTGTGTGTGTGTGTGTGTATTTGTGTGTATATATGTGTGTCTGTGTGATACTCCATCAATGTGTATGAGTTAAGGTAGCGTGGATATGGAGTCAACAACAGTCAACTCAAATATAAAAACTCTGTCAAAGATATTGAGCATTGTCTACTTTGAAATATAGCACTCATATTATCTACAAAATACACACACACACACACATATATATTCTCTCTCTCTCTCTCTTTCTCTCTCTCTCTCTCTATCTCTCTCTCACACACACACACATATATTTGTATATTTACTCTCTCACACACAAAAATATATATATATATACTTTCTCACACACACATACCCACACTCTCACTTACACATGAATACCTGTACTCAATCCTACTCGCTTTTTCTCTCTCTCCCACTCATACATACATACATACACACATATTTGTACACACGCACACTCACTTTTCTTTTTCTCTCTCTGTCTCTGTATCTGACTCTCCCCCCCCTTACACACACACACCCTCTCACATAGGCACGTACGTATTGTTCGTCTATAATGAAGGATATGAGTATCCTATCAGATAGATATTTTTTTAATTCTTTTTTTTTTTGTTCCTTAAAATAAAATGGAGGATAGTTGTAAGGAAATTGTTGCTTTTTCAATTGATCTTAGATGAGTCAGAAATACCGAGATCAACTTATGACATATTTCACCACCAACCTTTTTTTCTCTCTCTCTTTTGCCCTGTTTTTGCTTCAGACATTCTCGCATTTCCCGACCAAATGAAATCACATAAGCAACTAAATAAAAATGAATGAGTCGAATGAAAAAGGTGAAGAAAAAATATAGAGTTATGCTTCAATGTTAGAAAGACTTTTTTTTCATCTTTACGAATAAGCAAAAAATAAAATGTTAAAGTAGAAAGAAAAAAATGTTGGAAATAGCTGATGGTGGTTGTATAATCAAATCGACACTGGCCCCACCAATAAAAGGCAAGAGCAATTGAAATGTGTCTGATATTCGATGCCAAGGGCTAACCAGGATCTTTGAGATATAGAAATTAATTGAAACTCATATAAAAAATATACGCCTACTTGGGTATTGTAGAAAACGAACATTATATATATATTAAATAGAACATCAAACACACACACACACACACATATATATATATATATTTATATATATATATATATTCATATATATATATATATATATATATATATATATATATATATATATTGTAGAATCTGAACATTTATATATGTGTGTTTAAATAGAACATTATATATATATATATATATATATATATATATATATTAGAATACGAACATATATATATTCATGTGTGTGTATTAGGATAATTTTTGTGTACTATGAACATCAAAACATCCTGATAGGAAATCGTTTTAACAATATCCTGTTTCGATCAAAATGAATTGATAGGAAACGATTCTGATGGATTTATGATCAGTTAAAATCTACAAATGTGAAAAACGAAAGTGTCTCGTTGTCATTGCAAAGTGCTTTACACGCTTAATCGTTTGACAAGTGTTTCACGATTAATTTGTTCTTTCTGATATGTTTGTGACAAAAAATAATGACAAAAAAAGGGTGGAATATCTGGCTAGTACATGGATTTAATAATATACAAGTCTCCTTATACATACAAAAAAATAACATACGCACATCTCTCTATCTATCTATCTATCTATCTCTCTCTCTCTCTCTCTCTCTCTCTCTCTATATATATATATATATATATATATATATATATATATATAGAGAGAGAGAGAGAGAGAGAGAGAGAACAGCGACAGAGACAGACAGAGAATTGAGGGAGATAAATAGATAGATAGAAAAAAGAAATGTGAGATAGATGGATAATATGGACGAAATCAGATAGATAGTGCATATATATATATATATATATATATATATATATATATATATATATACGTATGCTCTTCATAAATGAAGATTAGAGTATCAATTTTGTTCTTGTGAAAGGTTTCTGTGATATCAGGAAGCATAGATAATTTTAGTGAACAAGAATATATATGTATGTAAGTACTTATATAAAAATAACCATTTTCATTGATGTGTGATGTTTATTAAGCCGAAGCTACAACCTTTCGGTTTGCTTTTCAAACCATAGTCGGGTCCATTGCCTTAAAAACATTATTACTAATCAGAAGTCTACGAGCTTCTGCTTTTCATGTGAGAAAAGCTTAAAAAATATAATAAGGGTATAAATCAATGATATATTAAAAAAATTCAAAATGGATTAAAAAGATAAAATACATTATCAAAAAGATAAATTAAGCATAGAAAATAATATAAACAAAAAGAATAATAAAAATAAAGTGTATTTTGGCATCATTTTTTCTTTTATACAAGTTTTGTTGAACAATTCTGGTCGGACAAGTTTTTGGTTGATCCTTTCAAATTTACGGGCCATCGTTTTGGTGTCGGGGTGTAACTGGTGTAACAGTCCACCAAAGGTTTCAAAACCAGCGCTTTCGGCAATACAGTTTGCCATCATCAGGTAGGAAACGATGGTATGGTTTCGTGTCTCGTTTTTAACGAGAACGAGTAGTAGCAAGGAATTAGAAGTGGGAGGTAATAACCATTGGTAGTGGGAGGATGTAGGAATGGTAGTGGTTCGGGCGAGCGATGCAGTAGTGATTTTTTTGTGGAAGGTGGGGCACAAGTTGTGAGAAGGGGAGGGTTGTAGTGGAAGGAGGATAGGCGGAAAATTATATTCACCGAATTTGCTTGTCATGATTATTCAATTATATAAATAAATAAAATTTCTCTCTATAAAATAAAATTTTATATATATATATATATATATATATATATTATATATATATATATATATGTGTGTATGTGTGTTGTGTGTGTGTGTGTGTGTGTGTGTGTGTGATTTTTAAAACTTAAAAATGCAGTTTGACTGATACCACTATCATTTATGAGTCAACATGTAAATACAGGTTCACTCGAGTATCACTCAGTCGTGTTTTGTTTTTTTGTTTTTTTTACCATGCAGAACTCTTATCCTGCAACTTTTGTGTCTTCTTTTATGGTTATAGTATCACTCACGCATTTTCACTATCAACCCAGGTCTTCCGGATTTACATCACATCACCTCGTCTTTTTAACACCAACTGTCGTCGGGGCTTAGAATATGATGACCTATCTCCTGCAAAGTAGTAAGACTACAGAAAAATAGGTGAAGTCCTAGGTATTCCAGTTGTGAAAACCTACTTCATTGCCATTGTCACATCCACCCTACGTAAACATGTTGGTGATGACTTCCCCTAATATTTCGAAATGATTCGCACGTGTGCATGAAGTTCATACAGACTCAAAGGTGATTTTAAAACAAAGTCTTTTATTTTGTCCTCACAATGGAGCTGTCGAAACTAGAAATTAAAACGAAAACTTCGAAAGTCTCGACTATTCAAAAAATGGTTACAAGTTTACAAACAATAAAACAAACAAATTTCACACAAATAAAAGGTTAAAAAACAAAGTTACCAGGAAAGCTTTACGCCTCATAATTTTACCGAAAATTTTAACTATAAAAAACATTCAAATCTAAACTATGAATTAACAATTAAAGAACATACAAAGGGGTCAGGGGTATTTAAACTTATTTGCCACAAAAGGCTCAAACAGTATTTTAACTGGGGAAAAGGATAATTTTCATTTAGAGAAATTACAAATTAGCACAAAAAATAACACATGTAAAATAAATGCAGTTTTCCAGAAGAGAATGGAGAATTTGCCTACCTTTGTTGGCACGTAGGGACTTGGACATAAACTGGACAATATCTTAGTAATTTTGTACTAAGAATGCGGTTCCAAAATATACCGCCAAAATTTGCTTTTGGTGAAACTCCCTGTCAACCAAAATTACTACTCACGGTCCAAGACACTAGAAAGTTTCATTTTTTACTAAAACCTTTTGCTTTTACTGCATAACAGCAGTGATTCTCTTTTACAAGCAACAAAGGCAAAATAGGTACTCCAAACAATCTCAAAAATGCATTTACACATATTTAGGGTTTTTTAAAACCCAAGAACTATTTCTTCTAAGGGAAATCTTACAAGTGGGATGACCAGATCACAGAGTACCTTTACAGGGAAAGGGTGAAGTGGAAGGGTAAAGGCATAAATCAGACCTGAACCATGACAAGACAAAAATTACTACAATTACTATTAATCTGCCTAACAGAGTGGCAGCCACAGTCATTACTCCCTCGTCCACTCTGACTATTATAGATAAAAAATATCTGTTTAAAATGATTCGTATTCGATAAGGCCAGGTACAAAATAAAAAAACTCGTAAGACACATCTTCACAAAAAATGTAAATATAAAGTACCATAAATTCGATTCCTTAACTTCTAGCCATAAATTAACCCTAGATGGGTTAACATGCCGTTAAAATAAATGAATGAATCAATCTTAAATACCAGTGCTTCCTGTCATTTGTATTTTGTTTCCTATTTCTCAATTTCAGAATCATTCATTCCCAATGTCAGATAGTGTGAACATTCTCCTTACCCATGAGTGCTAATTTATTTTGTCCAAACATGAAATGTTTTACATACATTCGTAAAGTATTTTCTTTCTGATCTGAGTTTCAGTATCTAAATTTGGCTAGATCACTGCTAAAGATTTTTTCTGACCATTAAAAAAACATTGATGCTATGACGTCAATACGGTATATATTTTTCCGCTTCACTGGAATAAGAGGCTTAGTTTTAATGATAAGGAATCTCGACCCATCCAATAAATAACGCAAAGAGTTGAAAAGTAAAATGTCTTTGGCGAGGAAACTTGTTTGTCACTGTTTTACTCTTCAGAAACACATTTGATTTGTTGTTTGAATGAGGATTATTGAAATATAATGTTTCTGGAGGGAAAAAAGATAGAGAAAATACTAAAGAATGAAGTAAAACTTTATTTTTTTAATGTTTGAAATGGAGCTTATTTGTCAAGGTTTTTCATCGATCTATGACAATATAAAGTTATAAGTTTTAAGCATTGACAGATCAGGACAATGTGTCGGTTCCAGTGATTTGTGATCAGACAGAAATATTTCACTGACTAAAAAATATATGGCATGCAACAATTCGTAAAAAGTTGGAATGTTCGTCACTTCACTTTCTTGTCGAGACATATAAATACAAACGATCAGATTCGTATAATAAAATAATGAATAAATAAAAATGAACGATATAACATAATAAATCATCATCATCATCATCATCATCATCATCATCATCATCATCATCATGTCGCACAATTAGCTCGGATATTCATGACAATCTCTCGCCAATCGTTCCTATCATTCATTTTTCTCGTGAGGTCCTCTACGCAGCATCCAGTATCCGCACAAAACTGGTCAATATTGCCCGCAGTGGCATGCCTATGTGGTGGTTTCCCCAGGAGAACGTAGCTTATGAGTTTTGTCCTTGCTTCTTTAGCATTATCCAGCATGTCTTGTTCCTCTTAATCGGATGGTTTGTGTGATAGGGGGCAAGTGGCAGTACACTTGGTTCCTTGTGAAGTGTCTTTTTCATGATTTGTTCAAGATCGCACGCAGTATTATTTTACAGCTTCCATCTAGCTTATCCTCTTGGCGCTTCGTGGAGTGGTGCAGTCACTTGGATACTTATATAACTTATATAAATTTTTATAGCACGAGGTATGACAAAATAATTTATCAAAAATAAATTTTTCATTTTTAAAGTTTTAGATTTTAAGATTTGAATAAAAATGTTCTCACTTATATTATAAAAAAAACACCAAAAAACAAAGATAACCCATTTCAATTCGTGATTAAATGTTTCAAAGAACAGTCCTGTTTGCTCTAACATATTTGCTCATCATTCCCAATTTTCCTACTACACTTTTGTTGGTGCAAATGAGACTCTATCGGGTACATCCAATCCGAATCAGAGTATACCTAGGAATAAGGATAATGGATGGGTTATGCAAAGTCATCTTCAGAATCTTTAGAACTGGAGCCTTCTCATCAGATGCAGTTTAGTGACATACCTAAGACATGCTTTTAGAGATTACGGTCAAGTCCCGCTGAAAGTATCGGTTCCCGCTTGAGCCCCGAAGTTAACAATTTGTCTACTAAAATTCCCCCACGCCTGTACCAAATTTTCTTGTATTTTTACCTGTGTTATAGGATATTTCAAAGTTCACTATTCACCTCAGACAAAAAAAAAAGATATCAGGGGTATTCACGAAGTGATTTTCAGTGTAAACAAGTGACATGTGTGAGAGCCACTGCCAGTGGGATACGGTAGGATCTCAGTGGTAGGAAAGCCGCTGTGAAGGGTTTAAATTAGGTAAAAAATTGAGCCCCGATGAGTTTGTTCAAAACCTCTTAAACAATTGCAGGCACTGCACGCAACCTGAGTCCTTTGTTTATCAAAATGACTTGATTCAGCATTCAATGACTCGGACAGGGTTGATATGCCGTAAAATCAACCAATCAACCATCCAATCAACCTTTCTACAGGGGGGGGTCTTATTCTTCTGCGGGAGATACAGTCAGCGTATTCTAAGGCCCACCGACAGGTCATAATAGATAGGAATACTTGAAACTAAAAACTGTACAAGGATATTTTGATATATCTTGAATAAATACCCCTTGGTTAAAAATCAGACCGTCTAAATCGTCCAAAATGAAATGCAAAAATGTAAACCCTGATTATCAGGTGTTTGCTTATTATTCTTATTCTTATGAGTGTCGTCCCCTCAGCTAAATAATCATTATTTTTATTATGAAGAAAGAAAGGGAAGAAAATGGATATGCTACACAGAAAAAATATAAGAAAAATAGAAAGAAAGGAGGAGAGTGGGGGAATTAGTGTACGGAAGCGATAACGCTAATCTGTTTTAATCGAACCTGATGAAAAGGTGAAAAAAAGGAAGTAAAGTAAAAAAAAAACAGTGGTGAGAGAGAGAGAGAGAGAGAGAGAGAGAGAGAGAGAGAGAGAGAGAGAGAGAGAGAGAGAGGAGAGAGAGAGAGTTAAATTAAGATTATTATACTTTTTACATATTGAGCTATTTAGCAATAGCTGTTAAGTAAACATATCAAACGTTGTAATAATTAAATTATATTATACTGTGGTATATTCACGGTCCCGGTAATAACCTATTAATAAAACGTAATTTAGAGAGAGAGAGAGAGAGAGAGAGAGAGAGAGAGAGAGAGAGAGAGAGAGAGAGAGAGAGAGAGAGAAAATATTCAAAGCCGACCAGATCCGAGGTAATGTATTTCATTTAAAGCGATAAAAAAATGAGTCCCGATAAGAATTGAGTCTATACCGTTCTTAAAAAGATGGAGACAGGTTTATAGTGGGATAAAATTAGACTAAACTAATGTTCTGTCACACAAGTGAATTTAATGGAGAAAAAAGGGGGGAGAGTACACGAAAATAATAAATAGGCTTTGCTTCCTTAGAAATCGATTAGTGAATAAGAGCAGGTGCAAATTGCAAACTCCATTTTACGGTTTATTTTATTTTCAGAGTCTACACTTGGACTATTTGGGCCATTAAAAGATTTTGCCCGGAGGCAAAAAGTAAATTTTCTTAGCCTCAACTATCTGCACAGCACATCCTATAATAGCACCATTCTCTCCCCCTACCCCAACTACCACGACCACCAGACACACACATAGAGAAAGATGGTCACATTGTTGGAGCAAAAACATATAAATATATGTATATATGTATATACATACTGGTGTATATGCTCACGTACACATGTGTGTATATATGCAAATGAATATATAAACAAGAGTATATTACAATGCGTACATAAATTAACTTTATCAATACATACATTATTAATGTATTATGATTGTATTTATATGATGAAAACACATTTATATGGAAATTGAGTGTATATATATATATATATATATATATATATATATATATATATATATATATATATATATATATAGAAAGAGTGAGAGAGAGCGAGAGCGAGAGCGAGAGCGAGAGAAAGATAGAAGGAGGAGAGATAGAGAGAGTAAGAGAGAGAGAAAAAGAGAGAAACAAAATGAATAGAGGGAGGGGAGAAATAAAGAGAGAGGAGGAGGTAGAAACATGAGAAAGAGGAGATTGGGAACAGAAAGATTGACTGAGGGGAAGAGAAATAGAGCATGAGAAAGAGAGAGAGAGAGGGGAGAGAGAGTGAGAGAAAACAGAGAGAAAGAGAGAGAGAGAAAAACAGAGAGGAAGAGAGAGAGAGAGAGAGAGAGAGAAAAGAGAGAGAAAGAAGGAAGAGAAACAGTGGGGATAAAAAGATAGAGAGGGGGAATAGAAATAGAGAGAATAAGAGAGAAAGAAAGAGGAATATACATATATTATATATATATATATATATATATATGGGAGAAATAAGAGGATATATATATATATATATATATATATATATATATATATATACAAAGAGATAAAGACAGACATACAAATACAAAGAGAGGAAGGGACATACATTGTGAATAATTTACAGACGTTGGATAATATATATATATATATATATGTATATATAAATATATATATATGTGTGTGTGTGTGTGTGTGTGTGTGTGTGTGTTGGATAAAAAGTGTTTGTGTGTGCATATAAATTGATACATGTGGTCGAGAAATCGTTTTCTGTCGAATTCTGTACAGCAGACATCAGTGGCCAACTAAGAAACTTAATGAAGCTAATCTATCGTCATCGAAATTCCATCAAAAAAGGACAAAAGCCTTTGAGTTTAAGACACCTGCCCATACGGACCAATTGAAAATCATGACGTCGCACTAACTTCTGTTTTCCATCGGAGACTTTTTCCTGATAACATTTTTCTTTTCATTTAGGTTTTACCAGTATTTTTTGTATAATAACCTAGCCAGCCAAAATTGCAACGATTTGCGCTCTTCTCATACAAATCAGACGAACGACACGTATTCAGGAGGAAATGAGGAAAAAAAAGCAATGTTTGGGCTCCTAATTTGCCTGAGGGTAGTAATTAAATTAAAAAGAAGACAAATATAAAAATAAAAATAGATAGATTATGGCTTTGGTTATAGACATATTTCTCGAGTTGATAGGTCTTTGATGAGAGCATTGTGATTTTACTACATTTATTTAACCATTGTAGTTACGTGTTTAATGTGTAACTAAATACTACAACTTACAAATGTTGTCGATAACTAAAATTTGCCTATCACACACACACACACACACACACACGCACACACACACACACATATATATATATATATATAAAATATATATATATATATATATGAGGAAAATAGAAAAAAGTATTAAAAAACAGATCAATTTTATTCTTAATGTTGAAGTCGAAGTTTGATCGTTTCGGTTTATATTAAACATCGAATACAAATCAAGAATAAAACTGATTTTTTTGCAACACTTTGCTTTTCTATTTTCTCCATATTTTCGAGTGTATTATTATACTCCCATGTATACAATCTTAGCCAAAAACGTTTTAACCAGGAAAATACAGAGCACAAAAGGCAGAGAAATATCACAATATTTCAAGAATAGAATAGTACTAAATAGTGTGTGTGTGTGTGTGTGTGTGTGTGTGTGTGTGTGTATACTTTCAAAGAAAGAAAACCTTAACAAACCGTCATTTGGCTGTAATGAATTTATTTCGACCAGAACTCCTCATATTGAGTTCTGGTCGAAATAAATTTATCACAGCTAAAAGACGGTTTGTTAAGGATCTCTTTCTTTGAAAGTATAAGAATTATACTTTATACTGATGTACATACAGAGATTGATTTTTCTCGATTTGTTTAGCCATACATTTAATAGGTATTCCCGCCTAATTCATTATTAATTAATTAATTTTCAAAATTAGTACGACTCCAATTAAGCATATATATATATATATATATATATATATATATATATATATATATATATATATATATATATAAAGAACATGTAAACTGCTTAAACATATGTGTATGTGTATATGTGTGTGTGTGTGTGTGTAATCTTAAAATATATTTTCTCATAGAAGCAGGTAGTATTCGGCTGCGAAACTTTACGGTCACTTTTTTGTTGAGACATATAATTGACATATATTTAATTATAAATTACAAATTAAATCAAGAAAATACTTTCCTTCCTTTTCAATTATATATTATCATCGAACAAACCTACTTATCAAATGCCTAGAGCATAAAATTCTTTGGGTTTCGTAGAAAAATATCTCCATGTCCTTTTTAACCTCTGTATAATTGATGCAATGTTTCTTATTCAGGAAACATTGTAGAGATCTGACAAGTGAGAATCTCATAGAACAAGAGAAGGGTGGATTAGAAAAAAGAGGAAAAAACATTCCAAGCCAAAATCTTTTCTTTTTCTTTACACATGAAGAGATTGAGATAGGTTTGGCTTGGTTTCTTTGTTTAATGGCATATCAACCTTCATGAGTTGTTTAATGCCAAAGCCATCCTCATAGAATAGCAGTATTTGTTACTAGTTTATACACAGATGTGAGAGGAGGTCCGTACCTTTCCCAAGTGTATTAGTCGGAAAGTGAACGTAATAGCACAACTGGGATTTGAACTATCTTACTTCGATGTCACAGTCTAGCACATTAGCCACAACGCCACGATCCCTCTTTAAAATAGATTTATAAGAGCTTGAGATAGATAGATCGATCGATCGATAGATCGATTAGATAGACGTGTGGTTTCGCGTTTCTATGTAAGAGTACAAAATACTCCCAATTGATCACGGAAGCCAGTTTTTTCCACAAAGACTAGTGGTTGGTTGGTTGGTTTTATTGGATTTTACGGCATGTCAACCCTTTGGGTCATTTTATGCCGGGGACGTTTTTGAATTATTCTTGATGGGTACTCAATTTATTAAAAATCCAATTTTTTTAACACGTTTTTTCTATTTAACCCAAAAATGGGACCATAATGTACTACAACTTCGGATGGACCTGAAAGTAATGCCGATGAAGTGGTATTCCCAGAGCCTCAGAATTGGAACTTCACCATCCGAGTTAAACATCATGCCCAGGACATTAAAACTCTCAGCCACCGCCTTCTAGCACATGATAAAAAGGGTTGGAGCTTGCCATAAGGGAAGTAGGGTTGGGACAATTATATAGGTGCAAAGGCTTGACGTGACCATCGGAAGGTCCCAACTAGTCTAAGTAAGGGCCTAAGTGTAGTGTTGCATGTCTTGGAATGCTTAGCCACTAGGGTTCCATTCTTAAATATCACGGTTCCTCAACCATGGTCAACGGGTATCCCCATTGTGGGGGTCTTACCCCTCTGCAGAGGTGCAGTTGATATTTTCTAAAGCTGCAGATGACAGGGCTGAAAGACTAATGCAGTAATTCCACCTAGTGATTATATGGCTCAGAACTGACACCCTGCTCATCCCACAAAATGCAATGCTTGATTTCTCATGTACGCTGTTGGTTCTTTTTTTTTTTTTTAGATATTCTGGACAGCCGTACATAGCACGTTCATTTTGACAGTTACTATGCAGGTTTGAATATAAATTAAGGGAAATTGCATATCAAGATATATGTTACTTTTGCCGATATTTAAATTATTAACGGCATATATTGGACTTTGTTTTTTTGTTTTTTTCACAAGTGCTAATACTTTCGGAAAATGTATGCATCCAATTATTCTTTCTTCAACTATGGATAAATAGTTGGGCAGACTGGGCTCTTTAACCTTGGTTAGCCAACCATTCTATGAGAAAAAATCTGAATTCAAACCTGTTAAACTCCACTTAAAAAATGGACCATGTATCCTATCCTACTCGTGCAAACGGTTTGGTAGATGAAAATATATATTAAATGTGTGCAGAATAAGAATAGAAAAATGTGCTATAATAAGAAGAAATGACGTATATTTATAAAAAAAACATATATTTTGTCAACGCTGAAATAAAAGTATATAAAAAGACAACATACACATATAAATGATATCAGTACTTGGTAATAAACTAACTTATGTGTATGTGCGCGCGAGAGAATATATATATATATATATATATATGTGTGTGTGTGTGTGTGTGTGTGTGTGTGTGTGAAATGGTATGAAAAACACATATGTTGTTAAAATGAATTTATTTTAACAACATATGTATTTTTCATACCATTTCATCTATACATATACCGTCGGATTCATTTTCCTTACTCTTAACTCACACCACACACACACACACACACACATATATATGTATATATATATATATATATATATATTACCTCCACCCTCCTATCTACTTTCCTCTGATCTTTACATTTTCATCGTCTATATAGTATTATGTTTTGAAATAATAAAGATTCATTCTGATGAAGCCTTCAACACGAACAGAGGAAAAATATTGAATGTAATTGTTTGCATTTGTCATTCACTTTCCCTCACACTTTGTCGATTTTTTACATAATCTCCTATTTTCTTAATATTATATATATATATATATATATATATATATATATATATATATATATATATATATATGATTTGCGAGTGATTAAATGATTTTTATGTTTATTAGGATTAACGTTTCCCTATTTATTTCTTCTTATCTAGAATTTTCACTTTAAAATTAGACATCTTTGGTTTCTGCTGTCGCCATTTCTTGCCCAGAAATTCTAAACTTTATTTTAATCACGAGTTTATTATATCTTTAATGCTTTTACTGTCTATTCATGTCTTTCATAGGCCACATAAACCTATCCTTGAATTTGCATGTAAGTCCTCAGTTTATTCTCAGTCACGGTCGGTAATTATTGAATAATGTCGACTTTATCTGAATTGGTATTCTGACTCTTTTATCGACTGTTTGATCAGCAAGCATAAAACTTAATGGTAATCAGTTTGCAATGGGCACAGGAATTTCAGCATTATTCCTCAAGCGAACGTAAAAAAATGTGTTTTATGTTATTTTGCATGTGCCGTTTCCCTTTTATAGATTTTCAAGAATAAGTTTGTTCTCTATAGACATTTTTTCTTTTTAAATATTAAGTGTTAATTCCAAAGGAAAACAAATTTGTATTAAAAAAATGACTTAAAACATTAATACTATAGTTTAAAACGGTTTCATGAATATTTTTCTTTGCTTTAACATAATGGGATGGAAAAATCCAAAATTTTAATTATACGTTATGTAATAGTGAAAAGTTACTAAATAATTTGGCATGACGTGTGAAAGGCTTGTTGGTGTCTGATTGGTCCGAGAAGGAGTGTAAGCGGAAAGAGAATGAAGAGAACAGACGCAAGATGAATGTCTATTCTCCAAGTCATTACTACTTGAAGGAAAAATAAAATATGAGCTTGATAAAAGAAACAAACAAGAAAATCTTGAGTTCGTTTTTAAAAACTATGAACGACACAAAACAAGACATCCACAAGACGACCCAAGCACTGTGAGAATGCCATCCAACCCCAAAACAGATCCACTAACGGACACAGACCCAGCTACTCCGATCCAGAATAGCAAAGCCCAACAACCATGTCCATCCTGAGATAAGTAGAACAGTATAGGATAATCATAAGACGAATATTATAATTTACACACCTGCTCTTCTAAATTGACCCTACACACATTTCCAAATGGATCCTGCAAGGTCACATATAGAGATTTACCTATAACGTCATTTCGTTTAATGGAACCCGCTATGCCACATTAAAAATAGGTGCGAAGAAAGCTTTGTGGAGGCGCTACTAGTATAATATCGTCGTAGGAAATGGACCCCAGTTCAAGTTCTTGATGAGTCTGGTTGCATTTCACATGGCACTAATACCCTTGGGGAAATTACCCAACCTGTTCTTCATGGGTATGATACGATAAAAAGTCACAAATATGAGGCATCCAGTGAGGATCAAACTCGCTATTTAGTAGTAAAGTATTTGCGAAAATAACTTATTAACCATTACACATTTTAAACTTCATCATATTTTAAACACAGCGTTCAATTTAAAAAAATGATATGTGATCGGAAGATGATATGACGCTGCACGTAAGAATATTAATATATTCAAATATTAAAGATAAACAATTTAATACTTCCACACTTCTATAGATTAACACAAAAGGCAATGAACATCTCTTTATGGGTTCCGGAGTCTCCTGAAAAAGGAGTATAATAATAAGGAAACATTAAAAAAATACGGTTAAATCAACAACATACTCGTTATCTTTTTTTCCTTTGCATTGTGATAAGCCTTCAAAATCAATCTCCTAATCAAATATATACACAATCCTTCAAGCAAACTGTATATATATATATATATATATATATATATATATATATAGAAAATTTTGAAAAAACAAGTGTTCCGAAAATGGGATGAATTTAATTATCTATGTTTAAACATTTCGGTTACATTGAACCTTCATCAGGATGTCTCTTGGGGTGAAGAAAATGATGGATGTTTTTATATGTGACAGGAGATGAAAATATTTTTAGTTATGTAACTGTATTTGATCAGCGTTTTATTTTTGAAAGGCAAGTCGCGATCCACACATTTGTTCCCTTAATAATCAACAATGATTCTTTTCTAGATAATATAGTGTTAAATAATTACTAAATACTAGGCTTCATTTAATTATTCATTTAGTTATCATTCCCACTTTGTTCCTGTTGTTCTCTTAAAAATAATCAGTCCATTAATACTTTTTCTCGTCTTTTGCATTTTTTCGAGTTGCGTCACGCGTCACGCATCATGACATCTTCGCATGTGTGGATCGCGACTTGCCTTTCAAAAATAAAACGCTGATCAAACAGTTACATAACTAAAAAGATTTTCATCTCCTGTCACATATAAAAACATCCATCATTTTCTTCACCTCAAGAGACATCCTGATGAAGGTTCAATGTAACCGAAATGTTTAAACATAGATAATTAAATTCATCCCATTTTCGGAACACTTGTTTTTTCAAAATTTTCTTTATATTGTCGGATTTATTTTCCATATTTACTCCCATATATATATATATATATATATATATATATATATATATATATATATATATATACTGAGATAGATTAATATGTGCATACAAATATACAGACAGATAGATACGAAAATGAACCTAGATATAAGCTAGTTTCATAGATGTATTACTGCTGTGCTGCTGAA
Organism: Doryteuthis pealeii; assembly: GCA_023376005.1. NCBI lineage: Eukaryota > Metazoa > Mollusca > Cephalopoda > Myopsida > Loliginidae > Doryteuthis > Doryteuthis pealeii. Next base: position 45,215,767 of record CM042143.1, on the reverse strand, counting down.
TAGTGTATTTGATCCTTGCTGTACGCCCCATATTTACAACTTGTGTCACATCCTACTTGTGAGGAACGGGATGGATAAACACCTACCTATGACAATCTGGTGTAGTTGTTAAACAAGTTAATAATCAATGTTTCTGAGTGGCATTTCTTTCTAATTTCTCTATTTATTTCAAAAGTATTGGTTGAAGTCCGAAGAATAATTTAATGTACAATCGTGAAGAATTATGTATAGTGTTCAATGGTTACACTGTTGAGTAAGAGACACGCTTTGCGTAAAAGTTATAGTAGTAAAGATGACATCGGCGACACGGGTTCAAATCCCGGACGATGTTGTTTGCGTTTCACTTCACTTTAATGTCTTTTATAAAGGCATGGAGCCATCTGTTCTCTCTTCACTTATGGGTAAATAGTAGAGAAGACTGGGTTCTTTAGCTTAGGAAACTAGTTTAGGAAAAGGAAAACTCTGAAGTCAAATCATCATCATCATCATCCTCATCATGTAGCACGGATATTTATAAAAATCTCACACCAACCGTCCCTATCATTCTCGCTCTAAGGATATCCTTTGCACAGCATCCAGTATCCACATAGGGCTGGTCAATGTAGGTCTTTGCTGGACGGCCCACACTGGCGTGCCCATGTGTTGGTTTCCATTGAGAACATCACTGAATTCAAAGAAATGACCTTGTGTCACATCCTGCCTGTAGTAAAGGGGTTGGGTTATGCATCCACAGTTGATTCTCAATTAACTGTCGAGTGAAACCAGTTAAAAGCGATAGAAGGTCTAGATCGTATTGGCAAAAAAGTAAAAAGTACAGTTGGCGGAATGGCCTATTGATGGTAACAGCCGGACAGCAAGGGAGTCTATCCCCTTTTTGCTAACGCTAGACCAGAGCGATTTTTCTGAGGTGGAGCACTACACCTACTGTCAGCGCCCCACTTTACCGCACAAGTCAGATTACCGAATCAGTGCTACTGATGTGATGAGTTGGCGGGGACCGGTATCGAACCAGGAACCTTACGATTCTTAGGTGTGTGCTCTACCAGCTGAGCTTAAACCGACCCTATGCAAAAGAATGTATAATAGAAGCTATAAAATCTAGTAAAGAATACTCTGAAAGAATAACGGTTTAAAACGAATGCCCAGTTCCACGAAAGTGTTATATCTATAGATTGCTGCAAAAAGTTAAAATGAAATGTTCTGCTATCGTGGCTTTTATAATGTTAAAGATGAATACCGGAGAAACACAAACATACTTTAAGCTTTAACGCTGGGAATATTACAATTATACTCTCTATGACGGAACAATAGCCATCACAACAATTTCTCTGACTAAAGCAATCACTGCTATTACTATCACCACCATTACTAGTCCTAGTGATATTTTATGGTATAAAATATGCTCGTGACTACCAGCTCACCCTCCACCATTAATATTATTGTTACCAAAACTAACATGATGCATTAATGTAACTATATTTATCCTAGACATACATTCGGAAAAGCAGTCTGCCTGTTTCTGCACTGAATTGACAAAAGTACTTGGCTGTCATTACCTTCCATTCGAGTTGCTTTGCTCCGGACATGAAAACGATTGAGAAAAGTGTCTTTACAGAGACGCCGTTTTTGCGCTTGACGAGGTAGATATTTGAGAATCGTCAATCGTACGCATGCGTAGTCAGAACATTAATTCTGTCAGACTGCCGTCTGACTATTTACTCAAAACTTCTTCTCGGCAGACATTGCAGCATTTAAACGTTAGAAATCATCCATCTATCTATCTATCTATCTTGAAATTATCACAAAGAACTAGTTAACTTCACTTTCATGAACAGCAAGTAGGCAACTTGATTTACAATATTTACTTTTAAAGAGACACTTCTATCTATGAATGTTTTTGAGTGGAAACTTTTGTCTTGATTAAATTTTTTGATAACATTTTTATTAACTGAGAAATAGAAATAAAATATAGTGGTGTTCCTTAAACTTCCGACCGTTATCATCTTGCAACAACCTCTGGTTAGAAATTAGACCGTCATTAATAAATTAAAGAAATTAAATCGTTCAAATGCAAATATGTAAATCCTGATTATCTAGTATCGATCACCTGCCGAATTCTTATTTCTTATGAGTGTTGTCACCTCAGCTAAATAATGGACCATTCCGTTTTATTATAAAGAAAGAAATGCAAGAAGAACTTGCTACACAGAGAAAATATAACTAGAAAGGAGGGAAGAAGGAAAGAAAAAGGGGAGGGAAGTTAGAGAATGAGAGTGAGTAGGCGGAAGCGATAACACTCATCTGTTTCAATCATAATGAAAAGATGAAAAGAAGAAAAGAAAAATAGAGTAAGAGAGTGATAAATCAAGAGTGTTATACTTTTTACATATTGAACTATTTGCAATAGCTCTTAAGTAAACATATCAAACTTTGTAATGACTGAATTATCATAATGTTGTATATCAACAGGTTCTGCTTGTAATATATTGAATACGAATAATATAGTTTAATAACAGGTTCAAAATATACTCACACAGTTTTGTTTAATTACTAATACTGTGATGTTATATATATATATATATATATATTATATATATATATATATATATAATATATTTAGGCAGGTATTATTAAAGACCATGGGATAATTCTTGTTTATGATATTCTAATTGAATAAACACTGAATGAATAAATGAATGAATAAATTAAAATGAATAAAACCAAACAAAGAATACAACCAGCAATCTCCTGAGGACGACCAGCGAAATGGTTGAAAGTCTCGGGTAAAAAATATGGGACAATTTGCTCCCCCTTCTGAATCTCGATCTACGAAAACCTACTAGAATACTGGAATATCAACAACTGAAGATCATAAAGAAATATTCCGTGGTCTTGAACAATACCTGCCTAAATAACTTCCTGGCAAAATACACAATATATTCACACAGAGGTGAGTCCTCTTCCTCCTTTTCTCGATACGTATATTATTATTATTTTCACTCCTTTTGAGTTTTTCACATCAGCTTTAGCTGATGGCCTTTCATTAGAGTCTGAGTGACAACAAGTCTCCTCAGATCTCCAGGACTCTTCTAAGTATTCTGGCAAATTGCAGCAGTGCAGTATTCTGGATGGTCTCGATTCTCCCTCTGATTTCCAGATTTTCCAAACTTTTATTATTATTATTATTATTATTATTATTATTATTATTATTATTATTATTTCATATATATTTATTCCTTTTTGTCATTTTTATTTATTCTTTTTGTTTTATTTATTTATTATTCGTTTATTTATCTTATTTTTTTATTTTGAATTATTCCTTTATCTATATTCTATTTGATCATTTTATTATGTCTTATTATTCATTTTTATTTATCTATTTATCTATTCTAATTTTAATCTATTTTGTTCTTTTGTATAAAAGATTTTTAACTTTTTAAGAATCTTTTTTAGTTTTTGGAGCCGTTAATTTTCAGATGACACCCAAAGAAAACTTATTGATTTTAAGGTTTTCCTGCCAACAAACCCAGTTTTTCTTTCGTTTAAGGGTTTTCTGGTATAGTGGGAAGGAGATTGGTGCTGGTAAAAGTCTATAAGAAAATACGAAGGAAGTTTAACTTTGTGGATTGCGGGAGGCAATTTTCTCCTAGAACATTCACAATTTCTTTTATGACCGTAAAATCTTATTTACAATTGATCAATGAGATTAAAAAAAGGTTAAGAGATGTTGCTTCTTGAAAACATTTTTAAAATAATAAGTTGAGTTGTATCTTCTAATGAAATCCTCAATGGCACCTGTAATTTAAAACAATACAACTATATATTCCGTGTTTGTTCAAATACTCATGAGAAATATGTTTTTAAGTAAAATACCTCAGCACTTTATCTTGTTAGTTTGTCTATTTCAAAATCTTAAACAAGTAAAAACAGAGGAAGATTCCATTTGATTGACGAGAAAAGATTCTCGACATCGAAATTCATTTTCCATAAAATTAAATTGAAAAGATTCGTCTTCTTTTATTTTGTTTCCTGTTAGATTTATCAATTTTATTATATTGTACCAAAGAAAATAGGTACTTATAAGTTATAGATATTATTCTATTTTTCCTTGGTAAACGAATAGATAGATAGATAGATAGATAGATAGATAGATAGATAGAGGAAAATATTATAGATAAGAATAACAGGTGTAATAGAGATATCTACCTATATATATTTTGTAGATGATATGTGTGCTATATTTATGAATAGACAGTGCTCAATATTATCGATAAAGCATTTATATTTAAATTCAGGTAGCGTAAACAATATATATATATATATATATATATATATATATATATATATATATATATATATATATAACATTTTATAGATATATTAGTTTATAGGGGCCGGGTTAGCTCAGTTGGTAGAGCGTTCCTAGTTCGATACCGGTCCTCGCCGACTCAGCGTATGAGTAGCACAGGGATCTGTGCGGTAAAGTAAGGAGCTGATGGTAGGTGTGGCACTCCACCTCAGACGCTAAGATAATCTCCTTGGTCTAGCACTAGTGAAAAGGGGATAGACTCTCTCGCTGACTGGTTGATACCGACATTACTTTACGACTTTACTTTACTTATACTTATATATATATATATATATATATTTATATATATACAATCTTATACAACACATATGTATAT
>CM042143.1:45088582-45206082 GCA_023376005.1 Doryteuthis pealeii | reverse complement strand
ATGGGGCATCCATTAAGGATCCAACTATTTGGTAACAATGGATCTGTGAGACTAGATTGCTAACTATTACATCTCAGGACACATCCTTTTTTTATTCTAATAGGTGGTAACATTTTGATCTAAAATTTTCATTGTATAATATTTGATCTATGTGATTGATATTATCCACTGCGATAGGTGGGTTCTTAGTTTAACGGCATGTCAACCATTTTGGGTTATGTTATACCAAAGTTAGTTTAACTATTTGCCTACTTTAATCCACTCCCAGCGTCTCTCTCCTCAACTGATGGTTAGTTCATTATAATTAAGCAGAAGGATTCAGATCACAATAATAATGAGGCTTTATTTGAATAGAATGAGTTCTGAGGTGAATAGATAGTGAACCTTGAAATATCCCATCATACAGTTAAAAATACCAAGAAAATTTGATACAGCCGCGGTTCGGTATTTGGAATGCGAAGAGGTAATAGTTTTTATATCCAATACAAAATATATCTTCACAATTATTTTATACAAGTAAACACTTCATATTTAGTTACCATAAAAATATCAAGTTTAAATAGCCAATGTACTAATATAGCTGAAAATCATTTTAAACATCTCAAACAGATCTATTTCATATACTTATACTTGTCTGTATTTATGAGATGAGGCTTGATATGAATAATTTTGATATTTCAGATTGTGGCACTCATTTTTATTGTGTATAAATACAACGATCAGACCACAGAAACATTTTAAGATAATAAAAAAAAATACATGAACAGAGCCCGAGTTTACTGAAGCCTGAACGTTGTGTTTATACACAATAAAGATGAGGACAACAGTCCTAAATATAAAAATTATTCAGATCTGTTTCACACATGGACAGCAGCATAGCAGTAACGATCTCTCTTGGTCAGTATGGATCTGGAAATAATGTCAGCAAGTGGTGACTCCACACTCCCTAGAGCTCAAGACCTGAAGCCGAACCATTAAGATGCACTTTAGGAATTCTTTTTTAGGGGCTATTACTCCTCTGCAGGGGAGTCGATGTATTCTCTGCTTCAATAATCGGGTGGAGAGAGAGAGAGAAAGAAAGAAAGAGAGAGAGAGAGAGAGAGAGAGAGAGAGAGAGAGAGAGAGAGATGGACCAATTACGCATTTTCCACCGATGCCAGGTATAGGAGTTCAAGCTCCAGCAAACTTTTGGGACTTCGGATACTGATTTTCTTGGAAGGGGGCGATTACTTAATCTTGGATTGTGTTCTGTAAGAACATCAAGATTGAGAGAAAAGGTTTTATTTTTCTAACTTTCACATTGAATGTTAAAAGTCTGTGAAGAAACTGACCAATCCTGATAGAGGTCAAAACACGCACATGCAAACACACACACACACACACACACACACACACACACACACACACACACAATCACACATGCGTGCCCGTGCGCATTTGTCAAAATCTCAAAAGTAGGTACGAAACAGATGTTGATCATAATTGCAATGAATTTGTACGGAATATATTTAGAGTAATACATGGGATATTTTAACAGCTCTCGCAGCGACTGTATATAAACGAACTATTTCGGAAATGATGGCGAAATTTATGTGCTATGGTTAGTCACATAGTCAAATTCTATCTGAACTATATATATATATATATATATATATATATATATATATATATATATATATTTGCATGGATATATGTAATTAATGTATTAATTATTAATTAATAATGTTAACCATATATCAATAATATTAATATTAATACTAATATTAATTATTAATATATGTGATATATGCTATACACTATATGCTACTTAAAGGTATGTTAAATAAGCATACACACACAGGCACACGCATATACATGTGTGATCGTGTGTGGGGTAGTGTAGGCGTCTGTGTGTGCATCAACAACTCTGTAAACATAAATCTATTATCTCAGTTATAGACATGAAAAATACCCACTTATTTGGACGTAATTATTCATATATATATATATATATATATATATATATATATATATATATATATATATATATATATATATATTGATATATATATATAAACAGACATATAAACACACACACACATACATATATATATATATATATATATATGTCTATATATATATATATATATATATATATTCCTACTTATCTGTAAAGCCGGACCGAGAAGAATATTGTAAAGAAATTGAGAAAACGCTGTTGAGAGACTGGGGGACGAAGAAGACTGTAAAGAAGTCGACTCGATTCCATAGATGGTGAACGTGAATATAGCGCTAATCAATTTTGCCAGTCGCAAAAATCCATGATGAGATTTCATAGCTAAAAGCTATGTAGGATTAGTCATTTGTGCAGTGCTAAAGTCGTGAAGCCCATTTCCTTACTATCTTATTGCTTCTGAAAAAGCTTCATCAGCGACTGGAGCCAGCGGTTGGTCGGGTCGCCTGCGGCTAGGCAAGTCCTCGGGCCAATCCTTCGCCCCTGTCCTGTCCAACTGGCATCACCTTCAATCCGCCAGAACCCGTCCCCCGTCAGAACCACGACTAACCCTCGGCTCCTTACGCTCTAACCAATATTGGCACGAGTCGAACGTGGCCTGGGGAGGTAGCAATGGAGAGAGAAACTGTAGAATTGCTAATATATTTTCAACAGGCAAGATACCTACATAACAAACTGGTTATTAGAGCTGTGAGAGCAGACCGCGTCTCCCAGTGTGGTACACAGTGACATAAGGCAATTTATTAGCCATTCATTCCTTGCAATTATCCAACCACTTATTACAAACTATTTCAAATTCAAATACATGGACAGGCTCATGGACAGACACATGGCCAAAGGACACACACTCACGCGCACGGACACACTAAAATTCGACACTCAGATGTTCGAATTATATTCAATCATAAATACGCCGATTATATATATATATATATATATATATATATATATATATATATATGTGTGTGTGTGTGTGTGTGTGTGTGTGTGTGTGTGTGTGTGTGTGAGAAGAGGCTGGGAAGGGTACACGAGAAAGCATGCTCATACCACATTGCAAATAAAGAAAATATATTCTATTATACGGATTTTCTTATGAGATTAACCATTATGAAATAGGAACAAATCCCCTCCCTATATAACTGAATTCACTGCGCTTATTTACAGTCATATTTAAATATAAATCGAGATAAGAGCAAGTCCTTATACTTATATCTAGCGAAAGTTTTACAAATAAGTGTTGTAAACACGCCTTTCTTTGTTTCTTTGAGGGTTTTAAACGGCATATCAACCTTAGTGGGTTATTTAATGCCAGTGCCATCCTAGTAGAATGTAATAGCATGACTGGAGTTCAAAATCGCTTACTACGATGTCGAAGTCCGATACGTTAGCCACTACGCCACGGGACTCCCATACGTACATGTATATGCAGTCATAAGATACAAATATAAATTAATTTTTTTTCTATTGGTTGATTTTCACTTTCAATCACCCCCTACCCCCACATATATATATATGCTGCATAAATAAGTACACCCCTAATATACATTTAATTAAAAAAATCTTCTTTTATTGATTCTAGTGGAAAATAAGATGGTCAAAACGAATATAATTATTTATCATCTATTACCAAACTCTGCAGCTTCTAATGAACATGTATGACTTTCTTTTTGTTTGATATTTACTTTAATGTACATTTTCAACTTCTGTCTCTCCAAAATCCCTCCCTCTATGTCAGTCAGTATATCTGTCTCCCCCTTTCTCTTTTATCTCTTCTCTCTCTCTCTCTCTCTCTCTCTCTCTCTCTATATATATATATTATATATATATATATATATATATATATATATATGAAAAATATACATATGAATATATATATAGAGAGAGAGAAAAGCAAGAGAGAATGAATAGAGTAGGCTATGGCATATTGTCAGTATCAGTCGCAAGCGAGTCTCTCTCTCTCTCTCTCTATATATATATATATATATATATATTGTATATAATATGGGTGCTATATTTTTAAGTAAAGAGTATTCGATATCATTGATGGAGCATTTATAATTTATATTTAAGTTAAAGTAGCGTGGACATGGAGTCAACAACGTCTAGCTACTCAGACGAGTAACCAGGAACCGGTAACCACATATCCACGCGACCTTATATATATATATATATATATATATATATATATATATATATATGTGTGTGTGTGTGTGTGTGTGTGTGTGTGTGTGTTTATGTATGTGTGCATGCATGTATTTATGTTAATATGTAACTATTTCCTAGCGTACAACTGAAATAAGTGCTCTGCTATGACAACATTGTAGGAAAGAAATATGATACCATGTCTTCAAAATATTTGCTGAAAGCATTTAAGGGGAGGGGGTTCTTTGTTGTTAAGGTTAAGGCCTTTCGAGGTAACTCTTCTTTAATTCAAATATATTCATGCATTTCTGCGATTGATGAGATATTGTTAATTTTTTTTCGATGTTCTCTGTTATGATATATTTTACGTATCGGTTAAAGTCGTCGACTCGTTGACGGAAATGTTATTCAATTTGGAACGAATTATTTTTTACAGATTTTTTTTATGTCTATAGTTGTTTATTGTATGATTGAAATACTATTTCCATTGATTTGCATATCATCATCATCATCATCATCATCATTATTATCAATTCGTGCTGGTAACACGGATATCAATGACCATATCTCGCCTACCACCCCTATCTGTCATTGCTCCTTGGGGGTCCTCTGCGCAGCATCTAGAATCAACGCAGTGCTGACCAATGTAGGTCCTTGCTGAGTGGCCCACATTGGCATGCCCATGTGTAGGTTTCCACAGAAGAACTTCACTTAGGAGTTCGTCTTTACTTCTCCATCCGTGTCCAGCGTGCCTTGTTTGTCTCAACCGGACGCTTTGTGTGATAGAGGGCAAGTGGCCCAATAGTTGCTTTCTTGTGGGATGTTGTTACCACGAGTTGTTTAAGATCGCAGCCAACATTCTTGTGCAATACACTCCCATCTAGCTTATTCTCAAGGCGCTTCATTAGGTCCCAAGCGGTACTGCCGTAGAGTAGCACTGACACAACTACGGATTGGAAGAATTGTCGATTTATATATATATATATATATATATATATATATATATAGTGATATTATGGTAAATAAAGTCGGCAGAGTAGCCTATTGTCTGTATCACCCGGACAGCGAAGAAATATATCCCCTTTTAATAGTGCTAGACAAAAAGATTATTTTTGCGTCTGAGGTGGAACGCCACACCTCACATTAGCTCCCCACTTTACCACATAAGTCCAAGATATGCTACTCATCCACTGAGTTGGCAAGGGTAGGTAACGAATCCGGAACCTTGTGGTTCCTAGGTTGACGTTCTAATGACTGAACTAAACCCCTCCTCAATGTCATTGATAGAGTGCTCTAACTTCTGAATATTTAAGGAAGCGTAGGCCTGTAGTTAACGGCACCTGGTTACGATCGCATTGTCGAAAAACTGTTACTAACCATGGACCGTTGAATCCATATCCATATCTTGAATTAAATATAAATTCTCTATCATCTATTCGTTTTTCATTTTAAAAACGAATAAAATCATCCAATCTACCACTCTAAGTGGACATGGGAGTAATTCACTACCCAATGAAACCCACAACTGGAATCTTACCATCTGATACAGGATATTTCTTTTTTTTCAATAATAATGTGAATTTCGCAACATAACGACTCGTATTTCAAGCAGTGAAAACGTTGGTTTATTTTTCAAAATAAACTCCATTCTTTAAAATCATATTTTCTCATCAAAAAGAAACTGTTGTATTCTTTCTTTAAATATATATTTGGACTGAGTTTTTAGCCATTTGCACAGTGTGTTCTTTACTTCATCATCGTTTAAATTTTTAAGTGGGCCAAACAAGTGGAGATGAGAAAGAGCCACATTTGGACTGCAAGGAGAATTTGGCAGCTGTTACTAACCAAACTGACTGAAGTCAGAAAAGTCAAGATCAACATATATGCTGGAAGAACAGAAATCCCCAGTTATCCAATGTCCTCTATTGTAAGTATTCTTTCAGCAAAAATGAGCGCATTAACTGAATTCACCATTTCAGGTGTGCTGGCCATTGTCGGCTTACCTGGCCTTTATCGTACACATCACACATTCTTCTGTAAATTTCACATGGTTTGTATCTCTCAACCACAAAACTTGACGAAAGAACCCTGTTTAAGCCTGGAAACACTGTTGATTTGCCGCCATTTTGAATAGCCGTAAAGCAAATATTTTTGAAAGATTAAAATATTTTTCAAAATAATACATTTGGGGAAATAAATTGTGAAAAACAAAATTATTTTGCGTTTCAAAGAATTAATTATATATATTGAATGAACGTCGCGCACGCACACACACACACACACACACACACATATATATATATATATATATATATATATATATATTATATATATATATATACATGTGTGTTTGTCGTGTAATCGTTATCGTCATAGGAAATGGACATGGCGAACTGAGTTAATATCCCGGATAAGACTGTTTGCATTTCGCATATCGCTAATAACTTTGGAAAGTAATATAATGAAAAAGTTCAGTAATCAGTAAAGAAGGTCATGCTGACAGTCTTCTGGGACATTAGATACTCATTACTAACGATTTCCTTGAAAATAACGTGTAGCTGTAACCAGAGAAACTTATTGCTAACACTTTAAACACCAAAATCAACTTGTTTATTGTATGACCCTAGTATAGAAAGTGGGTTGTTTTTATATTGTACATTTATTATTTAGCCTTATATATATATATATATATATATATATATATATATATATATATATATATATATATATATATATATACATTGATTACATTGTTCAAATATCTATTGGCGACAGCTTCATTTTTACTCTTACAAATAGGAATACCAAAACATCGGTACCAAAGCAAAGCCGGTCTTTGACACATGCCCTAAAGGTCAAAACTTCCAAAACCAAAGAAATCTTAGTACTATCCAAGAAACCATTTTAACTTATTTTGCACATAAATTCAATAAATATATTCCTGTGATATATATATATATATATATATATATATATATATATATATACCAACACGGAGCAAACATCTGAAAAATCTTTGATTTTTCTATCACTTAAAAAAATCATTAAAGGCAACTACAAAATTTAGTTATATTTTCCACACGACCAAGGTTATGATTATTGAATGGTGGGTGGGTTGGTGAGTTTTACGGTATGTCAACACTTGCTGGGTTATTTCATGCCAAATTCGGTTGAACAATTACTAGCAGGACCTGTGGATATAATACAGTGTGATAACCTAATTATTACAACGTTATTTACGTTAGTTCAATATTTAAAAAGTATAATAATCTTGATTAAACTCTCTCACTCTTTTTTCTTCTTTCCTTTTTTTCATCTTTTAATTATAAATAATTTCAGAGAGTAGCGTTATCGCTACCGCGTTTAACCCCCTCTATCTATTTTGCCTTTATTCTTTTACTAAAAACAGAATTAATTCCAGGTTCTCTCTGATGCAGAGCGGTAGGCTAAATAGATTTTTTAAAATTAGTTTAGAAAATGAATACTCAACAAGAATGAATAAAATAATACGTCTTTAGCATATAATAACCCAATAAGGTTGAGATGCCGTAAATACAACCACCTAACTAACCAACCTAATTAAATTTAACTATAGACTCGACATCGCTAAAGCTTGAAGGATTAGAAAAAAATTGAATACCCATCAAGTATAAATAGAACAAAATGTCTTCGGTATAAAAATAACCCAACCTGGGTTAACATGCCATAAAATAAGAAAAAAAAAACATATCTCAAGATTCATACAGTGGGTGGGTGGTATATTTTATTGTTAAACTCTACGTTGATCCTAGTGTCGAAAATAATTTACTAACGATGCATGAACCTGGTCTTCCCCCCTTCCTTATTCAGTGTCAAACGTATGGGTGATTGCAAACTGCTGACACAGACCTTGCGCATGCGCTGAACCTGCATCTCCTTTTTGCCAAAACTATAATTAGAACGCAAATCGCTAATAGCAATTACGCAAACAAATAAATATGAAAGCGGAAGTGTCTAAATGCTTCTTAATGGTTTTTTTGCGAAACAGAGTTTTCGCAATTCGATCCATCCTACCACCTTTTCTGAATCCGTCGCGCGGAGGTTCACCGGCCTAGCTAATTTGAACAGATTTTAAAAGTCCTCAAATGATTGATCACTTTAATTTTTTTAATTCTTTATTTTTTTGTACGTTTTTTGTGCATTTTGTTTTTCGCTAGGGTTTTATTAATGCATTTTGTTCCTTGGATTTCCTGATAATATTTCTTTTTATTCTTTTTGTTGTATTTTCTTGAACGTAATGCTAGAGACAATCTTCAATTTTGCCGGGAAATTTAAGACGCAATTACAGAAGTAATCTTTAATTACCATTAAGTGTTCGTGTAATTTACAGGATCAAATTGCTTCCATTAAGAATTCGTAGCATCCATTTTTTTTCTTTTTGGCATAAGTTATCTTATTGAAAGACGAAGCGATGCAGTCTCAAAAATAAGATTACCTTTTCCTTTTCTCTTTCCATTTCTTTCTTTCTCCTTTTAAAAAAGAATTCCTTCATATTTCGCTTAATTTCTTTAATTTAATCTTTTTTTTAAAACTATCTTTTTTTCCCTTTTCTTTATCCATTGTTCACTTTTCCCGCGTTTTCTACTGTATTTGGAAGTTTTCTTCCGGTCACAAAAAATAAAATAAAATTTAATGACGATGTTTATATTTTCTGATAACTAAAAGTTCTTTCTATACGTCTAATTTAAATGTTCATTGAAAAAAAAACCAACAAATTCTAGATTTTAGTTACATTGTCGCGAACGGGTTTAAAACACATTATTATCACCTAAGCAATCATTTTCTGAAAAGATTCAGATGTGCTCGAATGTGAATAATTTTGATGTTTTGGACTGTTGTCCTCATCTTGTATGTATAAACACAACGTTTCATCATCTGTATCCTCCAGCCTTTCTCAGGTTCCCTTGAGTACGCCAAATATAGAGATGAACACAATATGGGAACCAATCATTAAAAAGGCTAAATAAAATTGTATTTTATAAATATTACTTTAAAAATAAAAATAAAATATAAAAAAAGACTGATATCATTGACTTTTACACCTCAAGGGGTACAAGAAACCCTAATGAACATTTTTTTTCTAAATCAACATGATTCCTCTCGTGACACATGTCGGAATGATAGGTGTGCAAACAATGAGATTATTTGAATAAGATCTTTAAAATTTCTTCGACGCCTATTTGATCAACAGTCAAAGTATTAAAAATGATTTCCAGGTTGGTCATTACTATGCTAAGATACAAATAAAGCACCTTATTTATTAACGAGTTCTCTATTAAAGTCTAGCTGAGTAAGATTTGCCGCAAAACTGCTCATATTATTAATGCATTTAAAATCTTGAAATATCTGTTATATATCTTATAGAAATAAAGATTTACATAGTATATGATGGGAATAATTTTCATTATAATTTTAACAGCAATCCTATATATAATCTTATATAGAAATCAATTAAGATAACATTGAAATAAGTATAATATTTTTTTACATTCGTTCTTATTTAGTTTCGTTAGTTTTTCTAATTTGATATAATATTTCATTACATTAAAACTTAAATGCTTGCGCCCAGGAGGTGCTTATTTTTGTTAGTCAGTCTAATAATCAATTTCTTTTAACTGATCCAAATCCGTTTTACATTGTGCTGAAACTCTACCCAATAACCACCTGATATGAACAACATGTCGTGATATAATGGTATAATGAATTGAATTTAAGTTTCTGTAATAAATTCCAACTACAGTTTCTCTATAAAACTGTGTATCGTGTGGGACAATAACTGAAATAGATTCTTTTCATTTTAACTATTTTTTATTAAATAAAATTTTGAAACAGTCTATCTTGTCGGCTTGGTTTAGCTTATTCGTTTAATGTCATATCAACTCCTTATGGGTTATTTTAACCGGAATTAGATATATTTGTAAATGTTTGATTATAATCATGAATATATTTTAAATGTTCAATTGCACATTTTATTTGTCAAATGTGTTTGTATCCAATTGTATAAAGTATTCCTATCTAAAACAAATAATTTGCGCACAGTTGTATAATTCTAAGAATTCCTATATAATTCTTATGATTTATACACACTTATATCTTTTAAAGTAAGAATTCCTATATAATGATAATTCTTTGCTTGCATACTGTTATATGGTTTCATGTATTACTATTTAATAATAACAGTTCACAAAAAATATCTATTTGGTCCATAGATGGGACTCTATGTTTATATGTTCATAAATATGCATGCATATATGGGTATATATATGTATATATGCAATATATGTGTTTGTATATATATATATATATATATATATATATATATATATATATATATATATATATGCAGTATATATATGTATATATATGTAATTATGTTGAAAAAAGAAAGAAAGGAAAGAAAGTATAGAATGGATATAATTGGATATTTTAATCAATTTTACTTACACGTGTTTCGGTCAGGAGTTTATCCATGTGTAATTATTCAAACTATTATTAATTTTAAATAACGAAATGAAATGAAATAATAATAATAGAAAAAATGTAGAAATGTTCCGCACACAAAGAAAATTCGACCTTCAACAGAGTAAATCCTTATTTAAAAAAAAAATGAAATTTTGGAAAGCGGAGAATTTTTGAAATGTTCGAAAACATATGTAATTATGTATATATGCAGTATATATTGGTACATATATATGTGTGTATATATACACACACATATATATATATATATATATATATGTGTGTGTGTGTGTGTGTGCGGGTCTGCATATATGTATACATATATAAATTCCTAATACTTTTATATTATATCAGTCAATCATTTATTCAGTGTTTTTATATTAAATAACAAAATCCCAGCCACTGGCAATGAACGGGTGAATTTAATCTGATGTTGTCAATTTTAGAAATATCTAAAATTACTCAAAAAAAGTAAAGTGATTTTTCTCTTTTACTGGGCATATCCCTAAAAGAAGAAGCTAACAAAAACAAACCAACTAAAAAAAAAGAAAAAAAAAAGAAAAAAAAAGACAACTACAACAACAACAACAATAAAAACAAAAAAACAAAAAACAAAACATAGTAGACTAATAAACTGACATAAGCAAGGCGTTTCTACAAACATTTTCTCATTCCGTCATAAAAAATTATCAAAATGAATTTGTCGATGGAATTCTCTTTTAAAAACTGCAAGTAAATTGGCGGAGTGGCCTATTGTCGGTATCAGCTGGACAGCGAGGGAGTCTATCCTCTTTAACTAGCGCTAGACTAGGGAGATTGTTTTACTGAGGTGGGCACCACACTTACCGTCAACTCTCTTCTTTACTGCATAGATCAGCTTATCCAATATGTGCTATTCATACGACGGGGATCGATATCGAACTCAGAACTTTGCGATTCCAAAGCGAGTGCTCTACCGACTGAGCTAAACCGGCCCGTTCGGACTGACTATGACAACGAAACAATGAATAAAAAATGTCTGTCGACCTAGTTCAAAGCGAAAATTTCTTTTAAAAGAAATCTCATTGTTTATTACTTTAAAGGAGATTGTATTAAAATCTACTAATTACGCAGTTTTGTGGGAATTACAAAATAAACGCAAAAACGGCGGTTTTAACAGGTGCGCGTTTCTGAAAAAGCACCTGTTCCACGAGCTGTTCTTGATTTTAATATTATTCTCCATTTTCTTGTCCACTTTTTTTTTTAAGGATGAGCTACAAGATATTTTGGAGGGGTAATAATGCTGGAGGGTTTTCAGGGGGTCATTTCATTATCTGATGTCATTGAAAACGTTTTTGGCAATATGGGCAATAACCAGCTTTGCAGAATGGGAAGAAACCTTTCATTCATGCATGAATATAGGGGCTGAATTCAAAAAATATCAAGACTGAAGCAGCATTTACCAGGATATACGTCGTTGTGTGAAAGTTATGGTGTAATGGTTTGAGTCATAGGAAATGGAGTCGTAGACCTAAGTTCAAATACTGGACGAGGCTGTTTGCATTTCAGATAGCGCTATTAGGCTAGCAAAAGGTATACATCCAACTACTCCCTCTGTAGTTATGGCTAAATAGCAGGAGGACTGGGCTCATTAACCTTGGTTAGGTACCCAGTCTAAAAGAAGAAAAACTGAATTTAAACTTTTAAAACTCCGCCTAAGAAAGTGACCTTGTATCACATCCTACTTGTGCTGAGGGGTTGGTATATATATATATATATA
This sequence comes from Doryteuthis pealeii, assembly GCA_023376005.1. Classification (NCBI taxonomy): domain Eukaryota; kingdom Metazoa; phylum Mollusca; class Cephalopoda; order Myopsida; family Loliginidae; genus Doryteuthis; species Doryteuthis pealeii. The sequence continues at coordinate 45,193,690 of CM042143.1, read as the reverse complement.
TATATATATATATATATATATATGTGTGTGTGTGTGTGTGTGTGTGTGTGTATTTATTTCCGGGAAAATATACGTCACCCAGTTTAAATGGAGACACCAATGTTACTCGGCGTTTTAATGTATGACTTTTTCATATATTTGAATATCAAGAAAAGCCCCTACATACCAATTTAAGAGAAAGGAAATGAATCCCACGGTACAAGTATAGATAAAAGTATATGAAAACACACAATGCTGTTAAGATTAAAATATTTTATATTTTATATCATATTCATAGCTAATATTGAACAATATTTCGATTTATAAAAATCATCTTCAGAGCTTGTTTTTACTCCGGACTCATCGAGAGAGGTCTTCAATATTGGTTATTAATATTATATAAAATATTTTCATTTTAACAGCATTGTGTGTTTTCATATCCTTTTATCTATACTTATATATATATATATATATATATATATATATATATAAACATCATTGTCGTCGTTGCCGTGTTCCTCTCGAGAACGAACCGCTGACAACTCGTGTTGAATTACTTGCCGTGCTTAAATAGCGTGCTTATAGTTTATGACACCAACTGTCGCCAGTAGGGCAGAATCTCATTAATGAGGTTTCATAAAAGTTGTGCACTGGAAATAATTTCTCATCTAATGATTCGTTCAAATTAAACTCCAATCATCCCGTATCATTTAGCGATTCTCTTTTAAGACTAATGTCAGTAATTCCAGCAACTAGGGCAGTTGATGTTCTGTTTAATTAAGGTTTTTAAAAGCCTCCTTTGAACTAACAGATTTTAAGCGCCTTTCTAATTAATGTTTTTTATTTTATTTTATTTAATTTTTTTTAGGCGCTGCTCGTTCTTCATTAAATTTGTTTTGATAAGAACTTGATACTTTTGCCCAAGAGACAGACAAAAGGACCGGGAGGAGATAGTTTTAAGTGCTGCGTTAATTAGACTTATTTGTAGAAACTAATTGAAGAAAAATACTGATTTGAAATCAAGAAAATTTAAAAAAAGGAAAGAAAGATAAATCTCCTTAACCTGTGGAATTAATACTGTTCAAATAAGCATACAGTGTGAAGAAGAAGAAGAAGAAGAAGAAGAAGAAGAAGAAGAAGAGCATTACACTTCAATGTAAAAGATAAGAAACACCAGTGCTAGATTTCTCCTTACTAATTTAGATGTTAATTTTGAAATTTGTGGTTGAGTCTAGCGCGACCATGGACTCGTCCTTAAATTCAAGTTTAGGATTGTATACAAGATCGGCAGATTTCTATATAGGAACTGTAGTCTTCTTTATATGGCATAGTGACTTTCGTGATGTACTGCAAAATTATAGTAAGTGAGTTCAAACTCCAAAAATTTGTACGCAATTAAGTTTTTAAAGTTAAGTAATTAGTTGGATTTTATGGCATGTCGACCCTTGTTTGGTTATTTTATGCTGAATATGTTTTGTGCTATCATTCTTAATGGGTACTCAATTTATTAAACACATTCCTAAACTCATTTTTTCTATTTAACCCATAGATGGGACCCTAAAAGATACTTCCACTCCGGGCCAGAGCTTCAGAATTGGAACTTCACCATCAGATAGAGTTTAACGCCATACCCAGGACACTAAGACCTTCAACCACCGCCTTCTAGCACATATGATAAAATGGGATGAGGTTTGCCATATGGACAATAGGGTCGGGATAATCATATAGGTGTTAGGGCTTGACGTGACCAGCCGATTCATCGGAGGTGACATCTCCGACCGCCTGTCTAGCCTAAGTAAGGACCAAAGCGGAGTGTTCCCATTCTTAAGCATCACGCGTCATCACCCACGCCCAACAGGTGGCCACATTGGGGGGGGGGTATTACCTGTCTGTAGAGATGCAGTCGGTGTATTCTAAAGTCCTAGCCGACAGAGTGGTACAATGTGTAAAAGAGCATCACACTTCAATGTAAAAGATATGAAACACCAGTGCAAGATTTCCTATTACTAATTTAGATGTTAATTTTGAAGATGATGAGATGCGTGCTGGACTGCAACATGCGTAGAAAGTGAGTTTGAACGCCAAATAGTTTGTACACAATTATGTTTTAAAGAAACTATACTCGCGTTTCTTAATGACCGCTATCATCTTACTACACCCTCTGGTTGGCCATGATGAAATTCAAAAATATAAATCCTGATTATCTTGTGTTTCTTATCCACCGAATTATTCCTTATGAGTGTCGTCACCTCAGCTAAATAATGAACCATTCGGATTTTATTAAAAAGAAAGAAAAAAAAACATACTACCCAGAAAAATATAAGAAAGAAAGAAAGAAAGAGAGTTTGGAAAGACAAAGAGGAGGTGAGCGAACGGAAACGATAACGTTAATCTGTTTCAATCGAACATAATGAAATCATGAAAAGAAAGAAAGAAAGAAAGAAAGAAAGAATAATGAGAGAGTTAAATCAAGCTTATTATACTTTTCACATATTGAACTATTTAGCACTAGCTCTTAAATAAACATATCAACCGTTGTAATCATTAAATTATCATACTATGGTATATCCACAGGTCCTGCTAGGTCATGTTTAGTAGGAATAATTTGTAAGTAATTATATGTAATTCACAGTAGTTTTAAATGAATAAACACTTCGTACTTATTTGCAATGCTAATGTCGCTCTGTCAGCGGAGCAAAGAGAATTGGACTGCATCCCCTAACAGAGGTGCCGCACTCAAAAAAATAAATAAAAGAGTGTTCACTAAACTGCCACCGGTGGAGAGGTTTCAACTTTAGATATCTGAGGTATGGTGAATGACTCCTTCATTGCCACTACTTTCAAGTCCACTCTGACCCGGATTGGTAGTACCTGTTTGGGTCCTGTAACGTTGATGATAAATACAGTATCAAACGATCAGAGAGGACGGTTCAGTCGCTGCCTTTGTTTCCTAAAATTATAACGAAAGGCGGACCTACGCATATCACCCCTCGCCAAAAAAAGGTATAACATCCGGTCAGGCACACATTTCGCCTTCAATGTTTTAGATTAGACTCTTCTACTTCCAGCCGATGTCATCAAAGTGAGTAGAGTGCTCACCCTCAAATATCTTCCCACAACATTTCTAAAAAAGATTAGAATTGTAGATTGTCGCAATTTAATTCTTTTCCTTAAAAGGACGGCCTATATTTACATTTACATTTTTTCTATGAATTTCTTAATAATAACAATGAAAAAATCACATTAAAAAGAGCACATCTTCCAGAGAGAAAAATAATTGCAAAAAATATATTGAAATTCTAATTCATAAATCTTTCCCGCTTTAAAGACTAAATAAATCATTTTTATTTGTCTGTATTTATATGAGGTTTGATGTGAATAATTTTGATATTTCGGACATCTTTATTGTGGTATGTATAAACACAATATTCAGGCCGTTGTAAGCTCGGGCCTTGTTTAGGTGTTTCTTAATTACATAAAAATAAAGTGATCATCAGACGATAACTTTGAATTCAAACGTGGTTTCGGAGCTAAAAATATCATTACCACTAGTTCAAGGCGCCCAAGCAGCATAAATGTCACCAGACTTATTGACAGAAATGTGATTAGATATAGAAAAAAATGGAAGAAAAATGACACATTCTAAAATAGAAATTTCAACATATGTTCCAAAGAACACTATTACTTACCTAACCGTTTTTATCTGATTTGGAACTTGAAATGAGAATGTCCCAAAATATCATAATTCTGTCAACAACTTCCTGTTAACTTAATTCAAATCTATCGTCTGATGATGACTTTATTCTAAGGTAATTAAGAAACACCTAAACGATGCCCGTGCTTACGGTGGCCTGAATATTGTGTTTATGCATACCACAATAAAAATGTGGACAACAGTCTGAAATATCAAAATTACTGAAGTGATTTTTACATGTGATTTTTTAAATCCTTTCTCTTCATAATACATGAAAAATACATTAAATTTAATTGATTTTTTCTGAGTTTTGTTGACTTTTAATTTAGGGGTAGGGGTAAGAAAGCGAGATTTTGGCCATACATCTATTAATAGTATCCTGGGTATAACGTTAAACTGAATCTAGTGTGGAAGTTCCAATTCTGGAGCTCTGGGGAAAGTAGAGTACCCATCATCGCCATTATTCCCGGGTCCACTCTGACCCGAGGACTTAGTACCTGTTAGGGTACCATCTATGAAAATAGAAAAAAAATGAGTTTGAAAAAAGTGATAAAAGATTGAGTTTTAAAAACTTGAATATCGATCAAAAATGAATAAAACAAAATGTATTCGGCATAAAATAACCTAATATGCCGGAGAATCCAATCAACGAACCTATATCAATGTAAACCGACAACCTCAGTAACTGTGATCACCATTCTTCTGCTCTACTTTTGATGCATTAGAATGATAAATAAAATAATGCGTGCCATGCTAATAAGTGAAACAGAAGATAATGAAACGTAGATGAAGGTTAGTGTTGCCAAGTCTTTCTTGATTAGGTCTAAAGTTGTTTGAAGGTAGATTTAGAGTTAACATAGACGAAGGACTTTCAAAATTGCATTAAAGAGAACTTTATTTGTTTGAAAATTGCTCACAGGAATTAAGCAAACTAACTCGTCGTCGGGTGGCCTAAAGTCGGTATCAGCCAGACAGCGAGGGAGTCTATCCCCTTTTCACTAGCGCTAGACCAAGGAGATAGTTACTGCGCCTGAGTTGGAGCGACACACCTACCATCATAACTCGAATCATTTGTATTATTTGTATTATTCAGACTATCGTCCCAATCTTTATTATCTACACAACGCTTCGGTCCATGTACATTCCGGCCTTCTTCAGTTATTTCTTGTCCAACTCGAGAACGTTCTTGTCCAATTGGACACATGGCGCAACGGTTTTGGCGCTGAATTAATACAGTTCTAGGTGACAGTCATCTCTGGGCTACAGGTTCAATCCTGGACAGGGGTGGCAGTAACATATAATATTTAACACAGCTTAACACTTGTACCCAGTCATGATTAACGGAATAAGAACTGTCTACACCTGTAGAATGAATAAAAGGTTCGGTTCGAAGTTCCGTGAAGGCTCCCGATTACGACATGAAGGCTCCCAAGTTCGACAATAAGGATCCTGAGTTCGAGGAGAAGGTTCCCGAGTCCGACAAGAAATAACTAAAGAAGGCCGGAGGGCACACCGAGCGAAACGTTGTGTATATAACAATGAAGATGGGGTCAATAGTCCTAATAATCCAAATAATACAAATTATCAAGCCTCATTAAAAAACAATCAGAAATAGTAACTCGAATCACTACTATATATACCCGTGGCCCCATATCGTGGTATGATGGTTAACAAGCTAGTCTTGCAGATCCATAACTACTGAATAGCGAAGTTCGATCCTCGCTGGATGCCTTCATAAATTATGAAAAGTGTATACTTTCAAACCAAAAGTGATTCACTCTTTGCCTACCAAATTTCTCCCATGGCAGTACCAAATTTTCTTGGTATTTTTAAAAATCTGTATTATGGGATATTTAAAGTTCACTATCTATTCAACTCAGAACTCATTCTATTCAAATCAAGTTCTATTATTATTGTAATCTGAGTCTTCCTGCTCAGTTATAATTAACTAACCATTATTTTTTCACGGAAGTCTTGCAGTGATGGGAGTGCCACTGTGAAGACTTAAAGTTGGCAAAGAAAAAAAAATCATTAGACGATCCATTTCATTCGGGCAGTGTTGCCGATTATATGCCAGGTTTACAAAAAATATTTTGCTTTTCAGTTGGTTGTGTTCACTACAAAAATTATATTGGTTTTATAAATCTCGTATACATCCGTAATAATTCATCACACTCTGCTTTGCGGTTTTTCGGAACCCGGTTTCCAGTGGCTTCGGCGATTGAACCGGTCAGAGATTAATATCAGCGTGATCCCAGTTAGGCATCCTGTAGGCAACACTTGTGCCCTTATTTTAATGGGGCATAGCTGGGTTTATTGCATGGAGTTTGAGTCCCCTCAAAAAAGGAATGCCGAAGAGATCCACGCAATATTTTTTTTTTTACTGTCGACGCATGAGCTTCGGTTTGTGCGTAACCCCCACGCTAATAGTCCTTATGTCCAACTGACATGGTGGAGTGCCAGGAAATAACTACCTACGTAATAACTCCTCGTTAGATTCTCCATACTTTCGACCTTGTGTCAGAACATGCCCGGTGAGAACGGGTTAGTTAAACACAAATAGTTTCACAGATCCATTACTACGTATTTGCGATTCCGATCTTCACTAGATATCTCATAATTGTGACCCTGAGTCACATTCTAGCCGTGGCGAACTGGTTGATTAAAAAGGACACCCCATCGTGATATAGTGGTCAACAATCTAGTCTTGGAGGCACATTACTGTTGAATAGCGAATTCGATCTTCGCTCGATGCCCTATAATTGCGACCTTGTGACCACATCCTACCCGTGGCGAATGGGTTCGGTAAATAACCAGCCTCCATAATATCTTTTGCTTACTTTTAACTTAAAACCATGTTAGTTGTCTAATTATTTATTGGCGATAGTGTATTCAAAGAATCCTGTTAATATATTTACCAGAATTATATCATTAAAACATTTTATCCAGGGCAACGCCAAATACACCTGCTGCATTTATTGAAGATGTACAAGCTTATAGGGATGCGAGGATTTCGGCTCTAGGAAGTTGTCGATGAGGTTAATGTCATTGACTCTTACATCTGTTTTTGTTTTCTCGCTATTGTCCGGCCATTTTAGTGGGGCGGCAGATCTCCGTGGCGTAGTGGCTAACAAGCTGAACTGCGACATAGTAGTGAGTTCGGACTCCAATCGTGCCATTACGTTCCCTTTCGGATTAATACCCTTACGAAAAGTATGAACACACTTATACCCAATCTATGGGTTAAATATCACCACTACTGTTCTCCAAATAAGTTTGGCTTAGATATAAAATAATCCACAGAGGTTGATATGCCCTTAAACAAAGAAACATTTTATTTGAAATTAATCAAATTGTTTGAAAATAGTTATTGTCTGTGAGGCCAACTTAATGGATGACCCTTGTTCTCCAGCTGGTGTCCTCGACCTTGTACTACATAGAGGCAAGCGGTCATGTGTGTGAGAGAATTGCGGGCCACATCTATCACCGTAGTCCTTGTAGCATACGGTAGGAGTCAATCAGCATGATTGTAACATTGTATAAGTCTTATACACCAGATGCATTCATGACTTATTACCAGTTACTGTGCCGGATGATTATGTATTGCGGGTGGATCTGGCTGTATGTTGCATACTCTTGTTCTAGAGGCTTTTGCTACGTGCCCACGAGCCTGCACTTTTCAAGCAGAAACCTTACTGATTAAAGAAACATGCAAAGGTTGCCAGTCGGCTGGTGTACCAATTCCTGCACACAAAAAGGGTTATAAAACTTCAACAATATATCTATATATATATATCTCTTTCTCTCTCTCTCTCTCTCTCTCTCTCTATTATATATATATATATATATATATATATATATATATATATATATATATATATATAGATATAGATATAGATATATATATATAGATATTATATAAAAATGAGAAGGCCGATATATGATTCCCGAAATATAGCAGAAAAATATATTTATTTTTTCTCATACTTCTTTCCAAACGGTACATTAAGTACATCAATTTTTTTTCAATATTTTCATTTAGTTATTCGCAAAACAATTTACGGTGTAAAATTAATTTTTAGAATATATTGCCCGAGGGTGAGTTAAAAATTTGATATCGGTGGGTTTGTATCTTAAGTAAGCAAAATCATCAAATCTATTTAAGGAGTAAAAATGAAAAAGAAAATTGAAATGAAAGTTTAATCCTGTCCCCCTCAAATAAAATCTTGCATGCATCTATTAATCATTAATTAAATAATTATTTTGAATATTTCAGAATTAAATTTTACACAAACTCGTCGATATTTATTTATTTGTAAACTTTTTAGTTAACTTCTTGTTACTGAAAAAAATGGCGAGAGTAATAAATAATCTTTAAAATTAGTTACTCAAATTTTGAGTGTATATAACACAGGGTTGTTTTTATTCTATGTATTAACGGTTTTGACTATAAATTGAATACTCATTAATAGACATATGCAACATCATGAATATTGTGACGTAAGCTGTGACTTAGTTGTGGTTAGACAGATATTTCCATTATTAATAGATATATAGGCCATGTCATTTCATCTAATATATATATATATATATATATATATATATATATATATATATATATATATAATGAAGTTTTATGAAATTCTTATGGACAGGACTTAGCACATCAGCCCACTTGTTCCATTTGCATCTTCGTTTATTCAGTAGGTTTCTGCTTGAAAAGTACAGTCATGGGCATCTTACCAAAGCCTCTAGAACAGGCTCCCCCCTCCCTTTAGCCATCCAAGAGTCCTGTTGCGTTTGTTTACGTTGGCCTCACAGACATTGTTTATCCTCTTTCTATCTCCTTAGAAATGTTTACTCACGACCACCATCCATCCCTGCCCCGTTCACGTCTATCTAATTACATTTCTCCCGCAAACGCTGCTGATTGCTTATAAACATTGCGTTTGTTCTTCTTGAAATTGATTGGACCTTTCTGTTTCTCTAATTTTCTCATTTCACTCCAAGTGGGGAGAACTAACCTAATGAGACTTATTTGGTCGAGCCGAAATCTTTTGACGAGACGTTCCTTTGCCGAAAAGGGCCGAACGAGTTAGTTAGGCCACGTAGGGTGGGTTGGGTACGGTTGGCTTTGGGTGTGCGGGTCGGTCGGTTGGACTGGGTGGGCTTTGGGATTATTAATTCCGAGAGATAGGTGCTGTGCTTGGCACTGACAATTCCACGACGCACACACACACACCGGCACACGCCATGCAAGATACGCTCTGCTCTGCTCCGATAAATATTATAGATTACGTCAGGCAACACGAGCAGATTAATATTAGAAATTATACAACACTATCTTAGCAGCCGGCCAAGCAACTGAGTCCACATCCAGATATTAATTAGCGCACGTTATCACTTAAGATTTAATATGATCATGCAACAAGGACAGAGATAAGTGATGCTTCATTTCATTCAGTTCACAGCTCGAGATTTCATAAGGAAACAACAGATCAAATTGTTGAATCTAATAACAAACTCTCTCTCTCTACCTATCTTTATTCGTTCTCTCCCCACGTCTTCTCTCTCACTCTCTCTCTCTCTCTCTCTCTCTCTCTCTCTCTCTCTCTTATATATATATATATATATATATATATATATATATATATATATATATATATATATATATAATGATAATAATATTAATCCAAATGGGCCAGGTCTACCAACTAACAGTTTCGCTTACTGGCTCATCAGGACAAGATTCTGACTAAAAAGATTTGGAGCAACAGTACTTTTCTCACTAAAACAAGTCCTACCGTAGTCCAAAGAAATTAGCATAACAAAAAAAAACACACAAAAAACAAAAAGACAACAAATAAACCTTTTACATTTTTGATTATATATATATATATATATATATATATATATATATATATATATATATATATATATAAACCCCTTGCACTAATAGGATGTGGCACAAAGTCAATTAATTAAGCGAAGTTTAACGGGTTTGAATTCAGTATTTTCCTTCTTCTAGACATAATGGAAATAACAATCAAACCTTCGATAGAAAGTGAACACCTCGAAATATTGGTAGATAAGATTTAAACACAATATCCTTCATTTTGTTTATGATTTTCATTTTTTCATAAAACTACCAAAAATTATCATCCCAAATACATAATATATATATATATATATATATATATATTATAGTGTGTGTGTGTATGTGTGTGTGCGTGTTAGAATAGCTTGGTATCAGACAATTTCTTCCTGAGACAGTTCCTTTATGAGACAATCACCGAACACCGTTGACTCTGTGTCTACGCGATGCTAACTCGACATATGCTCCTTCGCACCCGTCGGCCTAGACTCTCTCATCATACGCCTCAATCAATCATTTCTCCAGATAGGTCCTTGACTAGGCATCCAGTGTCCGTACATAGCTATTGTAAGTAAATATTTGTTGGTTGGCCGACACTGGTGTGCCCATGTATAGGAGTCCACTGGGGAAATTCATTTGTGAGTTCGTCCTTACTTCTCCAGCACCGTCCAGCATGTCTGGTTGGACCATATTACCTTTAGGCACCCCTTTTTGATCTTGATTAAGAAAGGACATATTTTTCATTTACACCATCAATATCCGGTTGTTTTAACAGACGATTTTTAGATTTTTTAAAAAATTGTAAAAGCCAGACAGTGAGGGAGTTTATCCCCTTTTCAATAGCGCTAGACCAAGGAGATTATTTTAGCATCTGAGGTGGAGCACCACACCTACCATCACCTGTGCTACTTATGACAATTACTGATCATTTGCCATGTGAGTCTTAAATCACACACTGCCGAAAAATGACGTAAAACCGAATTGGAAGCAGGCAAGACGTGTTCTCTTTTTAATATAAAAAACAAACATTTACTCTACGAGTAGGATTTGAGACGAGGTCACAAGTATAGGGTATCCAGCGAAGATCGAACCCTCTATTCAGTAGTGACAAACCTGCAGTACTAGCTTGCTAACCACGACGGGACGGGTTCTTAAATTTCTTTTTTTTAAATATAAATAATAACATTCAAGAAGATATTTATTTTAATCTGAAACATTTTAAAATTAATCGTACAAATAAAAAAGTAAAAATGCAAATCATACTAAATGATTATCTTAAAAAAATATTTGAAAATAAAAAATATATAATTAAGTAATATAAAATAAAAATGGGACAATGATTTTTTGAAAGCACGTATTATTGATAAGATTACTGTTGATTCGTCAGTCGCCCTGGAGACGCTCGAGTTGATTGTCGTGTTTTAGGCGGGAAAACGATAATTATTCGGCAAATGATGAGGTTAACAGAGACGTGAAATTAGAACTAAAAACTGGGAGACAGGAGAGCGATAGATTGGCAGTATGATCGTTTGAAATTAGATACCTAAATTCAATCTACGGTACAAGTGGAATAAAAAAAAACTGATGATAATACCCAAATAAATGAACACTCTTCAACAATTTAAACTTTCCACGTTCCATCGCTTATTCCATCTCTTCCTCCACATCTATACACGATTTATGTATTTAAATGTAACTAGCAGGCTATACCACAGTATGTTAATTCAATTATTTTAACGTTTGGTATGTTTATTTGAGAGATATTGCAATTACTTCAATATGTAAAAAAGTATAATCTTGATTTCACTCTCACTCACTCTTTTCTCCCATTCATTTTATCTTTTCATTATGTTCGATTAAAACAGATTAGCGTTATCACTTCCGCACGTTGACCCCTCTATATATATTTTTCCCTACTCTCTTTCTTATTATATTTTTCTGTGTAGTATGTCCTTTTCTCCCATTCTTTCTTTATAATAAAAAATTGTCTAGTCCATTATTTAGCTGAGGTGACGACGCTCATTAAAAATAAGAATTCGGTGGATAAGCGACACCAGATAATCAGGATTTACATTTTTGCATTTCATCTTAGAGGATTTGAACCGTCTCCTTCTTAACCAGAGCAAGATTATAATGTACTTTTTAAGGAACAAGAGTATTAATAAAAGTAATGTGTGACCATGCTCAGTTGAAGTGTGTTTTGTTATTCGTTGTTTCTCTGATAGTCTAAATGTATAATGGTCGCCATGTTTCGGCCCGATAGACGTATGAATGCGCATGCGCAGACCCGTTGATATTAGTCACGTTGTATGAAAAGAATCGAGAAAAATGCTTGTCGTGATGTGTGTATGATTTTATTTATAATGACAATAAGAAGGAAATAATGTCTCACAGGATATAATTAGCGCTAACAAATTTGAAATTGACCAAAACTGTGAGTCACATATCTATGATGAAATATAATTACTGAAAATTGTAAAAAAAAGGTGTAAATAAACAATTCACATATGTGATTTTATATATATATATATATATATATATATATATATATATATATATATATATATATATATATAATGTGATTGTGTTAAATGCTATTTTATTTATTTTTTATTTTTTATATTAATTGGTTCTAGGATTTGTAGGCGTTTTTAATTATAATTTTTATAAACGATTTTAGTGTTATTGATAAAATATATATATAATATATATATATATATATATATATATATATATATATATATATATATATATATATATATATATATATATATCCTATATGAAATCACAATCAAAACTGCTACAAATCCTAGTAGCAATTAATATCAACAATAAAAGTAACATAGATAAAATAACATTTAACGTTAGCATTAATATATTAAACAACTTTAACTAACACTCTAACCACAGCACCACCAGAATTAACACTCCCAACCGAATAAACCTCACAACAACAAAATACTAATCAATTACATCAAAGGTTTCTTGTCAGACTGGGGAACCTTCTGTTCTAACACGTGACTGTCGATCTTACATGTCGTAATCGCCATCGGCCGAAACGTTGTAAAGATGAGGAAAATAGTCCAAATAATTCGAATGATACAAATTATCAAGCCCCGTCTAAAAATTCAGAAAATAACAACTTCAAAATGTAATCCCTCGAAAGATGATCATCGGCGTGATCGAAATCGCTTTGGATCAAAAATGGGGCACCTACTCCACCACTTGGATTCCGACAAGTGAAATTGAATGAAGGCTGGATTGAAGGAAACAAAGATAAAGAAAAAGAAACGTTTTGTGGTCTTCAACGATTAGGTAATTATATATATATATATATATATATATATATATATATATATATATATATAGCCTCCCCTGCCCAAGTAGGATGTGACGCAACCCCAATTTCTTGAGCGGTAGTTGAAAGGTTTGAATTTAGTTTTCTTTCTCCTAGACTGGTTATCTAATCAAGAGCCCAGACTGTCCTACTATTACTAACCCACTCGTCTATCCTCTAGAATTGCTAAATGTATATTGTGCTATAGCGTCTGAATATCATGGTTCCGGGTCATTCCAATCTTGGTGAGCAGAGATCTTTAAAGCTCACCCTCCATCTTAAGCATTTGTTTAAAAAAATGAGTTTGAAATAAAAATGAGTGCCCTTGAAGAACGAATAAAACAAAAACGTCTTCGACATAAAATGATCCAATGAGTTGCTATACAGTAAATCCCAAACAACCAACCCTCTTATGCACTCACACACACGGACTCACACACACAAATAAATATATGTGTGTGTAATGGTTATCATCGTAGGAAAAACACTAGGTAACAGAGTTCAAATCCTGGACGATTCTATTTGCATTTCACATACTGCTAATACACTTGGGGGAGGCACCCCCCCCTCATCTAGGGGCAAATAGTAGGGCTGAATGGGCTTAAACCTTGGTCAGGTAACCTGTATATGCGATGGAAAACTCCGAACCTGTTAAACATTGTTTAAGAAATTATCAACGTGTTACACACATGCGGAGGGGTTGGTAAATACACACACACGCACGCGCGCGCATGCGTGCACACACACACACACACACACACACACATATATATTATATATATATATATATCAATAATATGCCTATGATAATTGTCTAAATCATGTAAAGTACAAGGTGACTAAAAAAAAAACAGAACCCAAATAAATTCTATTTAATCTTATCAACATCTATAAAATTTCAAGAAACTTATTGAACTTAAAATTCTGTGCAATCATTCCTCAAAGTTTCAGTTTTCTTGGTTGCTTTGCTTTAAAGGCATTCTATGTCTAAATTATGCTCCAAATGGGCACTGCAGCATTGGAGGCAAACTTGCACACTTCACGCAAAATTGTCAGTGACGCGAACACATTCCTCTTTTGTGATTTCTCTGATTTTAGACCATTAGAGTTAAGATTTTGCACTGTTCCAAACTCTCTAAATTTCTGGACCCATTCAAAAATCCTGCTTTTTGATGGAGCATTGCACAATTGAAACTTTCTCCGAAAATTGGCTTGCACTACAATTTATGAATTTTTGGTGAAATAGGTCTCCATGCCAAATATTTTTCCTTGTTGACTGGATATTCTGAACAAAAAATTAAAATTAACAGTTTTATTACAAAATGTTTGGGTTCTGTTTTTTTTTGTCACCTGTACTATTAGAGAAGGGATCACCATTTTAAGATCTAGTCGGCCGTAATCATCCTACCATGATGTTTATTAAAAAAAACAATTTAGATCAATAATATAAATACCCCCCTCTCTCTCTCTATATATATATATATATATATATATATATATATATATATATATATATATATATATATATATATATATATATATATATATGCTCTCCAATAGATTTCGACGTTTGAAGGCCCAATATGTTTCCTCACATGTGATGACCGTGTATCATATATTTCAAACTAGCCTCTGATTTCCATAAGAATCTGCAGATACAGCATGCTGTAATTCTTTTGAAAGTTTTAATTTATGATCCATGGAATTGATTCTTTGAGCGAAATTTAGTTTAAAATTTGTTGAATAAAAACGCACGAGCATATCTTTAGACAACATTCATATCGCTTCTGGTTCGTCGATAAGTCAGACTTGGTAAGTCAATGTTCGTGAGTCTTTCTCCATAGGAAATGTTTTTTTTTTTAATCATTCATTACTTTAGTAGCACTTCTTTGTTCATCTTATCTTAAGCTCATCGTTTGTCTATCTTGTCGTCTAAAAATTCACTTTATTCACCTTGCTACCCAAATATAAGAACGAATTCATGTATTTGATGTTTTTTCCATCGATGGTAATAAGGGTGTTTGGAAACTGCTGAACCGTTGATGAACCGTTTTACACCTCTTCTTTGCTTCGGGGAGCATCTTGGATGATGGATAACTTCCGGTTTTTAATACTGATAGTAAGACCGGAAGTTTTGGTCGCATGAAAGAAACGATTGATGAGTTCCTGTCCTCTCTCTCTCTCTCTCTCTCTCTCTCTATATATATATATATATATATATATATATATATATATATATATATTCCAATAAGGAGGAGAAAATAAACAGACAGTAATTTAACTATTATAAATTTAATACAGCTGTTATCTCTATCAAAAAAGACCAGTTTCGTCCGATTGCCATCACAGAATCTTTATTGTTATGGCTATAGATTGTGTGATGGTCCATCTGACGAAACTGGTCTATTTTATAGAGATAACAACTGATATAAATTTGATATAGCCAAATGATCGTCTTTTGATTTTTTTTCTCTTATTGGAAATGTAAATATTACTCTGTATATAATGAATCAATTATTTATCATACATTGATCTCTCCTAGGGACTTAACAAGAATACTTGTATCAAGCTATTGGTGTGTGGGCTTGCATTCTCCAGAGCTCCAGAATTAGAACTTCCCCATCAGATAGAATTTAATGTCATATTCAAGATATGAAAATTCAGCCACCACCTTCTAGCACATAGATGAAAAAAGGGTTGGGATTTACGATAAAGGCAATAAAGTTGGGACAATCATATAGGTGCTAGAGCTTAACATGACCAGCGGATTGATAGGATTTTATTCATGTAAAATTCATTCCCTGTTTGTGGATCACGAAATGTCTAATTATTTCTCTGATTTTAAAAACATTCTACGCAGACACGAAAGAAAATTACTCGAACTAATAACTGACAATAATAGTCGTTTAACTTGGATAGATTTTCGTTTGTTTACTCTAGATCGAGGTTTTGCGCACTTTCCCCAAATTATTTGAGTTAATTTGAAAATAAATAAATAGACATATGTTAGTTTGCTCAGGGCCAATTTCTTTAAGCAGGAATACAAATCTCAGTGAATTTGAAGACGGCATAATTGTAGAAACAACCATTTCTAATATATGATTAGCGATGACTCGTGACTGACTTGTTGTTCTCTTAGTAAGATAACAATATGGTTGCCAGTTTACGTTCATTTAGAGCCTGTTCAATTTAAGGGAGGTTACTCTTCTCAACAGCTTTTAAAAAAGTACATGTAAATTTAAAATTTAAAAACTCCATGTAAATTATCGAATCTATTATTGCGCGGAGAGACGGATGTTTTACATTATTTATTTTAATTAGTTTTTTTTTTCTCTCAACAAGTAAAAGAATTAAGTGCAATTATGGCTTCCAGGAAGAAAATAGCCATCATAATAAATAAATGAATAAATACACAAATAAATAAACACTATCTGATAATTAGACTCAAAAGCATGCATTAAAGTAATATACCCGTGTATTTGTTCCAAGCACGAGTGTAATCCCAAAATTAAGGTCTCCAAAGCGTTGGGGACGTATAGAATCTGTTCATTTGGCTATTGGCAACATTATTTGTCATGCATGCGCCTGCGCTTACACCCGAGCTTATCCCTCTACATGCATTTGGTTTTTACTTAGGTTAGACGGGCGGTCACAGAGGCCCACTCCGATCAATCGGCTGGTCACGTCAATCCCTAATTTCTATTTGATTGTCCCAACCCTATTGCCCTTTACCATGTATGTGCTAGAAAGTAGCGACTGTCTTACTGTCCTGTGCATGATGGTAAACTATCTATGATGGTGAAGTTCCAATTTTGGAGCTCGGGATAAGGTAAAGTATCCCTTCATCACAATTCGTCTCAGATCCACTCTGTCCTGGACTGTCTGGCAGGAGTACCTGTTAGGGGGTCTCATCGATGGGTTGGATAGAATTAAAATGTGTTTTAAAAAAACTCAGTTTAAAAAACATTTCTGTAACCATCAAGAATGAATAAAACAAAATGTCTTCAGCATAAAATAACCCAACATTGGTTGACATGCAGTAAAATGCAATCAACCAACCAATCATGCGCATACTTCCTTGCCACTTTCAGGTGGAGCGCACGATTGACGCTACTGCCAAATGTGAAGTTCGTGCAGTTATTCGGATTTTGAACGCAAAAGGCATGAAACCAATTGAAATTCCTCACTAATTAACGGAAGTATATGACGCAAAAAATGTAAATATAAACGCACATTGAACGTGATTCCCTAACCTCTAGGCATAAAAGCCTTTACGGGTTGATATGCCGTTAAAATCAATCGACAAATCATTCCTTTCTTTTTCTTTTTATTCATGACGAGAAGTTCAATTCAATTCAAATCATTGATCCCCGAAGTTAAGCTGTGATGAGTATGTTCAATTCTTAATGGGGTAACCAACTAAGCAACCGTAAGCAACCTAAGATGTCTGTTTATAAAAAAATAACTTGATTCGGCATTGACTGACCCGAAAAGGGTTGATACGATGTAAAACAAACCAACCAATTCAAATCAATATGAAGAGAAAAACTGGATCAAAATAATTAAAAAAATTTTTCAGTGTATTTAAATTTCATTCATCATCATCATCATCATCATCATCATGTTGCGCTAGTAGCAGTGATATCTATGGCAATCTCTCGCCAACCGTACCAATCATTCATTGCCCTCATGATGCCCTCTGCCCAGCATCAGGTATCCATACAGAGCTGGTCAATGTAGGTCCTTCCTAGACGGCCCGTACTGGCGTGCATATGTGTTGGTTTATCACAGGAAAAGATCGCTTAATGTGTTTGTCCTTATTCATTTTAGCTTTTTAAAATAATTTAAACTAGGAAACATTGTAAGTATTTTACCTCAGTGAATTGAGGATGGTTATCAAAGGCAAACATGTGTTCGTTATTTCTGAGCAACGTTTTGCGTGTTAGGACGTATGTGAGACTGATTTCATTCAATTACATCTTCGACCATTGTAAAAGTTTCATCCCTTTCGCAATTCCCAGTGGATGATCTTTCCTTCCCACCCAACTGTACCTCGTCTTATATTATCATAAGAGTATTTCCTAGATGCCCTGCTTTGTACACTTTTGGATCTGAATGCATCCCTCGGCAATATTTTATAAATTAGGAGGCTTATTTTTAGATAATTTATACTTGTATGTATTTATGAGATGAAGCTTGATTTTAATAATTTATATTTTGTACGATTGTCCTCATCTTTATTATGTATAAACACAACGTTCAGGCCACAGTAACCTCGGGTTCTTTTCAGGTGCTTTTTAAATCTACTAACTTACATATAATTTGATTTAATTATCATTCTTATACTTTAATTAAAAACATGCATTTTATTTATTCATATAAAGACTAAATATCTGTTCGATCAATAGTTTAATTTAAATTTTCAAACCTATGTTCTTTAAAATCTTAACGGCTATTGTTCATGGAATGGTTGTTAAAACCATTCCATGAAGTAAGTAAGATGCTATGCTGCATTTTAGGACTTACTTCATGTCCCTATTCAGAATAAGGTGGTTAGATATGTGATAGCGTTCTTTATGACATTGTGAAATTTCTGTTTTAGAATAAGTAATTTTTAAAATTTTATTTTTCTATATCTAATCGCGTTTTGTTCAATAAGTCTGGTTGTATTTATGATGCTTAGAGCCCCTTTAATTAGTGGTAACAATATCAGTTCCGAAATCAAGTTTGAGTTATCGACTGAAGATGACTTATTTTAAGATGATTTTAAAAAATCACCTGAATATAGCCTGATGTTACTGTGGCCTTAACGTTGATGATGAGACCACAGTCCGAAATATCAAAATTATGCATATTAATTTAGATAAGTTAATTAAAAAAATGGGAACGAGAAAGAGGTTTTCTAAAGACGTTTGATAATTTTGAGACATCTTGTAAAATCAGGAAAGAGCCGCCGAGAGAATTTTCGATAGTAGCTTACCACGTTGACCCAAGGTCGAAATTTGATAACCAGTAAACATCATTATATTCACAGTTCATTGATCATCTGGTCGTATTCTTTATATTGAAGACATCCATGTTTCAAGCCTGAAGAAACAATAAAATTCGTTTTCGATTGATTAATCTATAGTAATAATTAGGAAGAATGTATCTGTCTCTTCATGATAAATGGTCAAACGAATTGATGTAGACTTACCGAATTTAGGATCGGTATTTAGTGGACCCAAGGGCATATTTTTAAACTGGGAAAAGATGAAGAGGTGATTAAGACAGAACTTTTACGCTCTTCATCTGTATGCACACCTCAAACCTATCTAGTATTTGCCGGATCAGCACGCAAGCAATTGATATCAAATTTAATCTCAGTGAATGCTTAAATATTGGACGAATTATAACCAAACATAGAACTGTCTACAGAAATTACTTTTCGATTCAATATTACTTCTCACCAGAAAAACGATTATCACAGTACCTTAAGTTGAACTAGATTAGATAGGAATACTTGAAACCATATTTTTAAAAAAGTAGGTGCAGTGGCCTATTGTTGGACAGCAACGGAGTCTATCCTCTTTTCACTAGAGACATTATGTATGCATCTGAAGTAGATCACCACACCTACCATCAGCTCCCCACTTTACCACACCGATCTAAGACATGCTGACGAGGACCGGTATCAAACCCGGAACGTTGTGGTTCTAGGTTGATGCTCTACCAGCCCCTTTAAACCATGTAATGTTGTTCAAATTGTTAGTATTATACAGGAATATTTAAAACTATGATACTGTGCCCATTATTAGTATTATATAGGAATAATTGAAACTATATAACTATATTCAAACTTTCAGTAATAGAAAGGAATACATAAAAACATATAACTATGTTCTAATTATTAGTAATGGGGACTCAGGGGAATGTGGAGTACCCCTTTATTGCCATTACCACCAAGTCCACACTGACCTGGAGTGGTAGTAACTGTTCGGGTCCCATCTGTGGGTTAAATAGATTTTTTAAAAATAAGTATTAAAATGTATTTAAAAAATTGAGTTTGAAAAAAAAAAATTGAATACCCAAAAAGAATGAATAAAACAAAATCTCTCCGGCATTAAATAACCCAACAAGGGTTGAAATGCCGTAAAATCCAACCAAACAAAAAAAAGCATTCGGAATTTTCAATTGTAAAGAAATTTCTTTTTGAGTAACTTTGAAAAGTTGTATATATATTCTTTATTATTTCCCTGCTCAGAGTTTGTAGGAAAGAAGAAGAAAAAAGTTCATCAGATTAATCTCTCTTTGGTTTGATAGTATCAATTAATAAGGAAATAGAAAAGGATTTCAACATTTTCTTAAAGTTTCTTTTTGGTTGAATGAATCTCGTACAAATGTGACATGGATATTGAATGATTCTCTTCCATTGCGATTGATCGACTTATTCTTTCTGATTCTTTATATGGACTTATACATACTTATATGTATATGCATGTGTATATGTTTGTATACGTATGTATATACATATATATATGTGTGTGTGTGTATGTATATATATGTATGAATGTATGTATGTAGATGTATGCATTTATGTATATATATATATATGTAGATGTATGTATATATGCATGTAGATGTATGTATCTGTATGTATATATACATATATGTGTCTATATATATATATATATATATATATATATATGGGCGTGCGTGTGCAAGTACTTATTTATTAAGTTTCGTGCACGGAAAGTTTTGTAACTGTGCCCATTAAAAAGCAGTAAACACTGGTGGAGTCTGTGGTGAATACTTGTGCAGTCAGTGGAGCCCGCTCAATAAGTGATACACGCGTAAGTAACTGTAAGTACATTGGCGAACATATGGAAAATCCCTAACACGTATAGACAGGGACATAGCTGAATGAACAGATATATGTTTATGCAAAGCAAGTATGAAGAGATATGCTGTGACAAACGCGTAGACGAACGAAGACGCATAGTTCTACGCTTGGCTAAATTAAGTAACAATCATGGCGGCTTTTTACTTCCACCGAAGAGAAGTGCATCTAAAGTATTACTTATATTACTTTGCCTTTTCAGGGAGGGGGGCAGGTGTTGCGGCTCAGCTGGACAGCATGTTGTTTCCTTTTGTCACAGGTTCACCTGATGACTGGCTGTTTTGATTTACGGCATATCAACCCTTTTCGGGTCATTTTAGCTCAGTTGGTAGAGATCCGGCTCGGAACTACAAAGTTCCGGGGTCAACACCGGCCCTCACCAACTCTATCTCTGCGGTAAAGTGAGGAGCTGATGGTAGGTGGTCCTTGATTTAGCTTTAGTGAAAAGAGGATATACTCCCTCGCTGTTTGGCTGATACCAACAATATGCCGCCCTAATGACTTTACTTTGTCTTAATGCCGAATCAAAACATTTTGATATTCGGTTTACTTACAGTACCTGCTGTTGCTAACTGGTCATCTATCTATTGAACAGACTCATCTATACTTAACTTCGGTGATCTAGCGGGAAACGTCGCTTTCAACACGACTTGACCGTAAGCAGGTTTACCTGAGATTTTGTTTGGTCAGTTTATTTTTTAACGGCATATCAACCCCTTGTGGAACATTTAATGAAGTAGTTTGATTCAATTGTAAATGTTTGATTATAATTACTAAAAAGCCGTAGTTGTGCCAGTGCTACTCTATGGCTGTGCAACTTGAACCTTAAAGAAGCGCCTGGAAAATAAACTAGAGGTGAGCTGGACAAAAATGCTGCGTGCGATCTTAAACAAATCGAGGAAACAACTTCCCACAAGTATGCAGACACCTGCCCCCTATCACACAAACCATCCTAGTAAGACAACTAGATATGACAGACGCTGCTGGAGAAGCAATGACGAACTCATAAGCGACATCCTCCTAGGGAAACTAGCACATAGACATACAAATGCGTGTCGTCCAGCAAATACCTACATAGAACAGCTCTGCGAGGTTACTAGGTGCTGCACAGAGGACCTTTTAAGGACGAGGAATGATATGGACGGTTGGCGACAGATTGTCATGGATATAATACTAATACACAAAAAAATCAAAGATAGATGAACAAGACAGCATGGACACTACAGCCACTAATAACAGCAGCTGCAACATATGGACAAGCAAAAAAACTACAAAAACAAGAAAACAAAAATGGGAAGAAAAACAATCCTATGGATACTACAACCAACAAATTGGACAGATTGTACATGAAAAGACCTAGACATGATTAAGTAGAGAAAGTCTTAAGAGAGAAACTGAGATACTTATAATTGCTGCACAAAACAATGCCATAAGAACTAGTACAAAGGGAATACAAGGCTAGACACGACTTGGTTTGAATATGGTTTGGTTTGATTTCTTTGTTTAATGGCATATCAACCATAGTGGATTATTTAAAGTCAAAGCAATCTTTGTAGAAGAACAGTAGTGTTACTATTTGATCCATATAGGGTGGGATGAGTCGGTTCATACCATACACAATGGTATTAGTCCGAAAGTGAACGTAATAGCGTGACTGGAATTCGAACTCGCTTACTACAATGTCATAGTCCAGCACATTAGCCACTACGCCACTGAGACTCCCTCTCTGTTGCAGAACAAACAAAATCAAAATTAAATATCGTCTAAATAAAAGTTGTAAATAAATTTGGCGGAGTGGCCTATTGTCGGTATCAGCCGTACAGCGAGGGAGTCCATCCCGTTTTTGCTAGCGCTAGACCAAAGAGATTGATTTCTGCTGAGGTGAAGCGCCACACTTACCGTCAGCTCTACACTTTACCGTACAGATCCAATCTGTGCTATTCATGCGCTGATTTGGTGGGGAATGGTATCGATCACGAAACCTTGCGATCGCTAGTCGGGTGCTCTACCGACTGAGCTAAATCGACACCTTTAATCGTCTAAATACATTGTAGCAAACAAGATATTAAAATTGAGAATTTAAAAAGATCAACAAACAAAAGAGAAACATACTTATGGCTTTGCTATCATATCATATATCTTGATACAACAAAAGTGATAATAAGAAAAATAAAGACGATTAGTACGGACTAAATTTAATCCTCACTCCGGATTAGTGAAGAATACTTTGCTAATCATTTTCCTAATGAGTTTCCGGATTATTTCCAACTTAGAAATATTGATCTTTTCACCCATCTTTCCGATAGATTTTTCTTTTTTCACTGATAATAAAGAAGACTGCTAAAATCACCTGAGATCATGACGAGGTTAAGAAACACAAATAAAAAATAAAAGATTAAAAAAATACCAACAACTACAAATTACTAAAAAAAAATGAAAAAAAAAATGAATTAAATGCTCTTTTTTGTACGACTCCTTTTTCTTGCCGCGAAAATACATTTACAGAGAAAGGTGATCGGATTTCGTGCCCACATACATTTTTTTGCCATCTTTATTTTTTTGTCAACTGAATAATCTATTTTTCCATGGCCGCTAAGGCTACGAGTGCTTCGTGTTTTACGAATGGTGCAAGCAGGAGATTATTCGACCTTACGTTTTCTTTTCACCGCTTCTGGCACTTCGTGTCAGTGTGTTTTCAAATGGTAATGCCCGTCCCCCAAAAGCGATGCATTTCAGAATCGACCACTCCAATCTCTGGGGCACCCTCTTCTATAGCACAGATGAACTGGATGACTTATGAGTTAAACTCAGAACAATTACCATTGAATTAGTTTTTAGAATATGAAGGGGCTAAAAAGAAGCTCTGTTTTTGTGGTGATAGGCAGCGAAAAATTGTAGTAATCAATGAGAACAACAATTCCTTGGCGAGAAAGAATTGAGAGTTACACGAATAAAAAGAACGTGAATAAACACAAGAAGATATATATATATATATATATATATATATATATATATATATAATATATATAATATAGAAAGAAAGAAAGAGACTCATTTCTAAGTAGAATGAAAGGAAATAAAAAATATTAAAAAATATATGAGAGGAACGTGTTAAATGAAATAATAACTGTCTTCAAGCCTATAAGGATGCAGCAAAAAGTTTCTCGTTATGTCATACAAGAGATGTTATAAAAGAAATTGCGTGTGAAAAGAACGGCAAATATTAAGAAAGAATTAATGGATACCTCTTTTCTTTGTTACCCTTTTTATCCTTCTCCATTATCATTAAGGCATTTTTTTACAAGACCTTTTCAGGATTATTCTAAGTTTGGACCGGAATTAACAATCTTATTCCAGAGCAAGAGCTATGGATTGTACTTGGCAAATTCTTCGGATTTTATTCGGCACGAAGCTGGAATAAAGGACAACGCTGAGTCTTGAACCAAGGCTTGAATTACATAAATTGTGAGAAAGAAATGTTAAAATATCCATTAAAAATCCAGGATGGCTTTTGATTTACGAGGGTTGATATATCATTAAACAAAGAAACCAAAACAAATCATTTAATAATACGCCTCTGAACAGTTCATATATTTCAGTAACATTATCTCTTCTACTGAGCTAACGGTCAAGTCACGTTGAAAGTTCAGGTTCCCGCTAGATCACCGAAGTTATGCAGCGTTGAACCTGTTCAATACTTAGATGGGTGTCTATTTAAGCAATACTATATACTGTAAGCAACCTGATTTAAAAATAACTTGATTCGGAATTAAATGACCCGAAAAGTATTGATATGCCGTAAAACAAAACAACCAACCAACCAACCAACCAACCAACCATCATTAACTGTAATTCATGTCACTATACGTATAAGAAAAGGCATAAACTGCTATTGACGAGTTAACGACCTTTCTCCGAATTTGCGATACTATTGGGGATTCAGACAACATCAATTGGGAAGTGTATGGTTTTATTTTAGGGTCATAGCCCCAGATTCATTGCTCATCTACTCCCATAGAACTTTTTTGATAAATTCTTGGTCATTGTTAGTGAGCGGTTCCAAGCAATAACTGTACAACTTGAGTACAAAATTTATTTTTTCTACTAACAGGAATAACGCAAACATACATACGCATATACATACATACATACTAGTGTAGGTCGAATTTTTATTTTTTTTAATATCAAATTACAGAAAATACTGAAAGTTGTCTATTGGTCTTGTCAGAACTGATACCAAAAATTAGGTCTTGAACTAGGACCAATTTTTGAGGAAATGGCATCAAAGATCTCAGACAAAAATGACTGTAAAATCTTCGGTTTTGCAATAACGGGGGGACGAAATATTTTAATTTGAACTTAAGTTATAATTTCGTCATTTAATTTCCTTTTGATAAAATAAAATAACAACATCCCTGGGTTTAAATACTAAAATTGTCAGATTTTCTGGTTATTTTTTGGCCAAATATTGCAAAACCGGAGATTTTTCAATGCATTTTTGTCTACGATGTTTGATGCCATTTTCTCAAAAATTGTTTAACTCCAAGATCTGATTTTTTATCAGTAATTAATAGATGGATACACAACTTTTGGTGTTTCATATACTTTTATATTAAAAAAATTTAAAAATCGACCTACCCTAATACATACATACCTACACATGTACAAACACAGACATATGACTGTATTCACTCATCCACAAAACCCTTTGACAAAAAGTGGAGGTCCACCTGAAATATTAGGATTAATAAATAAGATTGAAAACCACACAGTATTCATCACTCTGAATATTGGTCATTATTCCTTATCTTATATTTTCCATTCTTCCAAGTTTTGACTGAAAAAAAAAAAAAAAACAATTTTATTCCAGAGCAATAAGAAGCCAATGAAGTGGTAGTACCGGATAGGGTCTTATCTAACGGTCAAATAGATCTGTTTGAAAATTATTTCTAGATAGGAATACTTGATACCAGATAAATGTGCAGATTATTTGTATTAAGAATAATTCCTTGAAGTTGTAATTGTTTACTAAGGAGTAAGAGGCCAAAGCTTAAACTAGATAAAATAAACGTATACAAGATTTTAATCATAGCTGATTATCAGCTGGTTATCTTACTATTCTTACAGATGGTTATCTAACCACCGTTACTGCTGGTTTATCTGACCATAATTTCAGGTGGTTATCTCAGCTTTTACAGGTGGTTATTTTACTATACTTACAACTGGTTATATAACTATCTTTACAGTGGGTTATCTTATTCTGAGAAAGAAATGTTAAAAAGTCCATGAAAATATATTTTCCTTTCTGTATATTTCAAAACAAGGTCTATTTCACAATTGTGCCGTTTGTAGTAGGTTTTTACCCAACCTATTCACCATAGGTAGGATATGAGACAAGGTCGCAAATATGGAGGATTTAGTGCGGATCGTGTGAGAAGACAGTGGAGTGGTAGTACCTGTTAGGGTCCTATCTATCGGTCAAATAGAAAATTATTACTAGGTAGGAATACTTGATACCAGAAAACTGCGTGCAAATTATTTGTATTAAGAATAGTTGCTTAAAGCTGTAATTGTTTATTAAGGAACATTATTATTAGTTATTGCTTGCAAATTATTGTTGGTGTTAGATAAAAAATACTTGAATTATATGAATGCGTTCAAAGTATTAAATAGGAGTTCGAATTCGCTTACTACGTATTTCCAGCCCAGCATGTTAACCACTGCATCACAGGGTGTTTTAAAGCTGAATAAAACCTTTTATCTTCTGTGTGCAAGCTGTGCTTCTATTAGAAGGTTTTAAAGGAGTGGTAGTAGCAGTAATAGTTGTAGGATTCACCAGTATTGAGAATTGCGCCGATGCAACAATTCAGGGGGTTGAGGAATGTAGAGAAAAGAAAAAGAAAGACTTATTACAGTAACCAGTAACAGCAACATCAACAGAAATGATTTAGGGGCAAGCAGAAAAAAACAACAATAAAAAATCTAGGAAATAAAATTGTAAAGAAAAAAAGAACTATATGGATACTTCAAGTGACAAAATGAATAAATTTCATATGAAATGACCTGCACATAGGAGAAAATCTCAAATAGAAACTAAATCTTTTTTAATAGCTGCACAAAATGATGTAGATGGCAACAATTTAAGGACACGAAGAATGCACTAAAAAGAGCGAAGTAAAGTAAGTAAAATCGGTGGGGTGGCTTATTGTCGGTATCAGCCGGACAGCGAGGGAGTCTATCTTTTTTTCATTAGGGCTAGAACGGAGAGATTATTTTTGCGTCTGAAGTGGAACGCCATACCTACTATCAGTTTCCCACTTTACCGCACAGATCTAAGCCGTGCTACTCATGCGCTGAATTAGCGGGACCGGTATTGAACCATTTGGTTTCTAGGAGTGCCTAAACTAATTACAGCTACCAGAACCAGCAACTGCATCATGTGGACGAACAGAAACCCAACAAAAACAGGAAAATAGAAATGGGAAGAAAAATAACTATTTGGATACTTCAAGAGACAAACTGGAGAGATTGCACAAAAGAAAACCTGGACATGACTAAGAAAGCAAAACCTCAAGAGAAACTGAATCTCTCATAAATGCAGCACATTTCATTATATTAAAGCGAAAATAATATCGCACATATATACAAAATGTTTATAAGTATGGAGACAGACGTTTCGGTTAATCACATAATAAACGAATGTAACCAACTAGTACAAAGGGAGTAAAAGACTAGGAACGACTGGGTGGGAAAGGTGTTCACAGTAAAGTGTACAAAATAATTTTTTACCACAGGGCCGGTTTAGCTCACTCAGTAGAGCGTCCGACTAGGAACCACAAGGTTCCGGGTTCGATACCGGCCCTCGCCAACTCAGTGTATGTGTAGCACGGGGATCTGTGCGGCAAAGTGAGGAGCTGATCATAGGTGTTGTGCTCTTAAAACCTGAAAATCAATCTCATTGGTCTAGAGCTAGTGACTGCTGCTGATACCAACTTTAGGCCAACTTGACGATTCTACTTACTTACGAAATGATATATGTACAAACCGGAAACCGCCCTAGAGAATGAGGCACATAAGATTTTAGAAGTTTTGAGATACAGACTGCTCACATGACCTCGGCCAAAAGATCTGCCTAGTGTTAAGTAACAAGGTGAAGAGAACTTATCATCGTTGGAATGATTCCGGCATATCACTTAATGAAACTGAAAGAAAATGAAAAGATAAACAAATACTTGGACTTTCCCAGAACTGAATAAAAAAAACAAAACAAAACAAAAAACTGTGGAATATGAGAGCTAATATAATACCAATTGTAGTTAGTGCTCTTGAAACGGTCCTAAGAGATTTTGGAAAACAGACTGAGTGAATTGGAAATTCGAGGAAGAATCGAATTCATCAAAACGACATTGTTAAGATCGACTAGAATATTTAGAAGCGTGATGGAGACCCGAAAAGCTGTGCTGCCACTCAGACTAGTGAAAGACCACCAATGTGAGATTAAAAAAAAAAAAAAAAATAATAATAATGATAAACTTACGCTGGTGTGAAAAACTGAATAAATGATAATAATAATTTGGGGAATGGAGACCCGAGGAAGAATGAAAACAATCCAATCCACAGTACTGTTAAGATCAGCTTGAATGCTTAGAAGAGTCCTGAATTCCGGGGAGACTTGCTGTCACCCAGACTTCACTAAAAACCACCAGTTAAAACTGGTGTGAAAAACCCGTTAGACTAAATATCATAAAAGCAACAACAATATTTCCTTACATGAATATTAAAAGAGGTTTCATTTGTAATTCAACTATGTTAAAATAATTGCGGGTAAATGAGATGTGAATCAATAGAAACTAAAAGAAAGTAAATAAAAAAATGTAAAAAGTTTTTAAAAATGTTTAGATGGAAATAAATATTATGCAAAAAGATTCTTTACGCTCTTCAAAGGGAACGTAAGCCACGCTTAGAAGTCACGTTTTGCCTCTGAACAATTCTAATATATACAATGGTTAATTCTTGCTCATAGATGTAACCTCATTTTTGGAAATATGGCAAGATGAACTGATTGAATACAGATATGTTGGAATACTGGAAGCGAATTAAATAAACAGGATGAAATAAAAGAAAGAAGAATGGAATGTATATCTGGAATATTGTGGGGATGAGACTAAATAAAAGAATTCTTATCAAAGGTATAAAGACAAGCGTGGTATCTACAGTAACATATTCTGGACCCTTCTTGAACTAGACACAAAGGAAGTTTTTTTTTTATTAATCATCAAGATTCACTCTCAGCAATATCAAACTGTCCGCTAATAAGTCAATTAACAAAGGCTATTATGACTAAAATAAATAAATACAATAAAGGTTTTCTTTTATGCATAATAAAGCAACATACAGAGAGCACCGAGTTAATCTCGCTATGCCTATGTGATTTAATTGTAGAAATGCTACAGTTTGTTACGCTCCTGCCTCCGTCCATCAAAGAAAGAGCAGATCGGAAGATTATCCCCAAAATGTCTGATCTTTGGTTCAATAATTCTTTGGTGTTGCTATAGCATGCTATTGCCAATTTTTCTTCGGAACATAAATTGAAAAAAAATTGGCAATAGCATGCAATAGCAACACCAAAGAGTTATTGAACCAAAGTTCAGAATTTTGGGGAAATGCATGCACAGACGCAAATGGCAACTCACCAACTGAGATTAAAAATTTTAAAAATCTTAAAAGTTTAAAGATAATCAAAATTATTTTTAAACTTTTAAGATCCTTTTTATGTCAAACACGATGTTGTATCATAAATATGAATGTTTATGTCAAACACGATGTTTTATCATAAATATGAATGTTAACCTGAAATATTTAAAAATATGTTTTTAAATATATATTTTGTTAAATTTTGATTTAAACATTTTTCAAAAATCTTTAAAAATTAAATTTTTTAAAGATTTTTGAAAAATGTTTAAATCAAAATTTTAAAAAAGTATATATTTAAAAAGATATTTTTAAATATTTCAGGTTAACATTCATATTTATGATACCACATCGTGTTTGACATTTAATTTTCAAAATGACGCAACAGGTTCATTAACTGCGAAACTATTTTCAACGGTCATAATTGCAATATTAACTTCCGCAATTAACTGTAATTAACCAATATCTTTATTAATTCAGTGGAATTAAACCTGAAGATCCTTATGGTGAAACTCGAGTACGTTATTTCTGAACACACTGCAATACTAAATCCGCGCACTAACTTTATATTTGTTATAACATTGAATTATCCGATTAATACTTGTAAACCAAATATTGGGATTAATTCAATATTTTTACCGGTAAGTCTTTCCCTTTTATTATATATATATATATATATATATATATATATATATATATATATATATATATGGAAAAAATAAAGACTGTGTAAAAGCATAATAGTCTATTTCAGGAGACTTAGAGAATTGCCAATTCCCTAAGCAATCCTCATCAGATGCTACTGTTTTGGAATGTTTTATTTTTCTGAGATCAATCTGGGACAGATTAGCTTAGTTGTTTCAAGGTCACATGTTTGGTCTGTGACCCTAGCACCAAGCGGACACATTGAGCTCTATCAATTACGACTATAGTAAATTATTGGATCGTAAGGGAGATTTCATCAGTAACTGATTGGTTTATATATATATATATATATATATATATATATATATATATATATATATAGGACTACTGAGACCTGATTAAAATACATTCTTGTTTCCATTTTAGGTGTATAGATCTCCTTCTGGTAAATATAATGGTAGAAAAAGTGCGTAGTCTCAGTCGTATAAAGCCCAGTTGTAGTCCTTGAAATCCTAGGTAGAACAATAGTGTACTCGTAGCAGAGAATCCAGTCGTCTCGTTAGTAGAAAGCTCAGTTGTAGTCCCTGAAATCCTACGTAGAACAATAATGTACTCGTAGCAGAGAAGTCAGTTGTCTCAGTAGTAGAGAGTTCAGTTGTAGTTCCTGAAATCATAGGTAGGATAATAATGTACTTGTAGCAGAGAATCCAGTCGTCACAGTAGTAGATAGTTCAGTTGTAGTCCCTGAAATCCCATGTAGAACGATAATATACTTGTAGCAGAGAATCCAGTCGTAGTCTTCAACATCCTAGGCATAACAAGTATATTGTAGCAGAGAATCCAGTCGTTGTATTAATTCCAGTTGCCAACTGATTTCTGGGACAATTTTCCAACGACCTTCAAAGCATTCTAAGTCGTTTTGATTGGTCAATGGCTACTACTGTTATTTGTGAAAGTCTATAAATAAAAGTGGTGATTTTTCGTCCAGCTTATACCTATGATATTTCAACAAGGACCGCCAAGAAGAAGAATAGAATAATAGTGTTTTGTTAATGTGCAACTGTCTTTCCGATTTTGACTTAACTTCAAACACCTAGGTGCAGTTAAATAATGATGACGTGTATCTTTAACCGATGTGTTTTTGTATGTTATTAAATTCTGTTTTCTCTTCGAGGATCCATTCCACAGCGACTACAATAACCAAAATACAAAAACGAAACAAAACAAAACAAACAAAACAAAAACAAGTGACAACTAAATCTGAAAGCCGTCATTCGTAAATTTATTGTTTACATTCCATACCGTGCTTAGCAGGCCAACCCGCTTCGCCCGTCAAAATACGTCAAGCCCCTTACAAGCAACGTTTCTCTCAACTGTGTGTTATTTGATCAGCGAGCCTTGTTTATTTTTGTTTTCTCTTCTTTTAGCAAGTTGGGTGGCTTGACTAATAGAAAATGAATATTAGCTCTAAGCTATTCGCAATTATCCGCTTAAATTGTTTGTAGTGTTATTTCATTATTAAATTACATGGTGGTAAAGACGAGCGAATGGTTCTTATACGATCATCATCATCATCATTATCTACAACCTCGACAAAGTCTCCATCCTGGGTAAAAGGTTAAACTGCATCGAGAGGTAAAATTCAAATTCTGGAGCTCAGTTGAGTGTAGAGTACCCCTTCATCGCAATTACCCCCTTGTCCACACTGACTCGGAGTGGTAGTACATTTTAGGGTCCCATCTATTCGTTACATAGATAAAATATGAGTTTTTAAAAAGTGTTTACAAAATTGAGTTAAAAAATTGATTACCCCACAAGAATTTAAAACAAAATATCTGCGGCATAAAATAACCCAAGGATTGACATGGCGTAAAATCCAGCCAACCAAACATCCCCTATAACTATAATAATCATGTAGGTATTTACTTAGCTTTCTTTCGTTGTGTCACAAGGATAAAAATATTAGGATAACACAGAGAATCAATCTCACTAGTATTTGAATTTATTTACCCAACCCTTCCGCCACGAACAGGATGTAACACAAGGTCGCTTTTCAAGCGGTGTAAAGCTGGTTTGCGTTTAGTTTAAAGAGTCTAGTCTGTCCTACTATCTACCTACAGCTGGAGGGAGAGTAGTTGGATGAATCCCTTTACGAAATGTATTAGCGCAATGTGAAATATAAACAGCCTCATCCAGGATTTGAACTCGGGTCGACGCCTCGATTTCCTACACCACGCGTATCTGCAGGGGACATAGTCAGTATATTCTAAGGCTCTCCGACAGAGAGGAATAAAAGTAGTGGCATCAATACTAATGTGGACATCATTTCCTACGATCCTGCAATTTTTGCCAATGACCCTAAGACTGTGGAATACCAGTTGTCGTTATGTTTCTCGTGTCTGGAACGGAATCATCGAACTGTGTTTTAATTCTGCTCGGTGCGATGGTCAAAAAGTTAAAAAAAAGAAACAATGAAAGAATGAAAGAAAAATAAAGAAAAAAGAATAAAATAGATAAATAAATAAAAAGTCGACTTCCTTTCTGATAGGCTTAGTTAACTTCTAGAACATTCTGAGTCGCTGCAAGGCCGACAATTGGTAACATATGAAATATGTACTATGTCTGTTTAAGGAACAATTGTAAGTATTTCAGACGAATGACATCCTCAGTTAACCATAGAAAACAACCTAGTGTCCTTCTTGCTTGTTGAGTGGCGAAGGCTATAACGAGTTGGCCATCGTATTTGCCTTTTCTTATTATAATGGAGATTGTCTGTCAGTCTGTTCGTCTGTGACCGAAACTACATCACCACCAACGTCAGAATTACCTTAGTAATCAATCTTAGTCTCAATGTTTATTAAATAACCATTAATATTAAGTATCTTATTTATTAACACTGTCTCTATTAAGGTGTAACTAAGACAAATTTGCATCAAAACATCCCATTATTAATGTGTTTAAAATCCTGCGATATGTGTTATATATATAATTAACAAATAAGTGTTTACATAGTATATGATGTGAATAATTTGCATACCGGTTTTAATAAAACCGAGCTTAATAAATACTTACTATGTTAAATACTTACTGGGTATTATTGATTTCTAATATTGTTTTATCCTGAAGCGTAAAAGCAGTTCTATGTATAATCTTATATTGAAATAAATCAGAATAACGTAAAGAGTAACCTTTTTTGTGTTCGTATCTAATTTCATTATTCTTTTTAATTCAATTTTGTCGTTAACCTATCTATATCAATCCCTGCCTTACCTATATGTATTTTGATATCGTTTTCAATTGATGAGATATCGCTACCGATATGAAATGGTTTACTAATTTCAGAGGCGTGACATTTAATAAGGAGATCATGTTACAATTCTAAAAGGGTGTAGTCTCAGAAGTAAAAAGTCTTGTATTCCTTCAAATCCTAGGTAGAATAAGAGTGTACTCGTAGCAAAAAATACAGTAGTATTTTTTCTTGTATTAAGTCCAGTTAGCAACTGATTCCAAGTCAATTACCAACGACCTTGACTGCATTCTATGTCGTTTTTCATTGGTCAATGTCTGTTGCTGGTTTTGGTAAAGTCTATCAATAAAAGTGCTGAGTTCTCGTATATCTTAGACCTAGTGTAATGGTTATCAAGCTAGATTCGCAAACCATGGTTGGTGAGTTCATCTCTTATTGAGCGGCCCATACTTCTGACCTTGTGCCACATCAAAGCTTAGGTATTCCTATACCTGTGATAGTTTAACAGATGATACAATCGTTATTAAAACATTAAACGGTATTAAAACCCCGACTTTTATTAAAATAGAATAACACTTGTTTTATTTTACTGTCAAGTGATCTCTAAATCTTAAACAGGAGACTGGACTAAAGAGCGGTAATGGCATCGAAGAACGATAGGTTGCCACTTTCCCTGATGGAAGGTACGTCTATCTCCTCTAGTTCCTTATTCAAAATTGTTTTATATTTGTTTTTTTGTTTTTTTGTGTTTTTTTTTCAATATGCCGCTTCATTTAACAATGTGAACCAATTACTAGACAGGGGGACATCTTCCAGTGAGCTACTCTTCGATGTCACTAGATTGAGCTGCCTTGCAATGGTCCACCAGTACTTCCCCTCACTGATGTCCCCCTGTCTAGTAATAGAACGGTGTGACAAGTCCTTGTTGATCTCGTGTCCGAGCGCAAGCGAATATACTACATATTATATTATCTGACCTTCGTGTCCTGCGTCCAGGGTTTCGGCCATTGGACGGATAATATCAGTGTAATCTCACTGATTATCCCACAGGCAACACCGACCCCATTAAAGGGACAGGGCTGAGTTTATTGCCCAGTGCCTGAGGCGCCTCAAAAGAGGAATGCCAAAGGAATTCAGGCAAGTTTTTGCCCAGGACACATATAAGCTTCGGTTCATGCGTTGATCGATCCTTGTGTTCAACTGAAATATTCTATTCATTACCGTGTCGGCTACGAAGGTATTACGATACAAATGTTCGTTGTGATACTTTCATCGAATTACAATCGGCCCAAACCGGAAAAAGAGTCAACGCATGCCCAGATACACACGCGTGACAAACACGTGTCTGTGATATTCCAAGAAAGTATCTTTTGATGCCACTAGCAAAGTCGTATCGAATAACCAAGTTTAACCGACCGTGATAATCAAAGGCGTCGGCAATGGTGGCTCCCAAGTTGGTCCAACCCTGAAGACTAGGATCCGGTTACTGCATTTTATTTTGTAATTCTATCAACACTAGTTGTGTGTGAAAATTAAATAAATTAATCGAAAAAAAAACAACAACAATGGCGCTGACAAACAGGAAAGAATTAAACAATTAAAGTAAAGACCTAAAAAGAAGCCAGAGGTCGGATGAAGAGTCGAGACTATCAAGACCACAGTACCGTTAAAATCAGCTCGAGTACTGTGAAGAATTCTGAATAACTAAGAAGACTTGCTTTTAAAAATGCTATTTTAAACTCGTGAAAAATCGCATGGAGTAAAAATAATAATTCAATACTACTAATACTGTTAAATAATTCGTGGGTAGCCTAAGAATTATGTCTGTAAGTTAAAATTCAATAACGTGAGGGTAAACAGAAAGTAACCGTTAGCTGTTATAGATAATGAACTTTACTTGGCTCCCTGACTTCCGTCAATGGGAACGCATGAGAACAGAAATTAAGTTATCAGATTTTAGCCGTTAGTTTAAAGGAGCAGACGTAGTGGTCCTTTGCTCCCAACATGACAACTTCTTACCGCAGTAGAAAACCCTTTTGAACTGTGGGTTTTTAATAAAGAATATGAAAAATGAATAAGTCTGGCTTGATTATTCCATCAACGATGAAAAAACAACTTCATATTTGAAACCAGTACATTAAAAATATATAAGAGGTTGGTATCAATGCAACAAAAAATGTAATTGACCAGTGTTATCATTATTCATTTGTTATTAATCCTTACTCAATTCCTTGCAAATAAACAAATTAAAGTAATCAGTCCAATTCAGAATGTTCACTATTATTGCAATGCCTGGTCAAAGCAGTTTTTACATATCAATACGACTTCAGACTGCTAGTAATTTAGTAATGGCCATATTGACAGTGTTGAAAACATCCTGTCTGATTGATTTAACGCTGCGTCAACCCATCTAGCGATATTTCATGCCTAGAGATTAAGTTGGTTTGGTTGGTTAAATTTTACCACATACCAACCCTTGTTGGGTTATTTTATGCCAAATATGTTTTTGTTTTATTCATTGGTATTCAAATTATCTTAAAAAATTATCTTTAAAAAATGAGTTTTTTCAACACAAGTGTTAAACGCATTTTTTTTATTTAACCTATAGATGGACCCTAACAGGTACTACCAACTCAGGCCAGAGTGGACCTGGGAGTAATAGCGATGAAGGGGTACTCCACACTCGCCAGAGCTCCAGAATTGGAACCTCATCACTAGGTGCAGTACAGTTTCCTTTTATGTTCATATTTTTATTGTTGTGTTGTTTTTTCTGAAGAGATCTTTTTTGCATACTAGGGTAGGTCAATTTTAGAACTGTAACATCTTCCATGTGGCAAAAGTTGCAAATCAACATAAAAAAATAGCACGCAAAATATTTTTCTTCAAAACTTTGCATTCGTTTGAGGAAATATATTTCAATCTTTTAAAGTGTTAGCACTGTTACAGCTTAATTATTGGGTAAAAACAGCATACCAGAGGTCTCGGTGGTGATAGGGGCATATTTTTAATTTGAATTCTAGTTATAATATTTTATTCATTTCGTTTAAAATGACAACCTTTTCTGATTTAATATTTTCTAACCAATTCAAGGCTAATGTTTTGCAAAAACGAGGACTTTGTAGACGATCTTTGATGCTATTTCCTCAAAAAATGGTGCTAGTAAGAGATCTAGGTTTTGGTATCAGTATTTATTATACCAACACACAACTTTCACTTTTTGATAGAATTTGATATCTTAAATGTGAAAAATCAACCTACCCTATACTGGCGTATCGAATATGAATAATTTTTGATCGATTCGATCCATAGTCTGCTGCTTCCAGAATCTGTTCCAAACATCACCTACTATTATTGTTTAGTTCCTATCAAGCCTTTTCTCCAGCCGTTTCATTAAACTACAAGTGGTGCAACTATACAGTAGTATTGACATGGCAGTGTGTTCTAAGGCCAGCTGGAGCTGTAGAATACATCGACTGCACCTCTGCAGAGGGGTAAAACCCACACACACAAATGGAACCACCTGCTGCCCGTAGATGGCGATCCGTGATGCTTAATGATGGAAGCCTGGTGGCTGAGCCATCCATGACACGCAACACTCCCCTTTGGCCTTTACTGAGGCTAGATTGGAGGTAGGGAGGCACCCTCGATCAATCCCTAGCATCTATATGATGTCCCAACCTTACTGTCCTTATTACAATCCCCGACCCTTTTTATCATATATGTGCTAAAAGGCGTCCCAGATATGACGTTAAACCTAGGAACTTTACCATGACATAGTAAAGTTCTTATTCTGGAGCTCCGAGAATATGGAGTACCCTTTCATCACCATCAATCCCAGGTCCACTGATCCGGAGTAGTAGTACTGGTCCCGTCTATGGGTAAAAAAAGGAGTTTTATAAATGTGTTTAAAAAATGGAATGCCCATTAAGAAAGAATTGGCTGACCACTTAAGCAACAGCAAGCACTGTAAGCAACCTAAATATTTTGTTTATCAAAATAATTTGGTTACGCATTAAATGACCTGCAAAGGAATGATATGCTGTAAAAAAAAAAAAACAACCAACTGTTATTCATTACCCTTTTTTCTTTCTTTTTTTACTTTAACTTTGAGACTTATCAGTGAATATATCTATATATGAAATGCCATAATAATTAATATGAGACGGTCGGTGAGAATCGTACCCATGATCAACGGTCAGCTCTCAAACATTGCTAAACATTACACGACAAGAGATGCTGTTCAAATGTAGGAAACTAGGTGAATTTAAACCAGTAGAAGACACTTGCAGAAACCTTTTGCTGCTGCTTCTGTTGTTGTTGTTGTTGTTGTTGTTCTTCTTCTTCTTCTTCTTCTTCTTGTCTTTAGGCCTTAATACGCATGGGTCGACAATCTCCCCTAAACTAAAATACATTTTAATCGTTAATCTAAGTCCCCAGGAAAGCCACCGATCGCCTGGGCTGCTCTAAATTAAGTCGGACCTAATCGATTACCAATCAATAGCGAGCATAATTAGTCAGCCTGATTAGTTTGCTTTAACTTCGCTGTAAAAGTGTTTAATCGTCAAATCTCATTGTCTGAAAATGGGATTACGCTTGTTGAACATAACTCAGCCATGTGTAATGAAATGGTGACCTGATAGTGTTGGAAATCTTTCATCTTGATACCTTCAATACCACTCACCAATGACGGTGAGTCGTTTGCAGAAAGTTAATCAGAGGTGAAAATTGTTCCTTATTCAAGCTGTTAGCCATTTGTAACCTCCTCTGCTCCATTGTCCCTCACGACATCTTAGTCACCATCATCATCGCCATCTTGCTTGCTAGTTGTAACACCGTCATTAGCTAATCTATATATTAATACTCGTGTTCCTTAATTGTACGACCGTTATCATCTTGCAATGTCTCTGGTTAAAAATGACATCGTCCAAATCGTCCAAAATTAAATTTAAATTCTGATTACCTAGTGTCGCTTATCCACCGAATTCTTATTGCTTATTTGTGCCATCACTTTAGCTAAATAATGGACCATTCCGTTTTTATTATAAAGAAAGAAAGGGAAGAAAAAGGAATATTACGTATAAAATATAGTAAGAAAGAAAGTGAGTAGGGGAAATATATATAGAGAGGGGATGAGCACACGGAATGGATAACGCTAATGTTTCAATCGAACATAATGAATAGATGAAAAGAAGGAAATATCATACTTTTTACATATTGAACTGTATCGCAATAGCTCTTTAGTAAACATATCCAACGTTGTAATAATTAAATTTTCATACTGTAGGATATCCGTAGGTGCTGCTAGTCTATATATCAATACTCTTGTTCCTTAATTGTACGACCGTTATCATCATTGCAACACCCTCTGGTCTAAATAGTCTAAGATGAAATGCATGTGTTGCTCATCAGCCGAATTCTTATTTCTAATGACTGTCGTCAACTCAGCTAAATACTGGACCATTCCTTTTTTTATCATAAAGAAAGAAAGAGAAGAAAAAGAACATGCTACACAGAAAAATTATAATAAGA
Organism: Doryteuthis pealeii; assembly: GCA_023376005.1. NCBI lineage: Eukaryota > Metazoa > Mollusca > Cephalopoda > Myopsida > Loliginidae > Doryteuthis > Doryteuthis pealeii. The sequence continues at coordinate 45,154,814 of CM042143.1, read as the reverse complement.
AAGAAAGAAAGTAAAAAATGTCCACATTAAGATTTCACCATCAATATGCTACTGCTACACTTGTCCATTATCCAACAGACCATCCGAGTGAGACGAACAAGGTATGCTGGGCATGTTGGAAAAGCGGGGACGAACTCGTAAGTGATGGAAACCAGCATACGGGTACGCCAATGTGAGCCGCCCAACAGTGACCTACGATGACCAGCACTGCGCGGATACTAGATGCTGCGCAGAGGACCTCGAGAGAGAGAGAGAGAGAGAGAGAGAAAAAAAAGAGAGAGCAATGGATGATAGGGATGTTTGGCTATAGATTGTCATGCATATCCGTTCTACTAGCACGACATGATGAGATGACTTCTAGAGGCTGTAGCCCAGCATATCATACCATTGGGAAGTCATGCCGACTTCGTGAGAAAATGAAAAACATTCCGGGTAGAATCCTGACCCGTATTCCTGAAATATTAGATTCCAGAATTTTAATTACTACGATTATTCACGTCATTTTACGTCGAATTATTTGTACGATAACAATTTTTATGACTTAAAAATAAATTTGCAAATAATCGATTCTAAACTGGTTGTTAAATGGTGAAATGGAGGATAACAATATCTATTTCATGTAGCAAACGGCCGCCACTAAAAGGCAATCCAAATTTCTATTTCATTGAACGCCTTCTGCTGGCTCCGTCAAACATTGGTTTTTAAACTGCCCCTCCCTCAAAAAAATCCAGCCCGATTTATTTCAGTCCTTAAAGTTTTCATGCAAAATCCGGTGCACGAGAATCTCGCAGTTTTGCATTGTGCAGACCACAGACGAGCTTGCGGTGGTGGTACAGACCATGTCCACTATATTAGAAATGGAAACATCTATTTGTACTTAACTAAATAGGAAAGCCCAAAATATTGTTTATCATGCATCTTAGTAATGAGTTCCAAATAGACAAACCATATCATTGTTTTGATAAACACTATTAATTGTTTGAAAAATATTGTTCATGTTTAATAAAATTTAGTATGAACTTTTAAGTATGTGACTTTTAAGTTAGTCTATACATATATAAAATGGCAGTTTGTATGTATGTATGTATGTATGCATGTATGTCCGTATGAAACTACAAAACTACAATAATTATTGACAAAGTAAATATATATACACATTAAATATCACCAGTTCTTGCTTTTTGAGCAAACATTTCGAAGATTTGATTTATATTCACGGAGATATCTAAAAATCAAAATGTACTTAATAATAGATTTGCAAGACTAACTTGCAAACCATTACATCATGTTTTCTGCACGCAGAGCTGGTCGATGTAGGTGTTTGCTGGACCAGCACATGGGCACACCAGTGAGCCACTGGCGTGCCAATGGGCTAGTTTCCATAGAGAACATCACATGAGTTCGTGTGTGTGTGGTGGGGGTGAAATGAAATTTATTAAACAAGTTTTTTATTTAATCAGAAAAGCCTTCGAATACTGGTCAATGGAATAAAAACTTGATTAAAAACTGTTGTGTCCTGGGTATAACACCATACCGCATTTTGTGGTAATTTTCAAATTGTGGAACTCTGGGGAGTAACCCTTCATTGTCATTATTTTCAGTTCCACTCTAACCCGGAGTAGTATTAATTGTTAGGGTACCCAGGTGATGATGGGTAGCCGCTTCTAGTATGAAATAAAGCTATATCCAGTAAAGGTCAGTAGTGGGGTTTCTTTATGAAAGCTAAACGAAGATGACGTTTTTGTTCCCTGTTTGTTTTCTAAAAGCGTTAAATTCTTCAAACTCTGAAATATCTACGCCATAAAGATGCACATTATTTAGAATGTGCATCCTATTAAGATATTCTTCATGTAATATTAAGAAGAATGATTCAGGCAAAAAAGACGTAAGAAGCCAGAGAAAAAAAATTACTTCAATGTGATTGTACTTAGTGATAATAGTTAGTCCCCCCCCTCATCATCATCTAACTTTACACTCGAACGAAATGAGCGCTCTTGCGAAATATAAGAGATAAAAACTTGTCTCTTCGACAAAAGCACCATTAATATTTAATCACTATGCAACTATCTAATTGTTTACCGAATATTCGTCACTGTTGGCCCGAATTTCGTACACTCATCTTTTTCGCGCCATTATAAGTTGCCTCTTTTGGGAACGCGAGACATAATCATGCAAATTGAATTTAACATTCTCTTATGTTAATCGTTAATAAATCCCAGAGGTTATTTTAATTATAATCAGACATTTGCAGCCGCGCTCTTCTGCTGTCGCCATAGAAAATCTATCAACCATCAGTTCCCCTAGCACAATGATAACGAGAGACGAAAGAAAGACGTGCCGAGAAATTAGAGAGAGAGAGAGAGAGAGAGAGAGAGAGAGAGAGAGAGAGAGAAGAGAGAGAGAGAGAGAGAGTTGGAAATGTGTGCTATTCTGTAGAATCAACATAGAAAATTATTGCGTACATCATTTGACGGACTGAAATTTGCTGGAACCCACTTTTTGTCGAACTGTATCATTTCTAATTAAGTATTAGGACATCGGCAGTGCAAAACATTTTATTCTATAAATGATACACTTATAATTGAAGAATTTAGTATATATTTTTTTTACTTCCGGTGATAGAGATGAAAAATGTACCTTGTGACTTATCTCATATCAATTATCTAAATATTTTCATATACTATATATATAATCACACACACACACACACACACACACACACACACACACACACATATAATTATATATATATATATATATATATATATATATATATATATATATAAAAATCATCGGCACTGCAGTGTCGGCAGACTATTTATTTCTCGTGCCCCTGAAGTTACAGCGTCTTCTATGACTATGAAGGCCAATGTTCGAAAAACAGCTCCGACCACAAATACCACAAGTGCTGTTCCTGAAGATGTTGGTGTGCTGGTGCTCTGATTGCCGTCGATTTCTTCTGAACCTCTTGGCTTCATGGGTGAATAGCCCGATACAGAGAGTCGGTCGCCACTGAAGGTGGTCCTGAGACAAATTTTCACAGCTGGAAATATGTTAAAGCACACACACACACACACACACACACACACACACACATATATATATATATATATATATATATATATATATATATATATATCCGCGCTAGTAGCACGGATATCAATGATAATCTCTCCCCATCGTCCCTATCTCGGGTGGTCCTGTGTGCAGCATCCAGTATCCACGCAGAGCTGGTCGATGTAGGTGTTTGCTGGACGGCTCACTGGCGTGCCCATGTGCTGGTTTCCATAAGAGAACATCACATGAGTTCGTGTGTGTGTGGTGGGGGTGAAATGAAATTTATCAAAAAAGTTTTTTCTTTAATCAGAAAATACTGGTCATTGGAATAAAAACTTGTTTATAGACTGTTGTGTCCTGGGTAAAACACCATACCACATTTTGTGGTAATTTTCAAATTGTGGAACTCTGGGGAGTAACCCTTTATTGTCATTATTTTCAGTTCCACTCTGACCCGGATTAATATTAATTGTTAGGATCTGATCTATGGGTCAAACAGATCTGTTTATAAATTTTTAGTTAGGGTTCCATCTATGGGTCCAATAGATTTGTTTGCAAGATAATGAAAATTATTTCTACCCTTTTATTGATACACATAATAAATCTAACTTGGACATTACTTCTACAAATGTATCAATACATATGAAGTTAATGGAAAATCTAACAAAATATTTTCTACCGATATAGTCATACACATGGAGTTAATTATCACATATGAAGTTAAATAAAACAGATATAAAACAAAATTGGCATTAAATAACCCATAAGGGTTGATATGTTATTAAACACCAATTAGCCAAGCAACTATCCTAATAGAGTGTCACTGCATTCCTACATCTTTAACTGCATCAATATTATTTCTCGTATTGGAAACCTGATTTATGGTATTCCCAGTGGCGTCCTGGCTAATGTATTGGACTGCAACATCATCGCGAGTTTAAACTCGTCGCGCTTTTACGTTCACTTTCACACTAATACCATTGGGAAAGGTATGAAACCGTCATCCTACCCAGTTATGGTTAAATAGTATCACTACTGTTCTTCTACAAGAATCGCTTTGACATTAAATAACCCAAGAAGGTTGACATATCATTAAAGAAAGAAACCAAACGATCAAGTCATGTTGAAAGCATCAATTTCCGCTAGATCACAATAGTCAAGCAGTGATGAATCTGTTCAATATTTATTTGGCTTGAAACATAATGGGATGGAAAAAACAAAAATTGTAGATAAGAGCACAGAACAACATAGCCCAACCCCGAAAGAGAATAGTTAAACAGTAGGAAGATAAGTATAGAAGTATAACTTTTACCACAAACCCCTTTAAATCGAGCCCACTTTGCAACAGGTTGAACAGCAGGTACCATAAACACCCTAAATTCTTGTTAATCCAAATGACTATTGGGCATTAATAATCCGAAAGGGTTGAAACGCCATAAAACAAAAGAATCAAACATGATGAATGCATTTTTGCTTTCGTTAAATGTAGTTAAATTCTATACAATTAGAATAGAAATTAAGGAATTATTACGAAAACTTACACCAGAAGAAGTGGTGTTGGACTTGTCCATCGGATCACATATGAAGATACGAATACGTGAGGTTATTTGTAGTCGAGCTACGTAGTATTCGAAGAGTCGCTAGTCATACTGTTGAGGAACTGGACGTAGACTGTATTATTTATATTACTGTATAAAAAGTAATTAATCCGTTTTGTCCGGATTTTCAATATTGTTAATTGATAAGTTCAGTCACAACAAAAGGACTATCACTTTTTGAAATCTGGTTCGATAAGTCCAATTAAATTCTTCATATAGAACAGAAAAGAACAGAAAATGCAACTATAGTGTAATTGATAAGTGTTGGACACAATTCAAATAAACGTATCGAACATGATGGGTGCGATGGATTTTGCAATTAATAGGATCAAGTTCTAATCTTTAACCATTTGGGGAACTAAATTAACAGTAAACAAACAGACACAGACACACACATACACACACACACACACACACACACCACACACACATATATATATATATATATATATATATATATATATATATATATGCGTGTGTGTCTGTGTCTGTTTGTTTACTGCTAATTTATATATTTATATATATATATATATATATATTGTTTTGGTCACTTTGCCAACCTTTCAATATTTTAATATAATTCGAATCATTTACATTATCCGTCTTAACACACACATACTCATATATATATATATATATATATATATATATATATATATATATATATATGTGTGTGTGTGTGTGTGTGTGTGTGTGTGGAGTAATAGTTAGTCATAGTGACCGGTTTAGTTCAATCGACTAGGAGCCACAAGGTTGCGGGTTCAATACCGGCCTTCGCCAACTCAGGGTATGAAAAGCACAGGGATAAAGTGAGGAGTTGGTGGTAGGTGTGGGGCCCTTCCTCAGACGCCGAAACAATCTGTTTGGTTTAGCGCTGTCTGGTTGATACCGACTTTAAGCCACCCCAACGACTTAAACAGTTATTCGTAGGAAATGGATTCTTCGACCCGAGTGCAAATCCTGGATGAGCCTGTTTGCACTTCACATAGCGCTAATACCCTTGGGGAAGGTATGCAGCCAAATACTTTCACTCCAGCAATGGGTAGTAAGACAGACTGGGCTCTTTAATCTTGGGTGGGTAACCAGCCAAGGAGAAGGAAGACCCTGAATTCAAACCTGTTAAGAAATTGACTTTCTGTCACCTCCTGCTCGTGCGGAGGGGTTGGTAATTATATGTGTATATATAAATATATAACATAAAAAGAGTTTGCAAGTATATATATATATATATATATATATATATATATATATATATATATATATTGCAAGTATATATATATATATGTGTGTGTGTGTGTGTGTGTGTGTTAGGTAACGTGGACATGGAGTCAATGACATTTTCTCGCTAACCGACAGTTTTCAAACCAAGTGCACCTTAATTGAAAAATTGCAAACCTCATCTAAAGGTTGTAAACAATCATAATTAAATGTTGTTTTGGTTGTTTTACGGCATATAAATGTCATTTTGATATTCAGTTTCTAACATTCTGTTGCTTAAATAGTCCCTTATCACTGCTTAGCTTTGGGGATCTCGTGGGAACCGGTGATTTTAACGTGACTTTACTGTAAGTTTAATCATCCTTACAACTCTCTCCATATATGTGTACAGGAGAGAGAGAGAGAGAGAGAGAGAGAGAGAGAGAGAGAGAGAGAGAGAGAGAGAGAGAGAGAGAGGGGGGATTACATACTTCTGTAGTATTTAAGCAAAAGCGAATTTTTGCATATACATTATAGGAAGCTTATTTAGAATAGCACGTTTAAACTGCATCTAGTGGTGACCTTCCAATTCAGGATCTCTAGGGAGTGTGGAGTACCCCTTCATCGCTATTACTTCCAGGTACTCTCTGATCCGAGTGGTAGGTACTTCTAAATAGATTAAAATGATTTTTTTAAAAACATTGAATACCCAATACGAATTGATAAAACTCTTTTAAAATAACCCAACAAGAGTTGATATGCCGTAAAATATAACCAACCAACCAGAAATAGAATAGCACATAAAGAAAAAAGCTGCGGTAATGTAGAAAAAATATATAGACATTTCCGCTTGTTACTAGTACCGTCTTGCTTCTCGGTCAGACTATAATCCCTGTCTCAGGTAACACTGTGTTTATATTGGCGTGGCTCGTTTCTGATTGATTAGTCAGACTAGTCAGCATGAGCAACTAATTATATAAATGGACTAGTCTCCTCTTGCGAACGTCTTTTTTGTCATGTTAGGTTTCACGGGTGACAAGCCATTTTTTCTCTTCATCACAGGTAAGCAATACGTATTCTTTTTCTTTTTGCTATCTTTGCAACACCTCCCCTAAATAATCGACCTACATGCGAGACAAGTCCTTCTTCGCTTCGCCCCAAGTCTCTTCTTTAACTGCAGTACATAAAAAATCTAAATCTAAACGTACAATGTACGTGATTCCCAGCTAAGTTTTAGGCATAAAATATCCCTAGAAGAGTTGATGTGCTTTTAAAATCAATCACTCAATCTAATCCAAACCCTAAACCTAATCAATTCAATACTTAAACATTAAACAATATGACCACCTTCCAGCTGAGGGATAAGGGGTTTCTTGAAACATCAATATAGTCTTCTTTTAAGGTTGAACTTTTTAAAAGTTTGAGTGCGTAAATGTTTATGAATAAAAATAAGACAATGACTGAAACTTATTCTTCTCTGAATTGTGAATGTAAGTACTACATTTCTATATAAGTGTTTTTAACATTACATCAGACATTTTTCCAATGTGCTCTTCTAAATAAATGTAAAAAAAAAAGGATTATGCAACTATGATTAACGAGTTTCTTCTGAATATTTTTTGAGTAAATTTGGATCCAAAGTTGTTATTCTGCGGTAAAATGATAGCAATCTTTTCACCACTTCTTTTTTTTCTTTTATTAAACCTTAGTAAAATGTCTACCAAACACAAATTAGAAATTCTAAGCAAAAGCGCTAGTACGACATCCAAAAATATTCACTTTTACTAGCAGAAACTGTGGACATACCACAGTATGATAATCTAATTATTACGACGTTTGATATGTTTACTTAAGACCTATTAAAAATAGTTCAATATGTAAAAATATAATAATATTGATTTAACTCTCTCTCACTCATTTTTTCTTTCTTTCCTTCTTTTCATCTTTTGATTATGTTCAATTTAAACAGATTAGCGTTATCGCTTCCGCAAGCCTACCCAGCTTCTTCTTCCCCCTACTCTCTTTCTTTCTTTCTTTCTTTCTTTCTTATTATATTTTTCTGTGTAGCATGTCTCTCTCTTCCCTTTGTTTCTTTAGAATAAAATCATAAGGTCCATTATTTAGTTGAGATGACGATACTCATAAGAAATAAGAATTCGACGGATAAACAACACCAGATAATCAGGATTTACATTTTTGCATTTCATCTTGGACGATTTGGACAGTCTCATTTTTCACCATAGGGTGTTGCAAGAAGTAACGGTCGGAAGGTTAAGGAACAAGAGTATTATTGATATTTATTTTTTTATTTTTGGTATTATTGGTATTTGTTTTTCTTTATATAAAAGTAATAATCAGTAAGATAAAGAGGCGATTGTGAAATACGTATTTATCGATTTATGTATCAGAGGTTTTCGTGTCTCAGTCTGTAAATCAACTGAGGAATTTAGGCAATTTATCATCAGTCATTACTGCAAAACAATCAACTAGTTTTATTTGTGGATTCGGGCATTTTGTCATTGATGAAAAAAACGATTATCTGTAATAAGTTTTATTTGCCAAATTCTCGTTTTAAATTGAGGCGAACACCTGCGCTTCGAATTTTCTCACAATGTTTACCTGAGGTCATCATCTTTAACTGGGAATAATTGCAAGACTCGTCAGCTTAGCTTTTATGCGTTTACTTTTCTTTTTTGTTTTGTTTTTTTAATCATTTCATTCGTTTGAACTCTGTGAAATTTGAGCTATGTGAAAGGAACGTGTAGTTCGTAAGGAAAGATGTTGAGTTGAGATTTTAGTAAAGGGTACTGCAAATAGTTGAGGAAATGTATTCTGGTTATCACTCAGATTCCTCACCGTCCGTAATTCATCTTTACACGGGTCAGTTGCCTTAACAAGGTCAAAGAGTCCACTTTGCCTTATTATTTGCCTATAGCTGGTAGGATAAGAGATTGACTTATGCCTTTTACAAGGTCTTTAGCACGAAGTGAAACGCAAACAGCCTTATGTAGGACTTGAATCTGGTTCGTCAAATCCATTTCTTTAACAATATATATAGCCAACCCTTCCGCACGAGCAGGATGTGACACAAGGTCAATTTCTAAGTGTAGTTTAACAGTTTCAAATTAAGGGTGTTCTATCCCCTAGACCGTTGCCAAACCAAGGTTAAAGAGTATATTTTGCCCTACTATTCTTCCATAGCTGGATAGAGAATAAGTAGATTCATACCTTTCTCAAGGGTACTAGCGCTGTGTGAAATACAAACAGCCTCGTCCTGGATTTGAACTCTGTTCACTGTCTCCATTTTCTACGAAGATAACACGCACACACACACATACCCCCCCATATATATATATAATATATATATATATATATATATATATATATATATACGTTCTTTCAAGCTGTAGCACCCCACAAAAGAATAAATGTATGCCAACTTTCCTTCTATCACACAAAGCTTTCGGATTAGATGAACGAGACATGCTGAACACAGTTGAAAAAGTTCATAACGGATGTTATCTTATGAGCACTTACACATGGATACACCAATATTGGTTGAACAGCAAAAACATAATCGATCAGTTTTGAACGGATACCGGATGCTGTGCAGAGGACCTATCAGGAGTGATGACAGATAGGAATGGATGTCAAGAAAGAGTCATGGAGATCTGTCCTACTGTTTTGCCATACCTGAAGGGGGAATAGTTGGATTCATACCTTTCCCAAGTGTATTAGCACAATAGGAAATGCAAACAGCCTCTTCCAGGATTTGAATTCGGGTCGACGAGTCAATTCATTAGGACTTTGACCATTACACTACGCGCCTCCATAATATATATAAGATGAGGATCTTATGTAGTGGCATAGTAGTTGACGCCATGTTTTCTCATACAGCTGTACCTTATTGTTGTTGTTGTTGTTGTTGTTTTGTTGTTCTGGTTGTTGTTGTTGTTGTTGTTGTTGTTCTTCTTCTTCTTCTTCTTCTTCTTCTTTTTATTCTGATTAGATGTTTTGTACAAAAACCGATGTAAAAACGTTTAAAAAAACCCAAACAAACAAAAAAACAACAAAAACAAAAACAACAACAAAAATCAACAAAAAACAATCATTGTAACACCTGTTGTTTAAATTCAAGGAATCCTTCCAATAACTAGTGATTCGCTAAGTTTAGTATATAGGACTTATTTTAATCAAGACCATTCCAAAATTATCTCTCCACTCCCAGTCTCTCTCTCTCTCTCTCTCTCTCTCTCTCTCTTTACATATATATATATATATAATATATATAATATATATACCTTTCTTTCTTGATCTACTTCCTCCCACGAACTCAGTATTTAATTTTCAGTAAAGAATGTGTAGATGTGAGGAAACTTCACGAAATAATTACTTTTTTGGGTTGAGCCAATACTTTTTTTTGGCTTCTCTACTTTTCCACTTACAGTTTTTTTATTCTATTTTTTTTCCACATGCACTTGTGGTCAAGAACTCCCAACATCCATCAGCCGGTCATCTCATTCCACCAAGACAGCTGTGTCCAGTTCGGGCCAGTCATCCCATTTCTCGCTGCCTACTCATTAGGCTGAAATTCCGGTCTTGGATGTGATGTTGTCGCAGTGGCAGCGGCATAAAACACACACTCTAGGACACGACACGTGTGCCTAACAATGGGGGCTTGCCAACGACACTTGATGAATCACATTCGTTGTGTTTTGGGTACGTCTGAATCTTCTACCCCTGCCCCCGCACCCCCCATGTCATACACTCACAGATGTCACTGGCAGCTGGCGTCCATGTACAGTGTTTAAGATTTAGTCTATCATATACAGAACTTATTAACTGTTATTTTTTCTTTTCTAAAAAATATGACCTCCGCAGCGTCAAAAAAGCAACGGAACAACAACAACCACAGCAATAAAGAATGTTGAATGAAAGGAAAGAAAGAAAGAAATAGAGAGAGAGAGAGAGAGAGAGAGAGAGAGAGAGAGAGAGAGAGGAGGGAGAGAAATCAAGATTATTATACTTTTTACATATTGAACTATTTGCAATATCTCTTAAGTAAACATATCAAACGTTGTAATAATTAAATTATCATACTATGGTATATTCACAGGTCCTGCTAGTATATCTTATGAGATCAAAACTTAAATATTTGCGCATACTTTTGCTAGTACGTAACTATTATATCATCATACACAATGCTGATATTATCATACACGTGCTGATACACAATGCTATTATGTATCAGTGGTATTTCAATTTGTATTGGATATTCAAGTAAACATGGTAGGCTACATCAAGGTCTAGACAAAATTACTTTAATACAATCAAAGTCAATATAATTCCGTAAATATGCATTTACGACATTGATTTTGTTTGTATCAAAGTAGTTTTGAAAGTATAATTAAGTGTTTTAATATTTTCGCTTTAGACGTTGGAGGTGGAAGAAATATTTTTGTAGTCTACCATAGCCAAAAGATAGGGAACATTCATTAATTGCAATATACGATAGAAAAAAAGAACACCTTTTCATGACTACAAATTAGGGACGTTCATAACTCAATTATATAAATATTTACCCAAGTCTTGGGCAGGATGTGACACAAGGTCAATTTATTAATTATTATTTATTATTCTACTAGGCTGGTTACCTAACCACGAGTAAATAGCCCTGTCTCTACTACTACCTAGCTATAGTCGAAAGGAAAGTAGTTGGATGCATACCTTTCCCAAGGGAAATACCGCTATGTGAAATGCAAACAGCCTCGTCCATGATTTAACTCATGTCGACGAGTCTATTTCCTATGACTCTAACCATTACATCACACGCCTCCTTACTCATAACTAAAGTATATGCGGTAAATCAAAAGAGTGATACACTAGATACGAAGAAAATATGGAAATATGGAAAGATACGTTAATTATTTTTTTTGGTTGCGTATCAGGTTAAATATAAAAAGAAAGCCCATCAAAATCGTTTATCACTCAGGTTTTCTGTAAGATTTAGTGAACTGGGAAGAATTAATATGTTCAGGGAGCACGAGATAGGGTTGGGAGTGGGAAAGCCAATTTATCCCTTTTTGTTTTGTAGTCACTTCTCTGCTCTAAGCAAGCTCTGTGAATTAGCAGAAAATGTCAAATGACTGTAATCGTTACTCCAGATGCTAGCAGAAAAAACGATTTTAATCTTATATTTTCCTATTCTCTGGGTAGTATATATATATATATTATATATATATATATATATATATATATATATATATGTATTTCTTGAACATTATATATATATATATATATAGCATATATATATATATATATATATATATATATATATATATATATATATATATATATATATATATATATATATATAGCGTTGAATAAAGTAGCTAACGGTGATGACGAGCTTTTCGGAGAACTCCCCCTGGTGTTAGTTTTGTTATCAAAGGAGTATTTCTGCAGCGTTTAATAACCATATTCACGGTAGGACATAGATTAAGCACGTCCACAACCTGAAGGCCGGTCAAAGGTCTTAAAGAAGAAAGGAATCATCTTTCGTCTTTGGTGAAAACACAACCGTCAAATGTCGTGCCATTTGCTTCAATTCACGCCGACAAATATAAAAGATGTGATTCAATATTTCGCACAGGGATATGAGGAAGGAGACAGGGGGCTGCTAGTTTTGAACGACTCACTTGTATATTATAATAGATTCACCAGACGAGAATATACATTGTGTCTTTATCGGCATTCTTCGGCGTGATTGCAAGAGGCAAACCCAATATAATAAAGTCAGCAACTCATTATGCGTTAACACTCGGGGCTTTCAGTCAGTCGTCAGAGGGAAACGGAGAATGAAAGAATTAAGGGGCAATGGAGACTACAGCAAAAACTTAGAAAGCGATATTTATTTATTGTTAAAAAAAAAGCCCCAGAAAATGAGGGAAAAATAGATAGAAGAGAATATTATAATAGATAGAATATTATTTTATGAATCATCTAATAGAGTTTTAGGTACGAAAAGACAAAAGCAAAAAAAAAAAAAAAAAAAAAAGCACCCCAAATCCCAAAATACAAAACAAAGCTCGCATTTAGAGTATGGCTTCTCAAAGCGGCCCATATAGATCCCTGGGGGTGAACAAAATGATGTCAGCGTGAATAGAATCATAGCGATTCACAGAGGGGAATTTACTAGTTTAGTTTTATTAATCCCTTTATCACAGTGTAAAGTGCAAATTCAGAATCCTTTCTCAAAGAAAAATTTATTGAAATGACTTTCAATCTAGAAGCGAAGACTCTGCAGTAGTATTTGACTGCAACAAGGTATTTAACGTTAAGTAAAGTTGGAAAGACAAGCTACCTACGCCAAAAATCTAAATATAGCTGTAGTGAATTCAAACATAGTCTTTTCCCTCTGGATCAGTTAACTATGAATACTAAAGAAACTTCACCTGAATTGTAACACACTTCAGTTATATTGAATAAAGCTTGAGTAAAGCAATTAACTTGTGCCTCATTCGTTATAATAATCGAATAATAATAATTTATTTATGATTTATTTTTCTTATTAGAAATTTATTAATTACGATTTAATTATTAACTGTCTAAGAAGCCAAACATTACTTTCATTATTTAATAAGATTGTAATTATTAATAATTAAATAATTTTTCTTTAATATAATCTCGGGTAAAACGTCATTACTGCCCAACGGAGCAGCTTCATAATCTATCTAAAGAAGAGATTCAGAGATGCTTCGACCAATAGAAAACAAATGTGAGCTTAGTTTAGCACTTTTCATGGAATGTTTCAGCTTGTAACCTTTTCTTCATGCAATAATTGACAAAGGTTGAAATAATTAAATCATTATATAATTTATTCCAACACATAAGAAAAATGTGAAATAACCAACAACATATAAGTTCATAAGTGCCTTCAGAAAATACTATTTTTCTTCTCTGGAGAGTAGAATTTTAGTACCCAGTCTCTTAGGGTAGACGACTTTGTTTTTAAAACACAACAAAATGAGTAAATACATTTTCTGTTCATTCACGGGAGAGAAAACTCAAATCCCTATTTCTTCTGAGAAATAACTCCCGCTTAAGAAAACTGTCTCGACATTTTTTGATCCAACAGTTTCAAAATTGTCTCTTTCTTCTTTAAATATCTGTTTCTTTTACATTCTTCAAACCATGTCTACTCTGAATCTCTCGTCTGTGTTCCATCAAATATTCATTCTCTGGCCGTTCATTTGTTAACAGTTTAAGAAGAGTAACTCCTGTTTTTTTAAGGTTGAATTTTAAAATAAACACATATCGTAAATTACCTCCTTTTCTTTCTTCTTTTTTCAAAAAAATTCATAGACTTGTTTATTCTTTAACTTTTTTAACAAGTTATGACAGCACTAAACAAGGTGCCCTTTGATACAATACGTCCTATCGTGGTGTCATGGTTAGCAAGCTGGATTCGCAGATCCATAACTACTGAATAGTGAGTTTGATCCTTGTTAGATGCCTCATACCTGTGACCTTGAGTCACATCCTAAAGGTGTCCCATCGTCGTGTAATGATTAGTAAGCTAGTATCGCAGACCCATTACTACTGGACATCGAGTTTGATCTATGCTGAATGCCCCATACTTGCGATCTTGTGTTATATCTTACCTGTGTGTCATAACCTACGGGTTAGGTAAATAACTTCTATGCCGAAAGCACCACTCTGGCCTAGTAAGTAAACAAATTGGTCTAGGAGAAGAAAAAAACTGAATTCAAAACTGTGCGACCAAATAACTATCCTATAAAAACCTACTTTCTAAAACAGCACATTTATTTTAGGAAATACAAGGTTTTGGGTTTGATAGCTGCCCTCCTCAACTCATTGCAGGAGTAGTATAGCTTAAATCTGTGCGGTAAAGTGGTGGGCTGATGGTAGGTGTTGCTCTGCACCTCAGACGCAAAACAATTCCCTGGTCTAGTGCTAGTGAAAAGGGGATAGACTTTCCTGTCCGGCTGATACCGACAATAGACCTGTTGGATTATTCTAGGGTATAGTTATTTACTAAGCTTAGCTTAGGCCAGAAGTATGAGGCATCCAATGAGAATCGAACTCACTAACTAGGGTATAGGATGTGCGAAAGACCACAACTTATATTTATAAACTGTTCCAGCAGGAATTAAATTAACCAATCAAAAACGACCATATGTTCATTTAATTTACTATTTAACAGCATTGATAAATTGTCCTAAAATTACTTGCTTAAACAAACAGGCTCAACCCGGATACAACTTTCTACTTTGAAGACAGATCAACAGACAAGGAATAAAACTGCTACTACATCTTTCTAAGACAGGATCAAACTTTATGCTGCTATAAAGCTGTAAAGCTACTACAGTCCTGGAATGACCCCGCGAATTGTAACAAGATCACTCCGCTCACCTTACTTATATTGTAATAATTAAAAATTCACTACTAATAAATGTCATTTAGGAAGATTTTTGAAGTTTATATAAAATTTGTAATTCCAAGTTAGTTTTTCTAGCAACTATTCCTATTTACTAACAATAAAGATTTGTTTGCAGATTTATATAGGGCCGATTTAGCTCAGTCGGTAGAACCTCCGACAAGGAACCACAACGTTCCGGGTTCGATAACTCAGTATATGAGTAGCGCAGGGACTTGTGTAGTAAAGTGAGGAGCGGATGGTAGGTGTGATGCTCTGTCTAAAATTCAAGAACAATTTCATTGGTCTAGCGCTAGTGAAAAGGGGATAGACTTGATGTCGACTTTAGGCCATCCTGATGACTTTATTTACTTTATACCTATCTCATGCTAATCCTCTTTAAGCAGATGTATTTGAATCATAGGTGAGAAACTAACAGGTACAACTGTAAAATAATGTGTGTAGAAGTCAGTGGGTGACTGCAGCTCTCCTCAAAGTGTGTACATATCTCTCTCTCTCTCTCTCTCTCTCACACACACACACACACACACACTCTCTCTCTCTCTCTCTGTCTGTCAGACTGTCTCTTTCTCAAATACACACACACACACACACACACACACTCACTCACACACACACATTATTTTAAGCTGTCAGACAGTTTCATTTGATTTACAACTTAATGCTTCCTTTAGTATCACTTAGCAAGAATAAAGTAATTCACAAAACTAATTCCGACTAAAAGATTCGCTCGGAATTGACTTATAAAAAAAAAGCAAGACACAAAAAACTTGTTTAAAAGTAACATATTTTTAGGGCGACACCAAGAATAATGACTAAATCGATCTACTTTTTTTATCTTTATTCCTGTGCACCACACCGTGGTACAATGGTTAACAAAGTAGTCTCACAGACCAATAGTCCCATCAGCTGGGGGTTTAGAATACAATGACTACAACTCTGCAGAGGGATAAGACACCCCCAAATGGGGCCTTCTGTTGGCCGTGAGTCGTGATGCCAAAGGACATAATTCTGGTGGCTGACCAGTCTATGGCATTCAACGCTCCACTTTGGCCCTTACTTAGGCTAGATGGACGGTTGGAGAGGTGTCCACCGATCAATCGGCTGGTCACGTCAAGGCCTAACAACTATATGATTGTCCCAAACCTTTTTATCAAATGTGCTAGAAGGCGTGACTGAGGGTCTTATTGTCCTGGTAGGACTTTAAACTATCTGATGGGGATGTTCCAATTCTGGAGGTCTGGGGAATGTGGAGTACCCCTTCATCACCATTACTCCAAGGTCTACTCTGATCCGGAGTGTTATTATCTGTTAGGGTCCAATCTTTGTGTTAAATAGAAAGAGTACCAATCAAGAATTAATCTATTTAAAAAATCTGTCGGCATTGAATGACCCACCGAGGTTGATATGCCGTAAAACAAAACAAACTGACAGACCAATAAGCAGTAAATTAAATTCTCACTAGATTCTCTCTAGAGTCTAGCATTGTACTAAACCTATGCTTAGAATTTTATGGCATCTCGCTTGGTTTGTCAGATTGTAGAGAATGGTTAGTGAGTTCTATTATCATTGTTCGCCACTCATCAGATGTATGCTTATCTTAACGGTTATCATAAGAGGAAATGGAACCGTCGACCCAAGTTCAAATCTTGAACGAAAGAGCCTGCCTTTCATGTCGCGCAATACCCTTGGGAAAGACAGGAATACATTTCTTCCTTTTTAGGCTATGGACAGTAGGGTCAGGCAATAAGTCTTGGAGAAGAAAAATTCAACCCAACTCAGAAATGTACTAGTGTCAGATCCTGCTCGTGTGCGGAGTGGTTTGTTGACTGATTGATTTGACAGGTACTGCCACTCCGGGTCACAGTTGAGTCGGGACAAATGGTGGTAAAGAGGTATTCCCCCCTTCCGAGATCTCTAGAACTGCACACCGTTTTTGGGTGGGAGCCTTACCCCTCTGACGATGCAGTTAACTTATTCTAAGCCCTGCTGACAGGGCGGTGCGGAGGGAATGGATAAATACATACATTGGGTATTATGCCAAGATAGACTTAGTAACTTAGTTTTAATGATTAATTGTTAATGTTTAATGCTTAATAGTTAATGCTTTATTGCTTTTACTAGTAGGACCTATGGATATACCACAATGTGATAATTTGATTATTACAACGTTTGATATTTGTTACTTGAAAGCTATTGAAAAATAGTTCAATATGTAAAAAGTATAATAATCTTAATTTAATTCTGTCTCATTTTTTCTTTATTTCCTTCTTTTCCTATTTTCATTTTGTTCGATTGAAACAGATTAGTGTCATCGCTTCCGCGCGCTCACTCCTCTCTCTATCTTTTCCCTACTCTCCTTATTTCTTATATATTTTCTGTGTAGCATGTCTTTTTTCTTCCGTTCCTTTCTTTATAAATAAAAATAAAAACAGAATAATTCATAATTTAGCTCAGACACGACACTCATAAGAAATAAAAATTTGGCAGATAAGAAATACTAGATATTCAGGATTTACATTTTTGCATTACATCTTGGAAGGTCTCACTTTTAACCAGAGGGTGTTGCAAGATGATAACGGTCGTATTTTTAAGAAACATGAGTATTAACATATAGATGTATAATGGTTAATGGTTAACAAGGTCGTCTTACAAATTTATCACTATTGAATTTCATTACCATGAAGTGCTCCCAGATCACGGCCTTGTACCAAATGTAAACCTACTATTTTTCTTTTTAACTTTTGGTTAATTAATACCGTATCACTACAACTAAAGGAATGTAGTTAAATACACACTGTGTTTTTGTCTTAAATTCCCGTGTTACTTAAATTATTACGAATCTTGCTTTTCTCGAAGCTATTTTGGCGATAGTTTGCCCTCGTTCATTCATTTTGTTAATTTTTCACTCTTTAGGAAAATACGTGCCTTAAGAATTGATTTTTGAATTGCATTTCAAAACTCTTTACAGAATATAATTCAGAAAAATACTATATTTAAAAAAATCATTATTTCAAAGAAATTAAACTGATATTTTCTTTTCGTTTTTTTTCTTTATTCTTTTTTTTCTCCAGGAATGATCACTCGTGAAACTAATTTGCAAAATGAGAAGCTTATTTGAAATAGAAATAGCTATTTGAACTCGAATCAATGGCAAAAAAAAAAAGAAAACAATAAAGGAAAATAATAAAAAAAGCAATGAAAGTGTTGAAAGGAATTTCAAACCTTTTAACTGAAACGGGCTCTGTTGCCTGTTTAGGAGTAATTTTATTGCTTTTTCCCGTATTTTTTTTTATTTTATTAAATGTTCAGTTCATTTTCCTGATGTTTTAAATGAACTATTTCTTTATATAAAAAAAATTAGTGCTGTCTGAGGTTCATTTTTGTCTTCGATTTCAATGCGTATTTGAAAATTAAAGGAAAATCAATTCCAATACAGATTCTTAAAAAATAAATTTTTACTTGCCTTATTATTTCTTCTTCCTTTTTTTAATTTCTTTTGATTTTTGAGGGGTAATGATGCGTAAGCGAATGGAAAAAAATAGATATAGCATTTAGTCTCTTAATTAAAAGATGATATCCTGCAAACCATCAATTATAGTTTGCCCTCTATATTGTGTTGTTGAAGAAGAAGGCAATCGCTTAGACAAAAAAGAAAAGAACACGATGAACTTTAAACCATTTAGAACTCTTTTCAAATTAACGTTCGAGGAGTAAAGGGGAAAAAAGGAATAAACAGTTTTAATGTTAGTTTTAATTTAAGTTTTCGCTGACTCTAGCCACTACAATTTGCTCGTAATCAAGGTTATTAAAGAGCACTTGAATGAATACAAAGTGATCTTCCCTAACGGTCAGGGTATGTTAAAAACATTGGTTCCTGTCAGATATTCCTAAGTTAAGCAGTGATAAGCCTGATGAGCAATTAAAAGAGGGACCACTTAATAACGATAGTGACTGAAACAATCTTAGCCGGTATGCAAATTGTCTTGGGTATGACGTTAAACTGCATCTAATGGTGAAGTTTCAGTTGTGGAGCTCTGCGGAGTGTGCAGAACCCCATCATCTTTATTATTCCCAGATCTACTCTGACCCGGAGTGGTAGTACTTATTAGAATCCCATTTATAAATTGAATAGAGAAAATATGTTTAAAAAATTGAGTTTGAAAAAATTCGAATACCACGGGAATGAATAAAACAAAACGTCTTCAACATAAAATAACCCAACAAGGGTTGACATGCCATAAAATCCACCCAAAAACTTCTATGCAAAACTGTCCTCTCCAGAGAACCCACCAATCGCCAACCTCATAAACAGACTAAATAACCTGCGCACAAAAAACCCATCACACTATGGGTCGGTTTAGCTCGGTAGAGAGTCCGCTCGTTCTGGGTTCGATACCGGTTCCCTCCAACTCAGCTCATGAGTAGCTCAGATTGAGTTAATCTAATCTGTGTGGTAAAGGGGGGAACTGATGGTATGTGGCACACATACCGTCAGCTCCACATCAGCAAAAAATCTTCCTGGTCTAGCACTAGCGAAAAGGGGATAGACTCGCTCGCTGTCCGGTTGATACCGACAATAGGCCACTTCGCCAACTTAACATTCTTTTTATGTTGGAACCCCAAGTCACATTGAATCAAAGGTGACGATAGAGCTTATTCAGCAGCTAAAGCATTGACCCTAAAAATGACCAGAGATCAAAAGTATCAGAATTCCTCAAACTGACACGAAATCCCATATAAACTTGTATATAAAAACAAATTGCTACAAGAATGAAACAATAATACTCATATCAAGCTAAAAATCTTAAAACCAATTTTGGGTCATGGTAGATTGAGCCCCATAGAAGCAGAGAAGATGCCGACCTGATCAAACTCCACATCGGACATACTCAGCTGACGCATTCGTACTTACTTAAAATAGTACATCCCAAATGTACACAAGGAAAACTGCTCACTATTAAACACACCCTCATAGAATGCTAAAATTGAAATGGCTAAGGAACACATTCCTTAATTCAAATAATCCGAAATAACTCCTCCTAACAGCAAATATCAGCAACATCATAAACTTCATAAAAAAAGAAAACATATACAAAAAATGGAGGTGCTTGCTGAAATAGTTACTGTCGAGGGGAATGGACACAACGAGACGAGTTCAAATCCTGCTCGAGGGCTGTTTGCATTTCACATAGTGCAAATGCCTTGGGAAAGGTATGAATCTAACTACTCTCTCTCTCCCCCTCTCTCTCTCTCAGCTATAGGTAAATAGTATGGCAGACTGGACTCTTTAACCATGGTTAGCCACCTAGTCTAGAAGAAGGAAGATTCTGAATTCAAATATGTTAACTCCGTTTAAGAAATTGATCTTGTGTCACATTCTGCTCGTGTGGAGGGGTTGGTAAATAAATAAATATACAAATTATAGAACACAAATCATAATATCTCCCTATCAAAACCTACAACTACAAGGAAAGTATTTTCTTTAAAGAAATGTATATCATGTGTACGCAATATTCCTCAGAGCTCCAGAATTGGAAATTCACCATCAGATAGAGTTTAACGTCATTCAGGCTCTCAGCCACTGCTTTCTAGCACACATTTGATAAAACGAGTTGGGATTGCCATAAGTGAATTAGGGTTAGGACAATCATATAGATGCTAGGGCTCGACGTGAACAGCCGATTGATCAGAGAGAGCCTCTCCAACTGCTCGTCTAGTAAAGGCCTAAATGGAGTGTTGCATTTCATGGACTGCTCAACCTTCAGCCTCACGGGTCACCACTCACGGCCAATAAGTGACCCGTTGGGGGTGGTCTTACCCCTCTACAAAGATACAGTCTGTGTATTCTAAAGCCCCAGTGACGCTTAAGGATGGAACCATGGTGGCTGAGCAGTCCAGGACATGCAACCATCCCCTTTTGCTTTTACTGAGACTAGACTGGCGGTCGGAGAGGCACCATCCGATCAATTGGTTGGTCCATCAATCCCTATCACCTATATATGATACCATTTAATGGGAATAACTGCGATGCCCATGGTGGTTAAATATTTAAAGAACGCCAAGTAGCTTTTGGCACGTACTTATTTCGATGTTGGTAATGTTCCAGTCCGAATATTTTCTGCGATGAATGGCTACAGAATGGTAAGTCTGGAAAAACTCATCAAAGCAAAAATTGGATGAGCAACCTTTTATGGATCTCCAAACTGGCTTTTCCAATCACCAGTCGCCACCAAGTACGTTTTACGGCAATTTGATTCGACTCTTTTTTTCTTTCTGCTAAAAGCTGTGCATGCCGATAACTGTTTCATTTTATCTTTTTTTGTTTTCGTTAAATCACTTGTTCTCACTTTTTTCCGGAGAGTGGGGGAGGGGGTCATATTTTTTTTTGTTTCTTCCAGGTAGTCCGCCATTTCTATTTCAAAGGTGAGATAAAACACATTTGCATGACAGTTTTAGTTGGATGGCTACACGTTTGGCATTTCTCCTGAGGAAGCTTTTGCCATTACGTAATATTCAAGCGGCAATTAGGAAGATTGTGCAGCTGAACGGATTGAAATTGTCTTTTTCCCTTGATAGATTTCTGCACTGTCCATAGTAATGAAGTCCACAAAGAAAGACAAAGACTAATAACAAAACTTTAAAATCATCTTCGTTTAGAAAGTTACCTTTACTTACTCAGTGCCGATGTGAGCCGGATTTTGATTTCAGTTGATAATAGATTCTTAAGATCGTTAAGTTGGTTATTTTTTATGTTATTTTTGCCGTGGATTCTAATTTTTTTAAATTTAAAATCTATCAATTGATATTTTTCGTCGATTACATCTTATTATCCAAAGTTTTAATGTCCACATTGAAATTAGTATAAGGAAACACAAACAATAAATAGTAAACAGACTATATATTCAATTATAGCTCATTCACGATCGTAAAACACAATGTATGTTATAATTAAACATCAAAAGCTTATAGGGTGTAAGATCTGACGAATACAATGCATTATACAACAAACGACAGAAAGAATGTTATAATGTTTTTGAATGAATTTTTTCACGTATTTCAAACAAAGTTTAAATAAGTGTAGAAATGCTAATATTATAAAATACATATAGATTTTTATTGATATGAATATTATTGAATTAACCAAAGTGTAAGTATTTAATCAGATTTTCATATTTTTCTTAACAGTCATCAAACGAGGATATTGTATTATAATGGGTAATAAGCATGTCTTACTTTATAAAACAAGACAATTTACCCCAAAATAAAAACTTTGGTTTAAAAAACATTTGATAAGAGGTTTAACGACAAATATTTACTTTTTGAGTTTTAATTTGTTTTAAAAACATATGAAAAAGAAGACTGTATTCACTTTTGTCAATGCAGAGTTAAAAATCGGTGACGTTGATCGGCTCTCCTTAGCACTTTCCGCCTTACTCTCCTTAGCACTTTCCGCCTAACTCTCCTCTTTCTCTTCCTCACATGAATCATGAGTGTTTGCTAATTGCTTGCTATAGACTTTCTAATTGCACAATATCCTAAAGGCTCGACTTGCAACAAACACTAAACACAACAAATTATAGAAACAAAAAATAAAAAAAACAAAAAAAAACAAAAAAAGACAAAACAAAACAAAAAACAAAACGAAAAAAACATTCTCTCTTAGAACATTCTCCATTTCACACAATCGATGCGAAACGTAGCAATTTGATTTTATTGTCTTAATCTCCCGTTATACAAAGTGAGCATTTACTTCAGATAATTAAACATTCGTCGAGCGACTAATAGAGCTTTTGAATCAAGTGATTACGATAATTTTTGTTCGTTTGATTTTTGCTTTAGTCTTCTACGTTATATATATATATATATATATATATATATATATATATATATATATATATATATATATATGTGTGTGTGTGTGTGTGTGTGTGTGTGTGTATTTGCTTTTATTTGCTGAGATTCACCAAGTGACTGGTTCTTGCTTTCATATTGTTAGTTCCATTATTGAATGCTGGCATTGATTGTCTATTCACCACCAGGCATTGTTGGTTTGTGTTTTTCAACTTATTTACTTGTGTGTTTCCGTCCATTTTATCGTTTTAATGTTTAGATATACAATGGCTTATCAATTCCTCCCGCCGTGGCGCACAAATAGTTCTATGCTGGCATTAATCAGAAGACGAGCTTTCCAAACCTCTCAGCTCGTTTTAACGACAATTTAAAACAGCAATGAAAACGCACGTACAGTTGTGACTTATTTCTGGAAAACAGGGAATTTAAGTTAAACAAAATAATTACTCATTTTTCAGAGACAAAAATATTTGCAAAGTATGTTGGAAAATCAAAATTGTTAAAAAAAAATTTGTGTTGTAAATATCTAAGTAAGTACATAGTCTAGACAAATGAATATAAAAAGCCTTAACAGAAATTACTTCAACTACCAGAACCTGTGGATATACCACAGTATGATAATTTAATTATTACAACGTTTGATATGTTTACTTAAGAATTATTGCAAAATATGTAAAAACTATAATAATCTTGATTTAATTCTCTCACTCTTTTTTTCTTACTTTCTTTGTTTTAATCTTTTTATCATGTTCGATTGAAACAGATCAGCGCTATCGCTCACTACTGTCTCTATTCTCCTTCTTTTTTCTTATTATATTTTTTGTATAGCATGTCATTTTTCTTCCCTTTATTCTTTATAATAATAACGGAATGGAATATTTAGCTGAGGTGTAGAAACTCATGAGAATAAAGATTCGTCAGATAAGCAACACCAGATATTAAGGATTTACATTTTTGCATTTCATCTTAGATGATTTAGACGGTTTCATTTTTAACCAGAGGGTGTTGCAAGATGATTACGGTCGTACTTTTAAGGAACACGAATATCAATATATAGTTTGTTCTGAAATATCCTGTATATCGGCATGCACGAACGTGTTTGATTTGTTAACGGAGCCAAGAATATGCCAACTTTATCCCATACAATGAAAAAAAAAAACTTCAATTGCAAAAACAGAATTAGTTACATAGACAGGTGGAAAATATATTGGCATATCTATCTACCATCTACACCGCACGAGCAGGAGGTAATACAAGACCAATTTTTAAGCGGATTTTAACAGGTTCGATTTCAGAGTTTTCCTTCTCCTATACCGGTTGCTATATCACAGTTAAAGAGCCCAGTCTACTCTACTATTTAGGCGGAAGAATAATAATTGGAATCACACCCTTCCCAAGAGTATCAGCGCTATGTGAAATGCAAACAATCTCGTTCAGGATTTGAAGTTATGTCGCCGTGTCTATTTCCTACAACGATAACCATTACACTCGGGTGCCTATCGTCATACGTGAACAATTTTATTAAAAAAATATTGTTTTGACCTCGCCATCTTTGACTTGATCAGAACTTTTCGCATGCAACATGTAGGGTTTAGAATATTCCAAATATAACCTCTACAGAGTCGAACCCCCTCTAAAAAGGTGGCCTGAGTATGAAAGTAACCAGCATCCGGTGGTTAGACTCCTGCTAATTGCAGGAGTGGAATCATCCTTTTGCTGTTATTACATCAATTCCACTCTACCTGTAATCTTAGTACCGGTTAGAGACCCACCTAGGTCTATTTAGAAATTATTAACATTAGCAAAAATATGCACCCTCCGGGCGCAAGTATTTATGTTTTAATAGTTAAATATTATATTGAATTAGAAAGACTACCGAAATTGAATAAGAACACAAAAAGATTATACTTATTTTTACTTTATTCTAATTGATTTCAATATAAAATCATATTTCGGATTGCTTTTATTACATTTAACAATAAGGCAATAATATTTAGAAATCAATAACATCAAGTAATTATTTATTAAACATGTTTTTATTAAAACTAGTATGCAAACTCTTCACACCATATTCTATGTAATCATTTATTCATTAATGATATATAACACACATTGCAGGATTTTCAACCCATTAATAACAGGGATTGTTTTAATGCAAATCTATCTCAGATATTAACAGAGATACCGTTTAATAAATAAGATGTTAATTAAGATTAACTAATGATTATTTACTAAGCATTGGGAATATAACGTAAATAACCAAGGAAATGGTTACGTTAGTAGTTTCGATAACAGACATATACATAATCTCCATTATAATGATATTAGAAAAACGTTTTAATCCTATTAATAATAAAAGACGAAAAATGAACTGGTAATATAGCTGATGCATTCATTAAATATAAATTATTTTTGGTATCCAAGTGTCTTCAACGGATTATTATATGATCTCTGGATCTATCGTTGACAACTGTCATTGAGCTCTCCACTTAGTTAGGCATATGTTAGACATTGGTGGAGTCTTAACTGTTTTGGTGTCTAACTTGGGAATTTTAGGTGTTTATGCGTCAACCCATACGTGTTATACTATTTCTAAGTGGTGTTTTGAGGTTGGTTTAGCTTGATGTTAAAGCCGTCAGGAGTCAGTGTTTGGAATTTTTTAAAATTTATTTCCATCGTGGATTTGGGAGTAATGACTATGAATCTCAAGAACAGGAGTCTTATCATCAGATGCCGTTTAATATAATGACCAGGACATCCGGATGTTGGAGGGGAACTTATCCCGCGGCAGGAGATACAACCAGGGCTAATTTTCAGCATGAGGTGGGGTTCAATTTAGTTCTTACTGCTTGGTCAGGCATTTGTTTATTTAGATGTTTATGTATCACCTCTAATCTGTCCATCCTATTTCAAATGTATGTTTTAAAGATCGTTTAGTTTGATGTTAAAGCCATTTGAAGATGTTAGTCAATTTATTTTTGAGTGTTTCTATTATCACCCTTATTATATTATTATTATTATTATTATTATTATTATTATTATTATTATTATTATTATTATTTCTGTGGCGAATTGCTTAGGTAAAATCCTACTGTGGGTGTCTCATTGTAGTGTAATGGTTAGAAAACTTGTATCGTAGACCTACTACTACTGAATAGTGAGTTCGATCCTCGCTGGTTGACCATACTTGTAACCTTGTGTCACATCCTAGCCGTGGCGATCGGTTTGGGCAAAGTACTTGCTAAACATAGTTAAAAGGAGATTTTTAAACAATATAGTTATTTGTAATTAATAGGGGACTTCTCTAGGCAAGAATTATCAATTGGTACTCTTAGAGTGTATTCAGTTAGGGATCTTTTTTATTTAGCTAAATAAACTAATAAAAAATGAAACATAAAATATTTTTCTTCGATAGCTGAACCTTCTGGCTTCATATATTATCCAATACCTTTTTTGATATTTTTCTATGATGCGGTAGTTTTCATCTCTGTGAAAATCGCGTCTGTTTGAACGGAAATGTTCTTAAAAGACTGCCTGCACATTTTTGCTTTGGGAAGGCAACCGGTCTAGGAGAAGGAAATACTTTAATTTTTTTTTTTGAATGAGAAACCGAGTTCATGACTGTCGATTTATTTAATATTTAAGACTGATTTTCATTTGAGTTGAAAGGAATTTTGCGAGCAGACTTTATTATGTGATGCTTTGGGATGAGTTAGATTTCCAAGAATAAATCTCCCATGGTAAACGAACGTATTGCCATGAATCCTAATTGCTTGCACCTGTTTTCAAATAATAAATAAGTCTTGATCTTTTGATCTCGTCGTGGGAATCCACTAAAAATTACCTCACCGTCTTCCGCCATCCAATCGGCTTATAAGTAAACATGCGCTAATGTGTAATGGTTATTGTCGTTTGAAATGAACACAGCGATCCGTGTTCAAATACTGGACGAGATTATTTGCATTTAACATGGCGCTAATACTATTGGAAAAATATAAATTCAATTATTCTCCCTCCAGCTTTGGGTAAATAGTAGGGCTTTACTGAAAGCTGTTTGCAATCTACTTCGATTTGGAAAGACAAATCCACCAGTTCTCGCCTCATCTATGGCTAAATAGTTATGGCTGAGTTATTTAGCCTGGATACGGCCACCAGTCTAGGAGAGATAGAAAATGAATTCAAAGCAGCTTTATCTCGCTTAAGAATTGACATTTTTTGCTTTTTTCCAGTGGCGGATTGGGATGGGTAAATACATCCATTTATGTATTAATACTCGTGTTCCTTAATTGTACGTCTGTTGTCATCTTGCAACACCCTCTGGTTAAAAATGAAACCGTTCAAATAATCCAAGATGAAATGCAAAAATATAAATCCTGATTATCTGATGTTGCTTATCCAACGAATTCTTATTTCTCATACGTGTCAGCACCTCAGCGAACAAATCAATATTCCATTTTTATTATAAAGAAAGAAAGGGAAGAAAAATGACATGATATGCAGAAATAATATAAAAAAGAAAGAAGAAAGGAAACAGAGTAGGGGAAATATAGAGAGCGGCAGTGAGCGCGCGGAAGCGATAACGCTAATTGAAAAGGAAAGAAATAGAAAAAAGTTTGAGAGAGAGAGAGAGAGAGAGAGAGAGAGAGAGAGAGAGAGAGAGAGAGAGAGAGAGAGTTAAATCAAGATTATTATGCTCTTTACATATTGAACTATTTAGCAATAGCGCTTAAGTAAACATATCAAACGTTATAATAATTAAAATATCATACTGTGGTATATCCACAGGTCATTCTAGTCTATCTTAATACCGGACAGGGATAACGCGTTTCCATCATCTTCTTTCCTTCTCTTTCCCCTCTTTCTCTCTTTGTCTCTGTATATATCTTGGGTATATTTACGTTTTATTGTCTCCCTTATTTTTAAGACAGGCTGTTGTAATTCAAAGAGGAAATGAGATTCGAGTACAACGTATGCAATCAATTTCACCGAGAATAAGAAATATGCTAAAGACAATTTGATGAAACGCATATTAATACGAGAACAATTTAGCCAAAACATAATGACACTTTCAATGCACAAACGAATATAAAAGACCCCTCTCTTTAATATATATATATATATATATATATATATATATATATATATATATATATATCATATTAAAGGGAGAGGTATCTTATATACGTTTGTGCATATATATTATATATATATATATATATATATATAATATATATATATATATATATTATATATACACACATCTGTATATATATATATATAATATATATATATATATATATATATATATATATATATTACAGAGTCTATTATCTTTTATTTCCTGCCACTAAGAATATAAAATATAACTTCGTTTAGTATAATGGTATCAATATCGAATTTAAGCGATATGGAAATGGTTCGTGCGAATCCATTCTTATTCCTAATTAGTTGGGCTCTGTTCGTATTTTATAACTTACAAACGTGAATTGCACTGTCCAACCAATTTCAATGACATCGATTGAAATCAACAATTTTACTGCCTCCGAGCTGTGTAAAAGTGTCATTTAAACTGCACTCAACCGAAACTTACAAAAGAAAAAAAAAAGATAATTCTATAATTACGAGTCTTTTTCTTATCTAATCGAATTAATGTTTTTTACGTTTTTTTATTATGTAAATCTTCAATAATTAAGTTGACTAGCAGGACCTGTAAATATACCACAGTATGATGATTTGATTATTACAACGATTGATATGTTTACGTAAGAGCTATTGCGATAGTTCAATATGTAAAAAGAATAATAACCTTGATATAACTCTCTCTCTCTCATTTTTTTTCTTTCTTTGCATCTTTTCATTATGTTCGATTAAACCAGATTAGCGTTATGGCTTCTACGCGCTCACCCTCTCTCTCTCTCTCTCTCTCTCTCTCTATCTCTATCTTTCCCACAATCTCTTTCTTCTTTCTTTCTTTCTTATATTTTTCTGTGTAGTATGTTCTATTTCTTCCCTTTCTTTCTTTATTACAAACTCGGAATGGTCCATTATTTAGCTGAAATTGCAACACTCATGAGAAGTAAGAATTCAGTTATTAAGCGACAACTCATAAGGATTTACATTTTTCATTTAATGTTGGTGGATAAGCAGCACCAGATAATTAGGATTTATATTTTTGCATTTCATCCTGGGTGATTTGGACGGTCTCATTTTTAACCAGAGGATGTTGCAAGATGATATCGGTCGGAAGATTAAGGAACAAGCGTATTAATATATAGATGGTATATATTACGATTTTTGTCTCTATTTTAGTTCCGCTTTTGAATTGAGTGCAGGTCCAGTGGATATTCCATGTAGTATAAAGTTAGATGTATTGTTTGTAGTAGAAAGACAGTAGTATCGATGTAATCCTTGTCGGTTGGTCCGTAGTAATACTTCTGGTAGGAAATCCTTTAGGGAACTGATTTTAGGACAATTCATCAACGACCATAAATACATGTCTATCGTTTTTTCATTGGTCAATCCAGCTTCTGCTTCATGGTAGAGTCTATAAATATAAGTGGTGACTTTTCGTACTGCTTATGCCTAAAAAATAATCCAACAGTTTATCACAGTCAAATTTGTTAGGTCACCGCCCACATTATGAGTGATTTATAATTCATTATGTGGAGAAGAATCAAGTGGCTTAGGTTCGATCTCACGTCGGCGTTAAGCAAATTTCCACTTCGAAAGTAGCTCATATCTTTGGGGGAATATCATGCGCCACTAATAGACAGGTTGTTTTGTTTCAACCCCTTTCGGATCATTTAATAGTGAATCAATTATTTTTAATAAACAAAGTACTCAGGTTTCTTACAGTACCATTTATATGTAAGTTAAGGTAGCGTAGACATTGAATCAATGGCGCCTGGTAACTGAGTTTCTCAGGACTGAAGATCGCATAGGCGAGAAACTGTCAGTAACCAGGCACCGTTGACTCCATGTTCACGCTATCTTAACTTACATGTAAATGCTGTATCCATGATATTAAGCTCTGTTTACTTATAAATATAGCACCCATTAAGTGTGTGCCTGTGTGTGTGTGTGTGTGTGTGTGTGTGTGTGTGTGTGTGTGTGTGTGTGTGTGTGTGTGTGTAGAAAACAGAAAAACGAAGTATTCCAAAAGATTAATTTATATATTAAAAAATACCTACATAGGTTTCACCTAACGGCTCATCAGGATAATTCTGACTCAACACCGTTATTCCATAATAAATTTATTTCAACCAAAATTGGAGCACCAATTTTGGTCGGAATAAATTTATTATGGAATAACGGTGTTGAGTTTTTCCTTCTTTTCAAAGATATATATATGTTTTATATATATATATATATATATATATATATATATATATATATACAATTAGATAAATATATATTAGTTTTGGTATATAGCTAATTGCAGGGAAACTTATGTGCTACCATTTGGTTTCGTGCTCGTTCAAACAGAGAGAAAGTTTTTTCCCCCTTTTTTACTGCCTGAAGATGCGTTTAAACGAGTATTAAACCAAATGACAGCAGATCAGCTTTCATATACTTAAATATGTACCAAAACTAATATATATTTATCTATTATTATTAATATTACTCTATCAGAGATATTGAACACTCTCCTAATAATACTGTATATATTAGCTTACTATTGTCTCATTAAGTCAGTCAGATAGAGTTAACCATACACTGTATATATATATATATATATATATATATATATATATATATATATATATATATATATATATCACATTATTTTAATTCTTTGAGTTAGTTCTTCTCATGATCCAGTTAAAATGAAAAAGATCAGTGAATTAGAATTCTTTCGATTATTAAAAAAAAAGAAAAAAATATTTAAGATTTTAACCACATAAAAGATATTGCCAGGAAAATAATCTTAATATTGATTTCTTAGGTTTTTAACGATTCACTTAAAAAAAAGAGACACTTGAGTTTTCTTTGGCGATACACAAAAGCCGGCAATAATTATTTCATTGTTCCGCACCTCCACCCCCAACCCCATATCACCTTACGTCATCAGCTCCGCCCTCCCACCATCACCGATTACATTGATGATATTCACTTAAACTAATAAAACTCAATATCAAATTGAAATTTTAAATAATATCGAACGTTTCTTGTTAAGCGAAAAGTTTAAGGCACGCACATCAAAAAGGTTTTAGGCTATTAATGCTACTTGGGGGCTTTCATTATCAGCATTTTTTTTTATTTTAATTTTCTAAAGAAAAAAATATCGATCGACGACGTAGTGATACTGTCACTGAAATGTTTATTTAAATGTTAATTAAAATCATTATTTCTTTCTTTAAAATTAAAAGAGAAAAAAAATGAAGAGAGCATATATCTGGAATTATTATGTAAGCGATGAATCGTAAAGATGTTTCATTGTCGGTATTGAAAAGAAATTGAATGAAAGTAGGTTAATTGCAACTTTTAATAAAAATTATTTAAAAAATAAAGTAGACTTTAAAAATGCTATATTAAAATGTATTCTTTTAGTTTTCAGTGGCAAAAATATTTACTTGGCAACACGTAATGATATTAAGTAATTTATTTTCAGATTTTAAACCAATCTTTGCTGGAGTAATATGAGAATGCAGTCAGTCAGGATGAGGGGGGTGTCATGTCTGTTACCTGACACGGCTCTCTCCACTTACCTGTTTGATATTGGAACGATTTTATAATCAGGTGATACCACGGTGAGAGCCGAGGAGTTCATTGCTTGGAAAAAGAACATTTTTACTGTTCTCAGTCGGTAGAACGTTCGGCTAGAAACCACAAGGTTCCTAGTTCGATACCGGCCCTCGCCAACTCAACGTATGAGTAGCACGGGAATATGTGCAGTATAGTAAGGAACTGATGGTAGGTGTGGCGCTCCACCTCAGATGCAAAAACAATCTCCTTGGTCTAGCGCTTGTGAAAAGGGGATAGACTCCCTTTCTGATTGGCTGATACCGACTTTAGGCCATTACTAGTTAGGTCTATAGAACATTTAGAATAGTCACATACAACTTCAGTGTGGGTAGGGATGTCAAACTGCGTAGCCCCCTAGGTCCACATGGATTATATATATATACCATGGGAGCCGCATGGATTACATATGTCTCATTGGTTGCACTTGGCAACTAAGTCTTTAAATCCTTCTTCTACATTAACAAAACGAAGTGTTGATTGCTATTATTAATTTCTTTATAATCAACTAAAAGCTATTGAATACATATCTAAAAACATTTTTGTTAAAAAAGAAAGGAAAAAAGAATATTACTGATTGAGTTCAAATAATAAACCGTACAATAGTCACTACCACTTTCAATTATAGCTATGAGTTTATTGAAAGCAGAAGGCAAGAGGAAAGACCCACTCCCTTCAATTGACTGAATTAGCCTCCTCCTTCCACAACTCAAAGAAATGGATGTGAGACAATGCGTTAATAACAGACTGTTTCTTAACAATACATTACCCTAATGAAAATAAACGACCGTTTTCGCCCAGAAAGTTTTGGAATTAAAAAAACAACAACAAACGCTGGGATACTGCAAAAGCGCCATATGAGAGCGCAGTCTGCTTGCGGGCCGCACCTCTGCCCGCGGGCCGCGTTTGTAGCATGTCTGTCTTGATCAATTAGGTGATAGCGACTCGGGTGGTATGAAGGTTAGCAAAACTAGTCTAGTCTGGCTATTGTTAATGAGCGCAATTCTACTAGGTGACCCACATTTCTGGCCTTGTGTCACTCGAAGCTAATTGCACAGTCAACGGAGTTTAGAATATGCATCTGCATCCTTCTTTGAGGCGTATTACCACCCAGAAAATGGGGCTTCCTGAGTACATTAAGCTGTACTCTGTGCAGTTCTGGATCTATAGGGAGTGTAGTTCTCTTTTCTTATCCGCCTTGTCGGCTGGTGCTGTAGAATACAGATGCTGCACCTTCTGTTACATATTAATTGGATCCCTATTACTTTTTAAGGTAGTATAGAAATCCTTATGGCGATCAGTGCAGCTGATGGCCTTGAGAGTGAGTGACAATGCTTGACCTCACTCTGACCTTGCCTTGCGGAAAGGGACCGTGGGAATCGGAAGGCAATAGAAGCCCTTCCGGTTTAAGGTGTAAGGAACTCAGTTAGTCAGTTGCAGAATTAGAAGCTAGCAAGATGTGACTCAGCGCGCAGTTGTCTGGTACTGGGGTTCATGAATAAACTAACATCCAAAGTAAATCGAAGTCTTGTTGTTATTACTAAAAGCTAACAATGACACAAGGCTTCTGATAAGAAATGATCCCCAGCAGAACCAGACACGGAATCCCCAGATAAGAAAGACCAGACGAGACCTGTAGAAGATATACCAGACCATTAGAAGACCAAGACAGAAGATTAGAAGATAGAAGACAGAAGACTAGACGATCAGAAGACGGCCGGAAGAATAGAAGACCAGAGTAAGAAGCAGTAAGAAAGTACGTAACAAATATATCTATTGGGTACTGTGACGAACGGCTACGTTACACTTCATACAGGGATTAGACATCCTTAATATGGCCACCTGTTGGCCGGGGGTAGTGACCTGTGATGCATAAGCACGGAATTTTGGTGGCTGAACACTCCATGTCACACAACACTCCACTTACACTGGCCCTTACTTAGGCTAGACGGGCGGTCGAAGAAAAACCCCACTGATCAATCGGCTGGTCACGAGCAGCCTTAGCACCTATATGATTGTCCCAACCCTATTGCCCTTATGGCAAAGCCTCTACCCTTTTTATCATATATATATTTACCAACCCCTCCGAGCAGGATGTCAATTTCTTAAGCGGAGTTCAGTAGGTTTGAATTCAGAGTTTTCCTTCTCCTAGACCGGTTGCCTAAGCAAGGTTAAAGAGCACAGTCTTCCCTACTATTTACCCATAGCTGGAGGGAGAGTAGGATTCATATCTTTCCCAAGGATATTAGCGCTAAATGAAATGCAATTACCACATCCAGGATTTGAACTCGGGGCAACGAGTCCATTTCCCATGACGTTAACAATTACACCACGCGCTCCCTTTTATCATATATGTGCTATAAGGTGATTACTGAGGGTCTTAGTGTCCTGGGTATGGCGTTAAGCTGCATCTAATGGTAAAATTCCAATTTTTGAGCTCTGGGGAGTGTGGAGTACTCCTTCATCTCCATTATTTCCAGGACCACTTTGACCCTGAATGGTAGTACCTGTTAGGGCCTCATCTATGGGTTAAATAGAAAAAATGAGTTTGAAAAGACTTGTTTAACATAATACAAGGGTTGACATGGCACAAAAACCAACCAACCAGCCAACCAACCAACCAAGCATCTTTCATTGCTAATATATATCAATTTTCAATCTAAAATTAGATAGAAAC
The DNA here is from genome assembly GCA_023376005.1 of Doryteuthis pealeii. NCBI lineage: Eukaryota > Metazoa > Mollusca > Cephalopoda > Myopsida > Loliginidae > Doryteuthis > Doryteuthis pealeii. The sequence continues at coordinate 45,120,229 of CM042143.1, read as the reverse complement.
CTTTTACTTTATATTCAATTATTAACCTGTATAATTCACATCGGGATATAAACTTCCCCTCATGCTTATCCAGTCGAAACATACTAAGCAAAATAAGAAAAATGTGGACTCGAGCAAGAATAATTTAATTGCATGGAAACTTATGTGCTACCAACACTATGGATTTAATATCAAGCAAAACAATTTTCAAAACACCCCTTTGAAACAGGATGGGCACATTTGGGGTGATACATAAACACCTAAATAGACACTCCTCTAGCCAAACAGTCATAGCTAATTTGAAACATTTAATATCATCGGTTAGTTAAAACCATTTGATTAAAAAGAAAAGACTGATTTCAGCATCAAATATCCCAACAATAGTTCTAAACCAACCAACCAACCAACCAACCAACTAGCCAATCAACCAAATTGCTTAACATCCAACTTGGCCTGAAAATAATATGGATTTTTCCTCATCCGTCTCAATTTCTCTGAGATAAAAGGCCGTAGTTTATATAAGTCTCTATCGTATTCCGTTTACCCAGAAATAACATACTTTGCATCCCTTGTAGGTGTCTCATCATGGTGTAATGGTTAGCAAGCTAGTCTCGTAGATCCATTACTACTGGATAATAAGTCCGGTTCTCACTAGGCGCCTCATATTTGCGCCCTTGTGTCACTTCCTATCTTTTCGCCACGTTGAATACCTTCACACTTCCAGTGAATAGCATTTCTATATCCGAAGATGAAAACCAAAACAGAAATAAACTAGAATCAGATTTTCGAGTGGTTTCTACGGTGGTTTTGAGATCACTTGAACGAGAATCGTTACGCAATTATAACAATTTTTCTTGAACACCCTGTATTTATCTAACATTTTCTTGCTTAGATGTTACTAAAACCAAACACACAATCATCAGACAGCTGTTTTGGGGAACAATATGTATATTTTTTAAATTCAATGCTTAGCGGAAATAGCTTTCTGATGATTGTGTTTTTGTTTCCTTTAATAAAAAAAAAACGCATGAAACTGCTAGTATCAGCTGATCGAATGGAATGTGAGAAAAATAATTATTTTAGTTTATATATATATATATATATATATATATATATATATATATATATATATATATATATATATATATATATAACTCTGACGATTTAGAGAGCACAACGTATATAAAACTTGAAGTAATAGACGGTATGTGAAATTATGGATCATCTTTTAAAATTCTAAATTGTATACCAGACTGGCAAACACTTGGATGTTAAAATTTCATTTTGCAGTAAATAAAATAAGATATAGAACGCAAAATATTTTTCATTTAATAACTGAATATTCTTGCTTTATAGAATATAATTATATTTAGTGCAAAATGAAATACAAGATTAACAAGTCCTTGATAGGGTACATTATAAACCTCGCATTTTATTCTGTACCATATCAAGGACTTTTTGAATCGGGTGTCTCGGAGAAAGTTGGCGGGGAGAAGATTAACAGGAGATGAAGATATGACATATCAGGATTGAAATTCAGACAGACACGTGGTCACAATAAATCCCGGTCACTTTATTACCCATGTTAGAATTTCTCTCTGGACATTTCACAGTAAGAAGGGGAGTGATATATCCAAGTCGACCAAGCAAATGTTGAAGGTAGTGGTTTTGGTAGTGCTTAGCACCCAAATTTAGGTTATGACTGGTCGCTCTACCAGTAATTAAATGACTGCACTTTTTCAAAAATCTCTAATTCTCATGTCTGATTATATCTGGCACTTAGAGCAATAGTTTTTGTGATTGACCTTTTATGTCGGTCACACATCTAGGCATCAGGGTCACTGGTAATTGGAGGCAGACTCTACATTACATGGGCCCGGCAGATTTCTTTTTAGATAAATTAATATGTCTTGTTTACAGCTTAGATATTAAAATTTATTTTAAGTATTTTAAATATGTTATAAAAATCCCTAAAACATGGCATAATTGCTTATTAATGTTATAGGGTCTATTAAAATCGTTAAACGTATTACTGCGCTCAATCTTAAATAAATAACTCGAATAATTTAAGATTGGACCATAAAAAAAGAAAGAGAGAAAGAAAAACAGCCTTTATTCAACTTCTACCTCGTTCAAGCAGGTCCTTATAGTTGCAGACAGTCTAGATGGTTGTGGACGCGCATGACAGACAGAAGAACAATCAATTTCCTTCAAGTTGAGACCTCTAAACTCAATAAGATAATTTGATTTAAATTAGAAATTGAAGTTATTAAAATTTTAGCAAGAATTTATGTGTCATTTATATCAACATTTGGCGCGTCCTAATCGGATTAAAGGTGAAAAGAAGGGCCACGTATTTCGTTAAACATTTACTGTTCAGCGGGCCCGACACGGTGTTATGCTGGCTCAGCGAATGGATGGTTGACGGATAGGGGGCGCTGCTCATTGCTGGTGAGAACACTTAATTCGCGCCAACGCATTACCCTCAGGATTGGGCAGTCAATCATGAACCAAATGAAACTGTTTCTAAACTCAAATTCAAGCAATTTTCTTTTTTTTTAACAACTATTTTTTTTTTTAATTTTTAAATTTCTTAATTTTTCTTGTCCTATTCTTTTTCTTTCTTTCTTTCCAAGCCAATTATTTTGTCAATATCTTTTTTTAAATTTTTAAAAAGCAATCTGTCTCACCGTTTTTTCGTTTCTTTTCTTTTTGTCTTCGTCTTTATTCAAGTTTCTATGTTCTTTCTTTCTTGATTTTCCCACTCGCTTTTTAAATATTGCTCTCTTTTCTTTTTGTATTTTTTTTATAAATCTCTTTCGTTCACGTTCATCTTTTTTCTCTCTCTTTCTTTTTTTCATTCATTTCTTGAAAATAATTCTCGCTTTTTATTTCATATGTTTGCTCGTAAATCTTAGTTTTAATTATTTTTCGCGTCTTTCTCTTGTCGCCCCACTTAACTCCCTGTCCATCTTTTGTCATTACTGCCATGGAGTATTCTCTTTGAAAAACACAGTGGGGGATAAAGCTACGTTTGGTGGCTCTTGTACGTACCTACTGGTGGTTAATATACGTACACACACACATGCACACAGGGATATACGCACACATTCACACACGGTCACTTTCTACCCTGTCGGTGGGGGTTAGAACGTACCGACTGTCTCCACTACAGAAGAGTAAGAAAACCCTAAAAGAAGATTTCTGAATGGGAAATTAAACAGCATCCGACCAGAGATAGGTATATAGACACATACAGATTGAAATAGATATAACCCCGGAGTGGTAATACATGTTAGGGTTCCATTTATAGGTCAAATAGAGCGGACGAGAGTGAACCTGGGTTTAAAGACAGAACCTTTCAGAACTTGAGACTCTCCATCAGTTGCAGTTTATTGTCATACCCAGGGCCCCAGTTTTAGGGGTCTTATCCCTCTACAGCATCCGGTAGTGGAACCGCTTATTAGGGGTATTCTGGGTATTATACTGAATTGAATCTGATGGTGAGGCTCCCGTTCTGTAGATTTGAGTAGTGTGGTGAGCTCCTTCATTGTCATTACTGCGAGGCCGATTCTGATTCGAAATGGTAATAACTGCTAGTATCCCATCCATGGGTCTATAATAAAATAATTATGAAATTACGCAATATAGCTAGATTAAAGTAAATGATCTTATCTACAAGTCATTACGTTAAGATGTGTATATTTACCACCCCTCCGCACGAGTAGGATGTGACACAAGTTCAATTTTATAAGCGAAGTTTAATAGGGTTGAATTCAGAATTTTCCTTCTCCTAGACTGGTTACCTAGTCATGGTTAAAGAGCCTATTCTGCCGTACTATTTACCTATAGTTGGAGAGAGAGTAGGTGGTAGCATACCTTTCCAAGGTTATTAGCGCTGTGTGAAATGTAAACAGTCTCGTCCAGGATTTGGACTCGGGTCGATTTGGAGCCCATTTACAACGACTCTATCCATTACACACATCACACAATGCGCCTCCATAAGATGTATATAAGGCATTGTATTAGTATATTGTATATCCTCCTTAGGAATTACCAAAGGCCTCTACTCCTCTTTGCATACGATCATTGGAATAACGAAAATTAATGTGTTATACATACATATACTTATATACATACATACACGTATACACACACACACACACACACACACACGTGCACACACACACACACACACACACACACACACACATATATATATATATATATGTATATAATACACATGCACACATACATATACATGTATATATATATGCATATATACATATAATTTTACACCCATATGGATATATACATATAAATACACATATACACAAACACATACATACCCACAGATATATATATATATAACTTAGCGAAGCGCATACAGGAAGTCAACGGCGTCTGGTAACTACCAGTTTCTCATCTGTGCGATTTTCAAACCAAGTTTGGAAATCGCATAGGTAGGTTACCAAGCCCATGGACTTCATGTCTTCGCTACGCGAACTTTGATATACAAGGCCTATCAATAAGCAATGATGAATATCCATCACTTCTTACTCATAAATATAGAATACTATATATATATATATATATATATATATATATATATATATATATATATGTGTGTGTGTGTGTGTGTGTGTGTGTGTGTGTTAAGGTAGCGTGGACATAGTCAACACGTGCTTATTGACAGTTTCTCGCCTATGCGATATTTAGATTTTGGTCTGAAGATGACTGAGGGGAGATACTGTCAGTAAGCAGGCGTTGACTCCGTGTCCCCGCTACCTTAACTTAAATAAAAAAAAGCCCTATCAATGATATTGAGCACTGTTTTCTTGTAAATATAGCACCCGTATTATCAACAAAATAATAATATAAAACACACACACACACACACACACACACGTATATATATATATATATATATATATATATATATATATATATATATATATATATATATAATTATTCCATGTTTAAGCTGGGAAGGACAGATGACGAGTAATAGAATCCGTGAACGCTTTTCTAAAACAATGCTGAAAATACATTCGTCTTGATAACAGAAAAATATGAGTTGCAATGTACGGCGAATAATTAATCTCTTTACAATTAGGTATGATAAAAACAATTAGGATGTGCATTTAATTGCATCTCTCCTAAGTGTATAATTAGGCTTTATTAAAGCGATAATTAGCATAATAGACAGGAAACATCATCGCAGTTGAATGCAGGTTGAGCAGTTGTAATTAGCCGCTTCACAAATGGCCAACTGCATTATTAAAATAATAGATTATAATTATAGATTTAATTAGACTCTTTTTTTTCGTCTATTTCTCATAGCTGGTAGATAGTTAAGCGATGGGTACTTGCCAAGTTATCTTCATGGTTCATACTGCGAAAACGAAGCCTCGTTGTGTGAGATTTCACCCAATAAAACAAAACAGGAAATATTCGATCTATATATATAGATATATATATTAATGCTTGTGTTTCTTAAAGGTACGCACGTTATCACCTTGTCAAGAATGAAACCGTCCAAATCGTCAAAGATGAAATGCAAAATGTAAATAGTGATTATCTGGTGTTACTTATCCACCGAATGCTTATTTCTTATGAGTGTCATCTCAACTAAATAAGGGACCATTCAGTTTTTATTATAAAAAAGACAGGGACGAAAAAGGATATGCTTCACAGAAAAATGTAAAAAGAAAGAAAGAAAGAGAGTATGGGAAAGATAGAGGAAGGGGGAAGCGTGCGGAAGCGATAACACTAATCTGTATCAATAAATGAAAATATGGAAAGAAAGAAAGAAAGAAAAGAGTGAGAGTTAAATCAAGATTATCATATTTTTTTAATATATTGAACTATTTCAATAGCTCCTAAGTAAATATATCAAACGTTGTAATGATCAAATTATCATACTGTGATATATCTACAGGTCCTGCTACTGCTAAATAATTCTCTCTCGTGTTACTATAGTATTATTCTAAGGCTAACAACAATAAATAAATGAATTGAAACTTAGTTAAATTGTAAAAATTTATTAAACAACAAAACAATGATTAATAATATGAATAACCTTCCTATATATGGAGTCATGTTTAAGAGAACTACGAGTGTAATGTAGAGGGAAATTAAAGTTATCTGGTATCTTCTATTTGAATCAATCCTCTCAGGGATAAATTCTAGTCGACGTGGAACTGGTCCGTAGGTTTTTGCTGAATGTGGGCGCCCAAACTATTCGTAGCGTCACGTGATTTATAAGTCCAATCGCAGAATCGCTCACTTAGTTCCATGCATAGAACTAAATGTATTTTACTGACCCAACAACAAAATATCAGAAATAAGATTTGGATTGCTGCTAGACGACCTGTTAGGTCCCCGATAATTGTTTATGATTATATTGATGCTTAGATTTAACAGTGGATTGAAGGAATCAACTTCGCATTCCGCATATTGTTTTAGAAAAAGGAAGTGACATATTTTTAATGGTATATGTATGTACCACAACGTATATCAGTAATATACATAGTGGTACATATGTGCACCAATATGTAGTCAACACTTTAAGCAGAAAAGTTAGAATTTATAAGAAGAGGTTGATGCTGCACAATTCTTGTTAACATCTTTTTTTTTTCAAACTGTTTGTATTCATTTTTTGCAGATGATTTATGGTGGTAATTTTGTATTTGTGCAATCTTTCTTTTTATAATATTGCACACAATCTCTATTAGATTGAAGTCAGATGAGTTGAATCTGAGAAGAACTACCATTACTGTGAAGAAGTACCTCAACAACTGTAGATGTAGCTTTGTTTCTTTGGTTTTTTTTAATGACATATCAACCTTCGTGGTGTATGTAATGTCAAAGCTATCCTTGTAAAAGAACAGTAGTGATACTAATTAGCCCATTGTTGTGGTGGAGACGAGGTTCATACCGTTCCCCTATGATATTAGTTCGAAAGTGAACATGATAGCGTGACTGAAGTTCAAACTCACTTACAACAATGTCGAAGTCCAGTATGTGAGATACAAGGCCATGGGTATTCTGCTGCAAGATTCAAGTTTCTTGTGTGTCACAACTTTGATTTCTATTAGAATCACGTGTTTCCACCTGAAAGATTCCCCAACTCACATCCAGCAAGTAGTGAGCATGTTCAGCATTATACCCCACTGTGAACAGTTGTTCTCCGAAATAAAACTTTCCCAAATGTAAGCTGCGTTCGCAACTCTCAAATCACCACTTGTCTGATATGCGCCACCCATCAACCTCTTTATTCAAACTTAATATTAAATCCTTTTCTAATACTTACCTGGCCTATGTACCCTGTGTCCAGTGGCTTTGTGTTATATAATATCGTGGGTAGCCTACGAATCATGTATGTAAGTGCAGAGAGATTTTGAATTGAAGTTCGTTGAAGATTCAAAATCGGAGGGGGTAAATGGAAAGTTACTGTTAGCCGTTAAAGTTATTGACAACAGTTAACCTTTCGCTGACCGGTACGCCGACTTCTGATTGGCTGAAGGAAAAGCGTGTTAAAGGGAGCCAGTCTAGTTAGTTAGAGTTCGACAGATAGTCAACGAGAGCAAACGCTAGAATCGTCACTCACAAGATGCCGGCTTTTCACCATGGTAGAAAACCCTTTTGGGCTTGGAGTTTTTATAATAAAGAATAGACGTCTAGAAAACAACAAAATATTGCTTATTTATTATACACAAGAAATGAGCACAGAGAAGGACTCATCCCAGAAGAGATGGCAGTGACAAGAACAACAAATAAGAAAAAGTAAGAGCCCATCTCCTCACCTTCACTCTACTCTCTCTCTCTCCATTTATATACCCAATTTGCAAAGGATGTATACCATTCGGCTATTGAATCGGTAAGAAGTAGGAAAACTACCCTCACACGGGCGAAGAGGTTGAATAAACACAGAACGATCACATTTTTTAATATTTCGATGTAAAAAAAATAAATAGAAAAAATGAATAAAATCGCTCTTCATTTCCAGTACTATTTTTTGTGTGTGGACAAGGCACTATTTTATTTGGCGGATGTTTGCGCTAGTCTTTTTTTTTTTTTGCTAGTTGGCAGTAATTAGACTTGTTGGGCGAAGTTATTTTACAATCGTTTTAATTACAATAATGTTAACATCAGTTGACAGATTAATGTTAACATAAAAAAGAACGGTTTATTTCTTTGAAAGAATTCTTTCATTGTCACCACAACTAAAAACGCAATTTACAGACAAAAAATAAATAAAAAGAGCAGACATCTTGACAGACAATAAATAATCGAAGAAATGTTCAATCCATAAATTCGCGTGTTTATCGTCACATATTCATTATTTTTATTTTCTGTTTGAGTAATTACCCAACCCCTCCACACAATTATCCATTTCCTAAGCGAAGTGTAACGGGTTTGAATTCAGAGTTTTCCATCTTAGACTGGTTGCCTAGCCAAGGTTAAAGAGCTCAGTCTGCCCTACACACATAGCTAAAGGTGATATAGTTGAATCCATACATTTCCCAAGGATATTGTGCTATATGAAATGCAAACATCCTCGTCCTGGATTTGAACTCTTGCCGTCGAATCCATTTCCTTCGACGATAACCATTAATTCACGTGCATCCATGATTTTCCGCATATCTAATGGGCAAGAGGAAAAAATGTTATAGTAATCATATCGACTAGCGGAACCTGTGGATATACTACATTATGATAACTTAATTATTACAACGTTTGATGATATAGTTCAAAAAGTATAATAATCATCATTTAACTTTCCCACACTCTTTCCTTCTTTACATTATGTACAACTGAAACTGATTAGCGTTATCACTTCCGCGCGCTCTCCGTCTCTCTATCTTTCCCCGAATTTCTTTCTTATTTTTCTTTCATTCTTATATTTTTTCTGTGTAGCATGTCATTTTTCTTATCTTTCTTTCTTTCTAATAAAAACGGAATAGTTCATTATTTAGCTGAAGTAACGACACTCATGAGAAATAAGAATTCGCTGGATAAGCAACACTAGATAATCAGAAGTTAGATTTTTGCATTCCGTCTTTGATGGTCTCGTTTTTAACAAGAGGTTGTTGCAAGATGATAACGGTCGTACTATTAAGGAACAAGAGTATCAATATATAGATTAAGAGTACACCGCAATGTCAAACACGAATGAGGCTTTCGTCTCGACTTTTCCATGGGAGCGTCGGTCGTGCCTGTCCGTTTCACGTAATTGCCGCCATCGAGACTCTGCAATCAATTGCTAACGAAACCAAGAAATTGCTCATTCGTCGCTACTTTTATGTTACTCTTCAAATTACAACTTAACGACGTGACAAAGCAATATTTTGTGGCCATATCTACTCCGGCTTGAATAAGAAATTGGCTCCAGTGCGCAGTTAATCCAACGAGCAGCACAGAACTAGCGTCACCATCAAAGTTAATGGTGTAGAACGATGCTGGATTTGCAGATGCTGTGTTCTCTTAGAGATAGCGTCTTAGTCTTTAAAATATCCAAATTCCATAGTTTCGGAACTCTGTGACCAAACATTGGAATATTTAGCAAAATAAAAATAAATATATTCAGGTTGTAAAAATAACTCCCTATTAAAAAATCTTATAATCCATTTCTGAATCATGTTTTTTTTATTTAAAAAAAAATATTATGAGAATAATACACATAACATGGAGTTTTATTCAAAATTCTAGACGGCTACCAGCATTCGCCTCCAGCCTCTCAAGCCGCTGGGGAATCGCATCAACTGATCTTGGAACTCTTGTGGAATGGCAATGATAGATTCTCGTATTCGCCCTTTAAGTTCTTCTAAAATCATTGGTTTCGTAGAGTAGACTTGCTCATTACACCCATCCAAAAAAAGTCGCAGTGTGTTAAATCAGGGCTTCTGGCCGACCACTCACACGGACTATTTCTATACACTGGAAAGAAAGAAAGAAAGAAAGAAAGAAAGAAAGAAGAAAGAAAGCATTTCTTTAATAAAAGAATATCACAGGACAATGGTGATTCATCCATTTATGGACAACAATAACAAAAAGTGAATGAGCACCATTATGGAACACACATTAAAGAATTCGCATATGGATAAATACTGTTTACGAATAATTATCTTAAACTTTAATAGAAGATACATTATATCCTTTATTTTAAACTATCAAAATTTTAAAAAAACGACCCCCACCCACCCCGGGCTATGTAAAAATGAATTCTTGAAAAATATTGCCTGAGGGTGTGGGATTTAAGAATTCATTGTCAGAGAGTTTGTACCCTAAGTATGTAAGATAAACAAATTCATTAAAGGAGTAAAAAATAAAACAATTTAAAATGGAAACTTTGTTCTGATAACTTAAATATATATTAAAATAAAACAAACTATATATAAATATATGATACCGGGCATATATTTATTAAAACTTGTTTAAAAAAAACAATGAAGATCGTCTAATGTTGCATGCTCAAATTTTGAGTGTATTTCTTCTATGTTATGAGGATTTCGTATCATGTGACGTAAGCAGCGACGTAGTTTTTGTTACAGACAAAAAAAGAGCGAATCTCCATTATTAATAAGAAGATAATAACCATCTTACAACCCGTGTGTCATATGGATACGTACTGCTAGTATATACAACGGGAAACTTAGGTATTGAATGATAGTCATTTTATATTCTTCGGAACGACTTTATGAATGACACTATCTAATTGAAATAACACATTTTTATATTCCAGTTCATCTGCACCAGTACGTATATATATATATATATATATATATATATATATATATATATATATATGCGCATCTAAAGATGAATAATTGTATCCTCAAGTCGAGTAACACAGTTTTCGGTGTGGGTGAAAAATAGAAGCTATCAACTCAGGTAGAAAAGAATTCAAGAGATTAGATCGACCATCTGAATATATGAAGACTCGTATAAACGCTTGTTAAGAATTAGTCAGAAGAGCGCCGGCAAGGAAATTGTCTGCGTAAAAACCGCCGAAAATATTTTCATTATTATAATCAGTAATTAGATAAATGGCAACGTATAAATAAAAGAAAAATACCACTTGGCAGTCTCCAAGATTAGAATTCGTTGCAAGATTGCGATAAATAAAATTAGCATTCAATGAAGAGGTGATCCTAATCTGAAGCCGACGTCGTTTCTCCTTTCCTTAAACTGGGAAGCAACTCGTCGTTCAGCTGTCGTGAAGCTGTTATTCTAAAACAGATAATCTACTGCCAGACAATTGCCGGTGATATCATCACTTTCGCTGAAGAATTAAAACTAGGACTTACCTTTTTTTATTTACTTTTCTGTCACTTCGTTTGTGGAACAATGAAGTTGGAAATTTACTGACAATTTCTATATACAGGGTGATTAAAAAATGTTAACACCGTCATTGGAGTAGGGTTTAGCTTTAGGGCCGGTTTAGCTCAGTCAGTAGAATGTTTGCCTGGGAACCATAAGATTTCCTAGTTCGATAGCGGCTCTCGCTAACTCAGCGTATGAGATGCACAGATATCTTTGCGGTAAAGTGAGGAGCTGATTGTAGGAGTGGCACTCCACTTTGTACGCCAAAACAATCTTCTTGGTCTAGCGCTATTGAAAAGGGGATAGACTCCCTCGATGTCTGGCCACCACCCTGACGACTTTACTTACATGACGCGTCGCCTGCGCAGTATATTAAATGTCAAATATAGCTGCATGTTTCCAACGGAACCTTCCTGGAGAGAACTGGACGCCTAGGCATGTACGACATACTTGTCCAGCGCAACCTGAGATGGGCTGGCCACTTGAACAGACTTGGGGATGACAAACTGCAAAATCAGATTCTGTACACTCAACTGAGAGAGGGATCACGTATAATCGGTAACCCAAAGCTCAGGTACAAAAACAATATAAAGAGACACCTGGAAGGCTTGAACATCCCCATAATCATTTGGCAAAACACAACCAGAAATAGAATCAAATGGAGAAAACAGGTTCGGATGGTATGATCATCGGATACGATGGACAGCTAGTAGTAGAAGCGGCTACCCAGCGACGCCTGGCTAGAGAAAGGGGAACCTGGTGTATTGAATTGTTTACTTTTGAGATTTACAAATGCTGAACACATAACATTTCTATGTATATTTTAATTTTTAAATAACTTCGATTATAAATCAAATTTCCATAATTTTTGCAGAAAAAGCAGGAACTGGTTATATTTAATGTGTATATATATTTACTTTGTCATTGTTTTCTTTTCGTAGTTTCATCCTGACATACATACATACATGCACACCAACTGCCCTTTGTATATGTATAAATGTATTTAGCCAATCCCTCAACATGAGCAGGATGAAAAACAAGGATGCAACAATCGAAGTTTAACTGGTTAGACCGGTTGCCATTCCAAGGTAAAAGACCCACTCAGCCCTACTCTTTAAAAAATGCTGGAGCGATAATGAGTGGAATCATAAGGGTATTAATGCTATGTGAAATGAAAACAAGGATCGACCAGAATTTAAATTCGAGTCACCGTGTCGATTTCCTACAACGATAACTGTTAGATTACGAGTACTTTTTTATCATCTCAAACATTCTCCTAATATTCACCATCCCTGTCAACGCTTTATTAGAATCTCCCAACTTTTTCAATCGTTTCTATCATTGTGAATTCAGCATCTCTTTTAAAACGCTATCCGTTTGAGCGGAAGTGTTGTTCTACAGGTAGTAATTTGCTGTGATCCATTAATTTGATTTTTTGTCAATAATTATTTAAAAGAAAATAGTAATTTGGAATTTTTGACTTATTGTTTTTAGCAGCATGTGCAGTCCAGTAAATAAATTTGTCCTTCTGAAAGTTGATTCGTGGTAAATTTAAAAAATCATTTATCATTAATTAAATTAAAAAATATATATCATTCATTAGCTTCACAACTAAAAAGTTGTGAATCTAATGAATGATATATATATATATATATATATATATGATATATATATATATATAATATACCAAACATGTTGGTAAACTCTTGCAGTAAGAAAAAAAACAGCAAATAGTTTGATTGTAAAAATATATTACCAAACTTCACCTGGGGAAAAAACTGAAAAAAAGAAAAAACAAGATAGTCGTACCAACCGAAAATAATCGGTTAATACTATAATACTTGTCCAAAATATATATATATATATATATATATATATAATGAACTAAATTTATACACATTCCCACCTCTGTCTGTCTGTCTCTGTCTGTCTGTCTGTCTCTGTCTCTGTCTCTCTCTCTCTCTCTCGATGATTGGTAATATATAGTTGTTTTTTTTTAAAATAATTTATTAGATTTTGCTTTCTTGAATTTTCCTTTAAAAGTTTTTCGGGACATTTTTGTCGCCATCAAATATCGATTGGATGCCTTAAGCAATGACAGTCAACCATAAAGTCTAAATAGAATGAAATAGAGAAGACTCAAACTGAACAACAAAAAATAAGAGTCCAAGTGACAGGATTAACTTGCAACAATGAATGAATCGTTGCTTTGATCTTGTGCGCATACAAAACAGCCAAGCACTGAATAAAATTATGAAAGATGCAATAACATGATTCTCTACGGCATTAATACTTTTCAGTGTATTTCATTCCATTGTATTCAAGGTAAATTCCAGCAACATTAAATCCGAAAGTAATTTCGATTCGATTATTATCGAACCTTATTTGAATATAAAGAGAAATGCCTTATATAGATAACAAAATGGCATATTTTTTTCTCTTTCTCCATTCAACGGCGGCTGACAAACCGGATCTCTCTTTCTCTTTCTGCTGGGTTAATTAAGGCAAATATATTTACGCTGACAGACGTTCATATGTAACAGTGAGATTAAAAGAAGACTATCACACTTAGAAGGAAGATGAAATTGTAGAATCACGTAACCCTTTCACAACAGCGGATGATGATAGTCGAATTGATACCGTCGTGCCTTGTGCAGATATAGCTGAATTTCATCGTATGTTGTCTTTGCCGGTCCGTGTTTTTTCCCCGCTGGGCTCTTTAGCCTTGGTTAGGGAACCAGTTTAGGGGTAGGAAAACTCTAAATTCGAAATATCTACACTCCGCTTAAGAATTTACCTTGTGTCACATCCTGTCTATGGCAGGGTTAGGTAAATACATAATCTAAGAGATATGTGACAACGTTTGGGCGGTAGAGGTTAAATTGTGACCTGTCCAAACCTTCTTCGGCCCTTAAACAGCACCTCTGCAGAAGGGTAATGTCTCCCTAATGAGGCCCCATGATGCTTAAGGATGGAACTCTGATAGCTGAGCTGTCCATGACATGCAACACACCCCTAAAGCCCTTACTTAGGCTAGACGGGTGGTCGGAAAAGCCCCTCCGATCAATCGGTCACGTCAAGCCCTAGTAACTATATGATTGTCCCAAGCCTATTGCCCTTATGGTAATCCTCAGCCTTTTTATCATATATGTGCCTGAAGGCGGTGGCACAGGGTCTTACTGTCCTGGGTATAACGTTAAACTCTATCTGATGGTGCAGTTCCAATCCAGGAGCTCTGGGGAATGTGGAGTACCCCTTCATCCCATTAATCCCAGATCTACTTTGATCTGGAGTGGTAGTATCTATTAAGGTCCCATCTATGAGTCAAATAGAAAAATGAATTGAGAAATGTGTTTAAAAAATTGAGTTTAAAAATTGAGTACCCATCAAGATTGAATAAAATATAAAGTTTTCGGCATAAAATAAGTCAACAAGGGTTGACATGTCGTAAAATCCAACCAACCAAACAAACCTTCTAGTAAACAAATTCTCAACAAGTTTATCAAAAACTTAGTTACAGCTGACGAACATAGTAACCTTTTGCTCGTACAGAGAATACAAAAAAAAAGTATAAACAAAACACACAGAAAATTTACTTTTTATTCTTTTACAAAAGTTTATAAGATTTTCATCGGTCACCCTGTTGGTTGGCTTAGAATATAAAGACCGTATTCCTTGTAGAGGAGTAAGACTCCCCCTCCCCACCGAAAAAGGAGAAATCCTAAACTGAATCCGGTAGTTAGGCTCCAGTTCTGGAGATTTTGGAGGTGTGGTAACCCGTTCATTGCCATTACTCCTCTGTTTATCGTAACTCGGTGAGTTTTATCTGTTAGGGTCCCATCTATAGGACAAATAGATGTTTAAAAATTATCAGTATTGAGTAGGAATACTTGCAACGATGTAACCGTGTGTATGTAAATGGTTATCATTAAATAAATGTCAGATAGGAATAATTGAAATTATTTAAGAAGTAACAAACAAAAGGCAGCTGTAGGACCACTTACCTCCAATCAGACAAGCCATTCAAGTCAGAATAACAAGAATTTCTGGGAAGTAAGGATGAAATCATACGTGACATTATCCTGTGGACATCTACACATGGCACACCAGTGTTGGTCGACCAGCAAAAAATACATTGATCAGTTCTGTGCGGATACTGGACACCGTGGGGAAGTCTTGCCAGGAGCGATGGCCGATAGGGTCGGGTGGCGAGAAGAATTCAGAGTAATTTGTACAGTCAGCACGGCTTGATCCTGATAATGAATTATATACCCTAATCATTTGCATTAGGAATATTTACTTAAAGCTATTATTGTTTACTGATGATTATCATTAGTTCATATAATTACTTACAAATTATTGTTGTTAGATAGAAATACTTGAAACCATACATCTGTGAAAACAAATGAATACTAAATAGTAATATTTATTTGCAATCATATAATTGTGTATAAACTATTAGTATTAGATAAAAATACTTGATATGATACAAGTAAACTTTACCTCAGTCGGTAGAGCATCCATCTGGGAATCGCAAGGTTCCGGGTTCGATACCGGTCCTCACCAACCCAGCGCATGATTTGCACAGCTTGGGAAATCTTATCTGTGTAGTAAAGCATTTTGAAACTGACGGTAGGTGCAGCATCCCACCTCAGCAAAACCAATCTCCCTGGCTTAGCTCACTTGCTATTCTGCTGATACTGACAATAGGCCAATATTAGAAAAGAAATTTGGAATTCAATAATCCACCATGTTTTTAATGAACAAAGGAAACAACAAAAGCAATGGTCAATATATATATATATATATATATATATATATATATATAATATATATATATATATATATAACCCCTCCGCACAAGCAGAATGCGACACAAGGTCAATTTCTTAGGTGGAGTTTAATAGGTTTGAGTTTTCCTTCTAGACTGTTTGTCCATACCAATATTGAAGAGCACAGACTGCCCTACTATTTACATATAGCTGGAGGGAGATAAGTTGGATTCATACCTTTCCCAAGGGTATTAGCGTTATGTGAAATATAAACAGCATTACTCCCTCTGCAGAGGTGCAGTCGGCGTATTCTACTGTCCCAGGCAATAGGGCGGTTTATTCATAGTAATGATATATCAACAACCCATATCAGTTATAAAAAGTACTACTCATAAATGTTATGTGAGTTTTACAACACCTCTATGAAAGATTAGGGTTTCACTTCAGCCATTTCCGATAAAGTTGAATATATTATAAAGTGGAAGTGAAGGGAAGCGAAAAGCTTCACCTTGCCAGAGAACTGACAGGGTTATGGAACAAGAAATTGAAATATATGAGGACTTTGGGACGGCCCCCAAGAACCCGGAAAATAGACTGGGGGAACTGAAAATCAGAGGAAGAATCGAGACCACACGGACCATCCAACTGTTAAAATCGGCTAGGGTACTTACAAGAGTTCTGGTGAGACTTGCTGTCACTGAGAGTTCAGTGAAAAACTACCAGTTAGAACTGGCGTGTAAAAAAAACACAAGGACAAAAATAATAAAAAATATTGCAAGATTTTTACCGGAAGAACTCATTTATTTTCATTCTCTTCTTTTTCCGCTCTAAGCACCAATCTACGTACCAAACAAGATCCTTGGTAAATCCAAGAAGTAATTGGCCAAAATTAATGAAGGCTTAAGGGATTCTTCTCGTTTTCTGACGTTGGGCGACGGGCGTCAAAGTTTCCTCTGTATTGGTGATAAATTGTAGATGGGAAATAGCAGACAACGTGGGATCGAGGTGTATTAAGCCAGGATTAGTATGTATATGCACACTCAGTTACTGTTTAAAATTCCTTATTTGCCTCCTTGGCACTCAGGAATACAAAGCAATCAATGTAGAACGTTAGGTTTTGTTCGTTTTTTGTTTTGTTTTATTTTTATTTTCGTTAAAAAAAGAGAAATAATTGCAGTAAATATATTGTGTATCAGGATTTTCTTTCTAAAACAAGAGTTAAATGTATACTCTTTCATTTAATAAACTCTCAGTAATTATAATGCAGGACTGCAAATTTGAGGTTCAATTTTAAAAACACGCGTTTCAAAGATGGACACATTCTTAATTTATCACATGTTAAATTTGGTTATTTGGTTGATTTGTTTTACAGTTTTTACAGTATATCAACCCTTTTCAAGTCATTCGTTTTGCAAAGGCCTGTTTAGCTCAGTCGGTAGAGTGTCCGGCTGGGAACTTCAAGCTTTCCTGAATCGATACCGGCCGTCGCCAACAGCGCATGAGTAGCACAGGGATCTGTAAAGTGAGGAGCTGATAATTAGTGTGGCGCTCGCCTCAGACGCTAAAAAGCAATCTTGGTCTAGCGTTAGTGAAAAGGAGATATACTCCCTCACTGTCCGGCTTATTCCGACCTTAGGCCACGCTGACGACTTTACTTTTTTAAAATGCTAAATTAAGTCAATTTGATAAACAAAGGTCTCAGGTTACTTAAAGTTCCTTTGGCTTCAGTGGTCACCAGAACAATGTCTAAGTGCCGGATCTTCTCATGTATTAGTCCAATGGTGAAATTTGAGGTTCAATTTTAAATTTGGTGACAGTGATAATATAGTAAGTTTGAAATTCAAAAAATAATATGATGGATTGATACCAATCGTTTGCTTAAAATGATTTTAGGATTTTGAAACCGTTCGATGTACATTTATAACTGATTATCATATTGTTTAGTTAAGACTAGAAATCTGGAAAAATGTTCAAATTAATAAATATTTTCTGTGTTCATCATTTAATTCTTTATTTTAATTCTGTATAAACCTTGTTCATATTTTTCACAATATAAACATAGTCTTAGCGAATGTTTCTTCTCGATTTCAGGACAAATACCAACGACGTAAATGCATTGTATATCGTTTCTGATTGGCTAATTATTACCGGAAATCTATGCCGCTAATGTTGGGAAAGTTCATAAATATGAGTGGAAATTTGACATACATCTTATACCTAGGTAGACTACAATATGGTAGATATGGTAATATCCTTGATAGTAAAAAGAATTGAAACCGTTTAGTGTAAACTTATTTTATTTTTGTCCCTTAGCCTCGCTGTGATGCCCAGCGTAGATTATTGATTGATTGATTTTAATTGCATGTTACCCTGTCTAGGGTTCTTTCGTCTAGAGGTTAGAGAATCGTATTCCTTCTACGTTCGTATGTACTTTTTTGTCTATTAGTGTCTTAAGATGTTTTTTTTCACACGATCCTATTGAATACGGATTATGCTATTATGTCTCCAAAAACATTCTTAATACAAATGATTTGCACATGGCTATATGATATCAAGTATTCCTATCTAATACAATTACGTATCTTTGGTCCATAGATGGGACCCTAACAGGTACTACCACTACGAGTTAGAGTGAACCTGGGAGTAACAGCAATAAAAGGTACTTTAGAGTACCAAGATCTCCAGAATTGGAGCCTCACCAGCAATTTAGTGTCATAGCAAGGACACCCCTTTTGGGGGAGTGGAGATCTTGCCTCTCTGCAGGGGATAAAGTCAGCGTATATTAAGCCCCTCCGGTAGGGCTGTCGGCGTAAATGTGTACTTCAGTTAGTAGAGGTTGCGGCAGAAATTAAACTGTCCCTTTTTTCCGTTTGCATTATGGCTTGGACCGGCCATGTTTTAAGGGCTGACTAAAAGACCACACAACAGATGTTCTCTCTCTCTCTCTCTCTCTCTCTCTCTCTCTCTCTCTCTCTCACACACACACACACACACACACACACACACACACATTGTTGGTAAATCCTTGCAGTGAGAAAAAGCCCAGTAAATAGTTTGATTGTAAAAACATGCTACCAAACATCACCTGGAGAGAAAAAAAAATTTGGAAAAAAAAAAAGACCAAGATAATCGTACCAACCAAAAATAATCTATTGGTACAATATTTGGCCAAAAGAAAATAACAATTTATATATATATATATATATATATATATATATATATATATATATATTCATACAAAACCGCCAGGACACTAAAGCTAATAAGTAAAAAGTGCTCAATATCTAAGTAGAGCAAATAATAAAGATAAAATACAGCAAATACAGTCTTTCATTTTTAAGGAAAGTGGTCTTTATATATATATATATATATATATATATATATATATATATATATATATATATGATGAAGGTCATTACATGCTAAGTTCAGTTGTAATGTTATAGGTTAACCGAAGTGAGAGCTCAATGTGACTCGTACCAGTATGTGGACGGACAGAGCAATATTGGGAATAGATGAAGGAAAATCTTTAAATTTCTTCGTCGTAATAATCTATTTCAAAAAACATTAGACATCATCAAAAACATGGTTGATATCACACACACACACACACACACACACACACACACACACACACACACACATATATATATATATATATATATATATATATATATATGTATATAACACTTTGTATACTACATTTTTTTTCTTACTTATTTCTTATTTTCTGCCACTCCGTGAGAAGCAGACACATTTTAATATTGTCATCATCGTCAGTCTTCTTTCTCTACGTACAATCGTCTCAGACACATTGGTCTCTTTTACCAGTTCCTCCTACCCGCACACTTGGTACATTATGTTTCGCGCTAGAAGACCTGCGAGCGTTTCTTCACACGTTCAAATGTGCGAGGCCGAGCGCGAAAAAAGCAAATACAGTCTCTCATTTTTAAGGAAAGTGGTTTTTCTATCCCCGCAGGGGGCTAGCCGAAGAAAAAGCGACTTGCTTGTGTCTATCCGTCTTTCCTCTCTCCGGTGAACCGGGCCACGAACGACGAACAAGCGAGATTTTATAGAGGTCAATGAGCATACACACCGGGTTATTTGAAAAGCAGAAAATATTCGGTTGTCTTCGCCAACATGGCGAGTAACGCACCGTTGGTTAGACCCTCTTTCTGCGGTCAAAGGTGAACGAAGCACTGGCAATAAAGAGTTCAGTCCCGATATTTGTCTCTACGGACGTCTCCGCCGAGACGGAATTAGCACACATCTGTGTGTGCCGTCGGCTGTCGGTAAATATTAACTGTCAGGTCTTTCAGGGTCCCGGGGTTTGGGGTGGTAGATGGAAGAATTCTGTGGCCTCTACGTTTGCGAAAAATCAAGAAGAGCCATTAGTATAAGGAACCCGGGCAATTGAAAAGTCTCTTGCAAGACTTGCAATGAATAATGCAATCCGGTTATTCATTAGGCATAGCCCACGTGACCGATACAAAATTCGCCAGTTTATGAGAAGTCTGCAAATCAGAAGGTTGCACTGGCAACCAGGGAGCGGAAAGGGACAAGTTAGGCAAACATAGACCCCTACCCCCCAGTGTAAATATTGCCCACTACCCTCGTCTGACGAATTTTTTTCTTCTTCTCCAGTTTTCTAATATCATCAACACGGAGATTAATAGAAGCCCACATACCTTTCCTTCGCTCATTACTCAAAACTGGATTATCGCTTAGAAAGAGAGGCAGTTAAGTATAAAGATAGGCTAATATAGCTATATATAGCTTTCTTTGCATATATATATATATATATATATATATATATATATATATATATACGTCAAACAATTTCTATTTATTTTCGTCTTTTTGTTTCTATGGCAATTCACAGACACCTACACGCTTATGAGCATACCAAGTTATTTCTCTCTCTTTTTTTCTCTGTGTGTCTATCTCGCTATCACAGACACACACACACACACACACACACACACATATATATATATATATATATATATATATATATATATATATATATATATATACTATCCCCCCTCTTCTCTATTATCTATCTATCTATCTCTATCTCTTTGTCTTTCTCTTGATTTATTGTTCAGGATTTCTTCCCATTTAAAAAAATACTGTATATATTATTTGTAATTGTATTGATGGGTGTTATTGTCTTTCTCCATCACCCTCCCTCTCTCTCTCTCTCTCTCTCTCTCTCTCTATCTCTCTATCTATCTATCTATCTATCTATCTATCTGAATTCTTCTTCTTTTCTTTTTCATCTTTACTTACATAATTGTATGTAACTAGCAGGATATACCAAAGTATGATAATGTAATTATTACAACGTTTGATATGTTTACTTAAGAGCTATTGAGAATAGTTCAATATTATCTTGATTTAAGTCTCTCATTCTTTTTTTTCCTTTTATCTTTTCATTATGTTTGATTTAGATAGTTTATCATTCTTGCTTCCGAGCGCTCACCCCCTTTCTCTATCTTTCCCCGACTCTCTTTCTTTCTTTTTTCTTTACTATTATAATTTATCTGTGAAATAAAACACGAATTGTCCATTATTTAGCTGGGTTACGACACTCATAAGTCAAAAAATTATGCGGATAAGCAAAATCAGATAATCAGGTTTTACATTTTTTCATTTCATCTTGGACGATTTGGACGGTCTCATTTTTAACCAGAGGGTATTGCAAGATGATAACGGTCGTACTTTTAAGGAGCAAGTGTATTAATATATAGATTGTATAGATGTGTGTTCTTTCTACCTTTCTCTTTCTATCTGTCTCTCTTTTATCTGTCTCTGTCTTTGTATTTCTCTCTGTTTCTCTCTGGATTTCTTTTTCTAGATTTCTTTTAATTTCTTTTAATTCTTTAAATCTTTCCCTATATAATTCTATGCAATTGTATGGAAGTGTTATCATTTTTCTGAATATGGATGCACACACACATATGCGAGCACGCATTCCAATTATTTCCAATTCCTACGGTCTTTTTTCCAATCCTTTTGGGACCATTACAATTATTATCATATTTATCCTCATGTTCCACGGCTTTTTCAGTTCTCTGACAAGGTCCAAGTATGTCTATTTTCGTTTTCTTTCATTTCTCACCTTGTGATCCGCTGGAAAGCAAAAAACGATCGGTCTTTATCTCAAAGTCCCAGATAATTTTATGAGTCTCATTTTCTAAGAAGGATTCCGGTTTGAGCATATACCATTTCATAGCAAGGTAAAAATTTGATTTCTTGCACAATCCTCTGTAGATCCCCGTTCGCACCCGTCGTGCTTCGTCCTTGTTTTAATTTTCCTGCATTCGCTTATAATATTCATCAACCGTTTAGTCTTTGTCTCCACACATTATACACTTACTATTCCGCTGCATCTTATCTATTTTCTCTCTCATATAGTTTGTTCTTATGCTATTGCTTTCTTCTGCAATTATGAAAAATTCAATTTCTCTCTTGAGGTTTCCCTTTTCTAGCCATGTCTAGTTCTTCATGTGTACAATCTCTCCAGTTGTTCTTGGTTTCTTTCCATTTCTGTTTTTGTAGTTTTTCTGTTTGTCCATATGTTGCAATTATTGTTACTGGCTGCCATAATTAGTCTTTCTTTGTTCTTCATAGTGTATCTTTCGAGTTCTTGTATTTCGCGTCTACGCAATCCTCAATGTTGGCGATACCTTTCCCCTGTCTTTTCTTCACACATATAGTAAGCGAGTTCGAATTTAAGTCTCACTATGACATCAAAATTATGAGCCCCCCCCCCATTCCCCAGTTATGGATTAAATAGAACCACTACTGCTCTTCTACAAGAATGGCTTTGGCAATAAATAATTCACAATGGTCGATATGCCATTAAACAAAGAAACGAGACCAAACATCTTCTGACATATCAGTTTTTATTTCAAGTTTAATATAAGATGTTATATTTGGTGACTGTATTGATTGATCGACTGATTATAACGGCATGGCAAACGGTTTAGGTTTATTCTATGCCAAGAGTTACGAAATCATGTTTATTGTACGTTTATTTTACATTCATAATTGTGTTTTTTAAATTTATCTCTTGTTGTACACGGTCATATCAAATACGAATAATTTTAAACAGATCTGTTTTAACTATAGATGGGACCCTAAGAGGTACTAAAACTTCGGGTCAGAGTGGATCTGGGAGACAATGAAGAGGTACTCCATAACCACAAGGGCCTCAGAATGGAATCCTCACCATCAAATTCAGTTTGTGTCATAATCAGGACATACTTCTTTTTGATTGGGGGTTACCCCTTTACAGGGCATATGGTCAGCATATTGTAAATCTCCTCTCCCCGACAACAAGGCGATTGGTGACTGTAATCAGTCTCTCTTTACTATGTTAATTCATATATTGTGCAATCTGAGTCTATCCCATTTTCGCTAGCGCTAGACCATGGAGATCTGTTTTTGCTGAGGTGGAGCACGTCAGCTCCCTGATGTTTTTACCGCACATATTACCCAATGTGTGTTACTCATGCGCTGAGATGGCGAAGACCGCTATTGAATCCAGAACCTTGCGATTCCTACGCAAATGGTCTATCAACTGAGGTAGTTTGTCCTTTTATATAATTCATATATAACGAGAAATAGACACGGCGAGACGAGTTCAAATGCTGGACAAGGCTGTTAACTTTTCACATAGCGCTAATACCCTTGCGAAAGGCAGGAATCAAATTATTCCCCTCCAGCTATGGGTAAATAGTAGGGCAGACTGGGTTCTTTATCTTAGTTAAGCAGCTAGTCTAGGGAAAGGAAAGGGAAAACTCTGAATTTAGACCTGTTAAACTCCACTTAAAAATTGACCTTGTGTCACATCCTCCTCGTGTGGAGGAGTTGGTAAATATGTATGTAAAGGGATTTAATTGAATAAGGTGATTCAGAAAATCGCATTGGAGTTTAAAGTTAGCTTGCCCTAACAGGTGCCGCCAGATGTATGTGAGAGAGAGAGAGAGAAAGAGAGAGAGAGAGAAGAGAGAAAGAAAGAGATAGGAGGGAGAGAGAGAAAGAGAGAGAGGAGGAAGAAAGAAAGAAAGAGAGAGGGATATATATATATATATATATAGAGAGAGAGAGAGAGAGAGAGAGAGAGAGAGAGAGAGAGAGAGAGAGTTTATATCTTTAAGTGTTTAAGTATGTACATGAGTTCTATGTTCGGCTAACATACGTATTTTCAGGAATGGTGGTTTCACCGTGAACTTTTCCCCGTTCCACCGTTGATATATATATATATATATATATATATATATATATATATATAGAGAGAGAGAGAGAGAGAGAGAGAGAGAGAGAGAGAGAGAGAGAGAGACAGAGAGAAAGACAGATAGAATGTGTATATTAGTTAGCTATACTAATACATGTTCTGCTGAGCTACATATTTTCAAGGAACAGGTTGGGGGCATTTATGCGTAAACATATTCATAATGCAAACCTTATAAGTAACCGTTTTTTCATTGGCGGGTCTATCATAACTTGATTTATTTTGAGGACTTTCTGTTTCATATTCTGCCACTAAGCAAACCTGAAAAGTACCATTTGACGGAACCCATAGGTTCTAGTTAGACGGTAGGCCCTCGGTTTATGCACCAGCAAGACATATTTATTTTTCATGCAGCATTAATATTTTTCTCTGCTCGTAAATGTTTAGATGAGCCTCGCCAAAATGGTAATGTACTTGTCTGTAGAAGCCATCAACATAGAAAAACATGGTATTCCATAATTTCTTGGAAGGGCATTTTTGTTTCCTTCTTTCTTTTCTTTCCTTTTCTTTTCTTTTCTTTTCTTTCATTTTTTCTTCTTCTCACGTTCCTTTACTTCATCCATTTTTATTGTCTTTTTTTTCTTACATTTTTCTGTAAGGTCCCACTAAAATAAATGAGCTACTTTTTCAGGGGAGGTAATCTCATTTGCCTCCGTTACACCAATTAAACGAAAGCTGGGGAGTGCAAATAATGAGTTTGGTTTAAATGTACTCGTAGAGAAACACACACACACACACCACATACACACACATACACGCATACACACGTATGCACACAGATACGGTAAATAAACAAATATGAATTTGTATCAACTTACCTGTAACCTGCAATACTAATTATACGGTTTAACTGTTACGCCACCCACTTTCTTTGCTAGCATCATATATTTATTTCCATAGACCTATATATATATATTATATATATATATATATATATATATATATATATATATATATATGGGGTGTATGTGTATGTGGGTTTGTAACAACTAGTATTCTATCTATGAGTATATATCTATATATAGTGAAAGACAGAAACAGAGAGAGAGAGAAACAGAGAGAGAGATGGGGGAGAAAGAGAGAGAGAGAGGGGGGGAGGAGCGAGAGATGAGGATGATGATGATGATGATGAGGATGATGATGATGATGATGATGGCAATTGTCACCAGTACAGTGTATGTATGTATATATATAAATATATCTATGGCTTTATATATGTATGTATGTATGTATATATAAAATATATCTATGGGCTTTATATTTATGTATATATATATGTATATATATATATATATATATATATATATATATTATATATATATGGCCTTATATATGTATATATATGTATAATATATATGGTGTATAGGCTATATATATATATATATATATATATATATGTATATATATATATAAAAACCTATATGTATATTTATATATGCATACAAATATACATATATATATATATATATATATATATATATATATATATATATATGCAGTGTGAGGGAAGAGAATTTGGGTGTCCATCAACCCGTCTGTTTTTATGTTTGCTAGATGCTCAGTAATTTAACCTAAGGCTTCCCCAATTTATGAAAATTCTTTCCACTCTACTTTTTGTCGTCTTCCTTCTCTACTTGGGCCTTTTCATCAATTATTGTGACCCTTTC
The DNA here is from genome assembly GCA_023376005.1 of Doryteuthis pealeii. NCBI lineage: Eukaryota > Metazoa > Mollusca > Cephalopoda > Myopsida > Loliginidae > Doryteuthis > Doryteuthis pealeii. Next base: position 45,094,181 of record CM042143.1, on the reverse strand, counting down.
CTTTTTATTATTTTTCCTGTAACCCCTTACCAATGAATAATTACTTCCTATAAGACCGCCCACTCACACTGTGAGGGACCCTACACCGTGATTTAATTGCTATTCCGTCCCATTGCACCTTTTTCCAGATTTGGGCCTACACTATTTTCATCAAACACACATTCGGGACCGACTATTACAAAGACAGATTTTCAAACACTCCGAAAAAAATGTCAGTAAAATTCTAAAACTTCGACAACCATTTAAATTTCTATATCTTTCGCAATAGGTTTTTAAAATCTTAACTTTCTCATTAATTTCCAAATCTGAAGAGGCTCTGAGTTTAGCGGCCCTATCGGCTGGGCCTGTAAAATACTCCGACTGCCCCACTGTTTGATGTCTGCACTGGTTGCGATCCATAATGACTGAGGATAAGATAGTGGTGACTGAGAGGTTTGTGACGCTGGTACTAAGTTGTTTCATAACATGCCACACACCACTTAAACCTTTTTTGGGTCGAGACGCGAGGTCGAAAAGACTCCAATGAATCAGTCGGCTGGTCATGTCAAGCGCTAGCACCTATATGATTGTCACGACTGTATTCTTGAATTTCCTTTAAAGCAAACACCCACGTCTTTTTATCATGTGGGGGATAAAAAGGCCGTAGCTGAGTCACAACCATCAGAATTTATGAAAACAATTGAAGTTAATAAAAATTATCTATACCAATTCATAACTACATTTTATTTTATCTATTATTGTTGGTTATTCAAACTTTTTAAATTGATTTTTTTAAACACATCTTTTTTAAAACATTTTTATCAATTGAACTCATAGATGTGACTATAACAAACAAACACACACACACACACACACACACACACACACACACACACACACACATATATATATATATATATATAATGACGTAAGGAGTCAGTAAATGCCTACTTAGGTTTCACTTAACGGCTCATCAGATGATTAATTAATTCATCAGAATTATCCTGATGAGCCGTTGGGTGAAATCTAGGTATGTATGTCCTTATAATTTTGGTCTACTTTAGTGTATTGAGAACTATTTACATATTTAACTTAGGCAACTCTTTCAGCATTTTTTTCTTTTGACCATTCATCACGATACCGACAATTATTTCTAGAGAGTACAGGTGCTCTGGCCTTTTCTCTTTTAAATAAATTCTTTCCCAGACATCAGCTTGTACATTTCTTTATTTACAAACTTTTTTGAAAATAAAGTTAGTAGTCTGATGAAACTCATACCTGTGTAACTTTATTGAAAATATAGTTAACATTACGCCGTTGGAAGAAAGGTCCAACTTAGAATCATCCTAATACCAACTTACCTGGTCACACATCTATGGATATATATATATATATATATATATATATATATATATATATATATAAAATGAGGATCCATGCGTAGTTCAACCGTAGTGATATAGGTTAAATGTCGTGAGAGCTCGATATGCCTCGTACCAGTAAGTCGAAGGACAGAGCAATATATAGAGTAATATATGTTTTTGTGAAGTTGAAATAAAGTATTACGATGAAGCAAATTTAAGGTTTTCCTTGTTTTATTCATTATATATATATATATATATATATATATATATATATATATATATATATATGCCGAGAAATGTAGACAAACTCGAAATGTAACAAACGATGAATATTCATTCTGGTGATAATGTCGACGCTATAACGTTTCTGTTTTCATGACCTTTTTTTCAGGACGTGAGGTGGATTCAATTCCTTTTCTCCGGAACAAGACCTCATCTCACGTTCCGAAGAAGATCATGAAAACCGAAACGTTATAACGTCGACATTATCACCAAGAATAAATATTCCTTCTTTGCTTCATCGCGTGTTTGTCTACATTTCTCCACATACTATAGGATTGATTTCCTCACTTTACTCCCATAATATATATTATATATATATATATATATAATATATATAATATAAAGTAAGTAAAGTCAACGGGGCGGCCTAAAGTCCGTATCAGCCAGTCAACGAGGGAGTCTACCCCCTTTTCAATAGCGCTAGACCAAGGAGATTGTTTTTAGCATCTGAAGTGGAGCACCACACCTACCATCAGCTCCTTACTTTACCGCACAGATCCCTGTGCTACTCATACGCTGAGTTGGTGGGGACCGGTATCGAACTAGAAACCTTGTGGTTTCTAGCCGAACGCTCTACTGACTGAGCTAACCCGGCCAAACAGGATTTGGCATTAAATAAGCCAGAAAAGCTGATATGCCATTAAACCATATAATCAAACAAACAACTGATTGTGGAGTAACAATTGCCGCACATATACTACATTGAAACTCAGAAGAAGAAACAAGCTTTATATAAGTAGTCCTGTCATTTTTGACAAGCACTCAACTAGTTTAGCATAAAACTCCAAGACATCTTAAAGGCTGATGACACCAGTAATTGTTCAGTAATTCTACCAGTGTGCCGATAGGCAAGCACCTTACAATTAAGATTGATTGAACTGTTTGATAATTTAGTCGTCAGTTTTGTGAAAACTCTGGTCGCAAGCACTGAGCTTCTTCTTCTACTCCATATCGTAACTTCATTAGTCCCTGCAGAAATTATATCCAGCAGAAGGACAATTTCTTATTCCTGAATTCATCGATAGTCTGATCACTTTGCACCTCTCGGACATCCTCCCCTCCACGCAACCCCCGCTATTATTCTAAGCTGAGGTTCATTAGGAAATGAGTTAATCAATAATTAATTTGTCATGACCACTTAATGATTAATTGGAGACATCTATCAAATTCAACTAATTTATGAACTGTAATTAAGTCTCCTAGATGACAGGCCGCAGGAGCCTGCATTGCCTACCTGCATTCAGGCACTGCCAGGTGATTAATTGTAATCAGGGGTTGACTACTCTAAGAAGAAGGATACCTCCAGGGCATATACAGTGTGACGGTGTAGAGGCAGGATCTTGAAGGCAAAGAGAAGAATTGAAGAGAAGAAGGGGAAAAGGAGAAAGAAAAACGCAAAGGTGTTTAAGGGGATTAAGAAAAGGTGGAAAAGAAGTTGTAGTGTGTACAAGTGAAAAATAACTAAAAATGGAGTTGAATGGAAGAAGAAGAAGAAGAAGAAGAAGAAGAAGAAGAAGAAGAAGAAGAAGATAGAGAGAAGAAGAATAACAAGGTATAGAGGGAAGAAGAAGAAGATAGAGAGAGAAGAAGACGAAGATATAGAGAGAAGAAGAAAAGAAAAGAAGAAGATATGTGAGATATCGGGAGAAAAAGAAAGAAAGAAAAACCGAAGATAAAGGTGGGGGACAGAAAGAAGAATAAAAAAAAAAAGGAATAACAGAATAAACAGATGTTAGTTGAAACTTATATAAAGTGTTTTTTTTATAAATAAATGTATATAACCAAAAATATTATCTAATTTCTTGTTGTCAAATCCTTTATCTCTTTCTGTCCTTCTACCTTCTTTCGCCTTTGCTCTCTTTCTTCCTTTCTACATTCACTCTTTTTCATTCTTTCTTTCTTTCTTCCTCATACGTTCATCCCTATTCTTTCTTTTATCTTTTTAGAAACTTTTAAATCCTTTCTTTTTTCTTTTTTTCTTTCTTTCGACTCACTTTTTCTATTCATAATTTCTTTCTTTCTTTCTTTCTTTCTTTCTTTCTCCTAACCTGTTCATTCTCTCATATTTTTATTGTTTCTTTCTTTCTATCTTACTTATTTCTTTCTACCTTTTTTCTATTATTTTGCACCTTTTTTTCTCTTTCTTTCTGTCTACTTTATTATATTCTTTCTCTCATATTTTCTATCTTTCTGTTTTTTCTGCAAATTTGAGAGATTTTTTACTGCTTTTAAAATCAACATATAAATTTCTGAATTCATCGATTTACTTGTTCATCTTTCAATTATCCCTTGATACCAGCTGAGCTAACGTCCCTATAAGTTCTAAAGCGTGTACAGGTTGTATTGATACTATAGGTAGGTAGGGAGGTACGGCCTTGAAATCCTCATTTCAATTGTTAGAAAGACTCGAACACTGACCCCTGGCACATGAACAGGTATAGGGTCTGAATGAATTCTAGTTCTTATCTACATCATATTAACCTTACGGTCTACTCATGTTGAAATCAAAGGTTCACGCTAGATCAACGAAGTTAAGCAGTGATGAGCCTATTCAATACTTACATGGGTAACCATTTAATCAATATCAGGTACTGTAAGTAAACTGAATATCTAAATGCATCGATTGCTTTGGCATTAAATGACCCGACAAGGGTTGATATGCCGTAAAACAACCGAGCAACCAACCAACCAACCAACCAACTTCATATCAAACTTGTTAACATTTACTTTTTGGCTGGGTCTTTTGGGTCAAAATCAATTAATTTCAGCCTCATCGTTCATCTATGAAATGACATAATCTTTCTTTCTTTCTTCTTTCTTTCTACTTCCCCTCTTTTTTCTTTCATGCCTCTTCTTTCTTTTTATTTTCTTTCTTTTATCTTATCACCCGCTATCTTATCCTTTCTTGTACCTTTTTTAGATTCCCTCTTCTTTCTTTCTTTCTTTCTTTCTTTCTTTTTTACTAACCTGTTTTTCCTATCTTTCTCTCATTTTTTTTTTTTATTCTATCTTTCTCTCAACCAAATAATTTATTTTTCTATTCTTTCTCTCATTTTTTCTTTCTTTCTTTCCATCTTTCTTTCTTTCTTCCAAATTGCGAGATATCTCCTGCTTAAAAAATCAGCCTTTAAATTTTCATTCGGCCTGTTTGATTAGAATGTATCAATTCATACCCCTTGTTTGTCTCTGCTCGCTTGAAATTACTGCGAAAAAACAAAAAAAAAACCAAAAACATTATCTTGAAAATACATCTTCCATATTTGCGCAAAGACCAAGCTTGTATAACTCAGAACCATTTCTTTGAGATTCCGTGTTTTATATTTTTTCTTCTGTTAGCATTTTTTCTTCTTTTTCAGCCTCGTTACAAGATTTTAATCTTTGCTGATTGAATTGCATTCTCCTGGCGCTATATAAACTTTGGAGAACTTGGTTAATCATACTAATTTCGTCCATAATTCCTGCGTCCCTTATTGAATAAATCCGTCCATGCTCTCTACTTAAGTAAGAACCCGCTAATAAGATCATTCCATATATCTTCTTCTTCTTATAACATTCCAAGTATATTACAATTTTTTAAAAATTCCTTTCATAAAATCTTTTTGTTAATATTTCCTTCTTTCCATCTTTTTCGACGATTGCAAATCTCATTAAGGATATTTATATGTTCTCGCGAGACCAATATTCTCGTATCATGTCTTCCAATATGACTTGAACACGTGTTAGGTTTATTTTGACTCCTTAATGGAAGAGTTCTACCACTTCTAAATTGTTTGTGAATAAATGGATTAGACATTTTCCAAGTTATCCAATGAGGGGAAATTATCCCAACCTATTAATTCGCTGGTGGGATCACTTTCCTTCTTCTCAGGTCTCATCACACCTAAGTGCTTATCTCAAGCCCAAGTACGGCTTCCACTCTTCACAGATATGAAAAACTATCATCTTCATCATTTTGTATTAAATTTACAGAAAGC
>CM042143.1:45068582-45083582 GCA_023376005.1 Doryteuthis pealeii | reverse complement strand
GTGACAAATTCATTTATCAACTGAGTAGTCCTTGCAGTTACAGGTGCTCGTATATATATATATATATATATATATATATATATATATATATATATATATATATATATATATATATATATTAGGGTATCTGGGCTTACGAGTTTAATTAATTCGTATCCTAACTCAATTTCCTCATACATCAAATCAATTTTTCCCATTGAATAAAACTGAAATGCCATTAATACGTTCCAATGCGTCCACCAAAAGAAACACCCTAATTTTTTGTTACTTTTTTTAATAAGAAATTTAGCACCGTATTGTATAGGAGCACAAGAAAATAGAATGTAATGAATTACATGCCGTGATATGTTTTAATGTTTATTTTTTTAATAAATAATATCTCTTTGGTGTAATAATTTGGATACTTAGAAGTTTTTTGTTAACTTATCAACATAAGTGTATCTGAAGTTTGCTCATATCTCAAAGTTTAGTTCACTACACAAATAAAAACAGACTATGTAACAGCTCGTAACTCGTACATCAGGGTATTCGTAAGTCAAGGTAATACTGTATATGAAATAAAACAATAGAATTACAAATGAATAACACTGTGCAGTTAATTATAAAACCTAGTTTTTAACTTCATCTTGCAAATCAGATATTCCACGGTGATAATAAACGCCATGTATTAATACATGTATTAATAAATAGTTAGGGCCGGTTTAGCTCAGTCGGTATAGCGTTCGGCTAGGAACCATAAGTGTCCTGGTTCGATACCGACCCTCGCCAACTCAGCGTATGAGTAGCACAGGGATCTGTGCGATAAAGTAAGGAGCAGGTATGTGTGGCGCCCGCCTCAGAAGCTAAAATAATCTCCTTGGTTTAGCGCTAATGAAAAGGGGATAGACTCCCTCGCTGTTTGGCTGATACTGACATTAGCGTGACCCGACGATTTTGCTTTTTTTAATTAATACATATAATACATATTCCACGTTTTTTTGTTGCGTATTAACGCTCCACCTGAAATTCATGCAGGGTTGGTGATGGTAAGTGTGCTTCGTTCAAGGGCCCCAGGCAGCATCACCCCCCACGCCGTGTCTAAAAATGATGAGCACTGAGTTTAATCCACAGAAATAATTACACAAATAATGTAAATATGAGCGTATAATGAACACAATGTCCTACTTAACCTGTAGGCATAACATAACCCAAGATGGATTGTCATGCCGTTAAAATCAATAAATTGATCAATTGGCTATACACTATGGATGATATTTCCTTAGTTTACTAAAGTAGAGTACAAGTTAATGGTGTCTGTTTGTTTTTTTGTTTGTTGTTTTTTTGTTGCTTTTTTGACTGAAGAGGACTCGTCGGCTTGGACGATTGTATAGCTGCGGAAACTCAGAGTCGAGGAATATACCAAAACCCGCAAAGCAAGATTAATTACAGCAATGTACAAGTAGCACAAAGAAAATCAGTAAAAACAGGAATTATCAAATCGAGAAAACAACGATTTGGAAGAGAAACAACTATATGGCCAGTTTTAGAAGACAAAGTAAGGAAATAGAGTACGAGATAACCTGGGCATGACTTAAATAGAGGAAATCTAAACAGAGACTGGATTGCTATTAAGAGTAGACCAAAATAACGCCATGAAAACTAATTATATAAAACCTAGAGAAGATAAGACTCAGGAGAATAGCAAATGTGGGCTAGGTGGATTTCTGTCTGTCTCTCTCCCCCCCTCTCTCTCTCTCTCTATATATATATATATATATATATATATAGATAGATAGATAGATAGAGTCAGGGGATGAGAGCAAGAAAAAACATGACTGGGTGGGAAAAGTCAACCACTGAGATTTGTGCAAAAGGCTAAATTTTGATCATTATATTCTTTTTAATTATGTTTTTTTAATACAGTGTTATTTTTCGTATATTTTATTACTGCTCCTAATATTAACAACAGAGCAGTTAGTTTAAGATAGTAAACAGGAAAAGTTTGCTAGCAAAAACTATAACTCAGTTCTCTGCATTATTTAGATTTTTCGGACTGATTCTGTCAACTTTATTGTTATATACACAACGTTCCAGCTGTTGTGCCCCCAGCCTTCTTCAGGTGTTCCTTATCTATCTGAGCAAAACAATGATTCAATATGTTTGCTCAATAGTCAATCTGTTGAAAATGATTTTCCAAGTTGAATCTTTGGTATATATACAGAATATATCCTAGCGAAAGAGACATGCAAAATTCTCTGAGATTTCTAGATACAAACTGATCACCCAATCCTGGCCGCAAAACCAGACTTGGTTTTAATTAACAAGAAGAACATAAGTTGTCCTCCAGTGTATTTTGCTGTTTCATGAGTCCTCGGAGTCTGCTTAAAAGAAAGAAGAGATTTGAATAAACAAAAAACAAACTGTAAAACATTAAGATGACGGTGATATCAATCATATTCGGGACCCTTGGAACAGTTCCAATGAAGCTAGAACGGAGACTCGATCAACTGGAGATTAGTGGAAGAATTGAAACCATATTGACAATAACAGCACTAAGATCGGTTTGGATACTGAGAAGATCAAAATCTATTGAAAATCAATCAGTTAGAGCAGGTCTGGAAAACTCTCAAGGAATAAGATTATGATTATAATCCTATTGATACTGGTGTAAAAATATCGTGAAGAAAAATAATAATAATAATAATAATAATAATAATAATAATAATAATAATAATAATATGATTGGTATAGAGAAACTGAATCACTAATAATTGCTGCACAGAATAATGCCATAAGGACAAACTATATCAAAGCAAAAATTGATAAGACCCAACAAAATACTAAATGTAGATTGTGTGGTAATAAAGATGAGACCGTAAACCATGTACTATGCGAACTAACACAACGGGAGTACAAAACTAGAAACGACTGGGTTGGGAATGTGATCCACTGGGAATTATGCAAAAAATTAAATGTTGACCATACAACAAAATGGTATATGCATAAACCAGAATCTGTTCTTGAGAACGAAACGCATAAAATTCTCTGTGACTTTGAAATAAAAACGGATCACCTTATCCCAGCAAGAAGACCAGACCTAGTGTTGATTAACAAAAAAGAAAGAACTTGTCAACTGGTGGATTTTGCAGTTCCAGCAGATCACAGGGTGAAGCTAAAGAAAATGAAAAAATGGACAAATACTTGGACCTTGCCAGAGAACTGAAAAAGTTATGGAATATGAAAGTGAAAGTGATACCAATTGTAGTTGCTGCATTTGGAACGGTCCCAAAAGGATTGGAAAAGGGTTTGGAAAGTCTGGAAATCAGAGGAAAGAATTGATACCATCCAGAACACTGCACTGCTGCAATCTGCCAGAATACTCAGAAGAGTCCTGGAGACCAACAGCTAACACTGATGTGAAAACTCAAAAGGAGTAAATAACAATAATAATAATAATAATAATAATAATAATAATAATAGTAATTGCTAAGATAATACAACACTGGAAAACTCCGGGTCACGATGGAATTCATGGATACTGGTTCAAAAAATTCACATCTATCCACGAAAGACTGGTCAGATAGATAAATAAATTCATACAACCGTGCCCGAATGGATGACAAAAGGACAAAACTACCCTGACCCTGAAATTCTCCCAAAAAGGAACCGTCCCTAGTAATTATAGACCAGTAACATGTCTACGTATGATGTGGAAAATACTGACCGCACAGATAAAAGAAGATCTACTCACTTGATTGCCGCGGAATATATATGAAGAACAAAAATGGTGCCGCAAGGAAACAAGAGGAACAAATAACCTATTAAACGTAGCTTAGAGAATTCTTAAAGAAGTAAAAACAAGACAAAAAAATTTAGCCATGGCATGGATTGACTTTAGAAAGGTCTACGACATGGTTCCAACAAACTTGGATAATCGGGTGTTTAAAGATGTACAAAATATAAGACAAAACAATAAAATTCATAATTAAAACCATGGGAAATTGGAAAGTAGAATTGACAGCGGAAGGACACCATAGCAGAGATGAAAATACAAAGATGCATCTTCCATGGAGACTCCCTATCACCATTGCTATTTGTCATTGCAATGATACCACTTAACCACATACTTAAGAAATGAACATTTAGATATTCGGTTTCTTACAGTACCCGTTGCTGCTTAAATTGACACCCATCTAAATACTGAGCTGGAACATCATTGCTTAAAATCGGGGATCTAGCAGAAACCGGTGCTTTCAACGTGACTTAACCGTAAGCACCAAGGGTTTGGAAGAGAGACTGGGGGAATTGGAAATAAGAGGAAGAACACCCCAACAACAGCATTGTCGAGTCAGCTAGAATACTCAGAAGAATCTTGAGATTTCAGATTTGCTGTCACTCAGACTCCAGTGAAAGGCGAACAGCCAACTGTTATATAAAACGTTTCTTGTTGTTGTTGTTGTTCTTCTTCTTATTATTATTTTTTAATATTTTTTTAAATTTATTATTATTATTATTAGTTTATATGATATATATTAATATAAAGAAGAAGAAGAAGAAGAAGAAGAAGAAAAGAAGAAGAAGAACGAATGAATGAATGAACGTTTTATGTTGTCCAGTGTAATGATTTGACATCACTAAACCATATTGTTGTATGAATAATTGATTGGTTACAAGAGTCGGTGATTCGACCGTAGTTGTTATTCTATTGCAATAGACAACAAATGACGCGGTGCACAACTGGACAATAAAATCTGACAATACATGGACGCAAATTAAATAAAATCAAACTGATGAAATTTGACATGCAAGTGGACACTTGAATTAGAATATATAATCGATATATGTGTCGTTGTCTTGGGCAACTAATGATGACGTCATATCGTGCAGGTTCAATGTAAATGAATATATTTCGGATTAAATAATCACATATGAAATCAATTCATTGTTCCCATGTGTGTGCGACTTACCCTTTGGCCAAAGCACTTTATCAAACCATACATAAGGATACAACAATAATAATAATAATCTATATATACATATTGTGGTGAAGTCCATTATACCAGTTCACTGTAAATAGTAAAGAATCTTCCCATTAACTGGACCATAGTTAAATTCTATTGAATAAAGCTTAAGTAAATCAATTGCCTTGTTCATCTTTTATTATTATATATATATATATATATATATATATATATATATATATATATATAGTATCCAATTGCCACTTTAACTTTTCTGTCGCAGTGGCGCCAGTAAATAATCCAAAAGTGCTCAATATATTAAAAATATAGTGCAGTAATAATACTAATGATATTATTGTTAGATGGAAAATAAAGGGTCTACCATGGTTTCAATAAAAAAAATGATCCCCTCGGGACCCCAATATACATTAAAAAAGATGATGTAATTCCTCAGTTAAAATTGAATATATTCATCGGATAATAACGGTTGAACTCTACGTTATTTTTCTCTCAATCTTTGCGTGCGGCCTGCACGCGAAAACTGAGAAAAAACAATGTATTGTTCCACACGTGTATTCATTCCTTAATTCTAACATCTATTTAATTCTAATTCTAAATAATATCTAGTAAAAACAGTTAAAATTTAATTCTAATTATATTTTGGGGGTTTAATATTACTAATTTATAGTTTTACTGTTCGTTTTTGCATTTATCCTATTCAAAATGAATAACTATATATATATATATATATATATTATATATATATATATATATATATATATATATAATTATTTAGTTAAATTTAGTAATGCAGTTCTAACAATATTTTAGTGAACGACCCAACCTATGTCTACAATTGCAGATCGATTAAAATCTATTATTTAAAAGGTTTTTTTTCTATCAGGGAACCTAATTATACTTAACTTTTCTTGCAGACAAAGATAACATGGATCAGTCAGAGATCTGCACATATTTGTATTTCTTAGGATATCCCATTCAATAATTGGTGTCACACCACTATCCTTCAAATCCCAAACATATCTCGATAAAGTTGTCGCGTTTCTAAGCTTAATATTTGTAAATGAATGTCTATGGTTTGCAAATCTAGTTTTGAATTCCGACTTTGTGCACCCCACAGATATATTTGGCTTTTGGGTAGATGTTACTGAGGCCTGGTAAATAACGCTTTTAGTCAGGCATCTTCCCTTCGTGGGGAACATTGTAGGGCTTCGACAGTTGCATTGTTTCTGTTTATCCTGACTATTATTTCTATTTTGTGTATGGTTATTTATTATTTTATTATTGTGTTTCTTAATAATCCTTTCTATATTATCTGTGCAAGAGAAACTAATCTTTGAACTATTCTTGTCTAAAATATTATGTAATATGTGGTTGTCTGGAAATTGTTTGTTAACTAAATTTAAAAACATTTTAACTATTTTAGTTTTTACTTGTAAATCGAACGGAGGGTTGTACTAGATTATTCTTTTATTTCTAGCTCTAATGTTTTTGTTTTTATCTTGTGGGTTGCTTTTATTCTCATTGTTAAATTGGAGTTTGTTTTTCGTGTATCCGCGATCAAGTAATACTTTATTATGTGAATTGCAAGTATTGTAAAATATTTGTTCATCAGAGGAATTCTTACTAAGTCTATATTCTATTGAGTATGGTATTTTTCTAATTATTGAAGGTGGGTTGTTAGATTTTGGGTTTACATATAAAGGATTTGCATTGGGTTTCATAAAAGGTTCAAATTTACATGTTATAAGGCTGAACGTAACATCCAGGAAATTTACGATTTTAATATATTTTAATATATATATGAGCTAAGGTAGCGTGAACATGGAGTCAACATCCGGTTCCTGATAGTTTCTCGCCTATGCCATCTTAAGAAATTGTCAGTAACAAGGTGCTGACTCCATGTCTACATTAACTCAGATATAAACGCTCTATCAATAATATTGAGCACCGTCTGCTTGGAAATATAGGACCCATATTATCTACACACACAAACACGCACACAGGCACAGACACAGACACAGACACACACACACACACACACACATATATATATATATATATATATATATATATATATATATATATATTATATATATATATATACCAAACCCTCCACACGAGCAGGATATGATGCAAGGTCAATTTCTTAAGCGGAGTTTAACAGGTTTGAATTCAGAGTTTTCCTTCTAATAGACTGGTTACCCAGCCAAGGTTGAAAAGTTATGTCCTACTATTTGCCCATAGCTGCAGGGAGAATAGTTGGATGCATACCTTTCCCTAAGTTATTAGCGTCATGAAAAATTTGAACTCGGGTCAACGAGTTCATTTCCTACGACAATAACCATTACACCACATGCCACAAAGGTTGATATATCTTTAAACAAAGTTACCAAACCAAACGAGATTTCGCTAAAATTAAGCAAATCTTAAATTTGCTAAAATGTTCCAATAATTCAGGCTATAAACATTAATGAATTCCAAACCAAAAGCATATAAATTCATAGACCCCAGGAAAAAAGATAAGAAACTAAATGTTTCCAAGTAATCCTCATATATTTTAGAAAAATCACTCATGCCCCTGGTAAATTAAGTATGGAATTAACACACTTATATTCACTTAGGTTTTTTTTTAAATTTAGTAGTAAATAAACTACTTCCCCAGGCAAATTATGGAATTACCACATTTAATGGACGTCTTTTAGCAGTAAATACACTAATAACGAATAAGACACAAAACATTTTTTATTTAACAGCTGGATATTCCAGATTAATAAAATGTTCTTTAGATAAACTAGAAAAAGGCGATCGAAGTCAAATGGTTATCGTCGTAGGAAATGGACAGGGCGAACCGAGTTTCTTTGCATTTCAAATAACGAGTGAAAATAAATAAATGTTCTAAGTAAGTGACGATATAGTTTTGCATTTTATTTAAAAGACTAATTGAGATATAACAATTAGATAAACAATCAATGCACGTATTTTATTTCCAATAATTCGTATTTAGACTCATTGCCATCAAACAAAAGGCTTGCTCGGCTGGGTGAACAATCTGTTAAGTTCTGGTCACCATTTTAGGCATTTAGATCTCGTATTGGTAATTCCAATGGTGGACAAAAGTGTAGTCCCAGAAGTAGAAAGTCGGTTGTATTACTTGAAATCCTCGGTAGAGCAAGAGTGTACTCCGTGTAGCAGAGAATCCAGTTGTAGTCTTTGAAATCCTTGGTAGAACAGGGGTTTTCCCTGTAGCAGAGGATCCAGTTGTGTTCCTTGAAATTCTAGGCAGAACAAGTGTGTACTCCCCGTTGCAGAGAATCCTGTTGTAGTGTTCCTTAATCAGGAAATCCCATTAACAACTGATTCTATGACAGTTGCAGAAGACCTTAAATGCACAATTGCTTTACTGGGCTCATTTCTGATTGGCCTATTTTATCGGAAGTGCCTACTGCTGCTATTTGGGAAAGTCTATAAAAAAAGTGGCGATTTGTCGTATGTCTTAAACATTTTGAGAGTCCAACAACACTTAAATCCTGGGTAACTGAATGTTCAGCTATTAAACAAAAATGTTTTGAGTCTCATCTGTAGATAGTTTATTTACTGCTAAATAGAAAGTTCAAACATAAACAAAAATAAAGTGCTAATTCTATAATTGTTGTCAGAGGTGGTAGATACAGAAATATGAATATGATTTAAATTAGAAGAAGAAAATTATTATTATTAATTTCTGATAGCCTCTTTGGGCACAATAATTCCTCTTCCATATTTTACCCTTTTCATTAGACGCACGTGAATTTCCAAGATTCATTCTATGATTAAAAAAATAGAACCCTGCTTGCCTGTCCGATAATTTAGATATAGTTGTGCTATTACGTTCACTTTTGGACTAATACCTTTGGGAAAGGTTTCAAACACGTCCTCTCTCCAGCTATGAGTTGAATAGCACCACTAGTCTTCTTCTACAGCACTGTTAAAATCGCCATGGGTACTTAGAAGAGTCCCGTAGAGAGTCGCTGTCATTTGACTTCAATGAAAAAACATCACGAGTAAGAAAGGGCGCAAAAACTCACATAGAGTGAATAATAATAATAATAATAATAATAATAATAATAACAATAATAATTTCTTTTCATGGATCAAGTATTCCGATCTAATACAAATAATTTGTATAGCTGTCCGATAATTTAGATATAGTTGTTTAAACCGAGCTTATTTTGAAACCTGAGGTCAAGTCAGTATTCAAAAAAAATAACATGTGCCCGGGACTTTTAATTTGGCCACGATCCTAACACACACACAACACACACATACACATACACACACACACACACACACACACACACACATCGGCGTAGTACAGATTACTACCGTGGGGACTATCGCAAATTTTTGTGTTGTATTTTCTCTCCCTTTTTCTTTATTTTTCTCTTCTTTTCTTTTCTTTTTTTTTATATCTGATGACAGCAAGATATGATGCTGTTCAATGACGTCATCAGTTTTCGAATGGTTCTTTAAAAAAACAAAATAAAATAAAACCGAAAGAGAGGCTGATAACAGCATATCTCGTTGTATAGACAGAACAAAATAAACAATACCCGTAATAAAAGACAAATATAACCGACTCCCACCCACCCAATTCCTTCAAAATCATGCGTTATCACGATTAAAATAGCCAACTAAGACTAAAAGAAAGGAGCATTTTAATTGTATAAAAAAATCCTTAAATATTCAGAATAAACGAAATAAAATAATGACAAACACAGAGAGAAGAAAGAAGGCGCAAATGAATCTTTGATGTTCATTATCTTGTATCAGCCATAGCAAGACATTAACATGGCGTTGGACTTTTTTTCTTTCCTTTTTTCTTTTTTCTTTTTTTGAAAGATTTTGGTGTTTTTCTTCTTCAATCTGCCCGGGTTCATTACTGATTAGTCTTTGAAATTATCGGCTCGGCCCCCCATTTACATTTCACGGATGTGTGATGTCAATAAAATGAAGCTGTATAATTCGAATAATCATGCCAATTTATGCGTCAGCTCAGAACCAGTTGGCTTGCTGGCACGTCGCAGGGAAGAATTCACTTTGTCTCTCGTCTCAATGAAGCCCGGTGAATTTAAGAAGAGCAAATGATTGGCGCCGAGATGCAAATATTTATTCAGTCATTCATTGGAATAATTGTACATGAAATTCGGAAACTAAATGATGAGAATTTTTGAGAATGTTAATGACTAACATTTCGTTAAAGATTTTTTTTTCAATATGGTTATTTATTTTATTTTATTTTCTAAAAAGAGATTAACTGTTTTATTAATATGAAAATCATATACAATTTATGGGGGGATGTTTTATCTTTTAACGGGAGATTGTTTTCTGTATGCGTTTCTTAGATCAAAAATTAATGTTATACACTAGTATATACAAACCGGTTTGATTGTTATAGTTGTGAGGATTAGGCTATAGTAACCTGTGTTTATCTCCAGGTTCTTCTCGAACATTTCTAGAAATTTCAAAATGAATGGGGAAGAGCTTAAAAAACAGATTGACATAGCAATTGGAGCTGCAAGGTTCCCGCCAACTCAGTACATGAGTAGGACAGATTTGGTAATCTGATCTGTGCAGTAAAGGGAGGATAGGTTTGGCGCTCCATCTAAAAAAAAAAGATCTCCATGGTCTAGCACCAACGAAAAGGGAATAGACTCCCTCACTGTCCGGCTGATACTGACTAGAGACCACTTTCGCCCACTTTACTTATTTGAATGATTAAATAAAGGTATGTTGTCTTCACTAAAGAGCTGTGATATCACTAGTGATAATGGCTAATGTGATCCCGTTTGCTTCACTCTTCATAATCGCATTGGTTGGTTCGTTATTGCTTACATAGCCAAGGCGCGGACCTAGTTGGTTGGTTAGTTTGAATTTACGGTATGTCAACCCTTATTGGGTTATTTTATGCCGAAGACATTTTGTCTTATTCATTCTCGATTGGTATTGAAATTTTAAAAAAAATTAAACTAAATTTTAAAAAACATTTTTGAACTCATATTTTCGATATAAACAAAAGATGGGACCCTAACAGGTACTATCGCACCGGGTCACAGCAGACCTGGGAGTAATTGCGATGAAGGGGTACTCCGCACTCCGCAGAGCTCCAAAATTTGAACTTCCTCATTAGATGCAGATTAACGTCCTACCCCAGCCACTAGATAGAACAGATTTTAACCGAATAGGACAGAATCCATGTTTGGCTTCATTCTCCATAATGGCATAGTGGACTTTGGTTTTGGTGCATTAGGGCTTATATACCGAAGGAGCGGACTGGTTTATTGGAAGCGTTGTCCTTGTATTGGTCATCTTTAGGTTCTTCTTGAAATTTTAAAATGGATGTAGATGGATTTAAACACAGACATAATGCATACTAAGAACAATAATCTTTTTTAGAGAATCTGATTTTGAAAGTAGTAGGGCTTTATATCCTTTTATGGGAGTTCTTTCAAATGAATAAATAAATGAATTATTGTTGGAAATATGTTGGCTTCGCTAGTTAGATGTGGAGTCAATAGTAAGTTCTTGTGTCACTCCCCATAATGGCTGACGTGAGCCAGTTTGTATTCATTATCCATAATGGCATAGTAGAGGCGCGTGGTGTAATGGTTAGAATCATAGGAAATGGATTCATTGACCCGAGGTAAAATCTTGGACGAGGCTAAATGCATTTCACATAGCGCTAATAGCCTGGGGAAAGGTGTTCATCCAACTACTCTCCCTCTAGCGACTGGTAAATAGTAAGACAGACGGGTTCTTTTTTTTACCGTTGCTAGGTAACTAATCTAGGAGAAGAAAACTTTCAATTTAAATCTGTTAAACTCCGCTTAAGAAATTGTTGCATCCTGCTTGTGTGGAGGGTTTGGTAAATATACATCTTGGAATTTGGTTTGGATACGTTATTGCTTATATACCAAAAGTGTGGAATGATGTATCTTTAGGGAGAATAAAGTCATTTTCAGTCCAATTTGCAATTAAATGATAGTATGTCAGTGACAGATAGGAGCCGTTTGACTATTACCTATATCTACTTGAATAACTTTTATTTCTTTACAATCAGTTAAAATGCTACGACTGATATAAACCTATCCTCATTAATATGAGTGAATTAAATTTGTCACGGTATTTAATTTGATATTGGCTAAACGTTTTGCTTTTCCCTAGAGTAACATTTATCTATCAAACTGATCTTTTTTGTCTGCCAAGCAAAAAATCAATTTTTTATTTATTTCAATATTGAGATCATATAAGAGACAAATTTACAAATAAAAAATTAGAGCCATTTTTTTTCAAATCAAATTAGAAAACTTAGAAAACATTTGTGTAAAAAAAATAATGACGTCAATTGATAATATACAAAGAATAAACAGTCGCTTCAAAAATACTTTTGCAATAGGTTGGTTGGTTGGTTGGTTGGTTGGTTGGTTGTATTTTACGGTACGTCTACCCTTGCAAAAAGTTATTTAGTCATATAAATTTATGTTTGGGCACATCTGAACAGAAATGGATTTGGTCCTTACTTAGGCTAGACGGCTGATCACGTCAAGCCCTAGTACCTATATGATTGTCCCAACCCTATTACGCTTATGGTAAACCCCAATCCTTTTATCATATATGTGCTAGAAGATGGTGTCTGAGGGTCTTAATGTTCTGTGTATGTTGTTAAACTCTAATGGTGAAGTTCTAATTCTGGAGCTCTCATGAATTTTGAGTATCCCTTCATCACCATTACTCCAAGATCCCCTCTGACCCGGAGTGGTAGTACCTGTTAGGGTCTCATGTATGGGTTAAATAGAAAAAATAATTGTGTTTAAAAATGAGTATAAAAAAATTGAGTTTAAAAATGAGCTTGAAAAAGATTGACTTTTAAGATTTTTAAATACACATGAAACATGAATAAAACAAAACGTCTTCGACACAAAACAACCCAACAAGGGTTGATCTGCCGTAAAATCAAACAAACCAATATGAACAAGAATGGTCCCTTTTTAAGATTGAATTTGTTGCTTATCTTTCAGAAGATCTTACGTCTTAAGATATGCTGATTGTATCAAAAAGAGTGTCCTAGGTATGTCAATAAACGGCATTTCTCTTTCAGTTCTCATTCATTGAAATTACTCCATTGTCCACTCTGACATGGAGTGTCAGTATATGTTAGTGTCCATTTATGTGTTAAATAGATCTGTTTGCAAATTATTCGTATTCCATAGGACCTTGAACAAAACAAAAAAACACTAAACAAACAAAAAATCCCACATAAACTGTAGACATAAAAAACCATAGGGGGATGACACACCTTTAAAATAACCCAATCAGAAGATTATCTTCTTCTCATGCAAAGTCATAAAAAAATTGTTTTTTAGTTTTTATACGGGGTAGATTCTATTCCTAATATAAATACAATACCGAGACGATCACCGATTTTTTGACATGATAACCCGATAAATTATATTGAAAGGTCAACTTTGAAATGTTACTCACGACCTTGGAACTGGGATCCGAAAGTTATGGAATGTCTTCTCAACAGAACTTACGGCGAAGTCACGTTGAAAGCACCGGTTCGCACTAGAGCACCGGAGTTAAGCAGCAATGAGCCTGTTCAATATTTAGATGTATGGCCATCTAAGCTACAGGAGGTACTGTAAGCAACTTGATAGCTACATGAATTGTTTCGGCATTAAATGACCCAAAAAGGATTGATATCATAAAACAAAATAACAATCATCTGTTTTATAAAAACTACCAGATGCAGTTTAATGTCGTACGCACAACACAGGCGCAGATGGGTAGCTTAACTAGTATATATATATATATATATATATATATATATATATATATATATATATATTAAAAAAATTGATTAAACAAAAGAGAATCCTTGTAATTTTTTTTCTTTTAAGCTTCCTAATAATTATTTTGATCTTACAATCTTGAAAGGTATTGATAATTTCTCCGAAAAAGCCATTATTACCAGACCAAGTACTTTCGGTTCTTATCTGAACCATTATCAAAGTGTATATCTGTCTATTATTATCTAAACTATTTAATGTTTAACTAAATAGAGAGAGAAAAACACAGAGAATGTCTTATATATATATATATATATATATATATATATATATATTTGCTTGAAGGCAATTACAATGCGCATATCGCATAAAATTCGATAATTATAGAAGATAATAATAACAAGTGAATTTCGCAAAGAATTATTCGGTGTGTAGAACATCGTACACACTGTTTCAACTTTATTAAGTCTCATCAGCGATGTATACAAACGATTTCCCTCCGACAGAAATCGAAACCGGGACTTCAGAAGGATAGTCAGAAACTATACTGCTTCGGACACGGTCTTCTATGATTATCGAATTTTATGCGATATGAGCATTGTAATTGCCTTCAAGCAAAAAATAAATATTAATTTATACTTTATTCAACAATGCTTCTAAAATAAACAAACATCCCAAAATCTTATTTCCTTCACCGAAGAGCATAAGGCCCGGCAATTTACCATCCTGGCAATTTACACATTCAGCCACACTGAAGAGATGATACGAAACATGTTGTCTGTGGATGACTATATTTGCTCCCCAATCCTGGTTAGTAGAGCACTTTGGAGGGAATTTCCGCTGACGACCGCCGACTAAGCTTAAAAATGCAACGCTCTCCTATCATATGGATGGAACACACTCTGGCTGCTTTTACATATATACATACGTATGTATTTATCAGTTAAAATTCTCTTAACATTCTGTAGGTGCTGATGATAGCCGATCGGTAAGGAGTCTGGCTGATGTTAAATCAATCGGGTTTCCATCACAGCAAATGTCTAGCCACACTAAAGAGAGGAAATACGTCGAAACACAGTGTCTGTGGATGACTATATATATATATATATATATATATATATATATATATATATATCATTCGCATAATCATTTGCATCTGATGAGTCGGGAGAGTTAGACTATTTGTCTAAGCTCCCTGAAATAGACCATAACGC
>CM042143.1:45036082-45056082 GCA_023376005.1 Doryteuthis pealeii | reverse complement strand
ATTTAAAGGTGACATACGCACGATGCGGTCTGTCCTCCGAGGCCATTTATCGATGGTTAACTAGGAACTGGAAAATAAAGAGCTCTGAGAAAACTTCGTCTTGTGTTCGTTAATTAAAAACTAAGCAACGACACAAGATAAGACATCCCAAGAAACAAGTGGTTCTAGACCCGAAGAACGGAGAGAATGACAGCCGTACAACAGAATAGCAAATACCCAGACCCTGATCAGAAGATAAGTAAAATAATAATAAGTAGATAAATATACTAAACCGGACCATCAAAGTTACAATAGGTAAAAAAAAAAAAAAAAAAAGAACAATTTTGGCCATTTCGAAGAATTACCGATTCTTTTAACTTGTTGGAGTCTGGGGGCAAGCAAAGGCATGAATGATAGTTTAAAGTGCCAAATCTGTGACAATCAAGATAAGAAGTTATCGTTTTAGAATTAACTTATTCTAGATATTCTTAGTTCTAGCTTTTTTGTGATTAAAATCTTATATTAGCTCATTGTAATGATATAAACGACTTTAGTAATTATTTATCTAATACCTGATTAGAAAAAATGCGAAGAAACAAAATCGATCCTTGCCGTACGACCATCACTTAAAAAGGAAAAAAGGAAGTACTAAGTAAAGTAACGTTGGCGGAGTGGCCTATTGTCGGTATCAGCCGAACATCGAGTGAGTCTATGTCCCTTTCACTAACGCTAGACCAGGGAGATTGTTTTGCTGAGATGGAGCGGCACACCTACTGTCAGCTCCACATTTTACCGCATAAATTAGATTAACACCTCACTTAATAAGTTCTGGGCCTAACACATAGATGGCGCCACTAATTAAAAATCCATTTGATATTATAAAATACTAATTAGTTTACAAATTAGTTATTTAAGTGAAGCTACTGTTGCAAATTTTCAAAACAATTGAAAAATCTGAATTTCGTGTGTTGATAAAGCATTGCTTTCTGATGAGAAAAAATACTGTTCAAGCGCAGCAATGGCTTGATAAGTGTTATTCTGCTCCGTCGGAAACAACGGTTAAGAGGTGGTATGCTGACTTTAAATGCGGTCGTACAGACACAAATGATGCTGAACGCTCAGGTCGTCAAAATTCGGCAGTTATCCGAAAAAAAACCACACAAAAAAACCCCCACAAACTCAATTTGGTCGATAGTAAATTGAAGTTGTGTGAGACAGCAGAGGGGTTAAAGGTATCAGAAGGCAGTGTATTTCACCATTTTGAATGAACATTTGTCAATGAGAAAGTTGTGTTCAAAGTGGGTGCCGCATTTGCTCACAGTCGATCAAAAACAACAATGCATCGACGATTCAGAACGTTATTTGCAACTGTTTCAACGCAACAAAAAGGAGTATTGCGTAAATATGTGCCAATGGATGAAACGTGGATCCATCACTTCACGCTGGAGTCAAATCGGCAGTCAGCTGAGCGGACAGCAGCAGGTGAACGCCTCCAAAGCGACCAAAGACGCAAACATCAGCAGACAAGGTTTTGGCCTCCGTATTTTGTTCATCGATTACCTTGAGAAAGGAAGAACCATCAATAGCAAATATCATATAGCATTATTGGTGCGTTTGAATGAAGAAACCGCCAAAAACAGCCACAAATGAAAAAGAAAAAATGCACTTTCACCAAGACAATGCATCGTGTCACAAGTCGATCGCAACGATGGAAAAACTACATGAATTGCACTTCGAATTGCTTCCACACCCACCCTATTCTCCAGATCTGACCCCAGCGACTTCTTCCTGTTTGCAGACCTGAAAAGAATGCACCGGGATAAGAGATTTGGCTCCAATGAAGAAGTGATAAGCAACTGATATCACTGAGGCGTATTTTGAGGCCAAAAACAAATTGTTCTACAAAAAAGGCATCGAATTGTTAGAGAAGTGTTGAAATCAGTGTCTCGCCCTAGAAGGAGACTATGTTGATGAATAAAGTCGAATTTTGTCTAAAAGTTTTTGTTTTATTAGTCAGGCCCGGGAGTTATTGATTGATGTATTACCCTTTCTTTGCAACTCATACACTGAGTTGGCGGGGACTTATACCGAACCAGGAACCTTACGATTCTTAGGTGGGTGCTCTACCGACTGAGCTAAACGACCAAGGAAATTATTTTTATATATTTTTGTTTTTTGTTTTTGTTGGTCACAAATCGATAATTCCATTTTATTTCTTAAAATTAATGCAGAATATAATTCTGTTTTTAGTATTTTAATGGCTTCAATAAATAAGCCGGAGATTCTCTTTTTGAAAATAAAAAATATCAACCCCACAAATAAAATAAAAGTTGAGGTCACGTTGGAAATTTGTGACACGAATGTTGTTATATGAGAACAATTTTTAAAAAATCAAAAAAATTCAAGCATATATTTTTTTAATTTGAAATTCATTTGACAGATTTAAATTTTATTCGAATTTCTTTAACTCGAATTTAATTAAACAGCATTTATAAGCCTATACAAATGATACAGATATTATTGAAAATATTTTGTCAGTAATCATTATTTAAGGAACATTTTCTTTTGACGCAACATGCGAAAATTATCACCTTTTTTTTCTCTGTTTTTTTTATGATAAAAGAGAAGGAAAACAGTCAAAATTTTATTATTTGAAATCTCTATTATCATAGAAAATAAAAACGGGCTAATTATTATTATTATTATTATTATTATTATTATTATTATTATTATTATTATTATTATTTCTTTTATATTAGATTCTCTCATTCATTATTACTATTATTATCATTATTATCATTATTATTATTGTTATTATTACTATTATTATTTATTGTTATTATCATCATTTCTTTTAAATTAACTTCTCTCATCAGAGAACTATAATAATAATAATAATAATAATAATAATAATAATAATAATAATAATAATAATATTATTATTATTATTATTATTATTATTATTATTATTATTA
This sequence comes from Doryteuthis pealeii, assembly GCA_023376005.1. Lineage (NCBI taxonomy): Eukaryota > Metazoa > Mollusca > Cephalopoda > Myopsida > Loliginidae > Doryteuthis > Doryteuthis pealeii. The sequence continues at coordinate 45,053,128 of CM042143.1, read as the reverse complement.
TTATTAATTCTTTAACATTAGCTTCTCTCATCAGAGATTTAGCGACTTTCCAAGTGTCTTTTTTTCCCTGCGTTTCTATTCTCCTTGTTTCTGTGCTGTGATTCATGAACAATAAATCCCGCGAAGACATCGTCACAAATGATGATCTTGTCATGCAATATTTTACACATTTTCGAAAGCACACCGTTGCGCAATTATGACCCTAGAAAACTGTAAAACTGGAACCGGCATTGAATGAACTCATCTTCGTTCGTCATTATAAAACGATGTGTTAACAGATTAAAATTGAAGTTAAGATGAATGGCCGCTTGTCGATGTTGTGAATCGCAACGCTCGACCCAAACGCCATTTTGTTTTTATTCTTTTTTATCTTTTTTTATTTTTATTTTCCCGCGCTCGTTACAGCAGCAACTGTCGTTTCGATTTGAAATCCAAATAGCTTTATGAAAATTAGAATTCGTCAGACTCTCAGAGAAAAACGGAATGAGTAATAATGAGAGAGAGAGAGAGAAGAGAGAGAGAGAGAGAGAGAGAGAGAGAGAGAGAGAGAGAGAGAGAGAGGAGAGAAGTTCATCAAACCGACTTCATTTATTTCAGCCAGGCACAAATGAAAATGGAGTCAGCGTTTCCTGTTTTATGCAGCATCACGGAATCGAAAATTCTTCAGCCACATCATTATTACCCCCAACCCCACACCCACTCACCAGCTGCCGCCATCTTTATGTTTGTTCCTTTTTTTCTCATCAACGACATTGTTACTTCCTCTTGACCGCTTTCCTTGTCACTCGCTACTTTCCCCTTTTTTTTACAATTTCCCTATTTAAGTTAATAATAAAAAAAGCTCATATTTACTTTTAATTACTGAAAACAGCCGATCGTAAAGTTGCATTAGAAAAACTTTAACTGTTTCCTCGTTTATGTCCATTCATTGCATTGTTTTTTATTGTTTGTTTTTCTTTCTTGTTTTTTGTCCGTTTTTTTTTTCTTTAATACTTTGTCAGGCAAGACGTCCATAACTATCTTAGGCCGATTATTTCTTTTTTCGTAAGCCGAAGTCTTTTGCGGTAATTTTTCGATCAAGCACTCATTTTTTTTTCGTGTGAGAACAGAAATTCGAAACTGAACAATCAGGTGTAAATGTATTATTTGGTTTATTCAGACTTTTGTCCTCATCGTTATTGTTATATACACAACGGTTCGGCCAATGAGCCCCCCGGCCTTCTTCAGATGTTTCTTATCGAACTCGAGAAATTTCTTTAAGTCGGGAAATTTCTCTTCAAACTCAGGAACTTTCTTGTCAAACTCGGAAGCCTTCATGTCGTAATCAGGTGCCTTCACGGAACTTCAAACCAAACCATTTATTAAATCCATGATTGGTAGACTGTTCTTATTCCGTTAACCCTGACTACGTAAAAACGTTGATATTGTTAATTATTCTGTTATTATAACCCTTCGCTAGGATTGAACCTGCAACCTAGAAATGATTGTCACTTAGAACTGTATTAACCTAACCCTTATATTCGTTGCGCCATGTGTCCCAGAAGAGAACGTTTCCCGAGTCCGAGAAGGTTCCAGATTTCGACAAGGAACATCTGAAGAAGGTCGGAGGGCACATCGGCCGAAACTAATAAAGATGAAGATAATAGTCCGAATAATCCAAATAGTCAAATTATCAAGCCTCATCTAAAAAAATTCAGAGGAACAGGTGTAAATCGTTAGGACGTGTCGAACAATGAGAGAAGTCACATTCATATCCTTTTGTAATTAAGTTACGAATTGAATTAACGAAGAGTCTTTAAGATTCAAATATCAGTCAGGAATTATTCAAGTTATAATAAGCCAAGTGGTTTTATACAAAGTCGCGTAAGACATAATTTAAAATACCCTTGGAAAAGGTATGAATGGGCAAATAGTTGGACAGACTGGACTCTAACCTTCGTTAGGCAATCAGTCTAGGAGAAGGAAAACTCTGAATTCCAACCTATAAAACTCCGCTTAAGAAATTGACACTGTTTCACATTCTACCTGTTACTGGGGTTTATGAATTTGTCTACTAATTTTAGAGACTTGTCATTTAAAGAGGACACGGCACTATATCCAGTGGTTGACAATGCTAAACAGACCGTGCTTCTCAGATGGAAAAATATAAAATCAGGTTGAACCTTTTAGATAAGTAGATGAAATAATTAGAAATGATTAAATCACTTTTTGACTCTCTTGGGATCTATAGGCAACAATTTTAATGACAATATCAAAAATAGAAAGAAACAATTTTCTAAGATGGCTGCCAGTCGTCATCACCAAAATTTCCGTATGGGAATTTTTAAAATTCAAATCCAATATATTCATATCTTACTATAATTTAGATTCGGTGTCTGTTTGTAACCGAAATTACGTCACTGCTCACGTCACAATACCCTCAGGCGTTGTGTAAATTTACCAATGATTATTTTATTCATAGTCAAAATCACTGATATATAGAATAAATTGTATTTATTTATTGTATTTGTATTTGAGTTACATTTGCCTCAAAACAGCCCATGTTATTAGTGCGTTTAAAATCCTGAAATGTGTCTTACATATCACTAAGAAATAAAGGTTTGCATAATATATGAGGTGGTTAATAGGTATACTGGTTTTAAAAAACGAGTTAAATAGATAATTACTTGGTGTTATTGATCTTTAATATCATTGTTTTATTCTCCAACGTATTAAAATCAACCCTATCAATGAATTTATATAGAAACCAATTAAAATACAATTAAAATAAGTGTAAACTTTTTTTATATGCATTCCTATTTAATTATTTTTAGTCTTTCTAATTTAATATATTTCATTACATTAAAACTTAAATGCTTATGCTCGGAGGGTGCATATTCTTGCTAGTATTTGATAATTAACTTTCCGATAAGATTAATAAAGACATTTTTAGAATTAAAAGCAGTCACGACTTATTCAGTTTATAAGAAACCATGAAGTTTTATCGGTTGTTTCGTTAAGACATATACTTTCACCAGAGCTTGGGCTTCGGGACAGGTAGATGAGGGTAAAAATTATTCACCTGGTCACAGGAGACCTTACTTCAGACAGGACCTGTATCCTCGAATAAAATAGGCGAGGGCCGGTTTTATTGCTTGGCGCCAGGGGCGCCCCTGAAGGAGAATACCGATAGAACCACAATTCTTTTGACAATGGCCTCGCTTCAGTTTGGCTCCCCGCGGTAAAATGACTTCATGTCAATCCTAACTTGCTGGGAAGTCGACAAAATGCTTAATATAAGTCAAAGAAAAAACCAAATACGGAAACAAAAATTGAATATCGATCAACACAGCGCAACGTTATTCTTATTTTCACAATTAACGGTTGATGATAAACCATGAGGTTGTATATAAAGTCTCGTAAAGTCAATTTACATTTAACCCCGGTTAGAGTTAGGATTTAAGTACGCAATTTTTTTCCAAAAAGTATCGAGACGTTAGGTCCATCTAACAAGACAGAAAGTTACAATGAATTTCAAATAACGAATTATAACAATCCGTAGATTCCCGTGGCGTAATGACTAACTTGCTGAACTACAACATCGTACGTAGTAAGCGAGTTCAAACTGCAGTCTACCAATTATGTTCACTGTCGGACAAATATCCTTCGGAAAAGTATGTTCCCATATCCCTTCATCCCCCAGCAATGAGTAAAGAGTACTAATGTTCTTCTACAAGGATGGCTCTGACATTAAATAATTAAATTCATTTTTTAAAACTCATTTGTTTTTAACAAAAGTTTAAATTCCTTTTTTTCTTTATCTATTTGGCCCATAGATGGGACCTCAACATATACTAACACTCCGATTCAGAGTGGACCTGGGAATCATACCAACGAAGGGATAGTTACAATCCCAAGTGCTCTGTCATTGGAACCTCACCACAAGCTACTATTTAACATCCTACCCCTAACATAATAAATTTGTAAAGTCAAATGTTTTTAGTGAACTTATTATCAAAAGCATATCTGAAACATACTCGTACCTCAAATTGTAGTTCTCAACACAAAGCAAAAATATCCACCGTAAATATCCACAGCTTGTAACTAGGAAAATTTGATGCACTCGTAAGTCAAGCTACCACTATATTCGTATCTAATCTGATTATAATGGAGATTTGGTGTGGGCCGGCCTGTAACCGAAACTACGTCACAGATTACGTTATAATACCCCCAGGCATTGCTTAAGTTTATCAATGAGTATTTAATTTATAGTCAAAATCATTCAGACATGGACTAAATTTTATTTATGAACGATGTCTCCATGAAAATCTGCGTTTGATTTGTCTCAAAACAGCCCATGTTATTAGTGCGTTTAGAATCCTGAAATGTGTATTCTATATCACTAAGAAATAAAGGTTTACATAATATTTGGTGTGGTTAATTTGCATACTGCTTTTAACAAAACCGGGTTTGATATATAATTACTTGGTGTTATTGATCTCTAATTTTATTGTTTTATTCTCTAACGTATTAAAATCAATCCTGTGAATGGTTTTATATAGAAACCAATACAAATATAATTAAAATAAGTGTAATCTTTCTATATGCGTTTTTTTATATAATTTCGTAAGCCTTTCTTATTTGATATATCTAGTACATTAAAACTTAGATATTTACAACTGGAGGGAGCATATTCTTGTACTAACAAATCCAAAACACCAATTTGACCTTTAAATGGAACCTTGACAGGTACTCCCACTCTGTATTAGCGTGGAGTTGAGTGTAATTGCAAGAAAGAGGTGACTCTGTACTCCCCAGAGCCTGACCAGCGGATGTCATAGTTCAGATATACACCATGCCATTATGTATGAATAAGCTATGCATAATAGCCGTAAGCTGATGGCACAATATTTGCTGTGGCAAGTAGGTTGCACGCCGAGGAATTGCATTGTAATTACATAATTGCAATCCTAATTATGGCAATCATGGATCACATACAAAACATGAGCCTAATAAGAAGACACTACAACGTCAAAAGGAAAATCTATGAAATATGTATTAGTTTCTTACACGTCACTAGCATCGGTTGCTCCTATTGATTATAAGGTTCCTGGGGGCCCCGGGCCGCGCGAGCCGACCATGTTCACATCTCCTCGCATGCCATTCCTCAGAGAGAGACGTCGCATTATTGATTTGCGAAGGTGTCAACGGGGGAGCATTTCTATTCATGGCTATGTTCTATCTGGTCATTCTTTAATTCGATGTCCTTGCAGCATTGACACCTGCCATGGCTGATCATGTCCAGTGCGCACGAAAGGGACGCTTGTCCGATTCACGCGCGGCCCGCGCACTTCATTAGGAATCAGCATAAGCTGCGCGGCCCGGTGCATGGCAAAAAGATATATCTTCTTGGGAGCAATGGTGGTGGTGAGTGAGAGCGAAGTGGAAAGTCACCGTCCCGTCATCACTATGCCAGAACACGGATGCCACCGACCGTGAAGAAGAACAGATAATTCTTTTTGAGATGATGGTTTAGAATCCTGACCGTTTCCAGCCAAGTCGAAATAATTTTTTTTTGCGGGGGCGGGCTGGGGTGAGATGGGGATGAGGGTTCGAATAAAGACTTTCTTTTCTTTTTTTTTTTCTTAAGGATACAAATCGTATGAAATTATACTGACAAGATCAACAATTCTTTTTTTTTAAATTACAAATCTAGGTGCACGGAACGAAAAGTTGCAAATGAATTCTGTGACCATACATCTGTATCACCCAGTCAGTGGGCTTAGAATATGCTGACTGTAACCTCTGGAAAAGGGTAAAAAGAGGGGTCATAAGTATAACTCTAAACTGAATATGAAGGCGGGTTCTCTAGATTTGGGGGATGGAGTACCCCTTCATTGGTCTACTCTGACCTGGAATGGTAGTTCCACATGTTCCTATCAAAGTCAAACAGATCTGTATCACCCAGTCAGTGGGGCTTAGAATACGCTGATTGTAACTTCTGGAAAGAAGTAAGTACCCCTAAAAAATAGGGACACTAAGTATAATACTAAACTAAATATGAAGCTGAGTTCTGGAGATCTGGGGATGTAGAATACGCCTTCATAGCCATTACTCTCAGGTCCACTCTGACCCGGAATGACAGTCCCATCTATGTTCCAATCTATGGTTCAAATAAATCTGCTTAAAAATTATTCATATTTGATAGGAAAACTTGATGCCATATAACTGTACATTATTTGTATTAAGAATAACTAGCAGGACGTGTTGATATACCACAGTATGATACTATATTAATTACAACGATTGAAATGTTTACTTAATATCTATTGCGAAATATTTCAAGAGGTAAAACGTATACATCTTCATTTAACTCTTTCACACTCTTTTTTTCTTTCTTTCCTTCTTTTTCATCTATTCAATATGTTTGATTGAAACAGATTAGCGTTATCGTTTCCGCACACACACTCCCTTTCTCTATGTTTCCCATACTCCCTTTTTTTCTTTTTCTTTCTTTCTTTCTTATTATATTTTTATGTGTAGTATGTCCTATTTCTTGCCTTTCTTTCTTTATGTTATAAACGGAATGGTCCATTATTTTGCTGAGATGACGATACCCATAAAAATTAAAATTCGGCGGGTAAGGACACCAGATAATCAGGATTTACAATTTTGCACTTCATCTTGCCGCTTTAGATGGTCTCATTTTTAACCAGGGGGTGTTGCAAGATGATACCGGTCGGAAAATGAAAGAACAGGCGTATTATTATACAAAAGATAAAAGGAAATTGCAAATCATCTTTACACAATCCTTTTAGTTAACTTCCTGTTCTGCATCTGGTGTTGTGATTTAAAAAAGGCAACAGAAACAATGCAGATATTTTACGAAACAAACTTCCAAAATGTTAGACATTGATGCATATATACACCATCAACAATTGAGAAACTTGATATTAATACACCTAAATTTATGAAAGAAAGAAAGGAAAGAAAGAATGAAAAGAAAGAAAAAAGAATAAGAGAAAGAAAGATTAAAAGAAGCAAAGAAAGAAAGAAAGATAGATAGAAAGAAGTAAAGAAAGAAAAAAAAAGAAGAAACTAAAATAAGAAAAGAAAAAGAAAAAAGAAAAGAATGAAGGAATAAAAGAAAAAAAAGACAGAAAATTTAAAGAAAAAAGAGAAAGAAAGAAAGAAAAAAGAAAGAAAAAGAACGAAAGAAAAGAACAAAAAAAGAAAAAAGAGCGAAAAAAGAAAGAAAGAAAAAAGAGAGAAAGAAAGAAAGAAAGAAAGAGCGAAAAAAGAAAGAAAGAAAGAAAAAAGAACGAAAAAAGAGAGAAGATAGAACGAAAAAAGAAAGAAAGAAAGAAAAAAGAACGAAAAAAGAGAGAGAAAGAAAAAAAAGAAAAAGAAAAAGAAAGACCCCTCCCCCCAAATAATATATAAACTAATGGGGGGAGGCTTATTTGAAATTCACAGCCAATTTATAGACGATTGGCAATTTGGGACCTGGCCAACTAATGAGTCCGACTTATCTGTCTGTTGTATATTTTTAAAAAAGCTATCAGCTGTTTAGTTTTTCCACTATGAATCAATTATCTTGTCTTCTACTCTATCTATTTATCTATTTATCTATCTCTCTATCTATTTATCTATTTACCTATCTATCTATCTATTTATCTATTTCCCGAGCTGAGTTTACATCTATCTCAGTTTGATTGTATATAGGAGGTGAGTTATACGTGGAGGTGTGTCGTAGGAAATGGACCCATCGACGCGAGTTCGAATCCTAGCGCTAATACCCTTGGGAAAGGTATGCATCCACACACGGACCCTCCAGATATGGGTAAATAGTAGGGCAGGCTGTGCTTTTTAATCTTGGATGCATAACCAGTCTAGAAGGAAATTTGAATTCAAACCAGTTAAACCTCGCTTAAGAAATTGACCTTGTGTCATATCCTGCCTGTGTGGAAGGTTTGGTAAATATATTTATATTCGAGATGAGTTCAAAAATTATCAAGCCTGAGGGTATATTTATCAAGACAAATAAATGTTCTCATCTTTTTCCATAAAAATAGCTCGCTTGGCACAGAGCACGGTTATATATATTTACCAAGCCCTCTGTACGAGTAGGATGTGACACAAGGTCAATTTATTAAGCGGAGTTTAACAGGTTAGAATTCAGAGTCTTCCTTCTCCTAGAATGGAGGGAGAGTGATTGGATGCATACCTTTCCCTATGTGAAATACAAAGAGCAGCGTCGATATGTCAATTTCCTACGACTCTAACCATTACACCTCAAACTTTTAATTGTCTCCAATGTTTGATTGTATATACTTGCTAGGTTAAAAAAAAGTATTGAATCTGAATGTGTATTTACCACAACAGAAATAAATGTTGACTTTTTTCATAGAAAAATCCCATCTTTTTTTCATAGATTTGTTCGTGTCTGAGTGTCTATTCGTGGTGTAATTGTAGGGAGCTAGTTTTGCAGATCGATTACTACTGAATAGCGATGCCCCATACTTGCGACTCTGTGTCACATCCTATCCGTAGCGGATGGGTTAGGTTACCTATATTTGTCCGTGTCTTGATATTAAAATTAATGTATTCAGTGCAGTCTCTAATTCTCTATTCCTCCCCATTCTCTCAATCTCCACAACACACACACACACACACACACACACACACACACATATATATATATATATATATATATATATATATATATATATAATATCCATTTGGATTGAAACCATAGTAGACCCTTAATTATTTTTCTCTATTATTATTATTATTATTATTATTATTATTATTATTATATGCTTACAAAAGAGTGTTTGTTTTGATGACACATTTCACAGAGCTACGGAACTGGAATCTCACTTTCAGATTCGGTTTAAAGCCACATTCAGGACACCCCCTTTTATGGGGAGGGGGTATTAACCCTATGCATATGATACAATTGGTGTATTCTAGTCGTCTCCAACGAGGAGGGTGCACATTGTTATTGCAACTACTTATAGATTAAAGTGTATCATCTTTCAGTCATCGATTGAGTAAGGCCTCACCACATGTTCCTTTTGAGCCTGGTCAGAAGAAAAAATGGTATTTATTGAGAATAAGTGTGTTTTCATTTGCAACCAGCGAGTCTACCGTTCTTTCTTCCCAATGGAATCACGTGATGGCCTGTTTTACACCGTAAACCTCGTTATAAGTCTTGTCAATATGCCTTAGTCAATATTTAACAACCTGCTTTTCGATATAGTCTGCGTCGCATGGCCAATTCAACGAGAGAGCCTACCTGCGGACGTGTCAAAGAGAAGTAAAAAGTTCCTGTGATTCATCCATCTGTTACAATGGGTGGTGTTGTCTCGGTGTCGAATTCCATACACCCAGTATCGTTTAATTTTGTGTTTTTGTTTTTTTATAATTTGTTCCCCTTTTTTTTCACTAGTGGTTCCTTCTCATATTTAATTGTGTATTTCATTCTTTTTTTATTCTTTCTTTCTTTCTTTCTCTCTTTCTTTCATTCAATTTCTATCATTGTTCATTTACATTTCTTTTCTTTCTATATACTTTATCTTTAGGTTTATTTCTTCTTTCATTATATTTTATTATTCCTTTTTTCTTCCTCTATTTATGTATCTGTTTGTCTTTCTTTCGTTCTCATATGAAATTTTTTGCGCTCTATTTCACGGTTATTCTTTCTTTCTCTCGTTTTGTCATTCAAGTAGAAGAAGGGAAGTCGGATGACGGAGAGCAACTAATACCTCACAGGTAAATTTGTTTGGCTATCTGTTTTCCTCTGTTTCAATCCATCTCTCTCTCTCTCTCTTCTCTCTCTCTCTCTCTCTCTATATATATATATATATATATATATATATATATATATATATATATATATGTGTGTGTTGTGTGTGTGTGTGTGTGTGTGTGCCTTTATCAGCCTATCTGTCCCTCTATCTATATATCTATCTATCTATCTATTTATCTATCTATCATTTTCAATCACGCCCTTCCGACAATATCTGAAGTTTTTTCTCTCAGATTGTAAATAGATATAAAAAAAAATTGTTACCAAAATAAATATTTAGCTTATGACTTGGAGAAAACTTTCTTTTCATTTATCTTCTCGTCTTATATATATATATATATATATATATATATATATATATATATATATATATATATATTCATCCACTTCAGAAACAAGGGGAAAACGCTTTGATACACGTACAGGTATTTATTTCTTTATGTATATTGAATTATTTAACAAATTTTATACGTACTTGATACCCATCTATTCATAATATTAATGTGTTCGGTTTACCTTCTGGAGCAAAAATTGCGTAAACAATTCTAGCATATACCCCGTTAAAAGAATCTATTTTTTGATGAAAAAAACAAATGAAAATGAAAATAAACACAAGCGACTTAAAGTAATTCTTCAAAAGGATGGCTTGTTCCACTTTCGTTATGTAATAACCAAGCGTTGCCAAAAAAAAGAAAAAAAGAAAGAAAGATAAAGTATGTGACAGTTTTTCGAAAATAAGAAGACACTGTTTATCGATTTTTACCCGAATAAAAATAAAATGAAATAGAAATTTTGAAACACATACACACTCGTACATACAAGAAAAATAAACTATGTGAAAAGAGGTTGAGAAGCAAATAAAAACAACACACAAATCAAAGCTGATATGTATTTTCTCGAAGATCTGATATTCCAGCCGATCTCAAGAGACAAAATTTTGGGAAGTGGTTGAAAGACTCTTCCAGAAAAGGAAATAAAGCTAAACACAATGATGCAGGGTGTTGGTGGGGTACGCGGGAAAGCAATCCACGATAGATCAGGGAGGTTACACAAGTGGTGAGTAATGGATGCTCGCAAACAGAGAAAGGAAACTAAACAAAAAGAACGAGAGAAGATTGTGACGAAGAGAGAGAAGGAAACCAATGAGAGTATGCGCGAGATTTGAGCGTGGCTAGAGGAAATATCTGTTTGGCTGTTTCAGTAGATTTTTAAAATGGGCATGGAAAGGCGGGAAGAGAATGAAGAAAAATAAATTAAAAGAAATAGAAAGAAGAAAGAAAGAAAGAAAGAAAGAGGATATTACGAGAGAAAGAAAACTAAACAATATAGTTTTTTAAATGTAGGAAGTAAGAATAAAATAAAATAAAATGAAAATGAAAATGATCGAGAGACGTCAACGACAGAAGACATTACCCACTCAAATATTCTCCGATCACAATCGATGAACATGGCACGCATTTACAAAACTAGATATGATGACATTATTACTTTTCAAGAAGGAACTAAATTAAGAACAAAAAAGTATATAGAAGAAAATGGCGAGTTTTTTTTTTTTACAAACAAAACAACGCAACAGAAAAGATTATATAATAGACTAAAAAAAAATTTAAATTACCGAATGAGATTTCTGTATTTCCCACAATTTGGCAACTTATTCTTCTTTTTTTTTGTATCTTTGTTTGTTTTTCAATCAATTTTCTATGCAATCCTTTTTTCTTTCTTTTCTTTTTACGGATTTGTTTTAGTCTCCATTTTTTGCCCATTTCTATGGATCATATTTCTACGTGAATCAGATAAAACTCGATTTTGATATGTCATAAACTGAACGTAGTATCTTGTCAAATGTATAGATTTTCAGCAAGGGTTTATCTCCCCCCGATTTTTACTTTCTTTTTTTATTCTTTTGTTGTACCGAAAATGTCAAACACGTCCAGAAATGCACATCTGAAAAACACTTATAAATGTGTACACGTTTGTATGACCAGTTTATCATTTGTACTTTATACGTAAAACATAATCCTTACAGTTTCTCATCAATATATTCGTGATGTACTCACGATAATACTGTTAATATTTATCCAAATATTTGGACTAACAATCTGTATGTAAAACTTACGCCTAGAAAAAAACACATGTACACAGAGATATACAGAAACGCACATATACTCATATCTATGCGAATAAATGCAAATTTATGTATTTATGTTCGTATTTCAACGGATAGATTATAACAAAACAGTACATCTCATGTTAAATGGTAAGAACAAATGAACAACGTACAATGTGGATATGTACTAACAAATGGCATTTATGAATATATCATGGGATATCTCATTTACATAATGATTTAAAAGTAATAGGTTTAATAAATTCATTAGATAAATACATACACGCTTAGAGTCCCTTTCACGTGCAAACTAGATGAATTCCCGTTGTAGCATCGGTCCATGAGGATATCGAATCTTCTATTTAAAGTGGAGTAAAAGATTCTCATTGGATTTTTAATTATATCCGTTTCATTGAAAATCTGGATAAAAACAACAACAAAAATAAAATTCTGCAGGAACTGATGCCCGGCAAACTTATCAAATTGCAAATTGGACAGAAAATTATTTTTTTTAATGAATTTCTCTAATAAATATCCCCCCCCCCATCGGTGGAGCTTATGATACGCTGTTTATCACTTGTAAAGGGGTAAGATCGATCCCAAATGAATATTCTGTACTTCTCATTGCCAACTCCTTATATTATCTATAGATTGAGCATTATATATATATATATATATATATATATATATATATATATATATGAGCCAAGCTGATCTATGTAAGTCTTTGCTGGGTGACCTACTCTGGCGCGTCTCTTATGAGTTCATCTTTGCTTCTCCAGCAGTACCCAGCGTATCTTGAAGTTTTACATACAAATTTTAGTCCAACTTTCTTTCCATCTCATGTCCTGATGAAGATCTGCTAAAACCGAAATGTAATAACGTCGACTTCACAATCAAGAATTAATTCATCTTTTTGAAATACTTCGTGTTTTTATATTTTCTACATGCTGGCGGATTTATTTCCATATTTACTCCCATATATATATATATATATATATATATATATATATATATATATGTGTGTGTGTGTGTGTGTGTGTGTGTGTGTGTGTGTAATGGAAGATTGTGCATACTAGTTAGGATTAGGACAAAAAGAACAAGAACAGTGAGCAAACATCCCGATGGTTCCAGCGGGGATGACGTTTTTAGATGAGTACAACGAATTTCGGAGACTGCTAAACATTGTTACTAGGCAATGTAGTTTAATGTCATACCCAGGACACCTACCCCCCCCTTTTGAGAGAACAATACCCCTCTGCAGAAGATGGAGTTAGCGTATTCTAATCTCGCTTTATAGAGGCTAATGAGCAAATTTCAATGCAACCTGGTTTATAAATACAAACACAATGACACTAATTCTGTTTTACGCTTACCTAAACTTGTGTGGTTAGATTTGTTGGATTTTACGGCATGTCAATGCTTGTTGGGTTATTTTATGTCGAAGACGTTTTGTCCTATTCATGCTTGATGGGTATTCAGATGATTATTCAGACTCAATTTTAAAACTCATTTTTTCTACTTATCCCATAGATGGGTCAGAGCGGACATGAACAATTGTGTGATTGTCGAGGTCTTGCAGCCCGAGCAAAATTTATTGAACTATTTACTTACTGTACTGAGATCAATTGCGCCTCACCGCGACAACAAATGTTTTTGGTTGTTTCAGGCGTTAGAACCCGGTTCGAACTCGTAAACATATGTTCCCGAATTAGATCACGTTTTTTTCTGTTTTTTTTTGTCTGTTCCAGTGGCAGTATTCACTGTGAGTTGATTGATCCAGCTCCATCCAACGAATTCACCTGTGGTGAATTCCTGAAAAGAGTAACAAGGGAATAGCAAATTCACAAGGGTCCCCAAGCCCCACATGCATATCCCGGTCAAGAAAAGGAGATTGATTGCCGCAGATTTTCAACAGACGCAGTGACAAGTAAGCCAAAAGCTGTTGATTCCTGACGATGGAGACGACCCTAGGATTTTCTCTAGAGCTTCTTCGGCCGAGTTGTTGCCCTAATAACACTGGATGCCAGACATATTCGCTTTGGGTGACCTTACTAGCACCTTAAGTTTCCGATGGCATGGCTCTGCAACTACTAAGTTTTTACGTTTCAAAACTTTCTTCAGTCACATTTAGTATGATATCTAAACGGACTAGGAAAGGGCTAAAATCCAAAGTCTCTCAGATTAAATCCCCCTCTCTCTCTCTCTCTCTCTCTCTCTCTCTCTCTCTCTCTCTCTCTCTCTCTCTCTCTCTTCTGTCTTTCTCTCTCTGTCTCTCTCGGTCTCTCTTTTTCTTTGCTTCGTTTGAAGACCCCAAATATAAATCATTTTCTGACTTTTCTCCATATTTTATTAAACTTTTGTTTCAGATTTACTACTCATATATTTGCTGTGGTGACACCTGCCACGATCTCCAAAATATGTCAATCATCAAGTAGTAGTCAAAGTGGACCAAATGAACCGTGTGCTCACTCACCATGTTACACCTGATTCTTAATAGTCATGTGTTATGTAATTTTTTACGGGGACATTTGGTAATTTCATGTATCCCCTTTTATTCCATGGTGTCAGCAAAACTGTGTCTTTTTGGTGAATCTATTCTTGGTCTATAAATGAAAACATTATAAAGGGATATGACGATATTGCTGATAGCATATGACTTAGAGATGTTCTGTAACTTTTTAAAACAGCTTCTGAATCACAGATTTTATAAGTATATGAAAGTGGGTGGATAGAAAGTTGCAGACACATATGAACTGACGTCCTAATGGAAGTCTGGGCAGATTGCCACATAATTTTGAAAAAAAAAGAAAATACAGAAAACAAAAACCAAACAAAAACCCCACTTTCATTGCTTTGCAGTTTTTCTTATTTTACGGTTAAACCATATCCTTTCCTTTCTTTCTTTCTTTTTCTTTCTTTCTTTCTCGATCAAATCAACACACACAGACACACACACACACACACACACACACACACACACATATATATATATATATTACATTAAACACATATACACACATCTCGTTTCTCTCTCTCACTATATATATATATATATATATATATATATATATATATATATTATATATAATTATAATTCTCTGATAGAAACGGCTAAAAACATTAAAATATATAGCTCTATGCACAAGAATGCAGAGAAATATTACGATATTTCAATTATAAGACAAAACAACAATGAAATCACCCACTTATATATATATATATATATATATATATATATATATATATATATATATATATATATATGTGTGTGTGTGTGTGTGTGTGTGTGTGTGTGTGTGTGATGAGAGAGCAGATAGAATTAAGTTTGAATAGATTCAACGGAACACACACACTCACGCAAACGCACACACACACACACACACACACACACACACATACATATATATATATATATATATATATATATAATAACCAAGCACATATTTCAGATAAAAACTGATCCATTGGCAGGTTCATTTTATAGATTCATGGATCCATCTATGCGAATGCATACAAATTTATGTATTTATATATGTATTTCACCTGACATCAAAACAGGCTACTTGATGTTAAATCTGTAGTACAAATGAACAGAGTGCAATCTGTTTATGTACTAACAAATGGCATTTATGGCTGTCCTGGAATATCTAATTTGCATAATGATTTAAAAGAAATAGGTCTTAATAAAAAACTGTCTCGTGTTATTCATTAATAACTTTATTTTATATATATAGGCATTAGTGAATATATATAGGCAGTATGTGTAATGCGAATAGCGTTGTCAAGGATTTGAACTCAGTTCGCCGTATTCATTTCCTACAACGATAACTATTACACAAAAAACGCTTATTATCTATTTAGATATTGTTTTTAACGACATGTCAATCTGTCTAGGGTTATTGTATTCGTATACATTATGGAATTGCGTTTATGCTACCTTCATATTTACATTTTTGTTTAGTTTTTTTCAAAGAGCTTTTTTGCACACATCCCTATCGAAACGAATACTTATAAACTGATCTATTTGGTACAGTGTGGTACCTGGGAGTAATGGCAATGGCAATGCAGGACTACTACATATTCCCTATATCTTATATATTGAATGTATGAATTAGATGCAGTTTAGAAAAACAATATAGTTTAATGTTTAATATGAACCTCCAGCTTTTGGGTTGTAAATCTGGAAAAATAGTGTTGCTATACATTGATGGGGGTACCGTCGGTTTTAGACGGTTAGTGTACAAACAACTGAGATCGGGTGTTGTTGTATTCAATTCTGAACCGTTGGAAGATTGACGCGAGATAACTTTTGCGTAACGTTCGATTTCCGGTTTCGAAGCAAACGGTGGAAATACAGTATTTTCAGTTAGTTAGTCAGCCCCAAGTCCTCATGATGTAAGGATGGACTTGGTGTTGGTTCGCGCATGTGGTCGAGAAAATCCTGAAAAAACTATACGCCTTGAGTTTGTTTCTAAGAACTATGATAATCTTGGCGTATCTTAATAACCAGAGAACATTACCAAACAGAAGAAGCCAGAACCAGACCAGAAAGAAGAAATACCAGACAGTTACTCAAAAAGTGAGTAGAAGATTGTATATCGGTGACATAACCACGGATATCTCCCATAGTACAAAAAGAAATAGACTATTAAGTATGAGGTCAACATCTCATAATATATATATCCAGAGAAGTGGGTATACAACAGTGCGTCTTATACACAAATAGTGCGTCTTATACACAAATAATCACAATATTAATATTATATTTCTTCTTGATACTAATTTGTCTCGAAACAGAAATACATTAAGATTATGGATTGTTGCCATTACTAAATGATTTCCTTGTTATTTATCTCTGATGTGATCTTGAGCTAGAAATTATGGGCTCATGGTGTATAGTACAAGAGTGATTCAAAAGTGTTTGCAATATTTGTATATATACTTGTTTTGAAATAAACTCAATGAACTTGATTAAGTTTGTATTTAACCAACTCCCGTAACACAAGGCCAATCTTAAGCAGAGAACACCAGCAGGTAAATTAGGACCGGTTTAGGTCAGTCGGTAGAGTACTTGCCTAGGAATCGCAATGTTCCTGGTTCGATACCGGTTCTCGCCAACTCAGCGTATGAGTAGCACAGACTA
>CM042143.1:45001082-45031082 GCA_023376005.1 Doryteuthis pealeii | reverse complement strand
GTATTTGGAAAAAATGGTATTTCTATTATTATAATTAATTAGTTAATAATAATATTAAATTGATGGAGATATAATTCTACTTGCTTTTTCCTCATAAAGGTGATAATTTAAAATGTGAGCGGTATTTATATACTAATATCGATTTGCTATTAGGCTGTAGAAAAAACATACAAGCTCTAATGTTCTGTTCTGTTTTGTTATGGCATTCACATCGGGTTCGGTTGAGCCGGCTCCAACCAACAAATTCACCTGTGGTGAATTCATAGAACGAGTAACAAGGGAATATTATATTCACAAGTGGTCCCTAAACCCCGCATGCATGTCCTGGTCAGGGTAAGGAGATGCTCTTGTTTGCCTCAGATTTTTGACAGACACAGTGACAAGTACGCCAGAATTCGTTGGTTCCTAACGATAATGGAGACGCCCTTTGGATTTTAGTCAGAGCCGCTTTGGCCGGGTTGTGACCCTAATACAATTGGGTGCATGACCTATCTGTCTAGGGCGACGCTACCAAGAACTTAAGTTCCCGAAGACATGGCTGTGACACTACCAAGTTTACACGGCCCTGTCACGATGTGGCAGGATTGGAAATAATGTACCAGATGCCTACTGTCCCTTTACAGTTCTTTTTACGTTCTGCGGTGTCTAGCCGCCCTCCCCCACTAGACAAAATCTGTGGGTTTAATAACCGAGGATCCGACTATGAAATAAGAGGTACTGTTACATGTTATCAGTAGCATATTGAGCGACCTGACATATTGTTACAGTGTTGAGTTTTCGGTGTCTTTTTACACACACACACACACACACACACACACACACACACACACACACACACACATATATATATATATATATATATATATATATATATATATATATATATATCAAACAAGGATCTCCTATTAACGGATACGAACTCTCTGCTGACCTTGACATATATACCTACGTATTTATCAGTTAAAATTCAGCTTCTCGCTCGTAGGTGCTGACGGTCGAGGTGTTAGGGACTGTGACTAATGAAAAATTGTACAGTTTTGACTGGATGTAGCGTGCTAGGTCTAGTCACATTGAGAAGACGTGATACGTCGAAACTCGGTGCCTGTAGATGGCTATATATATATATATATATATATATATATATATATATATATAATGATAATTTTAATAATATATAAATATCATTAGGTATTTTCTTTTCTATAGATCTTTATCATCATATTTTCTGTTTAGTTAACCGTGACATTTGTGTTATCTTTGTGTTGTCTTTGATGAGCATTTCATTGAAAGGGAAACTGCCGACCTGTTCTAATAATTTTGCTCCCAAATCGACGTGAAATAGCCTTTCAGCATGATGCTCAGACGGCTTGGTCATTTCAAACAAACAAAAAAAGTGGCAATTCGTTAATAACAAACACGCTCCTCTAGCATTTGAAAGTGCTATTTAGAAAACCACTTCGTTTTTTATTACTTCAAATACATTCCTATATTTGAATTGAATTAATCTTTTGTTTGTTGCTGTTGGTTCATATTGCTATTTATTTATTTATATATGTGTTTTCTTTGTTCTATCTGTAGAGTTCTGTCATGTGAACAATGCTTTTGGAAAAAGGAAGAATAATTCCTATTCTTTAAAGAGTGAATATAGTGCGGATTGAAGCCCAACGAAAAGTGTCATTGGTTCAATAGAAAAACATTAAGACACCAACACGCCTAGTTGCACGTTGTTTCATTGATTGTGATGAGACACATAGAGATGATACGTATTCAATGTAATTTCCTGTCCAAAGCAGACAAAGCAGTTCAAACATATTTAATGGTTTATTCTCATATAAATGAAGATATATAATAACCCAATAACAGTACGTGCATCTATCTCTCCATTCATCTCTATTCTCTCTCTCTCTCTCTCTCTCTCTCTCTCTCTCTCTCTCTCTCTCTCTCTCTCTCTCTCTCTCTCTCTGTGTGTGCGTGCGTTGAACAGATAATTGGTAGAAAAAATATATTTTGGTATGGTGAAATCTATTATCGTTATTTGTCAACAAGTGTTTCGACCAAAATTCGTTGACACACACAGTTTTCTATTTAAAATTATTTTAAATATAGAAATAAAATAAAACTATAATAATAAAAATAAGCATGAAAACATAGGTAATCATCAGAGCTGAGAGGGAAAATGCAGCAAACTAACACAAAAAGTGTACATGAATAGGCACGACTGGGTGTGAAGAGTAATCTAATGTGAACTGTGCAAGAGATTAAATTTTACCATACTAACAAATGGTATATGCACACACAAGAACACATCCTAGAGAATGAGACATATTATTCTCTGAGATTTTGAGATAAAAACGGATCACCTAATCCTGACCAGAAAACTGGACATAGTTTTGATTAACAAGATGAAAATAATTTGTCATCTAGTGGATTTTGTCGTTCCGGTTGACCATAAAAGGAAAATGAAAGAAAGTGGAAATATAGACAAGTATTCAGATATTGCCAGGGAACTGACAAAAAACAAACAAGGTGACGGTGATATCAATTGGGGTTGGTAGCCTTGGAACTGTTCCCAAAGACATGGAAAAGAGACTGCATGAACTGGAGAATAGAGGATGCATTAAGACCATCTAGAAAACAGCATTGTTAAAATTGGTTAGACTACTCAGACAAGCCTTGAAGACATTAGAAGACTTGCTGCCGCTTGGACCTTAGTGAAAAGCACCCATGAAAACCTTGCGTGGAGAAAAAATAATAATGGTTTGTAAAAAGATTTAGCAACAAGTAATTATTTGAATAGATTAATACAAATAATTGGGATTCTCTTCGAATACTAATAATTTGCAAGCAATTGTATGGCTTAAAGTAACTATTTCTATTTGGAATATATGATTCTATGGCCTTTCAAAATATGCAAAACATATCTTCTATGTGCAAAAAATGAATCACAATATTAAGATAATCTAATTATCAGAGGAATGGCGGTACCTGCTAGAATCTCATCTACTGGTTAGATAGAAAAAATGAGTTTAAGAAATGTAATTGAGTTTTTTTTTAAATTGAGTACCCATGAATAACTCAAAAAGGGATGGCATGCCGTAAATCCAACCAACCAACCAATTATCAGATGAAATAAATAAAAGAAGTCCACTTTTGAATCGAAGATTTACCAGCGCGATATTTAGGAGAGGAACCTGTCGATTGAATTCGATGAACTTCAGATATATGAATATAAGATCACCCGAAGATCGTGTACTGGAAGCTCCGATTTAAACTCCAACACTTTCTTCTTCTTATGTTAGTACATAATTATATCATATATAGATATTTGCGTTTCTACTCTTCATATGACTGTGTACCATATATATATATACACACACATGTGTATGTGTGTGTGTATGTGTGTGTGAGTGTTTGCCTGTTGTTGTGTCTGCGTGTGTATTCAAGATTAAATAACTATACATATTTACCAACCCCTCTGCATGAGCATGAGGTGACACAAGGTTAAATTTTTAGCGGAGTTTTAACAGGTTCGAATTCAGCGTGTTCCTCCACCTAGACTGGTTTCCTAATAAAGGTTAAAGAGCCCAGTCTTCCCTACTATGTACCCATAATTGGAGGGAGAATAGTTAAATGCAGATCTCTCCCATTTGAACTCAGCTTAACGTGTCAATTTCCTATGACGATAACCATTATACCACTCGCCTCACATAAATATATATAACACAATGTTACTAATATATATATATATATATATATATATATATATATATATATATGTGTGTGTGTGTGTGTGTGTGTGTGTGTGTTTGTGTTTGTGTGCATGTGTGATGTGTGTGTGTCTGTATATGTGTAGAGAGAGAAGTCCGTCAATGTGTGCGTGCGTACATGTGTACACTCGCATATGCGCGTTTGTGCATGTGTGTACCTACATATGTGTATGTGTATATGTATATGTGTGTGAACGTGTGTGTACGTTTGCATCCTAATACTCTTCGGAAAGGTATGCATCCAACAACTCTCCCTCCAGCTATGCGTAAATAGTAAGGCAGATTTGGGATCTTTAACCCCGGCTAGTTAACCAGCCTAGAAGGAAAAGTCTGGATTCAAAATTCCGCTTAAGAAATTGACCTTGTGTCAAATCCTGTTTGTACGGAGGAGTTGGTATATATATATATATATATATATATATATATATATATATATATATATATATATATATGGGGGGGGGCAGCATCTTTTCATTAAAACAAATTTGGTTCAACGTAACAAAATCCTTAATGTTTTCAAGTATTTTCTTTTTGTCTTTCAAGTTTCTAAACACCTTAGTGACAAAAATAGTTAAATATTAAACCGTTTTGAAAATGATAGTTTAGATCAGTGGTTCTCAACTGGGATCAATATGGACCCCCAGGGACCATATAACATTTTTTGGCACCCAGGCAAGTAAAATGTATTTAACTATAAAAATACAATGGGATTTTTAAACAACGAATGGCTATTTAGTAAAATAAGATTAAAAGGGGTCAATAGGTAAAAAAGCTTGAGAACCATTGGCTATAAAATAGCGTGATAATAGTTTCGGACAATTTATTAACAATTTTCAAGGTAATAAGACCAAAGGAATTGTTAGGAAACTTGAAATATAAAATCAAAACTTTGAAAAAAATAAGGGTTCTGTCATGCTTAACCCAATTTGTTTAAATATATATATATATGCAAGTATGTGTGTGTGTTCGTGTATGCGGGTTCGTACGTAGAGGGAGTATGCATGATTGTGTGTGTATACTGCGTATTTTGTATGTACACACACACACACACACTCCCCCCCTCTCTCTCTCTCTCTCTCTCTCTCACACACACACACACACACAAATATACATATATAATGTATTTAAAATTATGTCTATATTCATGTCTTCATTCTTCTATGGATGGGCGTATGTCTTTAAGCCAATGATGGTGTGTTTATACGCAATAATTCATACAAATACTTCTCTATATACATATATACATATGTAGACTAGCAGAAACGAAACAAAGCGTACATTTATCTACATAGCTGTCTAGTATATGCAAGATTGTGTGAACACAGATGCATACAAAAAAAGAGAGAGAGAAAGAAAGAGAGAGAGTTTTGGACAGATGTTCGCACACCTTTGTCCTGATGAGATGTTGTATTCTGATAATGAATAATTAGCCTCAAATGGCTCTAATTCATAATTACGAAACCAGTCGTTCATTGTTTGTTCGTTGTATCGACACTAATGGACGTTGCCCCATTTGTTATGTACGTTAAAAAGAAAACACAAAAACAAAAAGAAAAAAAAAGAAAAACAACACCCTTGTTTAGATGATCAGCTATTCATCAACGAATACTTGGTCAGCGAGACCTGACTGAGAAACTGGAAACACTCAAGTCTAAATGAATGTCGTAGAGTAAGTTCATTAACAACAGGCGTTCTCCGTCATAGACATAAAATTTATGTATATATTTTATTTATTTTATGTATTTTATTTACTTTATTTAGCTTGTAAATTGGCCAACAAGAATGTTCGCTGAAAACCGTAGTTTTTCGTGCTCGGTTCATGAGCTACTGACAACCAGGGTCAGCCGAAGGTAAAGTCAACAAGGGCAATGGCCCAGGGCGCAAAATTCTAGGGGGCGTCTGTCAGTAGTCTGAGACTCTGTGAACGATCCGTTTTAAATATACTGTCCATTTGATTCATTATCATTTATTCCAAATCTTTTTCAGGCCATTGAACTCTCTTATGTACTGTTACCGATTCGCCAGGATTCGGTTTCGTTTTTTTCTTCTTTTTTTTGTATAATGACATATTAATCTTTATGGGTTATTTAATTCTAAATCCATCCTTGTTGGAAAGCAGTTGTGGTACCATTTAACCAATGGCTTGGAGATAAGGGTGGGTCTATTCCTTTCCCAAGGGTACCGAAATTGAACGTAATAGTGAGACTGGAGTTCAAAATCGCTTACTACGATGTTGCAGTCCAACACGTTAACTACTATGCCAGGCCCCCTTCAGCACCGTTCTAAATAATTTCGGTCTCACATTTTTTAAATTAAGGATTAATATATATATATATAATATATATATATATATATATATATATATATATATATATACCCAACCTCTCTGTATGAGCAGGACGTGACACAATGCCAATTTCTTAAGTGTTTAACAAGTTTGAATTCATAGTTATCCTACCCCTAGACGGGTTGACTAACCATGGTTAAAGAGACCAGTCTTCCCCAGTTTACCCATAGCTGGAGAAGGAACATTTGATTTCATACCTTTTCTAACGGCATTAGCGCTATATAAAATGCAAACATCCAGGGTTTGAAATCGTTTCGCCGGGTTCATTTCGTTCGACACTTATCATTCTCCCATACGCCTGATTAATATAAAATTTTGAATTAATTGCATCGACAATGAATGAGATTATGTTTAAAAAATGTTTGCGTTACGGGCGTATTGATATATTGAGGTACAATCCACATGAGATTAGAGAAAAAAGATTTCTTCATAAAATTTCAAGAGGAAAATATACCTTGATTCAGTCGGAATATATCTGGAAGAAATTGATTAAACCAAACTGTATATTTTTAATCCTATTTTTGAAATCCAAAGTAGAAAAGAGTATACTTTCAGTAGATACACCTTGTAGCAGAAATACATTTTTATTCATTGTATCATCCTCCTCTGTATGCCTTGATCGCAGAACAATTTGCAATTCATTTCAGCACAAATGCCAACGATCTTAAATGCGTTATACATCTTTTATCATTAGCTAATTCTAACAGGAATTTCTTGCTATTGATGTTGGGGATGTTCATAAATATGAGTGGGAATTTGGAGTACATCTTATACTTTCAAAATAATCCAATATTATTCTATGAAAAATATTTTTATTTCTTTTTCATTTAGGCCAGACAATGTATCATCGAAAACGTTTTGCTAACAATATTTAAAAAAACAAAACAAAAAACAAACAAACAAAGATTAATTCATTCAAATAATGTGTTGCTAACTTTCAACGGGTACATTCTCCAGTCGTTTTTAGCTGTAATATACACCTCCGCAAATAATTTTTTTTGTTCTTTTATCTTTCTTAGGCAGCGCAAAAAAAAAAGTAGAAATATTCTCAGATCTTTAGACAGAACTCCTCAGAAATTCCCATGTGTCATGACGAGTTGAATTCTGTGCGGATTTGACATTATTCGCTAAAAATTGTGGACTGCAATACTCACAACGTTTCAACCGCTGTTCTCATCAACCTTCTTCGAGATACGTCCAGGGCATAGAAGTGGAATGGAACAGTCTACTCCCGTGATTCAAATAAAAGGTTCGAAATTCCCTGAAGGGTACCGAGTATGAAGGGTACCGCGTATGAAGGGTACCGAGTATGACAAATGGCATCTGAAGAAGGCCGGAGAGCACAGCAGCTGAAAGTTGTGATTTCAGCAACTAATATGGGTATAGTAGTCCACAATCCCTGCATTGACATCGCTTTCTGTGGATTAGATATTACTACCTAGGTACGTAAATTGTATACCGTCGAGTGTGAAGATGCGTCCTTCCTTTTTAAAAATGGTTTTATCGGAATTCACATAGAAGCCGATGTTCTCTGCTGTTTCCTCCAGACTATGTAGCTAGGATTCAAATATGAACTTGGAGTAACATCCTGTTCGTGGTTGTTGGTTGGTTGTTTGGTTGTTTGGGTTTTACGGCATGTCAACCCATTGGGTCATTTTATGTGATGACGTTTTGTTTTATTCATTCTTCATGGATACTCAATTTGTTCTAAACACATTTTTTCTATTTAACCCATAGATGACCCTAAGATGTACCACCACTCCGGGTCAGAGTGGACATCGGAGCAATGGGAATGAAGAGGTATTCCACATTCCCCAAACCTCCATAACTGACACATCCTCATCAGAGAGTTTAACGTCATTCCCAGGACATGAAGACCCTTAGTAATCGACTTCTAACACATGATAAAAAGGTTTCGGGCTTGCCATGAGGGCAATAAGGTTGGGACAATCATATAGATGCTAGGGCTTGACGTGACCAGCCGATTGATCAGAGGAGGCTTCACCGACCGCCCATATAGCCTAAGTGGAGTGTTACATGTCATGGCCCGCTCATCCACCAGGATTCCATCCTTAAGTATCACGGGCTGCCACCCACGGCCAAAAGATTGCCACATTGGGGGAGTCTTACCCCTCTGCAGAGTTGCAGTCGGTGTATTCTAAATAAGGGCGATCCTGATTGTGGAAAATAGGTTGGGCAAATACTTATATCAAGTGTGGCACCAATAAAACTTTCTTATATTTTGTCACAAGACTGCAGTTATCCAAATGATCCTAATTATCAAACCTCATCTCAAATATTTACACAAACACTAAATGGATTTAGGATATGAGGAGGAAAAGACTTAGTATTTTGGCCGCGGACAAGCAATCATTTGCGAGGTACCCTTGTAAATAAGCAGACAGTGGCATGGATATCGCACATTTGTCACCTGGAATAGCTGCATTGATTGGATAAAAAGAACTTAAAAAAAAAAAAAAAGATAAGTGAAAAACATTGACAAAATTGGCACGACATAACTTTAAAAAATCATTTCAATTTTTAATCAAATACCAGAACTACCTACTTAGTAATAATTGCATTTTCAGATTAGTTTTAATTTTTTTTTTTTTTTACATATGTCACTCAGTAAATTATTGGTGTTGTCATTTATAGAGCTTCGTTTTGGCGGACAGACAAACATCAGGTTTCTTACATAAGTTTCAGTTTTAAAGTTGTCACCCTCATCAAAACGGGACAAGGTCGTCGGTGCTTTAATTCTATGATCTGATGAGAAATGTTTCTTTCAGCATCACTTGGTTGTAATGTAACATAATGGAGTGGGGGAGATATGAGCGTAACACTGACGTTAAATTAAGACGGACAATCTTTTATCAAAAAAATGTGTTAGATTAGAATAGAAAAGTTTAAGGGTGAATCAGCATAACGCCACATGGATTGGTTTTATTGGACGAGCCGTGAAACGTAGCGAAGTGGGAGAGAGGAGGAGTGGGAGGTGAGAATGTTGAGTCAATTTGGAATTATGAATTGAAAGAGCCAGACGCGCCCTCGGCTGTTGTGACTTGGGGAAAATAAAAATCTCATGAGAAAAAGAAGTGGCTTTGTGTTATTACTAAAAATTCTAAATGGCATAAGTCATTATGCTCCCCAGCATCCCCAGCTGGTTTCCAGACTCCAAACATCCAGAAAATGCCAGTCAACTCCAGCATCAACTCAGCAACAAAGATTCGAGCATCTCCGATGTAGAACCGGTCCAGAGATAAGTATACAAATATTTTTACTGTCAATACATCTTCACTTCATTCAAAAATGAGTGGCATAACGTAACAAACGTTGACACATCATCTCTCCATTCCAAAAGGTGAGTGTAACGTTACAGTTGTTATTTTGTAAGCTTTGCTTGAATATGCTACACAGGTGCTATGCTTACAGTACCTTACCCGACCTTCGGGTCTTGTGTCCAGTGGTTTTATTTAATAGCTTGATCCCAGGTGGCTATCCACCAGGCAACACGTCGATTTAAAGAGGCAAAGCTTTGATTATTGTCTAGTGCTTAAGGCGCCTCAAAATAGGAATGTCGAAGGAATCCACGCATTTATTAGATATTGGCCATGCATAAGCTTCGGTTTACGCGTGGTTCCCCACTATAAAGATCCTTGTGTTCGACTGACATGTTTGGATGTCAGTAAATAATTACTATGCTTACAGTACGTGCTAATATTGCAAAGTTGGGAACCGGTGTTTTCAATGTGAGTTGACCGAAAAATCCTTCTACCTACTTAGTTGTTATTTACTAAGCCTTGTTTAGATATGATACACTGATTTTTGGCATCTCTTATCTTGCCTGATGTATCTTAAGTGGTCATCCATCTAAATATTGAGTAGGCGCATTGCTGCTTAACTTCAGTGATCTAGCGAGAACCGCTGTTTTCAGTGTGACTTGATCGTAAGTTCATACGACCACTGGTGTTAAATCTAAATAGATATTCGGTCTGTCTGTAATCGAAACTATGTAACTGCTTACGTCATAATACCATCAGTAATTGCGTAAGTTTATCAATGAGTATTTAATTTACAGTCAAAATCATTAATGCATAGAATGAATCTTATTTTTCAACGATGTTTCTATGAAAATGTGAGTAAGATTTGCCTCAAAACAGCACATATTATTAGTGCGTTTAAAATCTGCAATGTGCCTTATATATCACTAAGAAATAAAGCTTTCATTGTATATGATGTGGTTAATTTGCATACTGGTTTTAACAAAACCGAGTTTAATATATAATTACTTGGTGTTATTGATCTCTAATATTATTGTTTTATTCTCCAACGTATTAAAATCAATCCTAGGGCACATATTCTTGCCTGTATTCAGAATGTCTGTAAAACCTTTTTCGATTTCCGGTGCCTAAAGTGCCAGTTATTATAAATAGTTCCATAGCCCCCCCCCTCCATAGACTATACTTTCACATTCTATAACTAGAATCCGAACGTACAGCCAATGGGGTACGCTATGGAATTAATTATAGAGGGAGAGTCTGAATGAATCTTTGCTTCCTGAGTCATTCTCAAAACAAAAACGGCGACTGGACATATTTTTTTAGTCACGATTCCTTGTACGCGTGGGGTCTCCGACACTTAAGAAAAGGTCCCTCAGAGGAGTGGGAAAATACCAGCTAAACAAAAATCTGTATTTACCCGGGACAAAATCGTGTACGCTTGAGAGAGGAAGAAAAATAACGGAACAGAAACCCGATCTATATTTTTAAAATATCTTCAGACTTCCCGAAAATTCCACCAACAACAAACCCCATCAAATCACCGGCCATTTTTATTTATTTATTTTCTTTTGGCTAAACCATCGTTTTTTGATTGCTCTCCTTCCAGTTCCGATTCAAAGAAAATGTTTATGCAGGATTTATTTCGAAATGTTCGCCTTTAAAAAATTGCTTATCGCCAACTTACAAAGGTCTTTATATCTTTTTATTCTTATCGGATGGAACTAAAATTTCAAGCCCAACAATCAAGAGT
This sequence comes from Doryteuthis pealeii, assembly GCA_023376005.1. Taxonomy (NCBI): domain Eukaryota; kingdom Metazoa; phylum Mollusca; class Cephalopoda; order Myopsida; family Loliginidae; genus Doryteuthis; species Doryteuthis pealeii. Next base: position 45,019,937 of record CM042143.1, on the reverse strand, counting down.
CAATTTTTCCCCCCTACTTTCCAAGAGAGCAAGCTTCGGCTTTCGCGTTATCAGGCGGTAACTTTGTCATTGAAAACTGTCCCAACAGTTGGAAAGTTTTGTTTTCGTTTTAGAATTTTTCAATCTTATTATAATGGAGATTCAGTACATATCTCTCTGCAACTGAAACTATATCACTGCTTACGTCACAATACCCTTAGATTGAATAAGTTTATCAATGAGTATTCAATACATAGTCAAAATCATGAATAAATAGAAAAAATAAATAGAATAAATCTTATTTATTAACGTATTCTTGCTAGTTCTTATATATTAGCTTGTTTACTTAAGAGATTTGTTTTAGCTTTAGAACCCGTGTGCCCGATATTTTAGACTGAGCTCTATTTTACCATACACAGTAAGCCGATATTTTGTGCTGAGCTCTATTTTATTTGATACAGGGGTCCGATGTTTTGAGATGAATGCTGTTTTATTAAATCCTATCGTACTATTTTACTAGGAAGTATAACACCAATGCTTCACTACTTATTGTAAATCCGTGATTTCGGGTTAAGCGTTATTTTTATATACATTGTATTCCCAATATTTCTGACTAAACATTCTGTATTTTTTTAAGGGACAGTCAGTAAACAGCAGGAGAAAAGTAAAGACCTAATTTCGGGGTTAGCGAAACCACTCTTCATTGAGGATGGGCTACGATTGAATAATTCCTTCATCAACTTTTTGGAACCATTTCAGAGGGAGATTGCAATGCTGATATTAATGCGAATGGTGTTTTTTTTCTGTGAAAGTGCCTTCATCTATGCATTTTGTCTTTGTCTCCGTTAACTCTCTTCGAGTTTCTGTAATGCACTAATGGTTTTATGTATCTAACTTATTTTATTTAGGTAACAGAAGAGCAACAATAAACGACCTACATTTCGGGTCTAAGCAACACTGCCCCAACATTGGCGATGATTTACGATTTTCTTTAAAGAATAGATCTTTATTACATCGGTAATAAAGTGAGTGAAATTTTTCTGTGTCCACGGGTATGACTTTTTTATTTTTCCTGATGTGAACTTGTTATCATCTATATACCACTCTGAACCTGGGTGTACTGGCGATGAAGGATACTCCACATTCCTCGCAGCTCCAAAATTGGAACTTCACTATTAGATGAAATCTAATAATGGGCAGGGAAATGAAATGCAAAAAGATTGTTGTGTCAATTCTCTCTCAAAAATCTGCATTCCTAATCTTGCTGCTTTCTTTACCTGATACACTGACAACAGTGTGAAATGTGAGGGACGTTTCAATGATAATATTTCCAAATTATTTCCACATAAATGTAAAAATATAGACAGCACAATATGACAACGTTATCTTTGTGTCATTTTATCTCCACCAACTTTCTTCATTGAGACGCAATACATAATTTTATTTTTAGTGTTTTTAAGATGAATTTTTCTTTATTCGATTGTCATATTGTGCTGTCTGTATTTCTTTTAATTTATGTGGAAATATTAAGGAAAAATTGCTTTTGAAACGGCTCTCGCATTTATCACTGTATCCTATCTATGGGTTAAATAGAAAAAAAGTTTTTAAAAATGTGTTTAAAAAAGATTGAATCAGAAAACATTGAACACCCATCAAAAACGAATTAAGCAAAACATATTCAGCATAAACTAACCCAACAAGGATTGAGACGCCGTAAAACACGACCAACCGACCAACAAACCAACTCTCTCGATGACCTTGTGTCCGAATTATCCTAGTTTAGTTAATATCAAGAATTTCCAATGATAATCTGCATTTGAATCAGAAACAGAGAAGGATTGGTCTGGGGAGAGGTGACAAAAGGCGTTGTGGGTCGAATATAAAAAGAGGTGGAATGGTTTTAGGGAAAGGGTTGCTGTAGGGTCCAGTTCATCTATTTTAGCCAATAAAACCAGATTCTATTCTTACAACCCCTTCCCCAAGTTTTTGAGCGAAGAAAAGACAAACAGACCCGACCCAACGACACTGTCATTACGGGTGACGTGTAATCAAATAAATGAATTTTTACCCCCTACCATTCCCCTTTGCCCCCAACACTCTCCCGTCAATTCTGAACCGGCTAACGAGCGAAACAACGCACCATTACATGTACGAAGTGTTATTATATTTCACAGAGTTCACTCTCTTTTCGTTAGAGTAATTTCTGTTTTTTATTCAACCCTCGTTTTTTTGCTTTTTTTTTTAAAACTTCTTTTTTATTATTAAAATAGGCCTTATCGCACGGAGAGTCTTGCAATTTCGTTAATTCTCACTTCATTGAGCCCGCAAACATTGGCATTCACTAACGAACTTCCATATCATTAATTCCTATATAATTACGTCATAAGCAGAATAACGCTCTCACCTTTGTTAAACAACTTATTACCATAACGAATTTGCCTCTCTCCGTCTCGCTTTTCTTCTTCCTTTAAGTTTTTAAATATTTTTTTTTATATTTTCAAAAATTTTCTTTTTTTTCTGTTCACCCTGCTTTTTTTCAATATTCTGTTCGTATTATCACATTCATTTTGAGCGTGATATTTTTCATTATTGTTTTTTCATTTTTTTTTTTTAATAACGAGTTAAAAAATTCCTCATTAATCTTGTAATTATTCATGTTTGCAAGAAAGCCGGTGTCAAGTAAAAAGGATGAAACCGGGCGATGAAGTTGGGCGAGGCTACAAACTTAATGAGAGCGCGAAAAGACTTCGTATTAAAAAAAATTAAAAGATCTATCAGCGTAAGTTTAGAATGTCTTTTTTATTTTATTTTTTTTATAATTCAGGTTCAGATTTAGCTAATTCACAAATTTCTGCTCATATAAGTTTAATTATGAAAAAAAAGAAAGAACGAGAAAAAAAAAAGATAAAACGATTCCAGAAAAAAAGTATAGAAATCTATACTGGTAATAAAGTCAAATATATCGTTATGTGATAAAGGAGGAACTAACTATCAGCATAGATTTAAAATTGATGTTCAGACTCGGCTAATTCTTGAATTTCTGCTCAAATGAATTTAAAATTCAAATAAAAAAAAAAAGATTTCAAAAAGAAGTTTGAAAAATATGAAAATCTATAAGAGTAATAAATTTTTATATATCGTTATGTGATAGATTAGTATCTAACTATTAGCATAGGTTTCATATCTATCTATCTGTCCGTCTATCTCTCTCTCTCTCTCTCTATATATATATATATATGTATGTATGTATGTACGTCTCTCTCTCCCCCTCTCTCTCTCTCTCTCTCTCTCTCTCTCTCTCTCTCTGTGTGTGTGTGTGTGTGTGTGTGTAATTAAGATTCAGACTCAGCTAATTGTCTAATTCTTGCTTATATAAGTTTAATAAGAAAAAGAAAGAAATGATTCCAAAAATGAATGGAAATCTATTGGTAATAAAATGAAATATCTCGTTGTGTAATAAATGCCTACCTAAATATCCTATTAATTTTTTTGGGGAGGGGGCATGAAATTCTGTCTTTCTTTAAAAACGCCGAAATGTCAAAATCAAATTGGCAGTTTGAAGTTAACTCCTATTTGTATTCCGATATAACTTATTCCCTTGTTTGACTCTAAAATATCAAAACAATCATTTTTCAACGAGAAAAAAATTGTCAAATCGATATTATTTTTGTAAAGATGTCTGCTGTATTCTTCATTTAATTTTCTTGATAAAAAATTGTTAGTTATCTAAAAAAAATATAAATATCGAACTAAAATACGTTCGTATTCGTTTTTTAAGGCAGGGAAGGGAAGAAAAAGAAAGAATTGTTATTTCTGTGAGTTCGATCGGCTACTTGAGCCAGCATTTTTTTATCATCATTGCATCCAATAATCGATACTTGAGATTTCTTTCTAGTTAAATTGGACCTTGTTAAGAGGTCAATTTCACAAGAGGCAGAAAAAGAGTGGGGGGAGGAGTCAAGTCAACTTCTTTTATTCCACTATAATGAACGAAACGAATTCCACGTTTATCAATAAAGCACCCAGCATTACTTAATGTCTGCAGACTTTGCTCTCATCGTCCTAAATATAATAAAGTAGCCAGGATGTTCATTTAATTTTACTTTAAAAAGTAAAACGGTTTGACTTTCTGTTCAGATTCAATCATTGTTTCTTCTTTTTTTATTATTAAGAAATTTATCAATGAAGAATTCCGAAAAGTATTATCTCAAATTCCTGCCTTTTAAGTTTCATATTGGAAAAATAAGTTAGAATAAAATCATAAAAAAACGGTTCCAGAATTAATAAAGGTATTAGTAAAAAAATTGCTTCAAATAACTATTCTAAATAGTAATAATTTGTATATAATTGAATAGTCTAGAATATTCCCATTTAATTTACGGGACTTGTGGATATAACATAGTATTATAATTTAACTATTACAAGGTTTGATATGTTTCTTAAGATCTATTGCACTATACGTCGAAAATATAATAATCTTGATTTAACCCGCTCTCTGTCTTTTTTCCTTCTATTCATCTTTTTATACTATTCAAATTCAAAGGTCTCTATATCTTTTAAATATTGGAAGCAGGAATATTGAAATAAGGGAAATATTTCAGAAACTTCTAAAAAATTCTTGAATTTTAATTAAAGCTCGTACTGTATTATTTAAGTGACTGGTAGATATACCAAGTATGATAAAATAATTTTGATTTAGCTCACTTATTTCTTTCTTGCCTCCTTTTCATTTTTTTCATTATGTTCGATTGAAACAGATTAGTATTATCGCTTTCTGTCTTTCTTATTATATTTTTCTGTAGAGCATGTCCTTTTTACTTCCCTTTTTCTGTATAAAAAACTGAATGATCCATTATTCTTCTGAGGAGACAGCAGTCATAAGCATTCGGCGGATCAGCAACACTATATAATCAAGATTTACATTTTTGCATTACATTTTGAGTGATTTGGATGGTCTCATCTTTAACCAGAGGGTGTTACAAGATGATAACAGGCGTGTGTTTAGGAAAACCAGTATTAATATATAGATAGGTTTTCAAATTGATAGTCTTATAACAGTGACCTACTGTAAACGGTCCTTGATAACGGTCGGAAGATTTAGATACACCAGCATTAATAAATAAACAGTAAAATTTACATTATTTATATTATTTGCTCCATATAGGGTATCATGTTTTCATGTACTGTCAGTGCCTATTCAGAATTTGCACATACCTGAGGTACCTTTACTCATTTTGTTCTAGAAGAACCTAGGAGATTTGCCTCCTCTGAGAGAGAATTCTCTGCTTTTTCTGACTAATATTCAGATGCCAATCACTGTTAGTTCCTGTTTGCAACCCATGGCTACCAAAAGCACAGCAGTTCCTTTCTTATCTACAGTATTCAGTTGGTATTATGTCTACAACTGAAGGAGGAAGAAAAACAAAAACAACAATTTAGTGTAAATGCTTTCTCTAATTTTTTGGCATTTCATTTTAATTTAAACCATGAATTTGACCTTTTGTTTATCTACTTATAGGTGACTCCCGGGAGCCGCGAAAAAAACGTTTTGTGGTGCATTTATCGTCGTCTGGGGCACAGATGGCTTCAAAGACCAAAGTTTATTACGCACATGCGATTGCAGATGGGGGTAAGGAACACCAGCTGTCAAGACGACAAGAGCAGACACTGTTTCACGATGCTGGTTGCAAGTGGTAGAGAAACGAAAGCGGTACTCCATCTTGTATTTGGAAGTTTCCACCCTAGTTAGGACGCGCCAGATGGTTTTGGCAAAAGCAGCAATTTCAAGATTCCTGGGGTGTAAATAAGCTCATTTCAGGTTGGTTTGATTCTGTCCTTATATCATTGCCTTGGGGGTCTCCGTTGTTGTGACTGAAATAATCAATTAACAACATTGAAAATCCGGAAAAGGGGTATTACTTTTTGTACAGGAATATAAATAATAGATTTTAAGTACAGTTCACCAACATTATGATTAGGTACTCGATTAATAATGATTCGACTACGAATAACCTCACATATTTATATTTTTATATCTGTTCCGTTATACGAGTCCAACTATCGTTGGAGAAATATCTTCCCTTACAACAACCGGTTACTACCGAGCATCGAAACCAGTGCTAGGGAATTCTCGTGTGAATAATGCGACCAGTCAATCGAAGCTGGGTCTGAAGAATACTGGGATCATGATTGTTGTGTTGGTTATTTCTATAATTTCCAGATTGAAAATTCATTATTGCTAAACGGCATACCAACTACATATGCGTTATTTAATACTGACATTTAATTCCTTTCTAAATATATGATTTAAATCATAAATATGAATATTTTTTAACGTTTCACTACAATCATTTTATAATCGTACTTATTGGTTATACTCGACATATTAATACTTGTGTTCCTTAATTGTACGACCGACATCGTCTTGCAACACCCTCTGGTTAAAAATGAGACCGTCCAAATCACCCAAGATGAAATTCAAAAATGAAAATCCTGATTATCTGGCATTACTGGTCTACCGGATTCTTATTTCTTATGAATGTTGTCACCTGAGCTTAATAATGGATCACTCCGTTTTTATTATGAGGAAATAAAGGGAAGAAAAGGAACATGCTACACAGAAAAATGACAAGAAAGAAAGAAAGAAAGAGAGTGTGTAGGGAATAGATAGAGATAGAGGGTGAACTCTCGGTAACCATGACGCTAATCTGTTTCAGTCAAATATAATGAAAAGATGAAAAGAAGGAAAGAAAGAAAAAAGAGTGCGAGAGAGTTAAATCAAGATTATTATACTTTCTACATATTGAACTATTATCATACTGTGGTATATCCACGGGTCCTACTAGTAACGATAATTTCCCTGTTCGGTTATACGGTTTGGAGTATTCCAATATAATTTACCCGAATAATTTACTAGCAATTATATGATTTCATGTAATAAATAAAAATCCCTTTTAAATAAATATTGATTCAAATAACTATTCTTAATGCAAATAATTTTAAGTAATCTAACATTAATAATTCGATTAATTGATTTGTTTGCTGTCGGATATATTGTTACTCACATATTTATATCCAATACTAATAATCTTCATAGACGGGGCCCGAACCACTTCAGTTTAGTAAACCTAGAAGTAAGAGCAATGAAGGGTTACTCCACGTCCCCCCAATCTTCAGAACTGAATCCTCACCACCGAATGTCATACACAGAACTGTATAATGTTCGATTTATGTGATAATTATTGATTACTGTGATATATTCTTCGTTTGGTTAGTTAGTTTTACAGCATCTCAACCCTTTTCAGCTTATTTTATGCCAACGTCGATTTAATAATAATGGGCTCCAATTATATCCGCTACAGTGATATATATTCATAATCATTCTAAAATGGTACATAATTCATATTTATCAGCATTGTAACATCCAATATATCACTGTAGCTTTAAACAATTTTAAAGCGACGTTCTCCAGTACAAAACCAGTTCATAGGCTCGCCAGTGCGGGCCGTCCAGCGATGGCCTCCATTGACCACTACTGAGCGGATACTGGATGCTTTGCAGAGGACCTTACGAGGGCCAGGAATGATAGGGACGGTTGGCGAGTGATTATCATTGATATCCGTGCGACTAGTGACAGGATGATGATGATGATGATGATGATGATGATGATGAAACAGAATCTCAGATATATTTCACACATAGATGGGACCCTAATAAGTACTAAACCTCCGGGTCAGAGTAGAACTGGGAATAATGGGAATGAAGGAGTACTCCGCGTTACCAAGATCACTAGAACTGGAGCTTCACCATCAGATTCAGTTTAGTGCTATACCTGTTTCAGAAGAGTTTTAATTATCTACAGAGAGCACAGTCGGTGTACCTTAATCCTCATCGCCATAGAGATGTTATGTTTAGTCTAAGCCGGTAATAATGGAGTTGCTTTCTTAAGTCTACTAGGAGCATTAAATGTGGTTTCTAGACATCTTTTTCTAACAGAAAAGCCAGAAAAAAAAATGCAAAGTCAGTTGACATTGGACCGAAAAGTGAATAAGACGACGACAAAAGAAATCCCCAATTGACTAAAATGAGATAAAATATTTTATGTGTTCAGACCAAAATGTCCAGGGTTTTGTAAAATCGGATTTGAGTAAAAGTCAGTTCTCCGAATCTCGTCCAATAGCTGATAATCTTAGGGACATTTTGTCGTTAATACTCCGTACTGTCATCTGGATTTTGTATTTATTCGATTAAATTATTACTGAAAATAATATTTATTGAATTCTGGAAGAGGTATTTATATTCATTTGTCTGCAAAGGGTGCTCTGAAAATATTGCCTCTTATTCAATTGAACAGAAACCACTAAGGATAGCGGGGGAGGGGGTTCGATAACATCTTTGGATAGGGCACGTTTTTAGTCACAAAAGACTTTATTCCCCCATAGTCATAGGCAACTGAAGTTATGAGATGTGTGGAATCGTTCTTTTGATGTCATTACTTCAAATTCCACTCTGGACTCGAGTGCATGTACCTATTAGGAAATTTATTAGTATTAGATAGGTATACGTGATACCATATAACTGTGTAAACAAATGAGTATTACTATTGATAGTAATATCTGGGGGTAAAAGGTGATCGACCAATAACTGTGCAAGTGACTACCGTTTCATCCTATATATACTTACCAACCCCTCCGCACGTGTAGGATGCGACGCAAGCCCAATTTCCTAAGCGAATTTTAACAGGTTTGAATTCAAAGTTTTCCTTCTCCTACACCGTTTACCTAGCCAAGATTAAAAAGCCCAGTCTGACCTACTATTTAATCACAGCTGGAAGGAGAGTAGTTCTTAATATGAAATACAAACAGCGTTGTCCAGGATTTGAAATGTTTGATTATATATGCATCAGCTAGAACCTGCATTTGTAAAAACAAACATGAACAAATGAAGATTTCCCCCTGATTTTGTGATTCAAAACTATCACCCAGAAGACCAAATCTAATAATGGATTCTCCTTACAGGTGCTCCAATGATATGAATTTTTACCAGACTAAGTTATTCTTTGTTACTGAATCCATACCATGCACATTTTTTTCGGGAAAATAATTTTCTTCTGAGAGGCTGTTGTTGAATGTTGATTGGCGTTTGTGATTAAAGTGGTTTTCTAGACAATCTAACGCCACGAATGAGATACTGAATCCTTTGTTTTTTTGTTTTGTTTTTTATAATGGGAAAGGTTGAAGAATTCAAGCTGTTTCAATGTGGAAATCATCCGTTGAAAAGTCGAATTATTTCACGTTCGAATGAAAGTTCGTTGCTTGACACAATGACTTTGTAGTTCGCGCCTTAAAACCTTGTCAACTGATAAACACGCTGAAGCGACGAGAAGAAGAAGAAGAAGAAGAAGAAGAAGAAGAAGAAGAACAAGAACAAGAACAAGAACAAGAACAAGAAGGAAACAATTGGAAGAAGAAGAAGAAAAGGAACAAAAACAAGAACAAGAAGGAGGAAGCAATGAGAAGAGGAAGAATAACAACAACAACAATACAAATTAGAAGAAGGAAGCAATGTGAAGAAGAAGAAGAAGAAGAAGAAGAAGAAGAAGAAGAAGAAGAAACAGCGTTAAGAGTACGGGAAAGGAATAAATCCAGGAAAGATAGACACTTCAAGGCACTTGGGATAAATTGAAAAAAAAAAGAAAAGAAAGAAAAATATTCATTTATGAAGCAAAGAAAATAAATAAATAAAGTATAATTAAAAAATATTCCAATAAAACAAAATGTAGTTCAGTGATTTCCCCAAGGCCCCACCCCACGGCTGCAGCCTTCCCTCATCACCAGAATGACCCAGTGAATAAATAATCATGTCCATTGTTCTACAAACTGATGATGGGGAGAGCGCCTCCATAATGGCGACACGTGCTTGTTCTCACCTTGTGTCATTAACCGCTTTAAATATGCATAATACACGCGTCCTTGATTGATAGACCTCATCTTAATCGCTGGCTGGATTCAAATCAAGCATTGATAATAAAAGAAAAAAATAACAAAAAAAATAACAAAGACAAGAAAAATTTGAAAACAAGTAACACGATGAAATATGGATTCAAAAAGAGGGCGTAGGATTATTAGACCCGTGGTTGAAGTGTTAGTATTGACAGTAGCCGTAGTTTGGCTGTAATTTAGTTAGATTTAATTACGTTAACGATTCCGTCCCCCAGACCGGTTCATTTTGCTGTTTCGTTTCGGTTTTTTTAATTACCAATTTTACCATTAATGTTCTCTGGCTTTTGTCTCGATTCCACTTCCCTTTTGCGAACAATGAAAATGTCTGCATAGTCTTTTCTTTCGGACTAAATGGCTTTTTTTTTACACAACTGACAAATCTCACTAATCTACTTAAACCTTATCCTATAGTAGTGTTGTGAATAATTGTTTAAAATAGCTATTTTGCTTTCTATTCATTAGAATCCTTATGTTGCATAGTGTGCTCGATTAAAAAGGGTTGGTTGTAATAGTAATACTTCTATATTATCTTCTTACTGTTCTACTATTCTCTTAGTTGATTATTGTTGGGTCTCTGCTATTCAGGATTATAGTATCTGAGTCAGTCTGTGTCCGTTGGTGGATCTGTTGTTGGGCTGGATGGCATTCTCGCTCTTCTTCAAGTCTGGAAATTACATGGGAATCTCTTAAGGTATCTCATCTTGTCCCGTTGATAGTTCTTAATAACAACACAATACGTTCTTATTTTTTGTTTTTCAGAACTCGTATTTTATCCCCAACTAAAAATGATTTGGAGAACAGACACTCATCTTGCGCCTGTTCTCGCCAGATTGCCAACTCATCACCTTCTCTTTTCTCACTTTTTTCCACTCTTCGCCTATTGGCATACATGGGCAAATCAGATCGACAGGTAGCCTTTCGTACGTACTCCTAAAAAGTAACTTTCCACACTTATTTACACTTTTGGTTTTATCATCTCATTATTTTACACTTATCTGTTTTATTACGTTAACGTGTAATGAAAATCAATGTGGCCATTGAATTATATACTTAGGAAATGCATAGGCTACACATTTATAAAGTCACAGGAAACGATAAAGCAACTTATGTATAGAGATGATATCAATATATTTGACAAAAAGGAAAATGAACAAGAAACTCTAATAACAACTTTAAATTTCCAGGTTATGGAAATGGAATTTAGGATAAAACAAATTGCCATGCTCATAATAAAGAAGGGGAAAGAGAAACAACGGAAGAAATAGATCTACAAAATCAGGAAAGCTTCAAAAAAATTGCAGAAAAAATACAAGTACCTGGGAATGATGGAAGTGGGCACTATCAAACAAACAGAAATAAAAAAAGGAAGAATGGAGTACCTCAAAAGAACAAGAAAACATCTTGAAACCAAGTTCTGCAGCAATTATCTATTTACTGAATGCCACTTCCACGGAGAAAATCTGATACAAGGTAAATTTTAAGCGGAGTAGGTATTTACACAACCGTTTGCCCTAGGTAGGATGTGACACAAGGTCACAAGTACGGGAAATCCACGAGGATCGAACTCGCAATTTAGTAGTAATGAATAGTCCAGAGTATCTCACAAGAGGGTCGACCCAGGTGTTTATTCGTTTTATGAGCTTTCTGCTGTTCAACTTGGAATTGCGAGTTCGATCTTCGCTTAATACCTCATACTTGTGACCTTGTGGCGAACGGGCTAGGTAAACAATATGGATGTCCCATCGTAGAATAATGATTAAAAAGCTAGTCTCACACATACTACAGAATAGCGCGTTCGACTTTCACTGGATGCCCCATAATGGCAAGCTTGTGTCCCACACTACCCGTCGCAAACGGATTGGGTAAACAGTTTGGGTGTCCCATCGTGGAGTAAGGTTTGCGAGCTAGCCTTGCAGATCCATTACTATTGATTAGCAAGTTTGATCGTTACATGATGCCCCATATTTGCGACCTTGTGTCACATCCTACCCATGGCGAATGGATTGGGTAAATACTTTCTCTAATCCATCAACATTTTTCAGAGTAGTGGATCATTTTTTCTTATTCGGTTTAATCAGGGGTATCTTGCTAAAAACTACGATAATTATAATCGTAACAATTGCTTCAGGAGAAACTGGAAAGAAGAAGAAGATGAGAAAAATATACATGTTTAATTAGAATCCTTTCAGGAATAAATTTTAGTGAGGAAAAAATAAACACGGATATTTTATTCTAAAAAAAAACTTATTTGTTTTTGTTTGTTTGTTGCCATTCCTTCAATTTGTTTGTCCCTGCGGGTATAAACTCATTCTGTGTACTCGGAATAATCATTTTTTTTTCATTTCTCTGGAAGCCAAAGTAAAGAGATAACCTTCAGTCACACTCGAACTAATAAAACAACAGACTGGGGAATTTTTTAATGGCATATCAACCCTCGTGGGTTATTTAATACCACAGTCATCTTAAAAAGAGAACAGCTGGGTATGATGGGGCCCATACCTTCCCCAAATATAATAATCCGAAAGTGAACTAAACCACAATTACCTGCACCCCAGTAGGGCGAGTCGCGTAGTATACTAGTTAGTTAGACTAACACGCTGTTGATTGGTTGTTTGGTTTTTACGGCATGTCAACCCATTTGGGTAATTTTATGCCGAAGATGATTTATTTTATTCATTCTTGATGAGTACTCAATTTTTTTAAACTCAAATTTTTAAACACATTTTTCATGGGACCCTAACAGGTACTAATACTTCGGTTTAGAGTGGACCCGGGAGAAATGATAAAGGGTTACTCCACATTACCCAGAGCTCTAGAACTGAAACTTCATCAGATATTTAACATCATATCCAGGGCATTAAAACCCTAATCCACCACTTTTTAGCACAAGGGTCGGGTTTTGCCATAAGAAAAACAGGGTTGGGACACTCATATAGGTGCTAAAGCTTGACCTAACTAACCGATAGATCGGAGGGGGCCTCTCCGACCGACCTTCATCCTATGTTAGGGTCAAAGTGGAGTGTTGCATTTCATGGCCTGCTCAGTTGGGTGTATATTTTTTTTTAGTTTAATGGCATATCAACCTTCGTGGGTTATTTAATGTATAAACCCTACTTGAAGAAGAACACCTGGAGTATGAGGGGGCACATACCATACCCAAGTGTATCAATCCGAATGTGAACTTAATAGCACGACTGGCGTTCAAACTTGCTTACCCTGATGACACAGTCTAGCATGTTAGCCACTACGTCACGGGTACTCCCTCCAGTTAGGATAAGTTGCATAGTATAATAGTATGCTATACTAACACACTGTTGTAAGTGAGTTCGATTCTCATGAAGAATCTTGTGCAAAACTAATACAAAATATGGTGACACTGCTGTAGATAATGGAAACAACACTTGCCCTCTATCATCAGAGTGAGACAGAGATCATCAGAGTGAGACGAACAAGACATGCTGCGCACTACTGGAGAAGCAGAGACGAATTCACAAGTGACGTTCTCCTATGTAAACCAGAACATGGACACTCAAATGTGGGCCAGCTAGCATAGACCTACATTGACCAGCTCTGTACGGATACTGGATGCTGCGGAGATGATCGTCCGAGAGTAATGAATGATAGGGACGCTTGGCCATAGGTTGTCATGGATATCCGTGCGAGGCTCTATACTTCTGTCCTTGTTCTAAGCTTAGTTCGCATTGTAGCTGGGGCTTAGAATATGCTGACTTAACCTCTGAAGAGGGGTAAGACACTTTCAAAAATAAATATCCTTTGTATAACACTAACTACATCTGATCGCGAAGCTCCAGTCTGGATTCTGGGGTGTGGAGAGTTCCTTTTCATTGCCATTACTCACAAATACCTTGTCACCCGGAGTGATAATACCTGTTAGGGTCTCATATATGGGTCCAGTATATCTGTTTGAAAACTTTTCAGATTTGATAGAAACATTTGATTCCATATAACTGTAAATTATTTGTACTAGGACTAGTTACTTGAAGTTATATTTTTCTTACTTGAAACCATATTACTCGGTGTAAACAAATTACTATTAAATAAAAACATTTACTTAAAAGCATATAATTGTTATTAGGTAGAAATACTTGAAACCACATGAAAGTAAATTATTTGTATTAAGAATAGTTACTTGGAGCTATACCTGATTACTACAGATTGTTTCAGTTACGTAAAACCATATAACATATAGGTATACTTGATACCATATGACTGTGTGCAAATTATTTGTATAAAGAATCTATAATTGTATTATAAAGATTACTATTTGTTACCTAATCCATATGATTGTGTGCAATCAAAGAATTATTATTAAACAGAAATAATTATATGAAAACATATAATCATCAGTATAAGTTAAATTACTTGAAAACACGTAACTAATGCCAATTATTTTTATTAGATAGAAATAAATATGTAACTATTAAAAAGAGCTCTTACAAAAAATGCAAATATAAATAGGATTATTGCACGTGTAAAAGTTAGGGAATCATGTTCAATTGTACATTTATATCTACATTCTTTGTAAGAGATTTTTTTAACAGAGTTACATGATATCAAGTAATCCTATATAAAAACACGATTCCCTAACCTTTAGATATAAAATAACCCGAGACGATTTAAAACATCATTAAAACCAATCATTTAATCGAATATTTCAAATTAATAAAATTTCCGCATTAAATGACCTATAAGGGTTTAAATAGACCGTTAAATAAACTAGACTAAAGCAAACCAAACGTGGATGTATTAGATTACGATTAGCATAAGTTAGCTGCAAATAAATACTTGTTATTTAACACGTTTAGTTAAATTTAATTAACGTACTTTTTTTTTGTAAACACATTAACACTGACGTAATAGATTTTCACTTTCAATTAATATGATTACAAACATATCTGGGGGAAACTTGGTGAAAATATAGGTTTTAATTGGTGATTTATGTTGTTTTTACTATAATGATGGTGGTTAATAAAAACATGAAACTTAATAATTCAACGAGAAAAGCAAACTTTTTAAAATTAATGATCAAAATAAATGACAAAACATGACAAGCTCCAAATTAGATTTGAGAAAATGTTAATTTAAATCAAAAAGACAAGCAACCAGTTCCAAGAGTACACCCTGCAACGATTTGAAATCATCAAACATTTCTGCTTAATTTGCCCCCCCCCAAGAAAGAATAAGAAAAAAGGAAGTTAAATGTATCTCTAGAAATTTGCAAACATGTACTTTTTTTTTAAATCGTCAATAACTTAAGGCAGTTAAAATAATTCTCCCCCCTGAGGTTAAATAAATGATTACTCATTAGAAATTGATAGAAAAGATCAAGGCAATTAACTTAGAAAGTGCAAAAACTAAACGTTACAGATAGCTTTAAAATAATTAAAAATATATCTTTAAAACACACGCACAAACAACAACACACACACACACACCAGACACACACACACACACACACACACATATATATATATATGTAATGCATAAGAAAATGGAAATTTAATATAAGTATTTGAAATTAAGATACAAACAAGATAAGGCCAGGTTTACTAGTGTAGGTTATTTCAATTTCCTGGTTCATTAAATTCAAAGCAAACCCGCCAGTGAATTCCAGTTTTGCAGACTAATAGACTGGTGTATAAGAAGCCCGGAGGGTGCGTGTGGCATACTAGTTAGCAAGAATGGAATCGGGGATGTTGAGTTCAAATTCTAGTTAGGACAGTCTGGAAATATGATCTACAGAAAAAAAGACACCTATTCATAATACATTAGAGGGTCAGCAGGGAATTTACTAGGCTGGTCATGATACTGTCCTGTAATAGCATAGAGTTTAATTTTGAACATCCTGTGGTCAACACATTTATGTCGTCAGTTTCAATCTCCGTCAATTTTATATGAAAAAGGAAAATACCGATTCATTATATATATGCAATCAATAATATATTATATTATGGATATTAATATCTCGTTACTATTTTTCATGCTTACTGCAATCATCAGACGAGAGACAAATGGTTGAGATTTAAAAAACCAGTAGTTTTTTAAGCATGAAACTAATAGTCACGAGATAATAATATCCATGATATAATATATTAATGATAGTAAATCTGCTCTGCTATATTAGTATTGAGCACCTTTATATGCCAATACTTTTCTCATTCATTCTCTATTCATTATATATATATATATATATATATATATATATATATATGTGTGTGTGTGTGTGTGATTTTCAGCCTGAATGGAGAATTTGAGTTAGCGGTTGATTATATACGTTATATACGCTGGGGTTTGGTCCTTTAATGGGGAGAGAGGAGGAGGGAACTGTATTTTGATTGGTCGGCTGCTATGTGTAGCACGAAGTTTACTCGATCGTTTTCTGAAGATTGCAGAGGCGAGAAAGTATCAATAATCAGGCGCCTTTGATTCCGTGTCAACGCTATCTTAACTTAAATATAAATGATCTATTAATGATATTGAGCACTGTTAACTAATAAATATAACACACATACTATATATATATATATATATATATATATATATAAGTAATTGTTAATTTGCTTGAAGCATTGTTAAGTATGTTATAATATATTAATGATTTGAAGGCAATTACAATGCATATAAAAAAGTAAAAACAAAAAGATGTTTTTTTTGTCTTATCGATTTCAAAGCAAACCTTTATCTTTAGAGACGGTTATCAAAAATAATTTCTGATAACCATCTCTGAAGATAAAGGTTTGCATCATATACACAAACATGGTGTTGTACGAGCACTTGCCTCCTATCAGACAAACCATCCAAGTAAGATGAACAAGACATGCTGGACACTGCTTGAGAAGTAAGGTCGAACTAATATGACGTTCCCCTATGGACACTTACACATGGACACACCAGTGTAGACCAATCATCAAAACTTACATCAATCCGCTCTATGCAGATTCTGGATGCCATGCTAAAGATCGTTCAAAGTTGCCGAGAAAGAGAGAGAGAGAGACAGACAGAGGTATATATATATATATATATATATATATATATATATATATATATATAATATATATAGAAATTTTATTTTATAGAGAGAAATTTTATTTATATAATTGGAATCAACAGATTCGGCGAATACCGTGTGCGATGGGAGGAACACTGTACAGCTGTTTCGACCTAATTTGATCTCATCAGCAGTGTATACCTACGATGTCCCCCGACAGAGATCGGACCAGAGAACCCAGAATGCAGAGTCAAAGACTCTACCCCTAGGCCAACTGGACACGCCACACATGAAACTCGTCAAATCAACTTGTCAATCATAAGTGCGCGACTCCTATAACATGATGTGTTTTAGCAGCATCGTTTCGTTACATCTCGGAGTCACGTCTTCCCGGCATGACGGCACGCATCCACGTACTCACACCCATGCTGAGCACAGAAATGTAGGACATTTTATTTTATAGAGATAAATTTTATTCATATAATTGGAATATATATATATATATATATATATATATATATATATGAAAATATAACATTTGAAAAAACATATGATGTTTGTTATGTGATTGCTGACAAGCTTGTTTCGACCAAAACGATAAGTTGGTCTTTCATCAAAGAGCGACATAGACGAGAAGAAAATATCCGTTAAAAAGACTGTTTGCAAAACGAACGCTGATATCAACCGCTGAAAAATTTTTTGAAAATGCATGTTCTGTTTTAAAAATAAAAATAAAATAAATTTTATTTTATTTTATTTTATTTTATTTTTTTTTTTAATTAAAAATCAGAAGCATTATAGTTCAAGGTAAAACTCAAAAGAGTTTATTGTAAAAATTGTAAAAATATATAAAAAATGTAAAGTGGGTATCAAAATAGTATAGTATATATATTTCAGCTGTTAACAATATACAAGTCCACATGGTAATTTGTAGAAAGATGTTAGGTTTCCAAAATTTACTAGTGGTGTTGAAGTCCGTAGATTTATATATGAAAGTCACATTTATTTTTATTTTTAAAACAGAACATCTTTGCAAAAAAGGGAAAATTCCCTCAATAGCACCCCCTGTTGGCCGTGGGTGGCAACCCATGATTATTAAGGATGAAACCCTGGTGACTGAGCAGTCCATGAGATGCAACACTCCAATTTGGCCTTTACATAAGATAGACAGTCAGCCCCCTCCAATCAATTAGCTGCACTAGCACCTATATTATTGCACCAGCCCTATTGCCCTTATGTCAAACACCCAACCCTTTTTTATCATATACGTACTAGAAGGCGGTGACTGAGGGTCTTAATTTCCTGCGTATAACGTTAAACTCTATCTGATGATGAAATTCCGATTCTGGAGCTCTGAGAAATGGGGAGCATCCCTTCATCACCATTACTCCAAGGTCCACTCTGACCCGGAGTGTTAGTACTTGTTATGGTCCTATCTCTGGGCTAAATAGAAAAAAAGGAGTTAAAAAAATTTCGTTAGAAAACAAATAAGTTTTTTAAAAACAGTACCCATGAAGAATGAATAAAACAAAATCTCTTTGTTATAAACTAACCCAACAAGGATTAACATGCCGTAAAATCCAAGCATATAACTAATCAAATTCCTACAAAGATTTTTTTTTCTTTCATCAAAACTAAAATTAACCGTAGTTAATTGTATTACACTTACTATACTACAATTAACTTTACTCTATCAAAACTCCCATTATTCGAAAAGACATAAATGAAAACCGTACAATTCAAAGTATTACTGTGCAGGTTTCCGATGGTAATAGGGTCCAGGTTATCAGCAAATAAATATGAGATATAAGTGCGAGGTATTAGTATCATATATGAATATAATTTATTTCCAATTTTCCCGCCCAC
>CM042143.1:44973582-44998582 GCA_023376005.1 Doryteuthis pealeii | reverse complement strand
TATTCCTGCAAATAATTTTAAGTACTTCTACTTTGATGTTCGAATTACCCAGCATTGTGTCTGTGTTTTAAAAATCCAATGACCGATCACAGATGCCTTCCTTTTTTACGAATTAAATAACTATTTCACCAATTGATGTAGAAGAAAGCAATCCGTAATGTAACACGCACATGTATATCTCCCAGGTATTTACTATCATCCAATTGCCTTCAATAATGACAGCTCTTTCCGGTAAATACTGTAAAAGGCGTGTTTTTAAAAGTGAATTATTTGACTTTAGAAACGGTTTCCCAGCATCGCCTGGGTTCAGGGCCCAAAAAACCCTTGTGTATTAATTTGTTTACTTTTGAGATTTACAAATGTTGGACATTTTTAAGTAGAATGTCAATGCTATTTCTCTATATATCTTAATTTTTAAATATCTTCGAATATGAATCAAATATTCATATTATTTGCACAAAAAGCAGAAAGGTTATATTGAATGTGTATACATATTTACTTTGTTGTTAATTGTTTTATTTTCGTGGTAATAGCGATGAAAGGATGCTCCACAATCCCCAGAGCTCCAGAACTGGTACTTCACCATAAGATGCAGTTTAGGATTTGTACTCGCGTCTAATAGTCTATTTTCTACAACAATAACCGTTTCACGTCGCGCCTCCATTTTGGACATATAAACTCCCCGAGAAAGTGTGTAATGTAACGGTTATCCTAATAGAAAATGGATTTGGCGATTTGTGTTCAAACCCTGGACGTGACTGTTTGCATTTTACTTCATGCTAATGCCTTTGGGCCAGGAACCCATTCATCACCTCCTTCCCAACTCTGGATAAATTGTACGATAGACTAGGGTCTCCAGTCTTGGTAAGGAAGCCGGTCTTCTCGAGTAGGAGAACATCTGAATTGAAATACTGAGTTGCGCTTTTCGGAAAATCCGTTTTCGGCTTAATCAAATAGTGTCAAACATCCCACACATACCTTCACTAACTATGAATAAATCATGAGTTAAACCATTTGCTAAACTTCTTTTTAGATAATGATCATCATTGAATCGAGTAACGAACAGGTATGTATTAATACTTGTGTTCCTAAAAAATACGACCGTTATCATCTTGCAACACCCTCTGGTTAAAAATGAGACCGTCTAAATCGTCTAATATAGATCCAGATTATCTCGTGTTGCTTATCCACCGAATTCTTATTTTTAATGAGTGTTGTCACCTCTTCCATTTTTATTTTAAAGAAAGGGAAGAAAATGGATATGCCACACATGAAAATATAATTAGAAAAAAAGAAAGGAAGTAGGGAAAGATAGAGAGAGGGGGTGAATGCCGAAGCGATAACGTTAATCTGTTTCAATCAAACATAAAAAAGATGAAAAGGAAAGAAAAAAGAGTGAGAAAGTTAACTGAAGATTAGTATAATTTTCACATATTGAACGATCTAGCAATAGCTTATAAGTAAACTTATCAAATGTTGTAATAATTAAATGTTTGTGACACTAAACTACGTCTGATGGTAAGCCTCCAGTTATAGAGAACTGGGGAGTGTTAAGTACTCTTCATTGCAATGATTTCTATGTCCACTCTGACACGGAGTGGTCATAAAGTTTAGCGTCTCATCAATGGGTCACTCTGTTTGAAGATTATCCGTTTTCAATCGGATCCTGTGCTTAAAAAATCGAAACAAAACAACAAAAAAAATCAAACTAGAATAGAAATGTAAATATGAACGTACAATGAAGGAGATTCCCTAAACTCTAGGCATAGAATATCCCTAGATGGGTTGAGATGCCGTTAAAATCAATCAGTCTTTCTGAGACAATTATTTTTTTTCAGAAATGTGTTGAATTATTTTTTAATAAATTTTATACGTTGTTTTTTTTTTTTTATATTTTATATTCACTACATCAAGAAGATAACCTCATATTCATCATTATCATGTCGCGCTAGCAGCACAGATATCCATGACCATCTCTCACCAAACACCCCTATCATTCATTGACCCCGGTAGGTCCTCTGTGCAGTATCCAATATTCGCTAAGAGGTGGTTAATGTAGGTCTTTGCAGTACGGCCCGCACTGGCATGTCCATGAACTGGTTTGCACAAGTGGCCCTAAACCATAATTCCTAAGCTATACCATCCAGTGCCTTCATCGAGACGGAATTATTAAAGCAATATATATTTACTATCTTAAAAACATGATTTCATTGAATGTGAACTTTATATTAAAAGCAACATCCAATCAATTGAAAAAGAAATTGACCGATTTTACTCTGAGCGGGTTTAAACGAAATGTAGATATATTTTCTTAGTCATAGCGTTATTTTCCCGACATCCTAAGTGCTTAAAAGGTTTAATAGCTTTGAGGCTTTTACACTGACATCATTGTAATGACATAGAACAAAAAGAATAACTATTAAAATACGCCAACGTTCATTTGTACACCATATTATAATACTTAAACAATTTTCTATTTTATTTCTCTCTATCATTCTTTCACAATAACAACATCAAGAAGATCCTAAACTGGGTGTTTTACGCGCGCCAATTTCATACTATTTTCCCCGCTTCAATGCATAAACTTCAATTGTGTACTTGGATAGTTTTCGATCGCTTTAAAGTCGGGCATGATTGAAATATCTCCATCGTCTGTCCGGAAACGGTGTCCCCCCCCCCCCCCCCACGGGGAAGCTGTTTTTCCTAAAGACCTTAATAGTTTTACACAGATAAAAATGCTGGTGTACAAGCGAAATGAATGCGACTTCTGGTCAGTCCATTTGCCAAACAACGTCAATGGCGTCGTTTTCAAACAGCTTTTTAAGCCATCCTCAAAACCCGACAGCAATTAAACACCGTCCCCGTTTCTCTGTGAATGGTTGGATTTACAATCAGAGACGAAACATACGTTGTAAGAATTTAATGGGAAACACTTTTATCATGCCGGTTAACGAATTCAAAGACCGTTGACAGTAGGTCACTGTTATAAGACTGTATCAATTTGAAAACCTATCTATATATTAATATTGGTTTTCCTAAACACACGCCCGTTATCACCTTGCAACACCCTCTGATTTATTGTAAAGAAAGAAAGGGAAGGAAAGATATGCAATACAGAAAATATAATTAAAAAAGTTAGAAGAATGGGAATATATAGAGAGGGGGTGAGCGCGCGGAAGCGATGAAGCTAATTTGATTCAAGCGAACATAATAAAGAGAAGGAAAAAAGAAAAAAGAGTGAGTTAAATGAAAATTATCATGCTTTTTACATATTGAACTATTAGCAATAGCTCTTAAGTAAACATGTCAAACATTGTAATAATTAAATTACCATACTCTGGTATACCCACAGATCCTGGTAGTTTAGAGAATAATCTACCTGGTCATGTGTTAATTATTTTAGGGGTTGATTTCGTTTCCAATTTTCTACCTTATGTCATGGCATGGGCCTGTGTGATAGTATAAGGTGCATTACTCCCATTTCTTATAGACTTTGGAGAAGACTAGTTGAAAGGACTAGCAAATTCTACCTTTACACTAATAACCCCTGGGAAAAGCTACTTCCTCCAGTAAATAGGGCAGATGGAGCACTCTGGCCATGGCAACCAAACAGCCTAGAAGGATGAATGAATTAAAACCCCTATCAATATACCATGGGTCAGTCTAAGGTCTATTACTCTCCATCTAATAGACCTTTTTGAAAGTACTATCAAACTATTTGCATTCGGCGTTGCTTATACTAAAATTGGAACGATACAAAGCAGAGATTAGCATGCCCCCTCCTTAAAGGATGACACGTAAATTCGTAATTCGTTCCATATTCTATTCTTAATTTTTTTGGGGGTCTAATCGTGGAGTAATCATTATCAAGATAATCTCGCAATATCCATTACCACTGAATAGCGAGTTCGAACCTGCGTTAAATTGTTTCGAGAATAAAGTAACTTCTTATCTAATTTGCAACTGACTAAAAGATGTGTCAGGTTCGTTTTGTCTTGCACCGATCATTATAATTAGTAATACTGTTACTGATAGTTACTCGCCTGTAACAATTGAACAATCCAAATCCGAGTAAACTTTGTGCTTCACATAACAATTGACAAATCAAAATCTAGCCCATTCCTATCACCCCCCCCCCCAGTAAAGGACCAAACCACAGGATATATAAACAAACGGCTAAACTAATTTCCCCATTTTATCGGAAGATCATATAGGAGAAAACTGTTAGTAACACGTATCGATTCCATGTCCACACTTCTTTAACTCAAATATAAACGCATTAACAATGATATCGAGCACTGTCTAATTAAAATATACCACCTAATTTATCTAATATATATATATATATATATATATATATATTTATATAGCATGAATATATAAGTCTTTGAACTAGACTAATGTTTAAAAAATTCAAATGACTTACCATCGTGTTAGAATTGGTATTGTACGTGATATTACACACGGGAGATTTATAGTAAGTGTTATATTGCTAGTTAGGGCAGACGTAAGTTTTTTTTTTATAGTTAATGTATTTTTATTGGAATGTGATTTATGTGTTAAAATACTTAGAAAATTATTTACTACAGAGGATTACTAAGAGATTAAATATTTTAACTAAATGTAAATTGGATAATTCTGTGGTGAATCGCAGATAAATTGAATTAAGAAAAATTACATCTGCCTTAACTGGCTATATCAATAACTATAAATTTTCCAAGTGTAATATCATGTACAATACCAATTTTAACATGACTGGTAAGTCATTTGAATTTTTGAAACACTAGTTAAAACACTGACATTTTCATACTTCAAAAGAACCAGTACTTTTATCTTTTAATTTTTCATTTGTATAAGTGAGGCATAGGCGAAAAGCTTTTATAACTCAATATATATATATATATATATATATATATATATATATATATATATATATATATATATATATATATATATATATATATATATAATCAATGAATCAATGAATACATATATAAATATAAGGATTAGAGCAGTGTATCATTGAATGAGTGTTCATATAAATTCCTTGCCTTAGGTGTACCTTTCTTGTATCCGTCGCTGTAGATGTATCATTGATAATATCAATCCATGTAGTTTATTTATATGAAGTAGTTCATATGTCCACTTTTCTTTGTAATATGGCAGGATATAATACAAATAGATTTATAGGGCAATAAATACGAAGGGAGGCTGATTTTTGTTCGTTTTATGAGTCGAAGGCCGTAGTTTGGAAGCAAAAAATGGCGGGAATATTAAACTGCGGTGAAATAAATACATTAAAGAGTAATAAACATCCGGGGATGTTTTTTGGGGCCTCTATCAATCCAGCTAACATCTCCAGATCAGTGCCACCATTTCCTCAAGCGTCAGTCATAAAAATCATGGCGTCGTTTATTCATATGTTTTTTGGGGTTGCTTTTTCGTTTTCTTTTTTAGACGGACCGCCGGGCTGGTATTAGCACGCAAAGCAGCAAACAGTGAACGACTGCTTCGAAAGTGCATCAAGTCCGGTCTCTATCATTTATTAGTTCATTTGGAATCTTCGGCAGCTCGGCTCAACAACCAGAAGTGGAATTACACTTACCATTTATCATCATCAAGTCGCGCCAGTAGCACGGATATCCATGATAATCTCTCACAAGAGTCCCTATCATTTATTGCTTTCGGGAGGTCCTCTGCGCAGCAATCCGTATTAGCACAGAGCTAGTCAAGGTAGGTATTCACTGGGCAGACAAAACTGGCGTGCCATGGACTAGTTTCCATAGGAGAAGGTAACTTATGAGTCCGTCCACGCTTCTCCAATGCTCAGCTTGTTATGTTCGCATAACTCGGGTGTTTTGTGTGATAGGGGGCAAGTAGCCGTATAGCTGGTTTCTTGTACTTTTAATATCATGCGGAGCATTCTTGCGCAGCTCCCATGTAGCTTATTTTCTATGCGTTTTGTTAGACTTTAATTGGTGCAGCCTTACAGTAGCACTGATGCAACTACGGCTTGGAAGTTTATACGCCAGCAGTATCAGATAGATAATCGTCAATCACTGTCAGATTTTTAGGGGATTGATTGGGCGTTTCCTTCATGCAGTCTTAACATTAAGGCCTCACTGCTTGGTAGGAAAACTAAACTTTCGATCGAATCCTCTGGTTATGAAAGTTCAAACGTCGCTGGGTATCGTCATCAACTTCATATTCCACAACTTATTTATTTATTTTTTTAGCTCTCTGACATTTTATTTTATTTTCATTCTATGGTCTGCTGGAATTGTAAAAGCCATTAGATGACAAGTTCTGCTAAAATAAGCTAAAAACTAAGTAGAATCCTGAAAACATGAATAGACCTGCTCAGGGTTCAGGGAAAAAACAACAGTTAATTATTATTATTATTATTATTATTATTATTATTATTAAGGTTTTTCACACCAGCCTAAGCTGGTGGTTCACTGGATGCTGAGTGACAGCAAGTCATCTTAGGTCTCCATAAAACTTCTGAGTATTCTCGCTGATCTTAACAGTGCTGTTGTTTGAATGGTCTAGATTCTTCTTCGGATTTTTCAATTCTTCCAAACTCTTTTCCAAACCCTTGGGAACCGTTTCAAGGGTCCCAATTATAATTGGCACGACCTTTACCTTCATGTTCCACAGTTTTCTTTGCAGCTCTCTAGCCAGGTCTAAGTATTTGTCTATCCTTTCACTTTCTTTATCTTCACTCTGGGATCCACTGGGACGGCAAACTCCACGAGATGACACGTTTTATTCTTCTTGTTACTTGATACTAGGTTGGTCTCTTAGTCGGTATTTGTTGATCAGTCGTTATCTCAAAGCCCTAAAGAATCGTATACGTTTCATTCTCTAGAATATATTTCGGTTCTTGCATATACCATTTAGTATCATGGTGAAAATTACATTTCTTGCACAATTCCCAGTGGATCACCTTTCCCACCCAGTTGTGCCTAGTTTCTACTCTTTTTGTGCTAGTTTTCTGCATTTGCTTATTATATGATTAACCGTGTTGTCTTTGTCTCCACACATTCTACACTTGCTATTTGGTTGCGTATCATATATTTTTGACGTTTTATAATTCTTTCTTATGTCAGTGTCTTATGCTGGAATTATAAGAGATTCAGTTTATCTATTGAGGTTTCTTCTTCTTTGCTATGTCCATGTCTTCTGATATGATATCTCTTCAGTTTGTCGCTTGAAGTAACCATATAGTTTTATTTCCCTTTTCTCTTTTCTAGTTTTTGATGTATTTTTGCTTGTCAATAAGTTGCTCTTGCCTTTTCTGTCTGCTACAATTAGTCTTTCCTTACTTTTATTAGTGCATTCTTTAAGTGCTCCGATTGTCGCATCTACACAATCTTCTTTGCTGGTGAGGTCTTTTACACCAATATTTGCTGTTAGCCATTCACTGGAGTCTGAGTGTCAATAAAACTTCTCAAGTGTTCAGCACTCTTCTGAGTATTCTAGCCAATCTTAACAGTCATGTCGTCTGGGTAGTCTCTATTCTTCCTCTGATTTCCAATTCCTCTAGTCTTTTTCTCACACTCTTGAAAACAAGTTACGCACGCTTTACAATGTAGCACTATTCGCTTCTTGGTTCTGGCTGAACATTGTAAATACTTGCTAGTTTCATTTAATACTAACTGTTCCCTTCTAAATTATGGAATTATTTACATATGAAATGCATTTCTTGTTGGTTTCAGAGTGTAATAACTGAGCGCTCTAGCTCGGATCAATGTGTAACATAATAGGGAGAGAAACAGAATGGTAAAAGGCCAGCAGTGTAAGAGTTACGAGTAGTGTAACTTTCCACTATCACATAACGTATAACTAAAATTTGAGGTCTTTTCACATCTCCTTATTTTACAGTATGTGTATTTACATATGCCTCTATGTACTTTCCAACAACTAAAATAGAATATTTACCGACAGGTAGAATACATAAGGTCGCAAGTATGGGCAACCACCAAAGATCGCACCGCTTTTCAGTAGTAACCGATTTGCGAGACTAGCTTGCTAACCATTACACAACGTCCGCACACCTTAAAATTATTTTCCTATCCCTCACCTGGCTGCATTAACGCTAAGTCTTTTTTTTACTTTAGAAATTTTAAGCGAGGAGTGAACTCGATATTTAGTACTAATGGATCTGCGAGACTAGCTTGTTTATCATTGAATCACGATAGGATACGTGTTTGTCTTGTGCAGATGATGTCAACTGTTTGTCAGTATTATTGGAAGTGAAATGGATTCTACGTGGATTCTTGATGGATTGCACTACAACTGATGAGGGATATTTACGATCATCAATTGACAAGCAACAATATGCGCCCTCCAAGCGTAAGTATCTAAGTTTTAAAGCAATGAAATATATTAAATTAGAAATTAGATAAGTGTATATTCTAATTGGTTTCTATATAAAATCATTAATAGGATGATTTTAATACGTTCGAGAATAAAACAATAATATTAGAAATCAATAACACTAAGTAATTATTTATTAAACCCGGTTTTATTAAAATATGTATGCAGATTAACCACACCATATATTATGTAAATCTTTATTTCTTAGACACATTGCAGGATTTTAAATACACTAATAACATGGGATTTATTAAAGCAAATCTAACACAGATTTCCATGGAGACCTTGTTAATAAATAGAATGTATTCTATAGTTTATCTATTAATGATTTTGATTATAAATTAAATACATATTGATAAACTTACGCAATTTCTGAGGGTATTGTGACATAAGCAGTGACGTTGTTTCGGTTAAAGACAGACACCGAATCTCCATTATAACAAGACGGACACACGTATTTAGGTTTTAATATGATTAGATATATTGATTTAGAAAGACTAATGGAATTAAATACGAACACAAAAAAGATTACGCTTATTTTTACTTTATTCTAATTGATTTCAATATAGAATCATACCTAGAATCGCTTTTAATACGTTTGAGAATAATATTAGAAATCAATAACACTAAGTAATTATTTATTAAACACAGTTTTGTTTAAGCCGGTATGTAAATTATTCACACCATATACTATGTAAACACTTATTTCTTAATGATACATCGCAGGATTTTAAGCATATTAATAATTTTGGTTGGTCTGATACAAATCTATTCCAGCTAGGCCTTAATAGAGAAATTGTTAATAAATAAGTTGCTAATTAAGATTAAATAATGATTGTTTAATTTAATAACCATTGAGAATGTAAGATAAATGACTAACGGAATTGTGATGTTGGAGATGATGTAGTTTCGATTACAGACTGACAGACACACATCTCCATTATAATAAGATGGTTGTGTGTGTGTATGTGTGTGAATATAAAGTTACGTCTCTGTGTTGTCTCTGTGTGTCTTTTTTCCACCGGTCAGTCCGCTGATCCGTCACTCTTTTTGGATTATTGTTTCTCGTCTTTATTCATTACGCTGACTGACTCGCACTCTCTGGTAGTGTGTTTTCTCATTAATGCCAAAGTTGCATTGAAAATGGAAATTTTAAATGAAGATTTAAAGAGGTGCGGGGGTGGAGGGGGAGTAATAGAAGAAAATAACGGAAATTATCTTTAAACAGTAATATGTTTACCGGTAAAACATTTGAGGATGTGGAAATGAAAATCTAAGTAGAAAGAAAGATGGAAAAAAGAATGATTTCAAAAACTGGGATATAAGAGAAGAAGAGGACAGGCTGAAGAGCTGAGAAAAGAGAAGAAGAAGAAGAAGAAGAAGAAGAAGAAGAAGAAGAACAACAAAACAACAACAACAACAACAACAACAATAACAACAACAACAACAGAAGAAGAAGAGAAAAGGGAGAGGGAGATATGGAAAGGGAGAAGGCTACATAGTTAATGCATGACATTGAAAGAGAGAGAAAGAGAGAGCGAGAGAGAGAGAGAGAGAGAGAGAGAGAGAGAGAGAGAGATTTAGTAAATAAGAAATAATAAAAAGAGGGAAGAAGGATAAAAGAAGGGAAAGGAATTGTGAATCGACAGCAAAAGAACGTAGGTGGAAGTGGTATAAATGAGGGGTATAATATATATATATATATATATAGACACAGGAAGATAGAGAAAGTGAATGGGGAATGGATAGGGTGAGAGAAAGTTGCGTGGGGAGGAGACAATAAAACTAAACTATATTGTTGTTTGGGTTTCTTTATTACTCATATCACGTGTACTTGCACTGTTGTTTCAGGAAACGTAAATAAAAATACAGAATTTCAAAAATAATAAAAAATAGTAAAGTCGGCGAGATGGAGTATTGGTGGCATCAGTTGGACAGCTAGCGCTAGACCAAAGCAATTGTATTTGCTGAGATGGAGCTCCACATCTACCATTTTTTGTATTTCTAACTTTTTAGATCCCAGGCAAACTCCGGGTAGCTCGTATTTGATAAAATTTTAGACAACAATCTAGAATTCAATCAATAAAAATTAGAGCTAAAGGTTTTCAAGAAGCAAGAACTAAACCTGATAAAAATCCTATTATGATGGAGATTAGGTGTCTTTTTGTAACAAAAATTACATCATTAATCTCTGGAATTGCGTAAATTTATCAATATGTATTTAATCTATAGTCAAAATCATTAATACATAGAATTATTTATTTATTAACGATGCTCTCCCATGAAAATCTGAGTTATATTTACCTCAAAACAGCCCATATCATTAATGCGTTTAAAATCTTGCAATGTATCTTATATATCACTAAGAAATAAAGGTTTATATAATATATGGTGTAGTTAATTTGCATATTGGTTTTAACAAAGCAGTGTTTAATAACTAATTACTTGATGTTATTGATCTCTAATATTGTTGTTTTATTCTTCAACATATTAAAATCAATCCTATGAATGCCTTTATATAGAAACCAATAAAATATGATTAAAATAAGTAATCTTTTTATATGCGTTCTTATTTACTTTCCTTAGTATTTCTAATTTAATATATCTCATTACATTAGAATTTAAATACTTATGTCCAGAAAGCGCATATTCTTGCTTGTGAATAAAAAACAATCTGCGTTGAAATTTTTAATATGACATCTACGAGATCCTATGATGGACAGGCGAAGAAACAGAGGCTGCCGGCCACTCACTCTTCAAAGACGCAACCAATCTGTCGGCGAATAATTCCGTTTGAGATGGACATGATAGAGTCAGAGGTCAACAATCCTCAGGGCAAGATTAAAGATGTGATCGTGAAATGTTCATATGGATATGCTTAAGTGATTTTTTGAAAAAAAAAGAAAGAAGATAAGGGATATAAAGTCAGGGATAGGTTAAAAGAACAAAAAAGCAGAAGGAATAAGAATGAGGAGTCGCTTAAAGATATCAATAAGTGCCGAGGAAAGCGTTGCAAAAGGTGACAGGAGACGATGGAAATCGAATGGTTTCATTTTAGTGTCGATTTGGGGATAAAAGTAATGGAACCTAAGAGAGAGTCAGAATTCGTGATTTAAAGATAGCCAAATTGAACGAGAAGAAAATCCAAAATACCAGAACCTCACAAAGCTAAGAAACACGAAGGTCAAAGTCATGTCCTTACATTTAGAACCGTTTCAAATTTACGAAAAGGAGCAAAAGAGATTCTGGAAAGAATTGATACTGTCCAAATTATGACATCTACGAAAAATACTTAGCAAGGTGCTGGACATTTGAGGCGTCTTCCTGGTCTGTTAAAAAACCTGCGGTTAAAATCCCTCTTGTTCATTCTGTATATATATATATAATATATATATATTTCTATTGTTACTAGAAGGACCTGTGAATATATCACTGTATGATAATTTAATTATTACTACATTTGATATGTTTATATTGTTAAATAGTTCAATGTGTAAAAAGTATAATAATCTTGATTTAAATCTCTCTCTCTCTCTCTCTCTCTCTCTCTCTCTCTCTCTCTCTCTCTCTCTCTCTTCTCTTAACTCACACACTCACTCACTCTCTTTTTCTTTTCTTCCTTTTTTCATTTTTTCATTATGTTCGATTGTAACAGATTATATTCCGCGCTCTTACTCCTTCTCTCTATCTTCTCCTTTCATTCCTTCTTATTATATTTTTGCTATGTAACATGTCCTTTTTATTCCTTTTCTTTCTTTATAATAAAAGCGGAATCGTTCACATTGAGGTGACGAAATTCATAAGAAATAAGTATTCGGCAGATAAGCAACAGCAGATAATCAGGATTCACATTACTGCATTTCACCTTGGACAATTTGGGCGATCTCATTTTAACCAGTGTGTGGAAAGATGATAACGATCGTACAATTAAGGAACACGAGTATTAATATATAGATTTTACCCTTTGCTAGTTTTAACACACCAGTTTTAACCGGTGGCATTTTCACGAAAGTCCTTGAGACACCAAATCTCCTCAGGTTTCAAGGACTCTTTCCCTTGCCAATATCAACAATATTGAATCTGTTTGGTCTCTATTCTTCCTCTGAGCTCCAGTTCCCCCAGTCGTTTTTCCAGACATTTGGGGAACGTTCCAAGGGCGCCAATTAAAATCGGTATCGCCGTTACTTTCATGTTCAACAGTCTTTTCATCTCCCTAGCAAGATCCAGGGATTTATCTATCTTTTCACTTTTTTTAATATTGTCACTCTATACTTCACTGGAGCAGCAACATTCATCGAAATGACACGTTCTTTTTTCTTGTTCATTAGGTCTGGTCTCCTGGGCGGTATTAAGTGATCCGTTTGTTCCTCAAAGACATAGAGACTTTTATATGTATCATTTTCTAGGACATATTCTGTTTTATGCAAATACCATTTGTCAGCATAGTCAAATTTTAGTTTATTTCACATCCCAACACAATATCTTTTTTTTTACTTTATCATTCGCACTTTCATAGAAAATTTTCACTCTGCCTGAGGAATGCTGAAAAGAAAGGCATGAAACCCTAGAGTTGTAGTACCACATCCATGTAATAAATATATTTACACAAACTAATATATAATTTATTCGTATATATATATATATATATATATATATATATATATAATGGGAATTATTAATGATATTTAAATAGATTTAATTTTAGAATATGTTATTGAATTGAATCTTAATATTAACCAATAAAAATCTGTATCTTCAAAACCTTCAGATTTATTTACTGTTTGTTTATTTGTTAGTACTAGCAAATGTATGCACCCTCCAGGTGCAAGTATTTAAGTTTTAATGTAATAAAATATTATATTAAATTATAAAGGCTAATAAAACTAAATAAGAATGCAGATAAAAAGATCAGGAAAATCGAACAACTGAAACTTACTCTTCAATCACTCTCATCAATCATTGTTATTTTTTCTAATTTAAGTATTTAGTTAAAAGAGGAAGTGACAGTTATTTTTTCTTATTAATGGATTTCATTTAAGATCTATTGAAGAGATTTTTGCTTATATTCATTAAAATAAAACCAAACAATTAGAAATTAATACTAAGCACATGCAAATTAGCTTCCATTCACAATGTAAACCGCTATTTGTTGTATATATAAATATAATTGCATGTTGTTAGTATGCAGCTATGTTAACAGTATTAATAATGTTTTTATTAATAATTGAGGTTTAAATAAAAATAAAATCATTGAGAATGTGATGTCAATAACAAAAGGAATTATGACTTGAGTAGTGATATAGTTTCGGTTACAGACAGAAAAACACACAATCTCCAAAAAAATAAGATGTTTGTTAGTTTTTACGGCCTATCAACTTCTGTTGGTCATTTTATGCTGAAATGTATATTTTGTTACTTGTGTGATTATAGAATGATAGTTAATTGTGTTTTAAATCTTTTTATAGAGATTCTACAGATTGATGGCTGGAGGATTTGGTGGTATTGTTATCTTTTGTTTTTTTGTTTTGTTTTTGTTTTTAGAATTAGCTTGTAGTTATTGGTTTAATGGTGAGATTTTATTTATTATTTCTATAATTTGTTGTAAATTTTTGCTTTTTTATGAGGC
This sequence comes from Doryteuthis pealeii, assembly GCA_023376005.1. Lineage (NCBI taxonomy): Eukaryota > Metazoa > Mollusca > Cephalopoda > Myopsida > Loliginidae > Doryteuthis > Doryteuthis pealeii. The sequence goes on along the minus strand of CM042143.1, from coordinate 44,984,574 downwards.
TTATGATGTTACTGGTATTTGTTGTTTGGAAGAGTTCTTTAAACTTACTTGTAATTAAGATAGTTTCTAGTGTCCCCCATTGATAAAAGGTTAGAGTCATCTTTGCTTAACTCTAACTCTGTTAATCACGCTAGGATTGTCCTATTACAGAAATAAAATATATTGCTTGTAACGAAAAATCAAGATAGATGAATACAAATCGAATATTTAAGTTGATAACACCTGCAACTTTCAAATCGATGTAATATGCTAGAGCGAATTAATAAGAAAATATTTTTCAAAACTTACAAATATCAAATCTGATTTAATTTCCATAAATGTTAAGGTCAACCACAGTTAACCTGCCAATTCGAAATTTGCAAAGTTCTTTTTGCCTCTCTGATTATTTCTAACTTTTCATCTAAGAGATTTGAACACTTGTTGTTGAGAAAATTACAAAGTTTTTGTTGCTGGATGACATTTAACTAAACGGCCACTTCCCAAGAAAATCCGTAACTCGACGTTATTATGCGCTTCTTTGTTGGGTAAAAAGTTACAAATACGAGTCTAATAAAATGTGAAGAAAAGTCGATGTTTTGTGGTGTTAGGCGCCGAAACGGTATTTGCGGATGACGCGCAAAAATTTCCAGTTTCATTTCGCCATTGTTATTTTAAGGAAGGGAATAAACAGAAGAAAAAAAGACGAAAAAAAAAAAGAAGAAAAAAGATTAGTTGGGAATTTGTAAAAGGTCACGTTCAGATGAACCGAAGTTTTAATTTTTTTCTTTTTAAAATACAAAAATCCATCCTAATTATTTCCATCATAAAGCAGTGGTCCTGACATTAATATCAGCTAAGAATCGTTCGCTTGGTGTAGCAAAATTGAATAATATTTAATGTTTCCATAAAAAGGATGCAATTTGAAAAGATTGGCTATGCATTACTTACTAAAATAACTAATGGGTCAGAACACTGAGCTGGAGACTTTCAATTTAGAGGCCTCCCTTTCTCTTTCACTCTCTCCTTCTCTCTCTCCTTCTCTCTCTCTCTCTCTCTCTCTCTCTCTGTCTCTCTCTGTCTCTCTCTCTCTCAGACTCGGTCTGTCTGTCTGTCTGCCTGTCTCTCTCTCTCTCTCTCTCTCTTTCTGTAAGTCTATTACTTTACATCATCCTTTAATTATCAACACTTCTCTGATGATGGTCCAAGGCAAAAACGATGATTCGACAAATTAATAAAATTGATTTAACACACACACACACACACACACACACACACACACACTTTCATATATATATATATATATATATATATATATATATATATATATATATATATACAAAAGTTAAGATACCGTAGATATAGAGCCAACGGTGTTTGTTGATTGTCAGTTTCTTGGCTTTGCGAGCAACAGACCATGAATGTACTCACTCGTTTTTTCTTTATTTACATAAGCTCACTTTTTAAACGGACACTGTTTCGGTGAGCCACTTTTAATCTATTCTTCATTGTTATCCACTCTTTTAATTTCTTTTTTAATGTTTTCATTGGCTCTGTTAATGTATTTCATATGAACCAATACATTATAACTCAAAGTTATCTTATCTTTCTGACCAGACAACGTAAAACCTTATACACGTATTATGATTATTATCATATATATATATATATATATATATATATATATATATATATATATATGAGTAATTTTTCTAGTACTAGAGAATTGAAAATAAAGTGCTCAGTTACGGGTGTAAGAGCTATATCTATTTGTTAGAGGCTACAATACATTTAAGGTGCGATTGTTACCATTGATTTCAAAGCAGCATCTTACCATGTGAGTTTTCACACCAGTACCCTCTGTCAGATGTAGAAAACGCCGTTTTGTAGAAAACGCCGACTGAACATCTGCAGCGAGGTAAGACACCCTCCACAGTGGTATCACCTATTAGCCATGGATGGCAACCCGTAATGCATGAGAACAGGATCGTGGTTGATCGGTCCGTGGACCGTACACTAAGTGGTCGTGTGACATGCAACTCTCCACCTCGGCTCTTATTGGTGCTAGTAAGGCAGTCGAAGAGGCCCAAAACTTTGGTCGTGCCTAGCCTAGTACCTGCAGAGTTGTCCCGACCGTATTCTTCAAATTGCTCTTATGGTAAACACACTACATTTTTTATTATATAGGTGCTAGGAGGCAGGAGCTGATGGTCTACCACCAGTTTATTAGTACACATGCAGCTATTTCTTCTATTTTATTGATACATATGAAGTTAATAAAATATTTCTGCAAGTTTATGAAAACAAACAAAATAAAAATATTTACTAGCAAACTCGTTTAAAAATAATATATAAGAAAACAAGATTTGGCAGTAAATAGTCCACAAGGGTTGTTCTGCCATTAAATAACATAACCAACACAAATACTAGCTAGTCACCACCACTGGGGTCCAAGTGTAAATTTTTAATGTTTTTACTTGATTTAACTGGTGTGAGCTTGATTATTATCAAGTGAGTTTTTAAACCTGTACGAACAAGTGACAATCGCTGGTGTCCCGGTGGATTTTAAAACCTTTTTGTATTACTTATTTTTATCTCAAATAACACGATCATACACAAAGTCATTCTTTCATTAACTCACTTTTTAAACTGTAGCCCAATGTTAGTCTCTTCTTCATTGCTATCCACCTTTTCGTTTTGTCTTAGTTGTATCAATATATTACACATGGATCAGTCAATATGAATTTTAGGTTCTGTCTTGATCTCATCAAGAAAGCTTATCCGTCTCTTCTTTCTTTTGTTGTAATTCCTTTCAATCAGTAGATCACACGCCTTGGAATCGCAAGATTTCTGGTTTGATACAGAGCCCTGTCAACTCAGCACATGAGTAGCACATATACGGTTTGATCGATGCGGTAAAGTTGGGACTTGACGGACGGTGTGGCGCTCCACCTCAGCAGAAACAATCTCTCTGATCTAGCGCTAGCGAAAGGGGGATAGACTTTCTCGCTGCCCGGCTGATACCGGCAATAGATCACTTCACCAACTTTACTTTTTTAACAGTTTAAAAAACCGTCCTCCTCTTTAGCTTTTTAGAAATGTTTTTATATGATGTCAGATAGCTCACTCATACACTTTTTCTTTCAACTAGTCATTTTTCAAACAGTGACCTAATTTTAGTCTATTTTTCATTGCTGTCCACCCTTTCTTTCTTCTTATCCCTGTTAATGTATTCCTCATAGGCGAATCCATTATATCATTTAGGTTATGACAGAAGTTTGATCAAACTGACAAAATACAAACAGAAACGGGAATTATATAAGATTCTTTGCTTGTTTTTTTAATAAATAATGGATGTAACACGAATGGGTAATTGCATATAAGCACACTATTGCGCCCCCTGGTTACATATTTACGAACCTCAAAGTGCAACTGTGCACTAGAATTCCTACAAATATTTAGCGAACCAGATAAAAGATCAATTCTCAAAATTTCCCCTTCCACGCAACCTGGCCATTCCAAGCACATGTGTTCAGGGAACAGGAGTTTTCAAAAGAGATAAAGCCACAATAACTATCGACAGGGGAATTGTCGTCATTTCTTTATTATGGAATAATAACCAGATTTTCGGGTTTTTTGTTTGTTAAAAAAAAGGCATACAGCAAATACCTACGAGAAATGATGTTAAGTCAGGCGTAGCAGGACTCACTAGCAGGTAGATGGCGATTTCATTGTTGCTTTAATTCTTGGATCGTCCTCACGACATGATCATCGACTCCCTTGCATTTGAATTACCGATTATACAAAACTATCATAAAAGAACATTAATTATAATCTTGGGTTATTGGGATCTCCTCTGCCAACTATGACTTAAAAAAATAAAATGAAAATAAAAATTACTGTCCAAATGGCAACAGAATGCTGAATGATCTTTATCACGCGTCTCGGAAGCGATATCATGACAATGCACTCAAGAGCGCCAACATTGTCCCTTTTAGGATCAACTAGAAGAGGCTACCCTGTGTCGCCAGGGTGGAACCGGGGCATTGGACAAAATTAATCCTATTTCTATGTATACTTTTAGAAATATCTTCGAATATAATTCAAATCTTCATGATGTTTGCACAAAAGCAAGAACCAGTGATATTCAATGTGTATATATATTTACTTTAGAATTAATTGTTTTATTTTCGTTTTTTCATCCGGATATACATAAATACATACGTACATATACACCAACTGTCCTTTATATATGTATAGATAGACGGCTGTCGCCTGTTTAAAAGGGGGGGGGGGAAATACTGGCGTATTGATTTTTTTCACTTTTGAAAATTTGCAAATGTAGGATGTATTAAGTAGCATTTCAATGCTATTTCTATGTATATTTTAATTTTTAAATATCTTCTTATATAAACCAAATCTTCATAGTTTTTGTACAAAAAGCAAGAGCCAGGGATATTTAATGTGAATATATATTTACTTTGTCGTTAATTGTTTTATTTTGTAGTTTCATCCGTACATACAAACATATATATATATATATATATATATATATATATATATATATATATATACACCAACTGCCCTTTGTATATGTATACATAAACATGTATTTTTCGACATGGTTTTGCAACACCAAGTTTAAAATATTGCATAATCATATTCATATGGAGTGAATCAGCTCCACCATGGACAGAGTATGACACAAGACAATTTTTATCGGAGTAAAACTAGTATGAATTCCTTCTAATCTGCCTTACTATTTACCTATAACTGGGAGAGAACAGAAAGATTTATGTTTTTCCCAAGTACAAAGTGAAACTCAAACAGGCTCGTCTAGTATTTGAACTTGGCTCACGAATCCATTAGTTTACGACAATAACCGTTACATATTACTGAGGACCCTTCTCTGACATAAACAGGATGTCATATAAGGACATTGTTTAAGCTGAGTACAACTGGTTTGAATCCAGAGCTTTCCTTCTCCTAGACTAAAAAGCCCAGCCTTATCTACTATTTACCTATGGATATATGCATTTACCAGCATCATTAGTACGAAGTGAAACCCAAACAGTCTCTTCCTGGATTCGAACTCGGATCGTTGATTTAATTTCGAACAATGATAACCGTTACGCTAAGAGCTGCTTTATTAACTTATGTAAATAATACATCTAATTTCGAAATTCGTTCAAATATCCCCATTTTTTGGGGGACTGGTATTATAAATCTCAAATCTATATCAGTGAGCCTGATGAGTGGGTTAAGGCCAATCCCTAAATAATATATGTCCTGGATATGAAACTAAAGCTTACCTGTCGTTGAATTAGATAGTCGTCTAGACGTCTAGATATCCCGTATTTGTTGTATAAGTTTATTGGTAGAATGTGATACGAGATCGCAAATATAGGACATCCATCGAGTATCGAGCTCTCTACTCAGTACTAACGGATTTGGGAGACTAGTTTACTAACTATTAAACCACGATGTGACGCCTTACCCTTGTGAAAGGTATGCATCCAACTGTTCGCCTTTCAGCTATGAGTAAATATTAAGGCTGGCTTGGCCCTTTAGACTTGTTGTGGCAAGTGATTTAGGTACAAAAAAATCCTAATTCAAACTATTTGCACACAGCTAAAAAATGGCCCTGTGTTGCATCCAGCTAATGCCGGAGAGGTTGGGTAAATACCTCCACAGACATGCCTTTGGGCAGACAGTAGAGTAGACGGGCTGATCTTTTTTTCGTATACCAATGTGATTTGCTAAAGAGCTAAGATGTTTTCAGGATAAGTTCTGACATTCATCCCGAGTCAAATATGAACGTGAATGCAGACATAATCCTGTTCTAACAGATGTCTGTAAATCTATGTAAATCCAAAATTCGACCCAGAAATAATGATTACAATAGACTTAATATCCAAGCAAACACTTGATGGAAGATTTTTAGGCCGATTTTCTGGAACTCCTCAATGAATTATTTTCTATGACAATTTGATTTTTAGATGTCAATCACAATGGCAAAAAGCAGATTACCCCCTAAGGATCTTTTTAATTTTTATCTTTTACTTTTCATTCTGGGTACCTTTGACGGCAGAAATGACATATTGGTGAGGAATCAGCCAGAAGTTTACAAACCAAAAAAGGTAATCTTGACAAGAAACTCTGATATTTCCTTCTTCTTTGGAATGAAAACCGCAAAACAAAATCTTCGTAGCAAAGCGCCCGTCGCGAAAGTCCGTTAGTATGACATGCGCGTGCACATGATGGTTTGTTCCTTGACAACTCAACGAATATTCGCAGATATAATCAAGAGTCAGAAGCTTTAAAAACTAAACCGAAAGAAATGTTTTTAGAGAAGATTTCAGCTTTGTTTTCATTTTTCATTTTTCTTTTTTCTTTTTCTTTTTTAGGAGACATTTTTAAAGGAATTTGCCATATCTAATATTTTCTAAATACTAAAAACCTCAATCCTTTTTTATTCGATATTTTTGTTTTTTCTTTAATTTAATTCCTTCACTGAGAAGATTATCCTTTATTTTCTATGATATCTGTTTTCTTTTTTTTCCATTTTATACCATTCGAATTAATTTCATTTTATTCGTGTTCGACTTTTATTTTAATGTAATAATCTTGGCATCTTCGTCTTGCAAACTTCAATCATTTCATGCTGTTTATAGACTAGGAAACAGGCACGATTTATTCAGATAAAAAGACAAAAAATGTAATACATCATCGAAGACGATTTCTTCCCCCATATTTTTTTTCGTCCTACCGCAGGTATTTTTGCGTATAGAAACGAGAAAGATTAAGAAAAATATTTTTTTAATATAAAAATCAGAAAAAAAAATTAATGATGTTGAATTAATGAAAAAAAAAATTAAATTAAATAGATTAAAAAAAAGGCGCGGAAAATTTGAGAAGACAAAAAATTGGAAAATTTGAGAAGACAAAAAAATTGGTAAAAAAATCCTGAAAAGAAAATGGTGAATGTATTATTGGAAGGCAATATTCCGTGATCTGATTCTCGAATTTTCTGACGAAGTTTATTTTAGTAAAAGGCATCAGCCTAATTAAAAAATTAGTGAAAGCTTTAGATTTTCAATATGTTCGCATGTAATATCACGCGACCAGCGCAACTGTATTGTTTGACAACGTGAACAAACAAATGTGTTTTTAAAGCGGAACACTCATAGCTGACATTTTCTTTTTTTTAATCAATGCCTCTGTTTGGCTTTATTTGCCACCAGAGGAAGACGACTATCATAAAGCTTTGTCAACGGGAATTTGGATAGAAAAAAAACTATTATCATTGTTTTATGAATTTAAGAGAAAATATTTCAATATAAATCGCGTGTAAAGGAATTCTATAAAATAAGAAAGAAAGTATGAAAATAATACATAAAAACATATATAGTGTAATTTGATATCGAAGGGCCACTAAGTTTGTTTTCGGGCTAATAAGATCCTTATGTCTGACTGTATCACAAAACAAACTGATGTCGAAATTTTGACAAAAAAATCAAATATAGAATATTTATCAGGACGAATCAAAAGTATATTCATTTAACATACCTTTACTCTAAAGCTTGTTTCATGTACTCACAATAAAGACTATAATACAATTATATACTTAACGGTATATATATATATATATATATATATATATATATATATATATATATATATATATAATGGGCCCCTTGTCTTGACGATAAGGGGCTAACTCACTGTTTAATGTATTGTAGACTAAAATGAATATATATATATATATATATATATATATATATAGAGAGAGAGAGAGAGAGAGAGAAAGAGAAAGAGAGAGATAGATAGATAGAGTATGTATATCTATGGTATGGTATTATGGACATGAAGTCAACAGTGCTTGGTAAATGACAGTTTATTGCCTATGTGTTTTAAACCACTCAGTTTACTACTGTCTGTCAACCATAACAGACTAATATTGTTTTTGAACGTGGCCACGATACACTGATAATTAATGGGAATGTTTTTAAAAAGTTATATATGTGAAAATGAAAAGAAAAAGAATTGTTTAACAACTCGTTTGTGAGAAAAACTCGAGTTAATAATGTTAACAGTAACGTTATTCAGGTTTTGCATGATTCTGAGTAAGAATGAAACTTCTGTCCCATGTTAAAAGGCATATCTATATCTATCTATCTCAATCTATTCATGTATATCTATTTATTCATATATCTATCTCAATATATTCATATTTATCTATCGCAAGATATTCATATCTATCTATTCATCTCTCTCTCTATCTCTCTCCCATATCTCCCCCTCTCTCTTTCTTTATATATATATATATATATATATATATATATATATATATATATATATATATATATATATATTTCTATCTCAATCAATTTATCTATCTACTTATCTATATTCCTATCTCAATCTATTCATATCTATATATCCCTGTCTCTCTCCCGTCTCTCTCACTCTCTCAATACAGACACACACACACACACACACACACACACACACACACATATATATATATATATATATATATATATATATTATCGCTCACGACTATTACTTGGAAGTTGAATATTTTATCCCAAAGTAAATTATGATAGTGTGTCACTCCGGCGTCCTACAAAGTAATGGACCTCGCGAATTCTTTTCCAATACTTTTGCCTCTTAGTTGGCATTCTGGCTCTACGTAATTGATAATGATTTGGCTGTCAGATTTAAAATTCAAATAAGTCTCATTGTGAAAAGAAAGATGCCTTACTGCTCGTTTTTGGCCGAGTGCAAGAGAGAGATATAAAAAAAGAAGAAAAATAGAATATACAAAAAACGCTGACTTATGTCTTGGCGCAATATTACAGGCCCACACTTCGAACTCAATATCCTTGACCATAATTCTTGGACGTGGCATGGGTCATTCACTCCAAGCAATATCTGCTCTGATATTGCGTATCATTCATCTTAACATAGAGAATTTTTTCGTCACAAGCAATATCTTTTATTTCTGTAATAGCAAAATCCTAGCGTGATTAACAGAGTTAGAGTTAAGCAAAGATGACTCTAACCTTTTTTCAATGGGAGACAACAGAGTTCTACCATAATCTCAAGTAGTCAGAAAGAACTCTTCCAAAACAAATACCAGCAATATCATAAACTTCATAATGAAAGCAAACATATATAACAAATAATCTTATTATAATGGAGATTATGTTTTTATCTGTCTGTCTGTAACTGAAACTAGCATCTTATATGTATTAATGATATCTCTATTAGAGTCTAGCAGAGATAGATTTGACTGAAAACAGCCCATGTTATTGAGTTGCTTAAAATCCAGTAATGTGTGTTATATATCGTTAAGAAATAAATGTTTACATAGTATATAGTGTGAATAATTTGCATACTGTTTTTTAAAGAAATGTGTTTAATAAATAATTACTTGGTGCTATTGATTTATAATATTATTGTTTTATTCTCAAATGTAGAAAAAACAATCCTATGTGTGATTTTTTTTATTGAAATCAATTTAAAAAACGTTGAAATAAGTGTAATTTTTTGTGTTCTTATTTAATTTCCTTAGTCTTTCCAATTCAGTATAATATTTAATTATATTAAAACTTAAATACTTGGAATTGGAGGGTACATATTTTTGTTAGTAGAATTAATAAAATCTCCTCATTAAAACCAATAACTACGAGGAAAATCTAAAAATAAAAAAATAACAATACCACCAAATCCTTCATCCATCAATCAGTAGAAACTCTATATAAAAACTAATGACACAATCAACAGTAATTTTATTATCACATAAGTAACAAAATATTCAATTTCAGCATAAAATGACCAATAGCAGCTGACATGCCGTAAAACCAAACAATCAAACAAACAAACCAACGAACAGTAAATAGATATAAAGGTTTTTTAGTAGATAATATTAAGGTTCAAATAAATATGATATTCTAACACTAAATCTATTTAGATATCATCAAATTTCTCATTATATATATATATATATATATATTATATATATATATATATATATATATATAATACACACACACACACACACACACACATACACACGAGCTCTCTAATTGGTGATTTAGATTAACTTTCACTACTAACATATAAGCAAAGATCGTTTGCTCGCAAACTTGATCTCGCTGTGATCGTAAAATTATATAAACAAACCTATGTATTTAATAGTTTAAAAACACCGCTCCTGTTACAGCTGTCAGTGGCCGAGGGGATAAGATATCAGGCTGGCAAACATTCAGTCTGAGTTCGACCCTAGCCAAGGATAGTTGTTGTGTCTAGCAACACCGAAGAGGCGTGAAACGCCGAAACACGTTTCTGTGGATGACTTATTAATATATATATATATATATATAGTGTGTGTTCATAAAGTCTTGAAACCGTTTTGAAATTGAAACTTTATTACTCACATTGTACAAATGATTAAATAATTCAGGAAAAAATCATATGTAAGTTCAAATCTCGTAGATTTATCTTTTTGATGTACATTGTCATTATTGTATTTCAAAAAGACTTCCATCTTTGTTGTTACATTTCAAATCTGCTGACAGACTTTATTGACAGCCTTTGTAGACAACCATTTTGGAGAAGGAAAAATATGAATTCGAACCTGTTAAACTCCACTTAAGAAATTGACCTTGTGTCATTCTGCTCATGCGGATGGGTTAGGTAAATATATACGTGAGCGGGTTAATTTGTGACAATGAGAGGTGTAAGGCAAAATAATACGGACGATAAGGCAGCAGATTGCGACGGAAGCGGATGACAAAAAGAATGATCGAATATTTTGCCAATGATGATGATGATTGTAAATCGAGAAGTAACATCATCACTGTGTTTTTTTTTTAAGTAACAGTCGCACCTATTTATTAATCCTTATATAATAGCTCTTACATATATTGAGCACTCCCCTGATTATACCCAAAATATTGGCCAGTCATTAACACACCGATATATATATATATATATATATATATATAT